>JALIRH010000002.1:74852410-75452410 GCA_023055505.1 Callipepla californica brunnescens | reverse complement strand
TCAGTGGAAAGGAGGTAGAAAAAACAGATTTTCTGTATAAGAGCCATTCCAAGTTAAAAATACTCTTTAGGAACTCAAACCTTTAAGTTCCTAAGAATCTGGATCACATGCGAGAGACAAGGGGACACTGGATATAAAACGTGCCGGCAATATCCCACTTTTATACAAGAGGAAAAATTTTTTACTGTGAGACCAATCAATAACTGTAATAACCTGTCCAAGGATATGATAGATTCTGCAGCACTTGAGATTTTTAAGGTTTAGCTAGACAAGGTGTTAGACAATCTTGCCTAAGTCTTGGTTTAACATGAAAGGTTGGACCAGATGATTGCCATGGTTCCTTCCAACACGGGCTTTTCTATAAATTCTACAGTTGAATTCTGCAAAAAACTGTTTTAAAAAATGATTAGATACAACTCAACAAAGTCCCTTTGCTGGACCGCAATACAAGCAGTCGCTTAGGTTTGTGATCTTGAGGAAAAGCGGTCACCAACTGTTATTACAAAGAGGTTGAAAAAGTGGCTGACATTTCTGCTGCCCCTGGCTATGGGTGATTCTTTTCCAGTCAAGAGATGTGTAGTCAACTAAGGGCAGATAATTTCACTCCCAATCCTAACAAACAGCTCAGCTTACACATAAAGACTTTTACACAGCCTGTCTAAAGCCACTCAAGTGACTATAATCAGAGCTCCTCACCTTGTAAAGAAAGAGGCTAGATCATCATGAATTGTGGGGGGAAATTGGGTCCTCTGCCCTATTACTTATTCCCTTTTCAACTTATCAGCACTGTTTTTAGCATGCCATTTCTTTAGATGCACCATGATCATACATTTGTGGGTATCTGTACAAAATGTTGCAGAATACACACAATTTTTCAATTGTACCTTTCTCTAAAAAACTACAGTTCTACACCAGCTCTGTACCTGACCAGCCAGAGCAAAATTTCAGTGGCTGCCAGTTTAGTGGAATGTCTCTGGAATTAGCCAGCTGTGACAACGTGCTATAATGTTTACACTGGGCAGGATGACAGTAAGCCACATTTTCTCATTTTGTATTTACTTGGTCACTTGTTTTTTGTCTCTGTGAGCATTCACACAGGTAGATAAGTGTATGTGCACACGTAAGAGTGAGACAAAGGTGACTCAAAAGTTGAGATATAAATCTTCAGCTTGGAATCGGCTCTCATTTCCGTCACAGACAGAAATCACTCAAACCCATTTGCTTCCCGATTTCCCATTAATTTCATTTAATCTGAAACACTGACTGCTTTACCTTCAGGTACCTGCCTAAATCAGGAGAGGAGGCTCCCCCTGCAGCCAGTCACAGAGAGAGGCTGCACATTACTGAGATCCACAAAAGAACCCTGAGTCATGCCTTCAAAGTATGGTGGTAGACCTCCTGTCTCTATGGGTATATAAGCACTGTAAGAAATCGAATTTCCTTACTGAGGTAGCTAACATCATTGTCTACAGTGTGCATGTATGTGTGTCAGTCTCCTGTGCACTTCAGTTCCAGGCCATAAAACAGGGATGACGACTCTTCCCTATCTCATAACCGTCT
Organism: Callipepla californica brunnescens; assembly: GCA_023055505.1. Lineage (NCBI taxonomy): Eukaryota > Metazoa > Chordata > Aves > Galliformes > Odontophoridae > Callipepla > Callipepla californica. The sequence goes on along the minus strand of JALIRH010000002.1, from coordinate 75,450,850 downwards.
TGGGAGAATAAAAGCACAGAAAAGACCGGGAGACACTGGGGTACTGCAGTGATGTGGTTGCATAGGAGACAGACAGTGACCTAAAAAGAACAGATTTCAAACACTGAGAGGTTTGTGATGGGGAACTGTGAAGCTTGTACTGCAGACTTAAATCTCTTTGGTGCACTGTGTGGGAAGGACTGCAGCCCACCCAGCATCCCCCATGCACATTTTTATCCAGTGTTCTTGGGAGGCCCCAGCTGCACCAGACAGCAATAGACCTCTGCAACTTCAATTTCACCTTGAAGCATTGCAGGAATGTATTTTAAATGCATTATATTTACCCTTATACGCTCTATCCATATACACACATACAGCTTTAACTATTTCAAGGTCCCCACAGAGAGCTGTTAGCATAGACAGAACATGGGTCTGCATACTATTTAAGCCACATGCACCATCTGCTCCAACATTTTAATGTAATTTACCAGGCAAAAGCTGAACAGAGAAAAAAAAAAAAAAAAGCTAGAAGAAAGATATTAAATTTCCCCCCTTCCCCAAAACACCTCCTGCTGATTGATATATGAAACCAACCCACCATTAACTAAAATTGAATTTAAGAACATGTTCACAAATTAAAAAAATAAATAAATGTCAACTCAGTAACACTGTTAATTACTAATTTACTGCCCATGAAGACTGCCCCCCAAATAATCCCTTAGCAAAAAAAAAAAAAAAAAATTTTTTTTAAGCAAAAAGGAGTGGGAAGAGCATGTAATTAAAATTGTTACTTCTCTTTGCACAGTTTTGAGGATCCTCAGTAAATGATTCAAGAAAAATTTATTTACTGCAGTACAGCCAAGCAAGTTCTAGATGTCAAGACTTGTATTTGGCTGAAGGTGGCAGCCCTGGGCCAAGTACTATTTAAATTTTGGAAAAAAGTCCTGCCGCTGATCAATAACAAGGCCTCTCAATGCCAAAAAAGTTTCCACGTCAAGAATCAGGTTTAACCAAGGAGTTAACTGATGACAAAGAAGCTTCCACCTTTCAAAACAAAAGCAACGATATGTAAAAGTTGTGACGAACTCCCTTCTTCGTGTTCAACAGTGTCCATTCACAAAGCATTTCAGACAAGGTTGGCAATTTCTTCTTCATAGATAGTAAACACAAAATTAACAACTACAGTAGCAGGGAAGCCGCCTTTGTTATAAATTCAGGATATCACACCCAATTTGAAGACCAAGATTGCACAGCTATTTTTAATAGGCTGAATGCATGCAAACTGCTGACAAAGTCGTCATCAGAGCATCACTGAAGGCCCAGTACCTACTTGTTTCCTCACTAAAGCTATGGCAATCTCCTGTTTACACTGAAGAAGAAAAAGAAAGAAAGAATAAAAAAAAGGGAGTGAGTTGTTTCCTAAGACTGTAAATACCAATGTTACTTTCTGATATGGAAGGAAGAAAAGTGCATACGTGCTGCAAAAAGTCATCCCAACTCTTCCTCCTGGTAACCTAAATACAGCTGTCTTCAAAATTTATAATCCTAGGAAACACGACACGACCTGAGCCCACACCCAGAGCCAAACATCTGTTTTACAGAAATCTGCAGGGCAATCAGCAGCGACCAAAGGGTTCTTCTCCCACAGTTCTCATCTAAAGCCTTCCTACATTTTTCAACTTAAGGCTCATTAAAGGCAAGTACTGCAAAATGAATGCCAAGAATCATCAAAAAAAGGAAGAGAATGCAAACTTTTTATGCTGGTGTATAAAAACCCCGTATATCCACACACTGAACATTAGATGTAGGCACCTACAGTAAAAGCCTGGAAAATATGTAGATAAGAGTGATCACGAATGTACGGATCAGCTCCCACACGGAAGGTGACTGCATGATAGCATCCTTCAGCCTGGAAAGAAGTAACTAGTGAGAGTTACAATTCACAAGTGGCATAAGAGAGGACACCCATGTGTCTCTTCTCACTGTAACTGGTAGATGACAAGGTCAAAAGAAGATGCTGTAGGTTTCCTGGGACTCAAAATACTACTTCAACTAATTAATGGGAGCAATAAAAACAAAGGTATTGTTTTCAGCTCTGGAATTTGAGAGCTACAAGTGTGTATTATAACATCTATGTCCAGCTTCACTCTTTATGCATCTGCCTGAGATACTGCGTGAGATGTCATATCGGGACATGTTCAACTTAGGTTAGATCTGACATGCCATCCTTACGTTACTTTACTGCAGAATATCAGAAGTTCAAAAAATACAAGAAGAGAGTCTTACTAAAAATTATGGAATTATCATCTATATCTTTTTCTTTTTTTTAATCTATTTTTTTTTCCAAGTAGGTGTTTTTTTGTTTCTTGGTTTGGAAGGTAATATTTAGTTGTCAAATTTTCATGTTTCTGTCCCAAGCTAACATATTCTGCTACAGTGAGCACCAAGAACATTGTCATTGATTTCAATCAGCAAAGGATCACACCCTAACTGCTACCAATTTCACAGGTACTAAGCAACACTACGATCACAGCCTCTGAGTAAGCAGCAGCCTGTACTCAAAAGTTTTAATCATGTAATTCCATACAGTTCCGGGAACTTCAGCACCCACCAATGAAGGCAATCTTTGTGAATCTTGAATTGTAAACTCACGAAGCACAGAAATAAATACCTTATGTGATGTTAACTGACTTTAATTTCCTCATCTCCTCTTCACAGACCTAAAACTGAGAGTACTTGCTACTATACTGTGAAGTTTCCATTTTTCTGGTGTTATCCAGAATAAAAATAACTTTGCTTTACACTAAAATGCATCCATAACATTCCTATTAAAGTTACGTATGCCGGTGCAGTTTAAGATGAAAAAAGGGCACATAAAGATGAAAAATTAAACAGCATAGTAAGTTAGATTTTATACGTGTCAAATATCAGATGATAATAGTGATCTCTCATGTTCACATTACCATATAATTGTTCTACTTTAGCACTGTCAGCCTTAGGGGAACATGTAACATCAATCCCTACAATTCTGTGCATCTTCGAAGTAAGCGTGTATTTTTTCAATAACACTATAACAACATAGGGTGCATGTGCTACTTTTCTTTCAAGAATAGTAAATATCACCATTAGAAATAGCTTCCTTTAAAGCAAACAAGATTATTCAGTAGCTGCATTGGCTTAAATGCAAATGCTAGTTATGCTGCCGAGAAGATTTGATTTGCCAATGAACACACCAAGACAACTGAAACCTTACTCACTGTTAACACATAAGATTGGAATGGTTCAGATGAATGGATCGTCCCCACTATGCAATGAACAGCCAAGAAAGAGGCTTGCTATCTGTGCCTGGGCAAATTCCAAGTTGGCTTAATTTATTAGGAACATGAAACTTTAAAGATGACGTAAAGCACTGTGGAAGTCACACACAACAAAGCGATGAATTGTCACAGAAACAAATGCTATTTTGTTTTGCTACCTCTCATATTTCGGTTCTTTATCACACCTAAACTGTGAAGACCTATGTCAGAACCTAGAAATCTACTGTGTTAAGAAGTATATGGAGGGAGAAAAAAAAGAGAAGCATTCAGAATATCTTCACACGCCTCAAAAGGAAAAAGAGAAGAGTAGGTAACCAGGTAAGGCAGAGTACCTGCAATTCATTTCAGCAGATTCACCAGTTTTTCCCTATCGCAGATCCATTTCTATTTAAATGTACCAAATGTCTTTATTACATTCTATTTAAAAGTGACTGAAATCAAACAAGGGTTCCTTCATTAACATATTAAGGCATCAGAAAATTTAACAAAGTATTATTTTTTTCTGAAAACAATTCAAGAAGTTTACCACCAATTCCATGGAGGCATTAAAGCGAGAATGGAATTCTACAATTAAGACTAAAAAGCTTGACACAATCTGTCAATATCATCAAGATCTACTGCATTAGGAGGATGACAGTCACCCTAAAGAACTTCAGAGAAGTTCAGGCAGAGAGATGTCACTGTGACAGGACCTTCTGTCAGCATAAAGAAGCAGTTCCATGTGGCCAAACATCCTGGCCCTGCTGCAGCACGGACTTTGTCTTGTAATCCAACCACAAGGCTACATCAGTTCTTTTGCTATCACAGATATCTAAGAAACAGAACAAAACTGGGAAATAAAGAAATAAATCCACTGTGCTGGCTGTTCAAATTACAGCCATCATTGATCAACAGGCACATGCACTTCTGCTCTGACTGATGGCTTCTGATTGCCTTACAAACCACTCTTACATCCACAAGCAGTAACAAAATAAGTAAATAAATAAAAATAGGGAAAAAAAAAAAAAAAAAAGGATGTGAGGATTTTGAAGGAAAAGCTATCTTCCTTTCCCTTATAAAAATATTTTCTCTTGGGATGAAAAGTTATGCTTGCCATCAAACATTACATTACAGAAATGTGTATTTGAACAGTATATCAATGAAAAAAAAAAAAAAAGAAACCATAAAACAAAAATCCTGAATTACAAGATACTAGAAATGTTATGGATGGCATAAAAAAATTAAAATTTCTGCAAATTCATCAGTTTATTTCCTAGTTTTTATCACCAAGCTGTGCAGTACACCATAAAAAGATCTTTCTGTATTTATCTGGCGAACTGGCACACGAGTGAAATACTCCTTCAGCACAAGGTTAGCCATCCAAAAATGAGTAATGTTTCTCGCTTTCATTCAGCCCTACAAAGGTGTTTTCCAGTAGAGTCCTTGAAGAGATTGAGATGTGAACAGGCAATTTGCAGTGCCTGCTCTGGGCATCTGACAAAGGAGACATAGAGAGCAGCAAGGTGTAGGTATCAACGTTTACTCCTTCATAAGAGGAAATACATCTGCAGTGTGAGTCACAGCAATGAGGACAGATACATAATGTTAGGCAATGTGATACTTACCTGAAGTAAAGGAAGTTTATTAGTGAGCAAACTGTACTGGAAGAAAACACTAGTGTTCCTCTATAAATAGATCATAGATCTGTGTTATGTACTCCTGAGTAGTCCACCCTGGGTTTTTTTGTCTGAAAATCTCCACTAATTCAAAATAACACTACCTCTTAAACAGCTGAGCAGGCAGTATTTGGGACAAATAGTGCAAAGACAGAGCTGTCTGAAAGTCAAAGGTCTCCTTCCCAAATTTGATGAAGATCTTGCTCCTTGTTGATCTGTACTGGTTTAAAACTGAAAGCTTTAAAATTAAAACTTTGGTCTTCCAAAGACTTAAGAGGCGTAAGAGCAGAGTTAATACCCATTGATTGAGGGTACTGGAAGTGTTAGGGATGTTCAAATGTAGCAGATAAGAAACTGTTCAAGTGAAAGATTGTTTTGGAGGACGCTGAAGTCCTGATAGCAAAAAAATGATGAAGGAAATAGGAAAGAATTTTCACCCTCATCATCTTCCACAAAAAATCTTCTTTCTGGATTTCTGCATTTTCACTTTTGGGCAAAGGCATCTTGCTGCCACAACACACACACACACACACACACACACACACACAAATCTACAAGTTAGTAACAGAAAACTTAGATTCACCATAAATAAACACAGGTAAGCATGCCAGGAACCTAGTGGGGTTTCAAACTATTGTTAAAGAGGATTAAGGAAAAGAATGTTCCAAGGAGCAGAAGATAGGGTAGACTTACCTGGTGGAAAATGTGAACTACCTTGCCCACAGTGTTACCTTAAAACAAACAAGCTGCAAGCCAATACAAGTTGTGACCACACTTATTCCTCACTTTCAGCGAACAGATATCAATGCTTCAATAAATTAGACTGATATGCATTAGACTCAGCTTTTGTAACTGTGTACTTTAAGAATTACCAGAAGGAGGAGAAAAACAGAAGTGTGGCTGCGGAAAGTGCAACTCCTTCTAAAAACACCCTGCTAATAAAGTAAAGGAATCTTTCCTTTTTCCACTGCTGTTCGAATTAATAATGCAGTCATTCAAAAGCTACAGTTGAGTTATTAAATTCATGTTTTTTTGGACAACTAGAATTATGATTAATATTTGGGAAAGTTTTGGTGCAGAAGGAGTATAATTTTCAAGGCCATAACTCAGAGTGGTGAAAAAGAGCTAAAGTACATTAAATTGAAAACACTGACTGCTTTAGAAACCTGCCTGCTGGCATCTCATGCGCATTCATTCACATACACACGTGCAAACACATCCAATGGTGGTTTAGAGCCACAGTTTAGCTCTCCACCCATATACCAAAGGAACCTAAGCATAAAAAAATTGAGTAATATTTGTTTCTCACTTCTGAGACTGACCAGAATCTGTGTTGTATTTACCATATCATGAACACAGTGGCTTGAGAAAGAACATTAGCATAAGGCATTAAACCACTGGAAAGCAACTCTAGAAGGGGATTCATCTTTTTTAAAGGAAAATGATCACATTAAAATACATGCAAAGTGAAGAATACAATCAGTGCCAAACAACTGGGACATTTACAGTTACAGTACCTGCACCAAGAGAAAGAATTCAGGACACATCAAAATATAATAGCTTTGCAAACTAAATCAAGTGAGTATGCCATGACTAAAAGCATGCCTGTGAAAACAACACGGATCATATTCCAAAAGGCTCCTACACCCTATAAACAGTACTGCAAGACACTGAATGATAGATGTCTGAGTGCTGTCCTGTGCAGAATAGGCTACTGTCAGTCAGTGAAAAAACAAGCATGCTAAATTTTCACTGTGAAAATAATCAGAAAAACATACCAGTTTCCCCTCTTTTCTTTGTATTCGTATGTAAGTTCCAGAAAGCAAATCATCACGTGACATTTCTTTGTAATAATTCCAATTAAAGTAAATGATGCTGCTCTTGCAGCAGTTTACAGCCACTGCATTCGTAACAAATCTGAGGATGAAATAAATGAATCAAAGCTAAAAAACACCCTACCTTTACCCAGCAACCAAACAGCAATATGAAAGAAGTCACTTTCCTCTTTCTACACTTTAGAGATACAAGAGCACTCTCATTTTCTAAATACTAGGGGATGTTATTTGATTATGAAACTAAAATCTTAACTGTGCATGCACACAACTCCCCTTGGAAGAAAGAAAAAAACACAGCCCAATTCATCAGTTTCTCCTTTAAAGCCAAGATCCATCTGTCTCCTTATTGTACAAAATAAAAGACAAGCTCTCTGTTTGCAGGCTCCAGCTCACGCACTTGGAGGTAATACTCAAATCACAGCATGTAAGCTCTGCGTTCCACCTGAGGACTATTTAAGGCAGCTGCTAACAGAGATGCCTGCACTCACCAGGAGAGAATGGGGCATTTCAGGCTGTGAAACTGATTGCACTGGAAGTCTTTGCTAATAGAGATGTCAATGAAGTAAAGGAGTTTCAGTACCTGAGTTAACCAGCTGTTGTTCCATGATGCCACAGCCCAGAACTTCCAGCCATTCTCCTTGGAAGTTGATCTCCATCTCAAAGGAAGGGTGAGTAAATGGGAAGTAGCAGTCTACCCATCTGACTTGCAGTCCTGTAGCAGTGTTTAAAAAATAAAGGGTGCATGCATAAGAGGCCATTCCTCTGATTATCTGTAAAACTTGCCCTTCAACTAATGACACCAATTACAGCAATCCAGAGAAAATAAATAGCAAACAAACCAATTCACAACACTTGTGTGAGGTGATAAATCTTAAAACTTGTGGGGAAAAAAATGACCATGTCTTTTCTAATATGAAAAACACTTTGTGCAATTCAAGCATCCTTTGAAACCAAATCAATCATTTGTCAAACTCTGGCAACCACCCGGCACGGAATGAAAATGAGCCAAAATCTTTGGAAAGTTGGTGATTTTGTTGTTCTCTGTACCAGGATGCAACTTTTTCTGTGAAGAGAAGTTACTCAAGTCTCGTACTCTATTGAGTACACTTTGTGAAGTGCAGGAGCTCCCCACACATCTGAAGTCCGACTGAACAAGGATGGGAACCAGCTGACATTACAGAGTGGCGGGGACAGAAAAGGGCAAGCTCTGCACTGCTGCCAAATGTAGGGCTGTTGTCAAGGCTCTTATTAGAATTGGTTTTAGTTCTTATAATCACTTATGAAGAGTTCTTTTACTGAAAAATTTTCTCTTGCCATTAAGAACCAGGAAAAACAGGTCTCAGAAACACGAGACAAAAAAATGAAGGATAACTGAATCGCTAATTCTCTATGTATTGCCTTAACCCAAAGACCATCCCTCCCTTCAGTTAAGCCAAATCCTAATCAGTGGAAGAATTGTTGACAATCAGACAGGCCCAGTCTTGAAAGCAAGGGGCAGAGACAAAGTTCTTTGGGTGATGACAACTATTAGGACCCCAGTTTGATCTGAGGGGCTTTTTTTGGGATCTACTTCAAATGAGGAACTTAAAACATTCAATTGCGTGATTTATCTAGATTATTTTTCCAAATTAAAACATTTGCTGTAGCCTCAAGAATTAGACTTTCATCATTTCTGAAACATTAAATTTGTCTAGAGACACAGTTACAACAAAAACAGGTATGTATAGCCAAGTGTGACAGTCACAAGGTATGTTTCTGGAGGAAACAAACTTCCAAATGGAGAGGCAGATTTCAGAACAAACACAGTAATACTTTCAATTTTTCTTCCCTCTCTCAAACATCAACATCAGGTCATCTTCTTTGATAATTTTACATGAAGAATTCAGAGAACTGGAAATATTAGCAATTATACCATTCATAACTGCATTGTGACTTAGAGCCATCACTTCACAGCTTACGTAACAACAAAAACATTACACAGATATAAATTCAAGTGTGTACAACCATGCAATAAGTGGAAAACATTTTCAACATTTCTCTAGCTTTGCACAGTTGCTTTTAATCCCCAGGCTATAAAAGCACCGTACACCACATATTTTCATTTAGCTCGCAAAATCTGCAACTGCAGCAAGAATGACATGGAATATTTAAATAGTTTGATGTTCACTAACAGCATTCTGATCATAGTTTTTTGTAATTATCCAATTACTTCAAAATGAAGCTCAGGAAAAAAAAGCATTTCTCTGCTCTTCATTCTCGATTAAATTTGAAAAGAAAGTTTGTTTTGAGTTTTAAGGCATGTAAGTGTTTTTCTTAAGGGACATTTGTTGTAAATGTAAATAAACAAAAAAGAAAAAAACAGAATAAAACAAATGCACATGGAAGAAACAGCTCTCACCTTCATATTGCCCTCTAAATTAACAGTTAAGCCTCATATGACACAACAGCTTTACCCATAAGGTAGCCAGGACAACCTGTAATACCTCTGTATTTTACAGTCTTCTTTCAGTCCTGGCTCTGGAAGACTTTACTGAAGAGCAGACGGCTCAGTAAGACTGAGCCTCTCCACAGAGTATCACAGAATAAACGGTTACATTTATTATTTAGACACAAAATATTGTCTTGCTGTTCAACATATTCCCAAGGAATACAGGACATTGCTTGCACTCAGCAAATTAAAACACTAAAGGCTTATAAAGGATTATGACAACTAGGCTTCCTGTAGTACTAGAAAATTACTTGATTAGGCCCAATTTATTTCTTCATAAAAAGATAATGGTTATCTTAGAAAAAATGATCTAATCTAGACATTTTGGGAGGCCAAGAGATGCATATCCATCTGACTTAAAAACCCAGAGGGGTATTTAAACAGGTACAATACAGAATCTAACCGGATTCCAAACACTGGATATAAACTCATCAATTTTATTAGTTCAAAAGAATTGTTTATATTAGCTTAGTTCACTGCCTCACAGTGACCACGTGAGCCCTTCAGTGGGCAGATATCCATTAGCAATCTACATGTTACATCTCCAATGAGGAAGGAAAAATTGAATGGTTATTGTAATTCCTGTGTACTAAGTAGTAGTTGGTTTTGGCTTGCACTTACAACTAATGGTGTTATCTAAACTAGAAAAGTATCTGCTAGCACTAGCATGAGTCTCCTAATGAAAAAGACTTAACCAAAGACACTAAAAGAAGAAAACAACCCCCACATGAAAGCAGACAGCTGCCATTCCATAGTGTAGAAGCAACAAAGCCAGAGACCCAGATGGTCTTTACCGACCAAAATTTTTCTTTGTTGCTGTAGGGATTGTTTTTAGGGAAGGAATCTATGGGGGAGAGAAGAAAGCTGTGCAGGAAGGGGCTAGGCAGAACAGAAGGTACAGAGCCAGGGCCCAACACCGCAGAGGTGTGCCAATTGCTGAATAGCTCGCACCTTATTCATTTTCCTATAACAAAGAGGAGCTGGCTGCTCACAAACTCATGCCAGCTCATGCTTTTCAGAAGTTATTAGCCAGACCGTTATGTCATCAATGAGTTATTTTTTTCTCAAAACTCTGTGCTCATAGATGTCAGCGCACCCTACAGAGATATCACTACAGCAGAGCGCAAGAGAAGAGCAATGCGTTATACGTAACATTTGGTGGCTGCTTGATGAGAGCTAAAAATGACATGCAGGGGAACTGCTGAATCATGGCCTGAACTACTGATTGATCACCTGAGGTGAGCACTGAGTCAGCTGCAGGAGCACAGGTGAAGGCAATTCACCTGTGTGACTGGAAGGGGGTTGAGTCTGGCTCCACCTCTCCCAGACCACATTTAAGGGCTGACCAGCACTGGGGAAGGATCTCTTGTTGGAGATCCCTCCCATTCCAGGTGAGCCTCAACCTTTATTGACAGGTGAGCCCTTCCTAATTTACTGGGTGTCTTTGTACCATCTGGATAATCAATCCAAAAAATATATTGTCCATCTTCATTATATTGTGCGGGTACTATTCTTTCAGGGTATTCACCCCATGTGACAGAACTATTAATCAAAATATGACATTACTTGTCCATTCAACACTCTCCTACAGATACCTAAGAATGTGTTAGATAAATAAGAAAATAATAAACAACAGGAAAAAAAAAGTCTTTAATGAGGAAAATCTAGTGGAATACTACAAGACAATTTCAATATACTTAGGGACAGGTGTTCAACCAGCACCAAAAAAAAGTCAGTATGTTCAACTCTGAGCTCAAATCGCTTTACAAGTTAACTTGGCAAGGCAACTGATTTTTACTATAAATCTATCTGCTTTCCAAAATCTCCACTGCTCAATTCCCCTTGTCTCATATTTTTATTTCTTTCTTTGTTTACATTTTAATAGGGATTTTCACACCCCTTACAACCAAAAACATTTACTGGAAAAACAGAGACTTCTCTAATGCAATAAAAATGAGAGCAACAGTTTGTTAGTTAGGGTTGTTCACTCTCATACACCAGGAATTTGCAGAAAATACTAAAAACAATACCAGAATGATAAAGATCAAAAGTTTAGGCAAAAACCAGAATGAGAACTGGTTTGGAAATAGGTACTCAAAACTGCTATACCTGGGGAATATAAGACAACACACATTTATTTAATAATTGGAAAGTAACCTGAACCTTAATGCCTATAAATAAGTAAGACTTGTTTGGAGATATTATTGCCAAAAGCAGTCTTAACTACAGTGATCGTAAGATTGGACTCCAAGATCTTAAGGGTCAAGAGGAGGTTAAGGAGCAAAACAATATAAAAATGAAAAATAAAAAAGATGGTAAAATATTACAACAGCTTGGTTAAACTGTAAGGTATATAGTGTGCCTACCTGTAAATAAGAAGTATATGATGTGGAAAAGGGGAAAGACTCCCAGAAAAGGTAAAGAAATATTGCTTGGGCATACACAGATGCTGCTAGGAACGCAAAAGTCCATCTGGAGCTCAAACTGGCTTCAGATGTCAAGAATATCAAAGAAGCATCTGTACTTATGTCAATAATAAGCAGAAATACAAAAAGAAAAGGCTGTGATACTCTGTGCCTTTAAACTTTGGTCTTCACAAGTAAAGTTAGCCTCCAAACCTCTACAACAAGAAGCAGTAAGAAAGAAATAGAAAAATTTAAGAGGGTTGGGTTGGGGCCAATCAGACAAATTAGACATGTACATGTTAATGGGACATCATGGGATGTATCAGAGACTGATGAGACAAAATTAATTAAAAATATTCTGGGAAGTAAAAAAAAAATGAAATGAAAATGTAAAGACAGCTATCAAAAGATAACTTGGTGTATGTCACAGACCACTTGCACTGAACCCATCTTGTATGTCTAGTACCTGGTATGAAACTTGCTTCTTTGAGTGTTACCCTCCAGTTTGTATTGATGGCTCAGAAAATCAAGAAAGTGAAGGATAAAGAGCTTCACGTTCATACAAATGAGGGGAAAAATAGAGACAATTATATTTAAATCACTACCTATATATCATGCTTTTGTATTTCAGGAAAAATATTGTGGGTAGAAAGGCACCTACTGTCAGACTCAAAGTTCGCAATCATTTGTTTTTAATGTCTTTCTAGCCATTATGTGGATGGTAGACAAATAAGCAATAACCAACAGACTGAAGCTTAAAGTGCAGCATCCGTCAACAGCCAGAGAAGGATGTTGCTACTGTTTCAGATATCACTAATAAAACCTAAAAATTGCCACTTCAACAACATCTTCAGCATCTGAGGTTCATCTAAAAATACCATTCCTCCTATTACTCACTTTGATCCTAATTTTGTATGCTTTAAAAGGGCTGCTGTTAAGCAAAATACACCTAGAAGAAAAACCGATCTTGGGAACCTAAAACAATTATGTGCAAGTGGGATTAAACAAAAAGTGGTAGAAGTTTCCCCAGCTGTAAATTGTACATTAAGATATCAGAAGAATAGTCAAAGAGTCATAGATAGGATTTGCTACTATCATCAATCTACTCCTGGAACTACTACTCTGAATTCAGAGGGCATCTTAAAAGAGCTTTGAAAGTAGCCAGCATTCCCCATGCATTTTAATACCATCCAGTATTTCCTCAACAGAAAAATGAATCAGTTTAGAAGAGCAGCCCTCCTTGCCAGGAAATAGCATTAGGGCAGCAATTTTAACTCAGGCCATTTATAAATTCAGCAGCTACTGAAACCAAAAGCAGGTATTTCTGAGGAGAGGATATTTCATTCTTATACCCTGACATTCATTACCCTTCCTCACTCCACACTTAGTACCAAACAATTATTTTTCAGCTTATAGCATCTCTGTAGCAAAGCATCACATGCACATACATACATCTCCTGTCAAGCTCTTTGCTGTCACATGAGAGCTTGTAGATGGATCACGTCCCCACCTGTACTCATGCTCATCATGTTACTTTGACTCACTGGAATAACCAAAACCTCTTCACTTGCCTCACAGCCTTGTGTATTCAGGAAAACTGAGAGATGATTATACACAATCTGTTGGGCTGTGTTCAATAGCTTGATAAGTTAACATATAAAAGTATGAAAGACCAAACAGAGACTACACAGCTGAATGGCCAATCAATACCCAGATACTCTGACATTAGAACATTCATTGACGGAACTCTAATGAAACTTAAGATGAAAACGTAAATAAATAACTTTGTGAGTCTTCATTCATATTACTACAGCTATCATTAAAATATATGGATGTTTCAAAATACCAGCATCACTCCTTGGTCTCTAGTTTTTCGTTATACAATAAAATCTTCGTGAAAGGTATGGATACCTACAGCTATCAGAAGACCGGGAAAAAAGGTGCAAGAACCTACCATCACCAAAGATGTGAGTCATGAGCTTTGTGAGCACTTGTTTCAGATTGAACTCCACCAGCCTCACTGCCTCCATGGTGTGACACTCTTGTTTGTGTGCAGTGCGATGCCCTTGCTCAAACAACTGGAAGCTTTCACCATCTTTAATACTGGAGAATAACTAGAATGAAAACACAATAGTGTTTGGCATCAATGACTCTCAAAATGAAAGCAGAAAATGAAATTTTACTGATCTGAGGGGAATCTAACCTGCTAAGCCTGCACCGTGGAAAACAAATGCAAAGAATGATTTTATACAAATTCTTTCACTAAACAGTGAGATCCATCATTATCACAGGAACATAAATATGCAAGGAAGATTTTTCTATTTCTGAACTGTATCTTCAATAATAAGATTGCCTACAGGAAAAAAAATTATAAAGGAGATAACAAATCACAAAAAATCATAGAAAACAAGGCAACATTGCATGTTAATTTTAACCCAGCAACTACAATATGCAATGGCATTAATCACAACTTCAACATTAAAAAAAGAAAAAAATTAATGGCCTAAAATAAATACTCCCCTGCCCCCCCCAAAATACCACATTTTATAAAAGTTGTAATCAAACTAACTTCCAATTTAAAGAGACCTAAAGCTGCCAACATTTGATAAATCTTCAGTACAGCTTATTTGTATAAGAACTACCATCTTCCTGCATTTTCCCACGTATGGCACTGTCTTTGTGCAGGAATTTTGCTGACAGGGCACTGAAGGATTCATGCTCTGAGGTTTCCAAATTACAAAGTACATGGGCAGGTGATCCTCTTTATTTGAGATGTACCAAACTTGCTCTTCATGCAGATGCTGCTCTCCACTACATCTGCTGCAAGCTGAAGACTTCTGATTTCCTGTTCAACTTCACATGCTTCTGTCCAGGAAGTCCCAGGCAGATACATACTGGTCATTCTAAATGCTCTCAAAGAGACCAATAAAACACTCTAAGTCACATCTTTAGATGTCCTGTGCCTTGCTGAGACAAGTGAGCAGTTTTACATAGCAAAGAGAATTTGGTTTGAAATCCTTACAGCTACTACACAGCTCTTAATTCTGGAGAGTAGGGAGATCTAATAGTGAAAGTGTTTCCAGTACCCTTTTCTACCCCTCGTCTTCCACCTTCCACATTAAATCCATCACACACAGAGGGGAAAAAAAAACACACATACACTGAGATTTTCTGCACATTGCACCTGCAAGCATAACGTGGACTGAAGAGACTATTCCCAATAAAGTGCATGCTCCAGTATTAAGATAATGAATGCATAATGCTCACATACTTACCTCTATGAACAAAGCAGACCAGTTCTACATGAGAATCTGCATGTGGCAACAGTCCTCCTTGCCAAACCCAACACAATATGACTCTCTGATCCTGATGAATATCTCTATAACTAAGCAAATGGCTGCTCTCTAAATCCACTTAGGAATACCAAATCATTACCACAACATCTTTAATGTGCTGTAACAGTCAACTGAAGGATTAGAAATGATGAAGACAATGCCATCTGAAGATGTCTCATCGAAATGAAAACTTATTTCCAGCTCTCTAATCAGTCTCCAAGATGACAAAATGTGTTAATTTGAACCTCAATCTAGATAGATAGATTCTTGTGTCAAAGGGACAGGCCACAGCTGCGCAAGATACCAATACTTTGCAACATACCAATAAGCACTGGTGGGGGAGAGGAGAGAATGGTGAACATCACTTCAAGCAACAAGCCTGCAGAGCGGTCTCCTTATTTTCAGAATTCTTCAGTTTTCAGTCCTTCAATTATGTATGACATGTTTCAGCGAGACTCCCAGCTCCAAAAGCTGATGCATACAACCCTCCTGAGTACCCATGTCTGGATGTGTTTAAGACACAGAGCCAGCAACTGCTGGCATGCAGCATTAGCATCAGGAATTGTCACAAACATGGATTCATGTCAGGGCACACCTTAGAAATACCCTTCCTGAAGTGAATTTTGTCACCTATAGAATAAATGAATGGAACTCCACCTTCACAGTATCATCTCAAAGCAGCCAGGAAATGCAAAATTCTCTCCGATTCACAAATTCTATCACACAATAGGAGGCAAATGGCCTTCCTCAAAGAGACTAACACACCAACCCATGTCCCTGCCATCTGGCAACGGTTACCAACTCCTCACACAGTCCTTAGCCCTTGCCAGCTGATTCACTAAGGAGCATTGTCCAAATCTCTATATAGTGGGCTGATCCCTGGAACACAGTAAATTTATTCAAATTCCTTTGCACACGAGGAAATAAAAAAATAGGAGGGGAGGAAGGAGCTTTCATTTGTTAAAACATCAGAGCAGAAACACAGTGTCCAGAGCTGCAGTAACACTACAGAACTTTGGAGAGGACAAACCAAAAGATACTGCCATGTCGGTCTTGCCAGTGAAAAGCAACATGCCTGGTATGATATGCAGTGATTAAATAATGAAATAAACAAATGAGAATAAACGAAGAAATAAAGAACAAAAAAGGACAAGAGGATGTAGACTGATCACATTGATCAGACCTACGCCAAAACATAAAGGACACAAAGAATATGGCCAAGATGCACAAGTATAAAATGATCAAGAAGAAGAATAGTTCACATGAAAAAGAGAAACATCTACTTTTATAATACCTAAGAAAAGTGTCTTCATATTTCAGGTTGTAAATACTACAAAGCTATAAATGGAAATGCTTTGTTGCAATGGTATAGAATTGTAAAATTAGAAGGAATTCACTGATGCCAACAGCCTTTGCTTTGGAGGAACAGTCCTTCTTAACCAAATTTATATTTTTTTCCACTGCACCTTAACAAAAAAATGTTTTTGGAAGAAATGACAGATTTTCAATAAAGAATAAACATGAAACCCCATTTCTTTCTCCCAGTTTCCCTACTTATAGTTTTCAGATGTTAGCATGATCAGATAGACTGATGAGAGCATTATTTTCCCATCTGAACAATCTGATATTGGCCTCCATTGGAATGAGTTTAGTAAATTAGAGTAGCAATTCCTAAGTTTTCACATCTGTTCCCATTAAAATTTATGTATAATTCAATACAGACTATAAAATACCTTATAAAGTCTCCTTCCAACACGTAAACAATATTTGTTCTCGACAGAATGTTTTGTGATTGCCATTGGGTTTATATTGGCTCCCTCATGTGGTGAATATGTGTGAAGTGTAATTTAGTTGAATTTTTTTTTCCTGTCCATAAACAGCATAAGTAAAGAATGGCACCGAAAACCACAGCATAGCACACAAATCATTTCACTTAAGTTCCATGCAGGAAATTCTGACAACTCAAATCTGACCGCAGAAGTACCAGTATTGTCAATCCAAAGAATTTTTAAAAACAAGTTGTATATCATCAAAGGAGAAAAATATGCGTGCCCTTGAAGAGGATAAATGCAGGCCCAGCCTCAGTGGTGATTTTCACTTCAATACTATGAGGAGTTGTAACAGTGGTTTCAAAGGGCATAAGTTTTTAACACAACCTTGACTATAGAATTTGAAAAGATGGGACACTTATACACCTTCCTTATCCTGCCTCAAACTAGCTGTGGATGGACTGACCAATGTCATTCCCAAAATGACTTGAGATGGCAAATTCCTCTGAGTTCAAATTCCTAGAAAATTATTCTACATTTTGGGCTTTTTTCACCACGTCTCTCCCTCCCATCCCCCCAGTTCTGTGGTCTCTTTCCTCACTGAGGAAAAAACAAGTGATAAATGTATACACATCAAAAGTACAAAGTAGAGCAGTAAACCAACCATAGCACATGGAATGAAAATCACCTAGGGCTTACAGCTAAGAGCTAACAGTTCTTTTCCTTTAGCTGCCTATCTTCTTATCCTCAGCACTGTGAAAATTTCCTCGCCAGAGACTGCAAGTATGGTTATGAATGAAAAGTCAGAGATGAAGGCAGCAGGTTCTAACATTCACATATTTCTGTTCAGTATGTTATAATTCAAGCATGAGTATAAATAAATGAATTTAAAAATAGAAAAATATTTCTCTCATGTAGTAGTACCTACATTTAATCGTTGGTTTTCTTTTTCCACTCAGACAGTTCCTTTTAGAATTATTTAAATTTTTGCATTATTTTGAACAGGCAACAAGAATATAAAACACAGAAACAGTCTCCAGTGAAACTGCAGAATTACACATTCATTTTTTTTCCACAAGGCTCTTGGGATGATGCCTGTAAGATGTTTTACATATCGCAAGGCTCTACCACAGTGTTCAATCTGCAACTGAAGCAAAAGGGATGCTTTAGATCATCCTCGGGTTCAGAATTAATGCGTGTTGCCCGACAAACTTAAAATTTACACACTGTGCTCCATGCCACACTTCCCTGTTCATCAGCTTAGAAAGTAGATAGGAAGGACTTCCACTGTTGAGAGCCACATTCTCCAGTTTTAGCACACAGCTAACTTTGAATTCATCAACTACTAACATTCTCCAACAACAAAGAAAAAAAAAAAAAAGAGGAGGAGAAATAATCTATAATGCAATGAATCAGATCATTATACATCCTGTATTACTAACTAGATAATGTCAGTGAACGTTTTTGTAAATTTCTGCCCACTTATTAAATCCTATTATTATTCCCGTTATTAAATTTGTACGAGAGAAAGAAATATTCTTTCCTGAGGGCAGGAATTTCTCTTAAGAAACATACTCTTTGACAATAATCTCAATAATTAGATCAACCATACCAACATATGTAGAAATTCTGAGTGTAGATGTTATAATAACGCGACAGATAAGACTTGGATGTTTGAATTCCTGCTGAAATGAAAAATACAGTGTGAACATAAAATATTAATAAAATAGCATTTTTATAACATATTATCCATTTTTCTGCTGCATATATCCTTGCAGGCCTGTGACAAAGAGCAGCAAACAAATTTTGGATAAAACTAAGATTTCCATTTCCCAATTACGAAAGAAGTGGTTACAAGCTGTTTTCAGTATCACATAGTTCCCAAGCCATCTCCTGATACAGATACGCTTTCCAAGCACAAAAGGAAGTGGCAGCATGGGGTGGGAAACACCAGTGGAGACAGCACAAACCTTTCCCACCAGCAAGAAAAGCGGTGCACTGTGATTTCCCTAGTTTTCCCTCAGGCATCCAAACCCATCAGGCTTCCATGCCAAGCTCCTGTCACCCATTGGCAACCACATTAAAAACAGTCAACACCTCAGTATTAGAAAAAGCTAGTTTTAGTTATATAAAATGGGAATTTGGCAGTATTGCTACAAGCATACACAAATTATATGAATCGATTACTGGCTGGAAAACAAACTGGCTTATACACACCACTCATCACTGGTACTGCAGAATGCTTAATGACATTCATACATTTGCAGAACATGAAAGTCGTGCCAGCATAACACACAAACTTAGAAACCTTGGACATCTACCTAGCACTCTTTTGCTGATGTCTCTGGACTCCCTTAGCTTACTGTGTATGCACTGCAAACCCATAACTGTCATTTGCAACAGACGAATCCTTCAAAACAGTTTTAGGATCAAATAAAGAATGAAACAATTCATTACAAAAAAAGATTCATTTACAGAAGCTTGGAGCTATCAAAAGAAAAAATCCTTCTTTTCCATACTCTGCCCTGCTGAGGCCTCACCTGGAGTACGGTGTCCAGTTCGGGCTCCCCAGTACAAAAAAGACAAGGATCTCCTTGAAAGAGCGCAGCAAAGAGCTACAATGATAACGGATGTGGAACACTTCCATTATAAGGAAAGGCTGAGAGAGCTGGGTCTGTTCAGCCTTGAAAAAAGAAGACTCAGAGGGCATCTGATCCACGTCTATAAATATCTGAGGCACAGAAGGCAAAGGGACGAGGCTGGACTCTTCTCAGCGGTGTGTGGTGATAGGATGAAGGGAAATGGCCACGAACTGAAGCATAGGAAGTTCTGCACAAATGAGTGTGGGAACTTCTTCACAGTGCAGTGATGGAGCACTGGCACAGGCTGCATAGAGAGCTGGTGGAATCTCCTTCTCTGGAGACATTCAAGACCTGCCTGGACGCCTACCTGTGCAACCTGGGCTAGGGAGATGCTTTGGCAGGGGGTTGGACTCAATCTCTTGAGGTCTCTTCCAACCACTACAGTTCTGTGATTCTGTGATTTTTCTGTGGAAGCTTACACAGTCGCTATCAAATTCCACGTTTTCACCAAGTTAGAAGCATTACAACACAACTGATTACTCGGTCCTTATCAATTTACTGCGTAACACCTGTGTTGCGTGTTGTGGTAACTTGTTTACACGCATGCACTTTCCTCATAGCAAATACATGATCACGCAACTTACCCCAAACCTCTGTCAGTTCAACTAAATAATTCCTACCTCGTGACAGGAGAAGAGCCGAACTCCTTCCATCTGATGAAAGACTGGGTAGTGGGTGCTGTCGATTGTATCACGGCGGTAAACATCTCCCACTGCCAGAAAGGCATCCAGACCGGAGTGTATCAAGTCCCACTGGTGAGCTGATGTGTGTGCTCTTAACATGTGATCACGATTCAAGTAATAGTTATCCTCCTTTCTTCTGCTGGCATGGTCTGGTGGGACAAGTAACTTATCAAAATTCTGCTGCACTGTAACCACCGGAGAAAGACCGTCATAGACAGAAAAGAGCGGGTTCCCACGGCGTCCTGTATATTGCTTGTAAAAGTGGTCCTTCACCTGCTCCTTGATTAGCCACAAAGGGTGATGCTTTTTGTTATGCAAGTTCTTCCCCACTTTGGAAAGAATCTTCTCAGTGACGTTGCTGTAGTCATCCTGAGGGTAAGATTTACCAAACAGTTCCACAGTATTTGAGCAGGGTACGCTGGCAGCAAAGTCTGAAGGTACAGACTGCCTTGAATGGGTCGGAATTCCTCTTACTTTTATTTTTGGTGGTAAAGCTGTTTTAGAATACTTAGCTACTCTCATGAATTTCCAGAGCATCGCCATTGCCAACTCTCTTATAATCTAAAAGAGAAGAAAAAAAAATCAGAACAAAATTTAAAGTTCATAACTTCAGTCTTGCTGCAGAAATTGCTATCATCTCACAGATAAGTGAAATCCAAATGTCTGTTTGATTAATATGACAGAGTTCCCATTACAGACCACTGTTTTGACTTTGGAAGAGAAATAACTATACGACCAAATTTTAGCTAGGATATCTTGTTCAATTATCAGTCTTATGCGCCACTGCATCAGTACTAATGACACTAGACTTAGTCTTAATCTCATTCCAGATACTGCAACACTTTACAACTGAGGAAACATCACATTTAAAACAGTCTTTTTCATTCTGTTAAAATATTAGGCAATAACAGACTACTGAAAGGGAGAAGCTTAGAAATGTTGCAACACTACTGAGTGGACAGAGGCAAGCTTATAAATAATTCCTGACATTAACACATTGTATTGTCCTCCACCACTAGTAAGCCTTATGAAAGGAATTTGACACAAATCAAATGTGTATGTAGTACACACTACACAGCCACTGCTGGTTTCTACTTAACATCATGTGAGATTTTTAAAAGATTCCACAAAGTCCAAATTAGTGTTAATATTTTAGTGTGCATAAATAATGTGCATAAAATAAATAATGTGCATAAAACCCCTTTTCCAAAAGCTTCCAGAATACTTGTTTACACTGCTTCCACCATTGGACTCGAGGAAGGCTTGATAATTATCAAGAAGGTGTATTGAGCGATATGATTCTGCAGGATGCATCTCCCAAAGATCTTTACAACATCCACACTGTTTAGGAACAGACTCTCTTTATACTTCATACATAAACAAGGATGACTTTGTGTGTTTGAAGAGAGAATTCTGTAAACAAGGAGTTCTGAGGATCACAATGCCTTCAGGCATTCAAAACATGTAATCTCATTCTGAGATGTAAAATCACTTGAAGATCAATAGTAGGGCTTCACAAATATTGGCAGAGATTCCAGTAAAATACTTAAGCATTACAAACTGCTTATTGCAAAATGGGAAAACAGATGTATTAGAAGTGGCTGGGGCAAGGCATCTGCTCCAAACAAATTGGTCTATGTTTCTCTCTGAGTCAAGGATTCCAGGGCCACAGGTTTCTGGACCAAAGAATTTCTTGAGAAGGCATTCTTAAAGAAACAGGGGAAGAAAGGATGTGAAAAATGAACAACAATCTTCAAGAGACAGCTTTTCATCTTTACAACAGCATTGCAGAACACACATGCTAAGATTGTTTTTTTATAATCTCAAGCTCTGAAAACATACATTAGAACAGGTGTGTTTCACAATACACAGCCTCTCGAAATCAGGTAACGGCTCTGTTTATATCTGGCTTCCATTCCTCCAGTCTGAATGCTCTCTATAGATTTACTTTCTCAAGCAATTGTAACTCACTAAACCAAAATAAAGACAAGTTAGATAGTCATGGCACAGTAAGATTACCCACTTTAGTTCTTGGCCACTTCTGTTAAGGTTCTTCCATAGATTAATTCACACACACACAACAGAAAGCCCTCTGACACAGACTAAGCGATGGACAGCATTATGTTTCGAAAAGAGAGGCTCCATTTTCCCCAAACATACGTTCTCCTTCATGGAAAGTGAGTTCTCATTTTCAAACAGCTGCTTGAAATATCCAGTTCTAGTCAGATAATGTATTCAGCTTCCCTTAAGTAAATATCACCATCTGCCCATACATTTATTTTTCTAAAAAATTCAATTCAAAACTTATACATAACTGTAATATAAGAACTCTCACGACTTTATCATGAATCCTGTGATGTTTGCTTCTTTCCTAAATGCCATTCCTTTAAGAATCTGAAGTTTAACTTTCACATAAACAGTTCTTCTCAGGATTAAAGCATTACAGAAAAGAAAATAAAACATCACAAGTGCTTGAAAAAAAGAAATAAAATAAAAGGGGTATTTGTTTATTTTTTAAGATACATGATTTTTAAGGGAGACTCTTTAATGTACTCATTTGCTATTCAGGCTCTGATAGTTCTGAAATGCTAATTTTTCAGATCGTGTGATACATTCTCGTCACAAACTTTTACAAGGAGGAGAACGGATTAAATCACTTCAGAGTTTTTATCCTAACATTAAGCTTATGCCTGAACTGCCTTACCATCTGCACTATTATTCTAATCTAAAGAAAATCTACTGTGAGCAGGAGTAAAATAAAATAAAATAAATAAACAAATAAATAAATAAATAAATAAACAAACACTAACAACATTTCTCAATGAGTTCCTGATTTATCCAGCATTCAAGTATGGAAAACAACCAATAGTAAAGGAGAAACTGGTGCAGAATCACACAACAGTGCCCAAACACTGAAGTTATTCACCAGCACACTCTTCTTCTTCCCTCTCTGACCACAGAAATGTACATGTTGTTTCCAGGATCAATACGCCAAAAAAGAGTATTGAACTTCCCTTAACTCAGCTGATGACAAATTACGTTTATGGGGGAAAACAAGCCATAGAGAAGGAAGGAAAAAAAAAAGCAAGGAAATCTGAAACCAACCAAATATTTAACGGGCTGAAAAGCCACAGGTAGAAAGTAAAGAGCCCTTTCTGCTAACAATAAATAACTGATGTTAGATGTAAGTTAATTATTTCTGCTCATAATAATGAATAGGCAGTTATGTCTAGCAGTCACTGAACTACAGGTGTGAAAAATACATGCTTTTCTTTCTTCATTTCCACCATGCTTATTATTTGGAAGTGACAAGGAACTAATTTCTGCGCACACTACAAATCCTGAATGCCACAACATCGATTGCTAGTCAGCTAATCACCACAGCCAGCTAAACAGCAGCAGTACGGCAGCTGACAACAAACACAGAAACAGAAAAACACTGAACAACCACCATCGACATCTGTGATCTAAAGATTGCATGGTATTCCAGCAGCATCACCAAAGGGGTTGTGAGTTCAGGGCATGACAGTGGCTTTTACCCAAGGGGGAGCCAAGGCAGGGTTTTGGATAACAGCTCCTAGGGCTCCCTGAAGCACTGTGGATGGACATGCAATGGACAAGCCCACCACCTCCTGTCACTTGGTTCCTTACCTTGCCAATGCCACATTCCTGAGTGTCTAACCAGCTCCTCTGAGGAGTAAGTGGTAAAGGCCATGGGCTTCTCCCTCTTTTTCTACCTCTATACCAACATCTCATACAATGGCTGCAGCTAGGATCTTTCCTCAGCCTGACAGTGCATGAAGTGTTTTGACCATGCATTTGAAAACATGCCCACATGTGGGTACAGTTTTTTCATGTGTCGATACTCAAGTCCTGCTTGGATGCCTACCTGTGCAACCTGGGCTAGGGAGCTGCTTTGGCAGGGGGGTTGGACTCAATGATCTCTAGACGTCCCTTCCAACCCCTACAGAATCACAGATTCTCTGATAGCAGCTTCGAAGCAAACCAATGGGCAGAAGCTGGGATGCATGCTACCCTGGGGTGAAGGCCTCACAATAATGCTGTACAACCTGTGCAAAGGTTAGACACACGTGTGATTGTCCTTGGACAAAGTCAGTGCCCTACTGCAGCCCGTGTCATTTCTGCAACAGTATCAGCAGAGGGCTCCTCCATCTCTCACAGAAAACAATCCATCTCTATGCAGAAGCAGAGTGGACTTCACATAGCACAACTGTACTACAGTCAAGAACTCAGCAGCACAGAACAAAGTACCAGTGAAAGTCATGATTCTGGAGCACATTCAAAAGGCAGTTGGATGAGATGAGGAATCATACTGCTGTAACGTAAAACAGAATAGTCTGTGTTGAAAGGGACCTTAAAGAACATACAGTTCCAACCTCCCTGCTGGGTCAGGGCTGCTACCCTCAAGATTAGGCTGCCTAGAGCCCCATCCAACTTGGCCTTGAATACAGCTTCGCTGGGCAGCCTGTGCCAGTGCCACATCTCCCTCTGAGCTAAGAATTTCCTACTAACATCTCACCTAAATCTCCATTCTTTTAGTTAAGGCATGTCTTTTTATGTTTAAATCCAGGCTTGCATGTCACTGTGCAGCAGGGATTAAGACAGCATTATCAAAGATGCGCTGGAATTGGTCACAAGTGTCCTCAACTCCACTGAGTTTTAGGGAAGAATCATACACTCAGCGAAAGTTCTCTGCCTTGAAAAAGGAAGAATGAAGAGGGAAAGCAGCATCTCACAATGAAAAGAAAAAGCCCTGTGCACCAGCACCGTCTTACTCAACCATATCTTTTAGAACAGGGAAAGATAGAAATGCTCTTGTTCAAAGTATAGCTCACCAAGGATCCAAACAAGCCTGGTTTCAGTGCCGTTTGCTGGGTGTTTAGACCTGTAACCCAACAGCATCCTCACTCTCACTGACCACTTTTCTGTATGCCCAGTTATGTTGTTTTTTTTTACTGTTTATAGCTGCAGAAATACAGATGGGCTACAGCACACAGCAACTGAAGTATATAACGGGTTTGAAACCAAAATTCTACAAAGACAAGAGTCTGTCTCCTATCCAGGAATAGCTAATTAATGCAGAAGTCTGAAGTGCCATGGAAAACGTTAGAAAAGTTGGGCTGCCACCATTTTGTGATGTGACAGCTTTTATCTACCGTATGTGTGGGGAGGGGAGTTCAACCAACATAGCATATGTTAAGACAAAAATTATAAGCATATGCTAGGCTGCTAAAATTGGACATTTACCAGTCTACTTAGCAATTTAGCTAAGCACTGAATTTTAGTTTTGAAAACTATGTAGGCATACAGCAGCAAATATAATTGTATTGCCATGACCATATCTACAATGCACAGGATACAGCAGAAATTATTTCACGTGCAACAGCAGTAATGAGCTCAGACTTTTTTAGAACTAGTTTTAAAATGCAGCTGTATTGTTGCATGCCACAATGGACTTTCCCTCTTACTGAATACACTGAATTCATATGATAAACAAAGACCTCTGAAATAGCCTGGCAGATGATTTGGAATGAATTCATTCTAGAATACGACCTCCCAAGTGCAGAACATTTTTGGATGTCACTAATGATAGCTGAACATTTATTAAACAAAACATTGCATACTCTACAAATTGCAGACAAGAGTCAAGATAACATAACCTAAAAGTATTTGGCTCTCACTTTTTTCATGTACTTAGTGTTTGTACAGTTAATAATCCATTTGCAAGCTCCAAGAAACATGGAGAATAATTCATTTTTTTGTTACTGTTCTTAACAGAAACAAAAATGTATCATAGCCTGGCTTCCTGTCTGCTCTCCAGCAGTGATCCATTAATCACAACAATGCCCTTGGCAACATTTTGAGGTTTGCAATATTGGGAGAAAATTGAAAACATTTTCTGGCATAAGACATGACCATGTTTTCTCTTAGTATTACATAATACTTTCTCAATGTGAAATAAAAGCTATTAACAGCTACATACCTTTTAAAACAATTGACCCCAAAAATGTCCATTGTCTTAAGAAATTACATTATTTTGTGCTCAGTCCTACACGCACAGGCAAGCGTAGAAAACATGAGGCATACCTTCAAACACCTTCACCGTTCCTTAGGACTACAGGATAGGATAAGATATTCAGAACTGGCAGCGTATCTTTGGAGAGGGGAACACACTTCTACAAGAACCATTTGGGAAAGCAACAGTCTTAAAACATTTCAAGTCATCACCTCAGGTACATTCAAAATTCCACTTTAGTCTGGATCTCGGAATCAATGAGAAAAATCTTCACAAGTTTCAGTTTCACGTGCTGCCTACCAAAGGTTGCTATCCTAAAGCTTCTCCTGTCACAGTATTACCAAGCTGAACCTGACTACTTACCTGTAAGTCTCCTACTTATGAAAACGATAATACTTTCCAGAGAAGATTCAAGACAGGTAGCAAGTGTTTCAACACTCAAAACACCAGTGAACTTTGTAGCTGCACTAAGACTGTTTCAAAGATTGACACAATGAAGTTTCAAGACATCTGGTAGTGAATTTGCTTATGCAAGAAGAGCAGAGCAATCATACACTGGAAACTGCAATCAGCAAGCTGATTAGTCACAAACAGCTGTATTCATAGAATATATATTTTTTATTTATTTATTTTTTAAAGCATTCAGCACAATTAGAATTGGAAGATCCAGGGCAAACAAATTCAAGTTTCTGATTCTAGAAGATGGAAAGGCGCCAAACTCTTAATGTGAAATTCAGAAGTTTAAGGTGAGGAGTCCAAACAAAAATAATTTGGTTGAACAGAAAGAAATACAAGGCCTGAGGAAAAATAACTATCAGTGTAAAAGAACAGTTTGATATATGCACGTGAAAGCAGATTAAATTAAGGAAAAAAGCATGCCTGCTTAGAAAAGGTGTATTTTTTTCAATTATACTTTTATTATTTCTCAATTTCCTTTTGCTCTTTACTGAAGAAATGCCGATTAATCTCTTCAGTGCAAAATTTCCATCACATGCAACAGCTGAGGAGCACAAAACCCTACTGAAAGCAAAGTGGTCCCACTCCTACTGACATACCTGTGCTCTTCCCTCCCTCCACAATAAGACAAAATGGTTGAAAGCAAATATGTACTTGAAAGGAAAATCCTCATTAAGCAAGCATATTTTCAATCCAACATTAGATTGCAAAATAGCAATAAATTGCTGTCAAATTTGATCCCGCTTTTAAATAAATCTATATTTTTTGAAGGAAGGAATCAGGAAAAAAAAAGAAAAAAAAAAAAAAGAACAACCTCTGTTTGAGGGAATGTTCTCTTTTCAGTACCATGAAACAGTTGCCAGCCAGCTCTCTTGCTCAGAAGATACACTGTAAGTAACTGTCAGGTCAAAGGGACAGAGACAATTAAAAAAACAGAAAACTCTCACTTCAGTCAAGATTGCCAATATTCTCTTCTGCCTTCCGTTTTCCTTCAACATCTGCAACTTGATTATCTTTATTTTTCTATAGATGAATATGTCCTGAAGCATTTTACTCCTATAGATTTTTTTCTGAGCCTGAATTAATTTGTTTCGAGTAATAATATTAACAGTATTTATGTGAAGTGGTATCTTTTTCCCACTGACTAAATGCACCATTTGAACATAAAATCATAAAAACCTCATCTTGTCTTAACAGGAAAAGGGAGTAATAATTTTTTGAAGTCAGTTATTAAATAACAAGAATGGGACATGCATAGAGTTGGTAACAGCGCAAGGGACAGCAGACGAAGAGCAAGTAATTCATTTTAAGCATTAATGATTCCATCATAGTAATTGAAAACACTAGACTATAAAACAGCAGCTCCACAGCATGGGGCATGATAAACATAATACACACTGCACTCCTAAGAACTCCTACATAGAACTTCTTGAACTTCTGCACTGCTTTGTACTTACTGAAAGTCACTTATATGCACGCATCAGTGACGTCTGTGGGATGAAGGCTCATATTGCTATAAACTTCAGAAAAGCAAAAGCTACATCGCTTTATCTTTACAATGTAAGGCAGAATTGCTTAACCATAGCCTTGAGAATTGCTGCACCAGCTGATGGGCCAACTGGAAAGCAGCAGTTATGCCCACAGGAGAAGCATGCCCTTGCCAGCAGCAGCCCAACCATCTGCAGATGCTTGTGGTAGACAGAAGATATTGTTCAGATCAAGAGGAATTGTTTACTGATCAAATAATGATTGACCATCTCCTTCAAGTAGAAGGCAGAAATACGAGAATGTTTTGCCTACCAGACTCAACATGCAGGCTATCTAATGGGTTACATTAACTTTCACCTGCAGAAAAATGCACTATACCCAAATACACACAGTTTGGGCACTTCATATGTTACAATGAAAAGGGAAACCTAAGAAACTAACCCAGCCTATACAGTAATAAGTAAGCCAAACAACTTAGATGCATCGTGCCAGAGAAGAAAGCTTAGCATGAATCATTCAGTTGTTCCATATATTCGGGAAGATTTATCTCAGCTTTAGCTGCTACCTCTTGGTATTACTCTGATTCCCTCCATCTTCTGTTACTCAGAACTGGCAAAATCCTTGACTAACCATACATCTCCAGATCCTCAACATGTTAATATTCTAGATACGCTACAGTTTAAAAGAATGAATAACTAAGATATTAATAGTACATAATAAATACAATGAACATTTTAGAACAAGGAGTTATTTCTTGTTTTTAATACACATATGATCAATTAGCCTTCTCCACCATGTTTCACCCCTAAGTGCTGGGGGAGGATGAGAAGGAGTTATAAATTTCTGTCATATCAACTTTCTGACTCACCAAGCTCTAAATAGATCAATTTCATGTATTCACTGTCATCTTGAGCTAAAACATCGAAGTACCACCAGAAATACACATCTTAGCCTTAGCTGTGATGTGAACTTGATCTCAGCTCAAACTCCAACTCAGCAGCAGTATCACTCCTTTGTCTGTCTCTATTAGAGAAATAATGAGACTCTGGAAACAGACAGAGCATTTACCAGAACTATGTATATTTCAACAGACAATCAAAAAAGAAAAAGAAAAAAAAAAAAAGACAGAGACAAATTTCTCTATGGATTTTACTTCAAAATCAATAAGTCTCACAGACTGCAGTATGGGTAAAGAAGAGAAAATGTAAATGTTGGCAGAGATTCCACTGTAGCATGATATTTCCTCGTTAGTAAATGCATGACCACACGTGTACGGAGAAGTCACCTCTAGTTTGAACTGTACCATCTTCATTTATCCGTCATGGGTTCTGACAAAGCATTTAAGGAGAAGATTAGAAGGCTCCTAAGGAAACGACTCTATTTCCCTGCCTGGGGCACACCGCTTCCCTGAGGTTGGTAAGAACGGGGCTAAAATATTAATGAGCAAGCCATTTGTCAAGAAAATTATGCAGAAAAGCTTGGCAACCACACGAAGAGGCAAGCAATTAGATATCAAGCTAGGGCACCACAATCTAAATAGTTAAAAGGACGAAAAAAAAAACAACAACAGTTTCACTTCCTTGCCTATGCTTACAAACTTTGAAGGAAAACAAAAAATGGATGAATGTGACAATATAAAGATAAGAATTCATCACTCAGAATTAGTGATAACAAGTAGTGACTATTTCAAGGGACCACCACCCACTAATATTGAGAATTCAAGTTTTTCAAGTCTTGATTTCTCCCAGAAATCTCTTTGGTGTTTTAGAAAAGCAAGTAAAGAAGTATCATAGATTAAAAAGAAAACTAAAACTTTTAACAAAAAAGAAGGTTACACAAATGAATACATACATAGAACAGTATTGTACAACAGCATTTAGGTTTTTATTAAGTAGCAGTCTACTCCTACACAGAGTATCTCTACACAGGATCCCAAAGTGCTTTTCAGCCTTTAGCCAATTAAGCCTTACAAGATTCCCATGGGAAAAGTATTATATTATTTATACCTATTAGTGCAGCAGCTCCTCATTCAAGAGTACTGTACTTCCACACATTGTTTTCACCCATTTTTTCTTTTCAAACAGTTTTAATTATGTTATTTTCCTCTGCGTTCAGGGTTTTTTTTGTTGTTGTTGGCAATACCATTCTGTCAACAATTTGACAAGTATAGTGGCTACTAATCTAAGTGATTTTAAAATATTGCCAAACTTACCTATTAGAAATCGTGCAGTTCAGAAATTCTGAGCTATTATTGTTGAAACTAATTACTGGAATATGCAAATTTTAAGTCATAAATCTAGATTCCTTGAGGAAGAAATGCAGTCACTGTACTTTCTCACAAAAACTTCACTGGCCTTGATGTTACTGTAATTGTAATTATGAACTAATTCTGATCCACAAATCAATCAGAGAAACAGAAGACAATTAAAGGAGAAAGGAAGTGGAATAAAATATCATTGTTGATGTAAACAGGAATATGAAAGAAAAACTAACAAATTTAGTGAGGCAACAGAGTAGAGTAGATCATTGATAGTCACCATACACATGCTCTATTTTGGGGCTAATCTGCAAATCAGAGCAGCACTCACGAACCATCTTCTTTTAAGTAGGATTTCACAGAATTGTAGGTGTTGGAAGGGACCTCTAGAGATCACAGTCCAACATCCCTGTAAAGCAGGCTCCCTACAGCAGGCTACACAGGTAGGTGTCCAGATGGGTCTTGAGTATCTCCGGAGAAGACCCCACAACCTCCCTGGGCAGCCTGTTCTAGTGCTCCATCACCCTTACTGTGAAGAATTTCCTTTTCCTATTGGTGTGGAACCTCCTATGCTCCAGTTTATGGCTGTTACCCCTTGTCCTGTGTCCCCTCACAGACTGCTGAAAAGAGGCTGGCCATGTCCCTTTGACTCCCACCTCTCATCACCATGTTTACCAGAACCAAAGACAGCATTTACCTTGAAGAGATGTTTAGGGGCTTCTCACTGGAAAGTTATGCATTCTCCTTATTTGCACTACTGCTCTTACCTCAGGGTATGAATTTTATCAGCCTACCAATCCAACCAGGAAAGAAACCATTATGTGGTGGCTAAATTTTCCACCAGAGTAATCTGTGAACTTCCCCCCAGCACCTGACTGCCAGCTATGATGGTGAGACTGCCTTTGACATCTGCCTGATGCCTCAATGTGACATAAAAACACCTTCAGGTTCTCCCAGCAAGTGGCAGATACCACAAAGCAACAACATGTGGCATCTGCTGAGGAAGGGTTGCTGATGAGCAGGTTTTCCTCTCCTCCAACCGCCATGGCACATTTTCTCTCACCCACCTCATTATCTTATTGTTATCCATTCCTTGGGTGCACAACCTTCCCTTCAGTCTCCTGAGAGCATGAGGTTATTCAAAGCAATTGAATTTCAGCTAATGACAAGAATCTACACTGTTTAAAAATAGCTTAACTCAGGTTTACTTTCTCTGAATCAATTGTGAAAATTGTCAGAGTCATCTGAGATTCTAATGAATGCAAGGCATACAAAGATTCAAGGCAAGAAACGATATTAAGAATCTTGATATCATGTTTATCAGTGGAATCCAGATAAAAAGCAACAATATGTCATCAAGGTTTTGGATCTGGTTCTGCTGGGGACAAGGAATCTGGGTCTCAATCTGGATGGCAGTTCACATTTACTGAAGCATTTTGAAGAACAGGGGCCTAAGTGCTCAGCTTACACAAAGCCCACAATGACTACAGTAGAAAAACAACAGAAAACAAACCTAACCGATGCAACGAAGAGCCATGCATTTGCTCTGCCTCAAAAAATGGTAGGAGCTCCTGAAGGCAGGCAGTCTACCTAAGAATTTAAAGATAACAGCATCTAGAAAGCAGAACTGCAACACATGGTGCAGCCAGCACAGACAATCAGAAGAACTGTGAGATCACCACTGAGATACCATTTACTAGATCCAAATAAATTCTAAATGATAACCTTTCCTATGACCAGGGGTAGAGTAAAAGTAAATCCATGCTGGGATTTAAAAGCATTATAGGATGTTCTGAGCTAAAATCCTAATTGAATGGAGAGGCACAATGTGTAAGATCCTGAATGTACAAAAAGATAGGAAAAGGTAATTTGCTGAGGCCAGTCAACTACATGGGGTAAGAGAAGACAAAAGTGAGTAAAAGGAGCTAGAAGGCATGGCCAGAATTCTTCCCCCTTAAATATGGAAAAACCAATTAACTGTTTCTGTAATGTGAGGGCAATCAGGTCACACTCAGTAAAAGAAAATAGAACTAGCATCTCCAGAGCATCAAACTGGGGCAAGCCACAGATTTATAAGATGTACTAATATGTTTTGAGTGTAAAACTTTCGTATTATATTCCTGGAGCCCCATAGTCTACGATCCTGAGCTCTTACATAAAAATTATCATTTAGAATTGTTTTATTCTCTACACTTGCTAATATCAATGTTATCATTTCCCAGATATAGGCTACCACATTACCAATATGGTGATTAAATTGAATTTCAACGACTCTGTATCCTCAATTCATCATTACTTTATCGAGTCCTTTAAAAAAGAATTAACTTCATTTTCATGCTACCATTGTATGATTACATATGCTCAGGGAACCAAAGGAATTACAAGAAACGTGTACAGCTTGCTGTTCAGCACAACATCTGGCCTAGTTTGGCACACAGCCTCATTTTCAAAGACAACACTAAAATAAGAATATTGACTTTTGAGCCCATATTCATCGTGTCTGAAGAATCAGGTCCAAATGCCCAAAAGTGAATTGACAATTTGTTCGATAAAATCTAAGTAAAACTGCAAAGATTTCTATGTATGATTATAAACTTCCATAGAAATAAAATAAACCCCCATGCAGTCATTTCATACTTATATACATACTTATATAGCCAAGGATTTCCAGTTTATTTATTCTCTCCCACTGTCCTCCCTGCTTATTTTCTTGTTTGTTACTAGAGAACTTGGTTTATCACACTAAACACCTTCTTCTTCTCTTTCTGTACTTCCTTGAGTCTGAATCAGTAGAAGCAGACAACTTACAGATCTATTCATAAGAGATAACTGACAACTATTTCAATAGGGGGTTTGTGTTTTAATATTATACTAATGGTTTGAGTTCTCTAGTATTTCATGGAATGCTTAATCAATCTGTAAAAGTGTTTCAGCAGAAGAATATAAAAATATATATACACAATGCTTGAAAATAATTTCTATTGCTTTTCAGTGTATGTTAAAGAAAAATTTTAGAATGCAGATCACAGAAAGTAAAATCTTACTCTGCATGGTAGTTTAAATGATAACAATAGTCCTAACCATGAAAACAGCACGTTCACTCACCTGGTTCAAGTCACTAACAACACTGTTGGCACACTAGTGATTCCTACCATGCACAATGTTTTGGCTATCAGCTGCCTTTAATTACAGTCACCAAGATGTGAGCTCAGCTGGGTGATGCTCATTTGTAGGATACTGCTCTGTTCTTACCTCATAGTACCCAGAAGTCCAAATGTTTTTAATACTGTTTTGGGCTCCATTCTCAACCAAGTCAGACTGGACAATGGACATTATTTAAAATATATTTATTCACTTGAAGCTAAAAGCATTATTTTAGTGGATGATTTAAGAGCTGGAAATCATTCCCTAAAGGATCAAATCCTTTAATGTGCAACCTATATTATTCCTCATAGACTTTTTGTTGTTGTTGTTTCCTTGAGTTTTGTTTTTTAATAACAATTATTTTCTGCCACCTCAACATAAAAAGCTGCATGCTCAACTGCGGCCTTTGATATTTATTTGGATGTGATAGAATCAAACAATTGAATTCTGGTGGAAAATATTTCCATAAAATCCAACAGATAACTACGGCAAAGATGAAAAGTCTTAGAATGAAAGTTTTTGAATTCTCAAAAGTCAAAAACACTATCTACCACTGTCTTGGTCTTTCATGGCATCTAGTTTTCTTCTATTTTAATAGACACATTGGAATCTAGGCTGAGAACTCTCCAATTCTTTCCGTCATCTGCTGGGAGGCGGAGTAGAATAACTAGACTGACTCAAGCAATTGCTGATGGCTTTCAGTGTTTTGCTCATTCGTTGACACCACAGAGGGAAGTTTGCTAAATAAGAATCAACAGAACGAGTAGGAACATTTAAATTTTCTTCAATGAAGCTGAAGAGCAATGCTGTGACAAATGAACTTTCTTTGAGGCACGTCATTTGAATAAGACAGCGGGTGAGTTTGCTGCATAGCAAGGTTTACAAACAAAACGTGAAGAATAGAGTTCAAGCAGAATGAAACTGAAGTCTGTCTGTTCTATTCTCATTTACTTCTTACTACACAGCTAGCCAGAAACACAACTCAAAGGAAAAAAAAAACAACAAAGCAACCAAGGGATCGTGTTAATATTTCAACAACCATTAAAGAAGAGCTACATCATGATAGGGCCTTCAATCAATGAGTAATGCAAAATCACACACAAAATACAACGTTGGAATCCACAACTCTGTTCATAACTACAGGAAAAGATTACATATCATATACAGTCAGACAGAAAAAATAGAAAATAATAAAAAAGAGCAACCTCTTGCTTCCAGACTGATGCTATTTAATTAAGAAAGAAGCAGGGGAAAGGTGGTTTCCTGCATTATTGACAATGCAGACCTGTTATGGGCATTCAGTCTTCTTTAGCACTACATGAATTTAAAATAACTATGAAGGACTCAGTAAGATGTTTTTGGTAGAGGACTTAAAACCAGTTTCTTCTCACAACAAATTCACAAACTGGAGAAAGCTCTTTATTGTTTCTTCTTTTTTTACTTTCAATTAC
Source organism: Callipepla californica brunnescens (assembly GCA_023055505.1). Classification (NCBI taxonomy): domain Eukaryota; kingdom Metazoa; phylum Chordata; class Aves; order Galliformes; family Odontophoridae; genus Callipepla; species Callipepla californica. The sequence goes on along the minus strand of JALIRH010000002.1, from coordinate 75,415,909 downwards.
TACTCTCCTTCAGTGTTTATTTTAATGCTACGTTGTGTGGGTAACACGAATATTTCACTCATGGAAAAAAAAAAAAACACCCTAAATTTCAGTCACCTTTAACTTTGTGTTGTTGTGGGTTTTTTTTTTTGTTTTGTTTTGTTTTTTGTACTTTATCTAAGTTTGCTGTAAATTGAGAAACAAACATTAAAAAAATATATCCTCAGGTGTACCTGCAAATGAGAAATGCTCACACTTAAGGCTGAAACACACTGCTTTGCAGAAGGGTAGCACTCAACTCACCCCCATATATGCCCTGCAAAGACAGCCATGAAATCACTTACAGCCCTTGAATCCTGCACTAGACATATTTCACATGGCAGGAATCTGTAGTTTAAGACCTGAATTCAAATTTAGCTACTGAGAACTTCAGAACACGGCCCCCCAATATGCTTGGGACACATAAAAAGGTATTTTAACTATCACCATATCCCTGTATGATAATCCTGTATTCAACTGTTCACATAACTTGCGTGTTAATCTCCCTACTAATGGTATCCATAATTTATTCAGTTTAAGTACCACCAGCATCAAATTCGGTGCAGTCAGGACATCTGTCAACTTAACTTCTACCATTTTCTTCTCTCAAAAGTCCCAAGGCTGTTATTAGCAACCTGTGGGCAATTAGCGGAATTAGCAGCAGACTTCGATTCATCCTCCTCAATGTTTGTTCCAATTCCACAAACAAACAAGACAACACCAGTAAAATACTGATGGTAAGACTACTGATGACTTCATATCTAGGCACATCATGCAACTGCAATTAGACCTCAACACAAAATAAATACACTGAATTCTATTCATTTTTCAGCATGTCACAGGGTTTTCATAACATATGATTACGCTCATGACATATTGGCTTCTATAAACACAAATGCTGAATAAGAGTATATTCCAAAATGACAAAGCATTATACAACATTACAAAGTGGAACGTAAGGCCTGCATGTAAATGGCATCCCCAGAACTCAGCTTTCACCGAGTCCAACTGCACTTCTACAGATATCTACTAATTTCAGGTATCCAATCTGAGAAAGCTCAGCTTTGACAATCAAATCTAAGTTACTAAGGTGCAAACAAGCATTTCCACATCATCTTCTCTTTCAGTACTATAAGATCATTTCTAAGCAGTAAGTCCTAGTTTGCACATACGAATAGTTATTTCCATTTCTTACAGTTCAATCTCATTAAAACAGTCATATTTTCTTCTATCCCACAGAGAATGCAGTGGGGAGAAGACAGCAAAGGCCTGTGAAACTCAGGGACTCTGCATCTCCCTTCTACGCTTGCATCACACACAAAAAAAAAGATCCAGATCACTAAAGACTAGAGGCAAAATTTGTTGATTTAAGGACCCCCTCCATCCCAAAACTGCCACTAGCTCTCTGTCAAAAATGAAGAAGGGTACTGAGTGGTTTTTGCAAGGACCAGAACTAGTTTCAGGCAGTATTTTCACAAGCAATGTACATACCTGAACAGAGAAAATGCTTACGTTTGCAGATCATCAAGAGCTGACATTGCAGCTATGCTGGATAACAGGCCAAAATTCAAAATTATTCTGTCAACCTAGACAAATGGACAGCAAAATAACAGAAAGATTCAGCAGGGGCAAGAGCAAGTTTCTGCACTTTGGCAAATAATCAACTGCACAGCAGTGGCTAGATGGCAGGGACTTCAGATGAAGACCACGAGTTGAAAACAAGTGCAAAATGTGATTTAAGAAGGAAAAAATAACCATCATCATACAGGAATATAAAACAGAAGTATACAATCCATAAAATAGGAAGCAGTGCTGTCCTTCCATTTACCAGTAGTAAGGAATACAGAGTCAAACAGTCATGTGAAGCAACTGCAAAGATTCTTAAGATAGCAACAGAAATTGTCACAACTCAAAAAGAGCAAACTGCATGCAAAGAATGAACATGCTGGGACTACTTAAACTAAAGAAGAATGAAACTGAGGCATTTCCATCCTCCAGTCAGAAGGAAAGCTGCACAGTATAGGGAATAATTTAATCTCGCTGTATGTAGTTAGGAAAGGCATCAATGTACCCAAGGCAAGATGAGAAAAAAATTATATGTTATTAGAAGTCTTTCTACAAATGGAGTTAACTATTGCAAGAGAGGGCTCGTGCACTTCCCACTGTTTCATTATCTCATACAGATTTCCAGAAAGCTGTGCTTACAGATGAATATAAAATTCAGCCTGTTTTTAGGGCCAAAGACTGAACGGTATCTCAAGAGCTTTCCAGCCTCACTTTGGTTATTTTGTGATTGTTATGATGATGATTATTAATATTATTAAATGAAAGATATAACAGAGGCTTATCCCTTATAGGTCGAGGCAAGTCTTTCTTTCTGTAGCAATTTTAAAGGTGCTAATGGCTGTATTCTGGTTATATTGCTTAAACCTTAGAAGGTGATGTATTTGCTTAGTCACAGTCATACTCTCTCCATCTCAGCATTTATTCAGTAAGTGATTTAACATTCTAGACTCTGGCAGGTGTTATATAAAACAAAGCATTATTTTCCATATTTTATTCCACTCACTGACATTCCTACTCTCAAATCAACTGGCAAGAGTACAAATACTCACAATCTTAAAAAAAGAAGTCTGACTGTCACAAACAGCTGTGTACTACCAGTATACAGAACACACAATACTCTCTTCCTACTACAACACAATCTCTCTGCAGTGTTTTATACAAAAGGAAATAAAACTACATACAAAGTGCAGTGGTCACTCATACACTGCTTGCTAATTGTATGCTACATCAACAGTATTTGATTCACTTAAAATACGTTATGGTTCCACTTCCATCAGTCCTTTGAGCTTTACCCGTGATATAAGACAGGCAGAAAAATCCACTTGGATTAAGTTTCTCCATAATTTCATCTCATTTGTCTCAAAGTTTTGTAGATGGTCTAGACACAAATTCCCACCAAAATGAATGCATATCACTCAAAATGTCAGCGTAAATTACATTAGGCTGACGAAGTACTACTTACACTCCACCTTTCAAACTGCAGCTGGGCATACTGCAAACAAATATATATTATATAATATATATAATTATATATATATTTTAAGAAATCTCTCATGTAGAAGTCATACTTTTCTTCATTTACATACTTAAGTAACATCTGCTTTCTTTTTCATCTTTCTTTTTTAAAAATAAGAGGACTTAAATACAATATTCAAGATTCAACGTTTCAATGTATATCACTGAAACACTATGACTGTTGCCTCTTTCTTACAGGTCAGCACTTCTCTGTTCTTTACTCATATTCCATCTTGCCTAGTTCTTGACTACAGCAAGATAAGTATTAAGCACAACATCAGTCTGTAAGGTGTCCGTGCCTTTGTTGCTAGAAGGAACTGAAAACACAATATTTCTCCCTTCTTAACGCAACAAGTTTTTAACCTGTTTTGTTACTTCAACATCTTAAGCAGGGTCAAACACAAATGCAATAAATAAGTTCGATTTTTTTTTTCCACCACGCTTTCACCTTTTTTCCACATATAAAATATGAACAGTGGCCCCTAAATAGCAACACCTGATACACACAGTCCACTGATTCAGAAGTGATGTTTTACTGTCACTAACGCTTTATTTCATGGTTACAGAAAGCCAATGCAGGTGAACACTGGCACAAGCAGAGGAGAGAAAATTTTCTCTGTCGTGTTACTTTGCAAATACACATAATATATATATATATATATATATATATTTTCATATTCTAAAGGTTGTCACTGGAGTTAGCAGCTACTTCTTGTAGCAAAATGGACACAGTCACACCAGAAGTCAGATGAACAGCCCGTGCTGGTGTTTTTAATGCTTTTATGTATTTCCAAGATATTCAAATACATCTGAAGGCCAACTTTAAACAAGACAACTGGAAAAAACTAGAAATGCAATTCTGAAACAGAAATTATTCTTAATGCATTACACACTGTAGACTGCTCCCGGTGAAGAATTGTCATGGTGCTCTTCTATATAAGCACAGAATCCATACACTATGATAAGAGATACTAATTTAATTACTTATCAGTAAGACTGGAAAGGATCAGAGAACTAGAGAATTTCTGAGGTTGAAAAAGACATCCAAGATCATCCAGTCCAATGGTCAAGGCAAACTAAAAGAGAATATACTGTTTCCCTGATGTACTGTTTCATACAGGCACACTGTGAACATCAAAAAAGAAGTTTAGTAACCTTAGTTACTTAGCAAAATAGAAACATGCTGTCTCTAGGTATCTGACAGTCAGATAAGGCTGTCCACCTATTGTAATAAAGGAAAATCATATCTGTGTTTCCTCCTACCCTTTCTGAACTAATGTCAGTGTGGTAGCACTGAGGTGCAGTCTCACCAGGCCATATTTCTGTATCTGCCTCCAAGCAAAGTGGTTACTCACAGGAAAGCAACTTCTAGTCCTTTAAAAGGAGACACTGAGCAAGAATTAGCTAATCCTTCTGTAACACCCTTACCAATCATGTAGGCTATGACTCTTGGAAACCAATTAAACTTACCATCCTTCCAAATTCTCTTAAATGTTTAAGTTACTACAAACGAACTTCATCCCCCACAGGTTAATATATAAATGAATCATATTGCTGACCACACAGCCATTCCCAATTTTCATGTTCTCCCACAAAAATTAAAGCTTTTCTCTCAGAGAACAATTCTGACTGTTAGAGCAGGACAAGCAACAATACCTTATAAATCAAGAACCTGTTATAAAAGCTATCTCATAACTCTACAAAAAGTTACATATTTTCAGTATGTGAAAAAGTAGACTATCACCTTCCATTCACTACAGAGCATATGTTTTTATCTCCTATACTTTTAAGGTACTAAATCTTATGAGTATTTTGTTTAGGTACTATATTTTACTACAAGTAATTACTATAGGCTTTGAATGTGCACTAAAATATCTTCCTTTCTGGACAATATACAGTAAAAGAACAGCTTAAGAGTCCAGATTTACAGACGAGAAGAACGAAAATTATCTCCAGTAAAAATGCAAAGTCTTCTAAAGGGTTGGTAAATAAACTTCTTTTATGTAAAACATTTTTGGTGTGCTGTATATCAAACGTAACAGTGAGTATATAGCATAAAAATCTTACTGACATGATCTTAAGATTACCACTTGTGACTCAAAAGTAGCAGCAGCCACACTAATGCAAACTGCCTCAAAGAAGCAATGCTAAAACTTTTATGCCTTATGACATCACCGTCACCATTCTGTTGGCTTAAATCTCAAATAGCTTATTTTGATTGATACTGAAATTAAAAAGAAAACAAGCAAACAGACATGTAGAGATTATCTGCACTATAAACATTAGACTGCACTGCTCCACGTACATAATGCTGGAGTGTCTGTTCACAGGTCAGATGGGGTCTCAACTTTCCTTGAATTTCCATTTGTTAACCAAGAATTCCTTTCCTCCCCTGCCAAGTCTTTCTTGGTATCAGCTGAGACCCTACTTGGCTTTTTACTCTCCATCAAAATTGTAAACTAATTCAACTCCTCTCAGCATTTCATTGCACAAAGCCCTTCCCTGTGCTCACAGAGGACACTAACATAAGGCAAAATAAAGTTAACTTTGTAATTGAGAAAAATGAAGCTTCAGCAGTACAATTTGCAAACATACTGAAACCGCAGAGAACTTCAGTTCTGCTCCAGAGTTGTAATCTCACACAAATTACACGACTTTCAACTAGACTCTCATGCATGATTCCACTGGAATTTGAGCATAAGCTCAAACATGAAGCTATCCAAGTGCTGACTGCACCAACATGCCTCTTTGAATCTTTTATGGAGCTAGAAGTATGTGCACAGCCAAGGAAAAATTAACAGTCAAGCTCAAATGTCATGTTGCACAACAATTTAAATCACGTGCTGTGGCTGCAAAGCAAGAGTTTCACAAGTTGCAAAGGGGGACACTAATTTTAATTTAAAATAATTTTTTTTCACAGTTTTAAGGATGGCTGAAACCCTTAAATTTCTCTGCACATTATGAAGATAACAACTTGTGAAATCATTGTCCGTGCAATGGGCAATCTCAGGTATTTATTCAGACTAGAGGAAGAACTGCTGTAGAGCAGCCCTGCAAAGAAAGATGGGAGTCCTGATGGATGAGAAGCTGGACATGAGCCAGCAGTGTGTGCTCGCAGCCTGGATTATGCAGGACTATATCCAGGGCTGCATTAAATAAGGGGTGTCCAGCAGGGAGAGAGAAGTGACTGTCCACCTCTACTCAGCTCTTGTGAGGCCTCATCTGGAGTACTGCATCCAGGCCTGGGGCCCCCAGCACAAGAATGACACAGAGCTCCTCAAATGGGTCCACAGGAGGGACACTAAAATGATCAGTGTGCTGGAGCACCTCTCCTATGAAGAAAGCTTGAGGGAACTGGGCTTGTTTAGCTTGGAGAAGAGAAGGCTCCAGGGAGACCTCATTGTGGCCTTCCAATACTTGAAGGGAGTGTATAAACAGGAGGGGGAATGACTGTTTACATGGGTAGATAGTGATACGACAACAGTTTTAACTAAGATAGGTGAGATTTAGAGTTAGATGTTAGGAGGAATTTTTTCATTCAGAGGGTGGTGATGCACTGGAACAGGTTGCCCAGAGAGGTTGTGGATGCCCCATCCCCAAAGGCATTCAAGGCAAGGCTGGATGTGGCTCTGGGCAGCCTGGTCTAGTGCTTGGTGACCCTGCCCATGGCAGGGGGATGAAACTAGATGATCTCTGAGGTCCTTTTCAATCCAAGCCATCCTATGATGTCTCTATGTACTTAGTAATTTGATGAAAATTTTTCTATTGCCAATTCCAAGTAAATTTCAGTGCAAGAATATGGACAAAAAGAAAAGAAAGTGATCACTTTCTCCTCTCACTTCCTCCGTTATTTGAGTACAGGAACTGTGCAGCACAGCTATACTGACTTCAGCAACACTACTAAGGTTGAAAAGATTTGGCCCTAGAAAGATCTACTGACAGATGATGAAGCAGTAGTCATATTGCAGAATAATAACTATTTACAGTAAAAGCTGAATAGCTACTTCAATAAAAATGTTCATTTCCCTTCTCAAGGACTTTTATAACAGTCTTTTAGTTAAGAACAGGCTCCTACCATCTGAATGGCATCTGTTTGTTTAATTAGAACATCAGATTTGGCCACAGCAGTATCATCAGTATTGAATGCATGTGTACAAGACATCAAGTTTTAAAGCATATCTATTAATGGCTTAATGGAAATACTCAGCAGAGCCAAAAGCCTTCTGATCAGAGAGGAATCAAAACAAACACAGGTCCTTCATTATGTGGTGAGCCACCTTCGGTAAAATTTCTAAGAATCACCCCAAAGCAAGACCTTATTCTCAAAATGATTGCTCATTCTCCTCAAAACACTCCTCATGAATCCCAGAACTTATAGTCCTGTATAAATACATAAATATATATGCAAACGCACACACACAGAGTCGCTCAGAACTGATCTCTGAACAAAGATGACCAACAAAATGAACTCTGACCAAAATCTTCAGTTTCAAAATTACAGCCTTCACGGGTTTGAGCAGAGGAGGTGATTTCAGGCAGAATTGGAAAGCCTTGTTAACTGCAGAATCCTCTCCTCTCCAGTAACTAACAACTGCCCAGCTGATTCTTTAAATTATGAGTAAAAGCACTAAATAACAATGCTGCAAAAAAATTTTTTTTTTTGAACACTGAAGTTGCAACGTTAGGAGTACATATTTATGAAAGATATTTTCGTAGCAAGCCACTTGAAAACAGGCAGTCAGCACATCCAGCCAGGCTAACGCAGAATTTCTACCTGCACGTACACACCAGCTTTGCACAGATCTGGAAGGCACTATGCCCACCACCACTGCAGAACAAGGCTGAGAAACATAGTTATAGGCATCCTAGATGAATCAGATCTCTTAAACACAAGCATACAATATAGACACAGTTTTATCAAGTGGTATTGCATACTGCTATTAAATTGATTTAAAGATTAAAGAGCTCCCACAACAAAACCCAAATACCAAGCATTTCACCACTACCAGTATCTTAATTTTCCTTGCTCATTAATTTCACCAAAATATGGAAATTGGATTTTGTCATTTAGCTCGTTAAGTAAATTTGCAGGTATCTCTCAGAAGCCACTTCAGTATACGAGCTGCGAGCACTTAAGTATTACATATATTGACCTTACAGATACTGCACACTCTGAGCTAGATTTATTGAGTAATATATTTATACGTTATTCCATTATTCTTTATTTATCCTTATGTATCCTAGGCTCAATTCATCACCAGAATACACCCACAAATCATCACTGAAGGCGATCATGTTGTTAACAGTCACAGCAACCCTTTGCTTCAGTCATTAGTGACTCCTCCTGATGGTCCGATTATCTTGGGGTTTTACTGCATGTAGCGCATCCCAGGAAGGAGATCCACTACACAGATCTGAATTTAAGGTGGTGTGAAATCTGAAGTACTCCTTGTTTTCTTCTGATGTAAAGAGAAGAGACAGTCCAGCAGTCTTTTTGCTGGAATAAATCCAAAGCAAATGGAAGGATGAGACCCTAAGACCCAGGAGGAGAAAGGACAAGAGCACTCAGTCCTGCACTAAATAGCTGCATCAGTAGCTTATGAATACAGGGAAATGGTAATCTTTTTTCAGATCTTAAACTTTTCCATGTAAGAATTCTTTACAGTGTGTTTGGCCAGAACAGAATTTAAGTAAATATTTATCTGAGGCACGTTAAGAATTTTATGTTCCTTACTTCACTTAGAGCAAATAATTAACTGGAAGGGAAGATATCTGCACTTGAAGCTTACCATCCTAGGCTCTGTACATACACATACAGTTCTCATCACCAGCAGCACACAGCCAAAGAGGAACAAGTGAAAAACAGAGACATTTCATAGCAAGTTTCTCCTCTATTAGTTTTTAAACACCTAATATGCTTTGCAGGAAAGAGTACATGGCATCAGGCTTCTGTATTTTTAAACAAATCCACATTTCCATCTAAACGCAACTGTACGTGCCCTAAATCAAGATTAACCAGTAGCTGATAAATAACAAGTTTATCAATCGTTACTTTATAAAATAAAGACTAGTACATATTAAGAAACTGATGAAATTTGTGTTAGGTTCTGTGATTGCTTAAAAGTACATAACGAGGTGTCCCTGCCTATATCATGCAGGCTGGATCTAGACAACCTTAGAGGTCCCTTCCAACCCAAACCATTCTATATTGAGCAAAACTGAAGCTAACTTCAGCATAACTAACTACAGCAATTCAAAACAACTTCTGTCAGTTTTTGCCAACCAGTGAGAGTCAGGTATTTTCAAGAAAATAATACTAAAAGTGCACAAGATTGCCTATCCTTTAAAGAATCTTTTTTTAAATTATGACTTAGATCAATTCAGCTTGACTGATGTCCTGGTTTACTTCCTCTTCCAAGACGAGAAAGAAAGTCATTAAGTTTCGTACTGAAGGGTAGCAAACTGCTAGCTCACATGAATGATTTCTCATGTGCATCAAAGGAAGACCTTTATGAGTGCCTTCCCTAACAATCTCCTCGTGATGCTCCGAGGAAAACTGATTACTCTCTAAAGGTGACAGTCTGGAATAGAGTTCTAACTCTCAATTAACCTGGGCTGCTTCCAGCTAATGAAGTGGAAGGGAGAAGAAAAAAATACAAGATATATTGCATTGCTTTTAGCATACTGAATTTATTTATTTTCAGTACTAATTTATCCTGCTCCCAACTTTAAAGGTGAAAAATTGATCAACATATATGTAGGGGAACTGTTATGTCATGGTGTGAACTGATGACTGAGCGCATGGTAAAGGGAGTGGCCCAGGAAGCACACATGCAAGCAATTCAGCTTTGCTTCTCATCTGACCAGAAGGAGTGGACCCACGTCCACCTCTCCAGGGCTCATTTAAGGGCTAGTCTCCAGAGGGAGATTGTCTTCTGGGTGAAGGGGGTGGTCTATAGCCAAAAGGCTCTCATTGCCAGTTAGGTACATTTTTTGTATTTACATATAATTGCTGATGTTCCTAACAATCCTTTGCCTAGAATTGTAAGGAACTTCTCAGAAACAGCTCCACTGCTTCCAAGGAATAACAATATCGTAAAGCTACATTCAATGAATTCTATTATTGTATAGCAGTGTCTAAATTAAGTGTCTTTACAAGAATTATAATCAGGTTACATCAAGAATAGGAAACTATAATATAAAGGTCTTCCTGAAATAAGTTCAGCTGAAGACAGCAAATGAAATGAGAATTTAGTGCTTCTGATCCCCAGCAATCCTTGTAGCAGAATAGTAAAAGCAAACAGGAACTATAATTGCATCATTACCATCTACTACTCAGCAATTAGCTTAGAGCACCTGGAAGAAGCAGTCATAAACTATATAATCTTTAAGCATCTGCTTGTGTGGCACTGTGGCACTAAAGATGTCAGTGTTGCAGGCCTTCCCTTACAGCATGCTGCTTCATAAGCAGAGGACGTTGCTTTTCACTCAAGATTCACCACTAGCCTCAGTGACAGCTAATGTGCCATCTTACAAAGTGTTCCCTGTACTATGAAAATATGAGGATAGTCACGCAGCAATCAGGATGTCAACAAAAAGCCTGTACCATTTCCTCTAGAATACTGTATAGTTAAAGTTACACCTGCACAACAACAGCTTACTTAGCATACTATACAGAACACAAAGCACCATGTCCCCCACAGAATCATGATTAAAAATGACCCATACATTAATGAATAAAGAGGCAAAACAGCATGTTTTGTAAATATTTTGTGGTTTTCAAGGGAAAGGGTGACTACTGAAAGACTGTCCCTTCAGTATTTTAAAAAATACTTTAACACTGTTGTTTCCAAAGACAAACAGAGAACAGATAAATTGAGAATACCAAAACAGCAATGCTGATTTCCATTCTTATATATGGTAAGCCAAAAATATTCTTGCAATGGCACTTCCATTTCTGCCAGTAAGTAGTTGGGAGGTGATCATTTTATTGGTTCAAACATCAGAGCAGGTAAAACTACTTGCACATTACAGAAAGAAATTACATGATTCACTTAAGGACTCTGATGTGCTCTACCAAAGAGAAGATGTAGTGACTTTGAGCTGTGCTAAGAAAAGGGAACTGTGGAGCTCTGAAACACTGCTTTTGAGAAACATAGGCATATCATCAAAAAAAAAAAAAAACAAAGCCAAAAAACCTATGTAATCCCCCTCCAGAGTTGCATACCATAGAAATATTCTGTTACATGCTCACAATTCCTTACAGAACAACGTTCTATGGTATACAATGTGTATATATAACGAGTAACAGACCATTTTCTTCATGACTGCATTTAATTTCCTCATCTGTTTAAATCTACAGTGGCTCAAACACCACCCACAATTCTGCCAACACTTTGTCAAAAATAACATTATAAAAAGAAAAAAAACCCAACATATCTGTGCAACTCAGAGTTGAGAGAAACTCAACATGCCTGTATCCCCCAACACCATCTAGAGGGTGTTAGCAGACAGTGCAGTGAGGTGTGAACAGGAAGGGTTGGAGATCTTATGTGAAAAGGAGAGGAAAAGTCTTCACTTATTTCATATGCTGCAAGAATTCTGGAAAAAATACTTCCTGCTTTACCTCCTTTTTAACCTACCCTATCTCTCCTATATGTTTACTACATTTTTTTTTTTTTTAACTCCACATTCAATTGTTTATTGTAATCTTCTCTTCTGCTTTCCAACATCTGCATTTGGTTCTACAACTTCATGTTTCATCACCTCCAGTCAACCTTTTAATCCAATTGAGGTATACTACATATACATGCCTTCCTTCTCAAGGAAAGATGCTCAAATACAGCCATGATGTGCATATAAGCTCACATGTGTGATCTCACCCCCTTCCTACTGGTCTTCATAAACACACTACATTCTTTGGACACAACATTTCAGAATTCTACCTTTATTTATAGTGAACATATTTTCCCACTCCTCTAATCTTTTTCCTAGTTTCTAGTTCCCCATCTGCAAGTTGCTGTTTGACCTGTCAACATCCCAGAAAAGCATTTATACCTTCCAAGGGTTGCATAACCTAAACACTTCCTTTTATTAGCTTCAACAGAATAGACAGCATCCTGAAAAACAGATGTTTTCCTTCTATACTTTCAGTTGGTTTTCTTTCTGTGACACTGAGCTGGGAGGAAGCTTCCATTCTACCTGGTGGTAGAAAGGCCTCATAGAAGGATATGAGTAGTTGTTCTGAGGCCAATGGGATGAAGCTGAACAAGACCAAATGCTGGGTCCTGCACTTTGGTCACAATAACCCCAGGCAATGCTACAGGTTTGGGACAGAGTGGCTGGAAGACTGTGTGGAAGAAAGAGACCTGGGAGAACTGATCAACACTTGGCTGAACACCAGCCAGTAGTACGCCCAGGAGGCCAAGAAGGCCAAGGGCATTCTGACTTGTATCACAGTGTTACCAGCAGGAGCAATGAAACATCATCTTTCTATACTCAGAACTGGTGAGGACAGCTTTGTTTTGAGCAGCTCACTGCAAGAAATACATTGTTGCCCTGCTCTGGGCATGCTCCAGGGCCTGGAAGCAGGAGGGAGGCCTGGAGTGCAGGCACTATGAGGAACAGCTGAATGAGCTGGGATTGTTCATTCTGGGGAATGCTCAGGAGAGACCTTACACTACCTGAAAGGAGGCTGCAGCAAGGTGGGGGTTGGTCTCCTCTCCCACATAACTAGCAATAGGACTAGAGGGTACAGCCTCAAGATGCACCAGGGGAGATTCAGGCTGGCTACAAGAAAAAATTTCTTCTCCAAAATAACAGTTAGGTGCTGGAAGGGGTGGTCCGGGGAGGTGGTAGAGTCACTGCCCTGGAGATGTTCAAGAACTGTTTAGATGTCATACTGAGGGACATGGTTTAGTGGGGAAATATTGGTACTAGGTGGAAGGTTGGACTGGATGATGTTGGAGATCTTTTCCAACCTTGGCAAGTCTATGGTTCTAAATAAATTACTTTTCCCATTAGGGAACTGGCTCTAAATCACTCCCTGGAGAAGCTTCTCCCTCTCACACCATGTACTGAATTAACCAAAGAAAATTATTAGAAAATGAAATACCAGAATAAAAGTACAAGACCATTCTTGCCCTCCAATCCAATAGTACCCTCTATTCTTTTGTCTCAGATTAACCCATAATGCATACCAAATGCATCCCCAACTAGAGTAAGTATTCTTTTGGTACACCTATCTTCCACTGTCATTATACTTTCTCTATTGCAGTAGCCCACATACATCTCCTGTTTAATATTTATAAAATAATAAATATATAAATAATAATCTTCTCTTTAATTAGGAGCCTATTAAGAATCCACAAGCAACTAGTAATTTCATTGCAGAAGTATTATGGAACAGTCATTCTCTTTTCAGTTTAAATACTACCCATATCTAATGAGCAGGTCACCATTTCCTCACCTCACACAATGCAGGAACAATAGCTGCAAAGCTTTAATCCTTCAAGTTAATTGAAAATCTCAGAAGCCTCTACACATCACAAACTTCAATAGGAGTGTCTTCCATCCCAATTCACAAGTTTATGTAGCTGTGCTCATATGTAACTCATGCAAACTACCTCAAAAAGTTTGTAAAGTTTAAGAAGAGAGAACAAAGCACTAGTACACTGGTATTAAACTAACTTTAGAGATTAAAAAAAAAGATAAATTTTTGTTGATTTGTTTCTACTTAGGGAGGGAGACTAACCTGGTGTATGGTTTTCCTATCTGAAGGGAAAAAAGAAAAACCACTTTCTCCCACTGAAGGTACTGTCTCTTACTATCTTATAAGAGTAAACCTTAAAGTAAGCTTGTCCTGCTTTTTGAGGCAGAGAAACACACACAGCATAATTCACTCTCCTCCTTGTTTGAAAATACAAAGTAAAAGAAAAAAAAAAAAAAAATTAAATCAGAGGTCTCTATGCATTCCTGTCCTTTCATCATCAAATTTTCATAGAGCATCTCATAGCTCTTGGCACTGTACTTAAAGCCTCCAGCTTTTGGAATGTGAGGATGAAAGAAGAGACTGAGCTTTAATTCTATTTCCATTTTGTAAACCCACATTCCTTACAAAAGTAACTTAAAAACATAATTTACTTATTTTTCCAGCACAGAAAAAACAAACAATGTCTTCAAGTGAATTATTTTGAACATTTTATTTCCAAACATTTGTAAATTTTTAAGACTCAGTGGTTCTTGAAACAGGGCCTTGAAGGTTAAACAAAGAACAACAAAGGTGGCTGGCAACTGCAATCAACATTAAGACTGTTTCACATACATGGGAAATACATCATGGTTTGAAACTACCCATGTGTTATTAGCATTACTCCACATGAACTAGAGAGCATGCTCAGACAAGAGGAAGCCCAATTAAATTGTTTACACTTCCCACAAATGAAACATGTATAGTTTGTAATCTTGATCAGAATGTATGCGAGTAAGCTGGTCACTTCCAACGTCTGTGAGGAAAGGAGAAAATACAAGTAAAGTTCAACCTACACAAACTGTGCAAGTGGACATACCATACAAAAATACTAGTTTGGGCAAAGCTGGGGTAGGGAGCAAGGTCAAGAATAATCCCACAGTTTATCTTCACATGTTTGTTTGAGATCGATACTATTTAGGAGAACTTATTTTGCTGCAGAGTACAATCATGTCAGTACTACTCATACACACGTACATGGATGAGTATTTATATAAATATGTATGCAAATGTATACAAATTGTACACAAGAGGCATTTCAATAATGCCCCCATTCACACTAGCTTTTGGCTAGCTCTGAAACGATCAGGCAGTTGGACTACATGATCTTCAAGTCCCTTCCAACTCAACTTCATTCTATGTATTTGATTAAGGAGAACTACTCATTTACACTCTTCTCTAGTGGATTAATTCCACTATTCATTTTTGAAATTATCTGGGATATTATATGATAATCTCCATTAGCTTAAGTCTGAATGTCTCTCTGGAAGATGCACCCTCCCCCAGCTAGAAGTAAACAGAATAGATAAAATTCCTTCGACCGTCCCACTCACACTATCAATTCTAAACAACTGAATGTTCCTTCTTACTTTCACACCAGTAGCAGTTGATTGCTATGTGATAATAAGAACAAAGACACATTCTAGGGAGCTAAAAAACGATGGTTCATGTATGTCTACTTCCATTTACTGACACTCTAGATGGCCTTTCTTACATAGTCACCCAGGGCTTTTTTTCATTATCATTTTCATCTCTCCTTCTGAAAAAGGACAAATTTAATTCAAAGATCTCCAACATTAGCATGCCATTCCCTCCCGACCATACAGCACTTTTTCTGAGATCATAATTTCAATATCTCAGTCCTTTATGAGTGAAAGACAGAACGCTGACCTGTAGGTCAGATGCTCCATGTAGCTGCACTTGTTTAACTGACAGGAGCACTGAGCCCAACTGCTTACAAAAGCACCACGTAGAAGACAGGCAGCAAAGAGGAACACTTAACATAAAACAAAGATGTACAAACAGCAGCAAGGGAAATCTAGAACTGACAGACACGCTCTTTCAAATTTGTCGCAATTGAGGCAAACAAACAACTTTCACCAAATAAAAAAAAATCGTTTAAAACGCTGAGTCAAAGCATTCTAACCTACACTTAGACCACATGGTTTTATTACTAACTGCTATTTCTACACTATTAAATAAATGACTGAAGTAATGCTTTGGTATTACTGGTTATACAAAAGCCTTGATTCTAGGAAATCGTTCATTAGATAGGCCTTGCCTTACATAATGGGCCACTTATGCTGTGAGTTAAAATGGAAAGAATGTACCCATTACTTATCACTGCTTGGGTGTCTACAAGGTCTATCTTCTTTCCAAAAAGAAAAAAAAACAGCCTATTTTATATCTGCCGGGCAGGTTTCTCCACAGGTTCAAGTATGAATAGAAACTGAACTGTGAGAAATGCAGTAGGATGAGAAACACAGATGGTCCTCAACTGTAAAACTCATCTGGTTATTTTGCATAAAAATCCAAATGTTATTTATTCATACTGCAACTACACTGCTCCCCCGTTACAGAGGTTAGTGGAAAATTACCTTCCATATCCTTCACTGGATTTGAAATGAGGGACTTAAATTAGTAAAAATTAAAAAAAAATTGGACTCCATTGACGAAAACATACATAGGTTTTCCCTCACGCAGTCCTGCCTGATATAGGTGCACTGTTATTCACTTGTCCAGATCATCAGCGTTAAAAGTTCAGATACTTAGGCTGACTCCTTCTGTCATAAAAATTCCTTCTGAAAAAAAAATCTGTTTTTGTACTCAGGAGGGGAAAAAAACTGTTAAGGTCAAACTAAACTCAACTGTGTGAGCATAGTGCTCCATCATGAATAAGAAATAAGTGCCATCGTAACTACAGGAACCAAACTGAAGAGTAAAACTTGCCAAAACGCAAACTCAAAGACAATAACTGTAGAGAGAAAAGTAGCTGCTAAGCATTCAAAACCATGGATAAAACATGCCACTCACCAGAAGCAAACTAGTCTGCAAAAAAAAAAAAAAATTGCAATAACACACAAGAACTCTATTAAAAAAAAAAAAAAAAAAAAAAGTAAATATACGTAATTAGGAATTTCACTCGTGATTACCCAGAAGATAAAATACCATGGCTTACACCAGATCTCAGTGATCTCAAGCCACTGCCAATTAAACTGATTACAGTCATCTGTTATGATTATCCTAGGACAGGTATCAGACTACCACACAGAAAAATAAGGTAAAATAAAACCTCACACCAACTAAACTAACAAAAAGAAAACCTGCACAGCTTTATTCATAACCTCCTTAACTCTGTCATTTATCTTGGTTCTGTTTTTACTGACAATGACAATTTACTAAAACAGCAAAACAAAAATAGGCCTGGATAGATAGATAGATAATAAAATGCAGTAAACAGTGAGAACAACGGGGTCTTCATTTCCTTGAACCGATAGTTTGTATATGCTGCACAACAGTGACTGCAACTTTGCTCAGTTTAGGGCTCCTTGCTGCAAGGAGAATACTGAGTGTACAGAGAAGAGCAATAAAGTTGGTGAATGAACAAAAAAACAAGACTTCAACAATTGAAGGGACTAAGTTTAGTTTGGAGAAAAGGAGGACAAAGGGAAACCTTACAGCTCTCTACTATTTCCAGAAAGGAGGTTGCAGTGACGAGGGTTTCAGACTCTCTTCTCAGGTGGCATATGATAAGGAGGCAAATGGCCTCAAGCTGCAAGAGGAGAGATTTAAATGAATATTTAGAATTTCTTGACAGAGAAGGTGATTAAACATTGACATAGGCTGTCCAAGGAAATGGTGAAGACCTTATCCATAGAGAAATTAAAGATGAGTGGATGTGGCACGCTTATTGCTGGAACTTGGTAGGTAAGGTTGGTTGGAATTGGTGATCTTCAGGTCTTCAACAGAGATGTCTATGAGAATAAATGCACCAGGGGGTGGTTTCTTACTCATTCCTCATTCTTTTTATATTTCCAAGAAAGTAAGAAAGCTACTATATCAATTATGAAAAAAGGTGGAAATGTCCACAGAGAGAAGAATAATGTGATGTTCCATGCATTAGGACAGAGGATGTACTCCTAAGTGACAGAGAAGGGCCAATAAATGCTCACTTTAGGAAACAGCAGGGGAAATCCTTTATTAATCTGGAGGAATTTAAGAAGACAATGGAGCTGCTAGCCTAGCTGAAATGATTCTACACCAGTGCACACAGCATGGGAAATAAGTAGGGAGAGATGGAAACTGTGGTACAAGTATGAAACTATGATCTGATTGCCATCACACGAAGCACAAAAGGATGAATAACAACTGGAAGTGGGCTCACAAAAGGCTAATGAGGCCCAGAAAGGCCAAGTGAAAGGTGTTGGTAATCCCAGATTCGTATACAGACCGGGAGAAGAACTCCTTGAGAGTAACCCTGCCAAGGACTTGAGCATTCCAGTGGATGAAAACCTGGACATGAGTCAGTATTGTGCCCTTGCAGCCCAAAAAGACAACAGTATCCTGATCTGCATTAAAAAAAAAAAAAAAAAAAGGATTAAATTAAAAGCAGGGTAATTTAGGTTAGATGTTAAGAAGAAATTCTTTTCTCAAATGATGGTAAGGGAACAGGCTGCTCAGAGAAGCTGTGGGTGCCCCATCCCAGGGAGTCTTTAAGGCCAGGATGGATGGGGCTCTGGGGAGCCTGATCTTGTGGTGACAGCCCTGTCCACAGCAGGTCCTTGAAGTCTCTTTCAACCTAAATCATTCTATGATTGGCTGCTGAAAATTAAAGTCACAAGCTTGCTACAAATTACAACTGAAAGATATAATGGATCCCAATGCAAAACACGCAAAGTCTTCCTATCAGCTCTTATTGGAGATTCCTTGACAACTTTAGAATGGAGGGAAAACAAAACAAACCAACAAAAAAAAAAAAAAAAAAAAAAAAAAGAAAAAAAGCAAAACACTCCAGCAGATGGCTTTAAATGAGGAGAACAGAGATAGGTGACTAACTAGTCTGAGAGGAATAAAAATAAAAATGGGAACAGTGCCACAGTGTTACTTTTTTTTGTTGTTGCTGAGCCACCTGGAAAGGTAGCAAGCTTATCAATGAATGCCAAAAATGAGTAGTGACCATCTGCTCACCCTGATAAATAACCCTCACTAGAAAAAAAATATATATATACAATTCCCTCAGCACTACTCACATGCTTTCAGCAGACCTGTTTCCTTAAAATATTTGTGTATTACAGAGCATTGCAGCTGCTTGCCCTGAACACTGTAATTCTTTAAGATAACCCTTAAAAGCACACAGCACGTCAGCAGCTTTAAGAACTCATGACAACAGAAAGCCTCAATAACTTCCTTCTAATAAACAGAAGTCCTGTAATCTTTGCTGCCTTCAAATTGCCTCTGATATCGGTGGCCAACTAAACGAACTGACAGCAATAGCTCTAAACAGGAGAGGCAGTCAAAAGTTCAATAAGTCTGTATTCCTCTAGAGATAAAAGAAGCTGGAAGTATCTCCATTCACAGAGAAGTTTGAGAACAATGGTATGAGCTCAGTTTACCACCTCCACTGGCCAAGCTGAATGGTTATGGGTACAATTCTTTAGCTGATACCAAATGTGAATTGAGAAAGGAAGTCAGAGCCAACAGAGGATGCAATAAGCACTACTCCTAGAGTGTCATACAAAAAGAAAAAAGATAAAAACTAAAGCACAGTAGTTTATTTCATGTGTTTCAAAGTAAAATGGCTCATTATTAGCACTAACCTGTACCAGCTATCAGATACTGTTTTTTACAACAACAATGGAGTAAGACTCTGCAATAAAAATTCAGATGCTTGAGGACTGATCTTCTGTTTCAGAACTACTATTTTTTTGTCATATGACACATGCAGCAGAAAAAAAAAAACTTTGTTTTGACACCATCAATTCTGTCAACTCCGTAAAAGCAATTCAATCACAAAACAGTCCACGTTCATGCATTCACAACAAAGTTTTCCTATTAGTGTCGTTTCCTTTACACTAAGACTTATGTATTTTACTCATTTGGTGCTAACTTCAGCATTTCATGTAGCAAAAGAAAAAGGGAGCTTATAAACAGAAGGGAGACAGACTTCTTACACGGGCAGACAGTAATAAGACAAGGGGGGATGATTTTAAGCTAAGAGAGAAGAGATTTTGATTAGATGTTAGGAAATTCTTTACGCAGAGGGCGGTGAGGTGCTGGCACAGCTGCCCAGAGAAGTTGTGGCTGCCCCATCCCTTAAGGTGCTCAAGACCAGGTTGGATGGCACCCTGGTCAGCCTGAGCTGGTGGGGGACAGCCCTGCCCATGGCAATGGGTTGGAACTGAGTGGGCTTTAAGTTCCCTTCCAACCCAAACCATGCTTTGATTCTATGAAAAACATGACAAAAAACTTAAAACACTTACACGTATGTATGAATAGAAAGGATTCAACAAAAATAATTTTTGACTGAATACAAACCACAAAACACAAGCAATGATTTATCTGCAGAGGACAGAGTTCCATAAAGAGCCCCATAAAGATGAAGGATGGAGCTGCTCCAGTAGTTATTTGCATTGACTTTTAAAAACTTCTCAACAGCGTATTTAAAAACCATCCAAACTAAAACAGGGCAAAAAAATCCGTCTGATTAATTTAATATGCAGGATACTTATTTCTTCAAATAAAAGTTACTGTATAGATTCTTTAAACTTTGTCACCTTCTAAGTCTTTGTATCAAGACAAGAGCTACACAAGTTTGACTGTCCCTGGGACTGAAGCTCACAGCTGATTCTTAAAGTCTCAAGCTCCTTAACAACGTTGCAAAATTTAGTTCTTGCAGCCCAAACTCAGAAGGCAAAACTGTAGCCAGCATTAAAGAGTGGGTAAACGTGCACATTATTTCCACTGTTTTGTATTCCCTGCTTCCTCATCACCCACAACCGAGTAATAGAAATATAAAACTAATGTCAATTGGTTAATGCTTGAATGGGCCAACACTTTCTGAACTTATAAGTTAAGAGACAGTTGTCAGGTACAATGTCAAACAAAATTCATTTTAAATCAAAAATTCTTTTTAAACCCTGAATACAAATGAGAAAGACTTCCACCAAACCCAGTAGACTCCTGAGGTCCAATCACAGATTTTTAACTGTAGCATTATTTACAAGGCATCCCCTTTCTAATCCAATAGAAACAGAAGTTTGTTGGTCTTTTTGTTAAATAATTTTTTTTTTAAACGTGTGGAACAAAGTCCACATCACTAAAACTTTAGGATGCCGAACAGGCATCCTAAATTCTTAATGCCTGCTATAAAAATGCATCAGGAGGAAAGTTAAAGTTATTATAATGTTAATCACCCAGTATGTTAGTTAGTAGCAAAATACCCCTTCCCTACACTTCTTTAGTTGACTGTATCCTATGTTTAGTCATTTGTGTTTCAGTATGGTACAAGTAAGGTACACTGCTGTGGGAGGGCAGATCTTAACCACACAGAAACAAGAAACAATAGACTAAGGTAGGTAGTTCCTACAGCCAAATCATTTATTCCTTAAAGGCTCTGGACAGGGCTCTGCTGCTGAAGGCTTCTCCTCATACCTCTGAGAACCATCCCAACCAAAAATTAGGAAAACACATCCTCATTTTAGCAAGCAGTAGATTGTTCACATTGTGAAAAGAAATTAAAAAAAAAAAAAAATCACACTTAAAAATGCTATCACTGATCTATACTGACAGCCCACAGAGACATTTGTTCCATTTGTTCACCTCATGGCAGAGTATCCCACCTCTAACGGGCATAACACTATTTAAGAAGACACTGTAATTACCTCAGCAGAAATATCCCTAAACTTTAGCTTTCAAAAAGATTCCACTATGCTCCAATAACTCTCAGGAAAAAAAAAAAAAAAAAAAAGAAGAAGAAAAAAAAAAAGTACTGAAAACTTTGCTGTAATTTATTTCACAAGTAGTTTGCAGAACTGCAGAAAAACTTCATGTAATTCTCTAATCTTAGTTTCAAAACCTATTTTAGTTCTTTAATCTGCCTTGCATTCACATTTGATTAAATAGAGCTAGCTAGTCAGAATATTAGAATTTGGACTCAAAGTAACATTTCTATTTGTCTCAGTGGAAGCATATTCAGATTCTGCCCCATGAGGATTTTTCTTAAAGATGAAATTTCACTTTATATTGTTGCCATAAATTACTGCTTTGTTTAACAGACCTATTTTTTTTCCACAGAATTACTCAATATCTGTTCACTACAATGGAAAAACAGTTTCTCTTTCCATCCAGGGTACCAGATTAAATAACAGTTGGCACTTCTTTAAAATAAAGAACTTACTAACTAGCCCAAGCATAACATTAACACTTCCAGAAGCCATCATTTACAGAAGCACAAACAGCAAAACAGCCCAGTCCAACTCAGAAACACAGCCCAGAGGGCCAGTAATTTGAAATAGGTGTTAGTTTCTCATAAAGACAACTTATACAGTTGGGGAACGGCACAGTGAATAGAGAAACTCAGTTCTATCACAAATTCTTTTAATAAGCTGATTTTGATCTCTTTCTTCTCTTCATCATAGGCACTGTGTGGAAAATGGTTTTAAAAGAATGGTATTTAACTGATTTAAAAGACTTCCTCCAAAGAGAGTAGACATCTGAAATGGGATTATTTTAGCCACACTGGATGAACATATTAAATGCATTAATTCTTTCCTGATGTTGGCAACGGTTATTTCAGCTCCCACTCTGAAATCCTCCTATAGCAGTAAAGAGCTTTGTCACTTGAATTTTAAGCTGTTTTGCGCATCCACTCTAAGCATTTGAATCTGTTTTAATTACTTAGCCATATTGTAGTGTGCTCGTGTGACTTTTTGTTTTTTTACTTTTAAATATTTCTGCTAGCCTTTCTGGCTGGCTTGGAAAATGAGGAAACCTCCAAAAGCAAAGCAAATAAATGAGCAAAACAAACCAGATGCTCCTTATGTAGTAAGGGTTCTTCATTTCTCTGTTGATCCAATCTTATCTTGCAGCACCCAGATTTTCATTGAGAAAATATTTTTTTTTTTCTCCTTCCAAAAACCAAAAAGATCAATTGAACAAATATAAATATTCAGTTCTCAACCTAAAAATATCTGTTTCCACAACATCTAGAGCAGCCAGGAAAAGGAGGCTTTCAAGATTATGTCACTTGCAAGACATCCTGTTGCTACCAAGAAATGACAGAGTTGCACAGATGTAATGGTCAGCCTGGAGTCTTTATTCCTGAATATTCCTATATATATGAATATATTCCTATACTCCCGAATCAACCTTTAAAAGTTACTTACTACTTTTCATAAGTAGAAATTATGATAACAAATAGAAAATCCAAAGATCAATTGTACCACATCAGGGCTGGTGCACATTTCCCAGAACATAGGTTGTACATATCTATGACTTCATGTAGTTTAGGACCAAAAGAAAACACCAGCCTCTTCCCAAATGATCATAAACAGCTTCCTACAGAAAGAACACATCTCACTGTTAAGGCTTTGGTTCCCTACGAGTACAAAAGCTAGAGAACCCAACTCCAAACGCAAATCACAATTCATGAGTATCAAAAGATGCTGGTCGCTCCATCCAAAGAAAAGCCTATTAACGACCTTTAGTAGAAAATAACTCCACGGTTTTTTTCAAATTTTGTATTTGCATCCAATGATGAGATCATTACTAAATACCATAAGTAATGCTCTAAACAGGTATAGTTTGACAGCGGCAAATCACAGGTGGTATATTTTAAGAGTGAGATTAAAATAAGACATTTCACAAGGTAAACATCATCTAACATGTGCTTGACAGCCCACCATCTTGAAAGACAGACAGTAAAAATACTACCTCCTAGTTTCTTTTTTTCTTTTTCTTTTTAAATACCTCATATTTCAAGCAATTGAAAGTAGTTCAATTTTAAATTACAAGCTTTTTTTAAATCAGTTTTGAATATATCCAGTAACAGAGCAAGGTCACCTAAGTTGAAGTCCTGGCTTGATCATGCATACCCCAAGGATGCCTCCAAAAGGCAGCCTCTTTAGATGCAACAGCGTGTTCTCATATCTATATGAAAATTTCTGTACACATCCACACAGAGAACAAGGACTGGAAAATACATTATTCTTTGTCAAATCACTTCAAATTACATGGGAGATTTTTCCTTGATTGCTGAATCAATTTGGCATCAGCAAGCCCACAGCATACAAACTGTCCAAGCACACACTGGGATACTGCTGCTACTTCAATCAAGGGAACAGGATAGGAATACTGAAAACACTAGGAGTTACATTTCTCCATTGCTTTTTGGATTCATGGTAACTTCCTCTGAAGTGAGAGAAAATGAATATACCCCATTCTCAAAAGGAATGATCAGCTACTGTTGTTAATTATTAAATACTGTGGCTTCCTCCTACTGGTGACAGGAACCACAAAGTAACAGCTTTCTTAGATAGAGCGGAAGGTCAAAAAAGTGGAACTTCAATGGATACTTTCCCAATCTGCAGGGCTAAACAAGTAACATAAGGAAAGAATAATTTGTTGAAACATACTTTCAAGATACACGAGCCCTCTGCATGGGTTCAGAAACTTCAACTTATTTCAAAAATAAGTTTGAACTTAAGGAAAGCATGATCCAGACAGAAAGAGTCCAATAGCAGCTGGAATTCTCCATTTCCCAGTTGCTATCAACACGTTCATCCTTGTTTAAAATCTCTGGTTCAAGCTCCCTATGACATTATTGCATCAGTTATGATAAGGGTTTACCTTCCACATCCTAACTTCTCACAACAGTTATAGTCTTCTGCAAAGCAAAGCTGTTCACCAGGAAAGCAAAACCTTATGACAGCAAGACAGGGACTTAAGGGACCATAGGGCTTAGGGATGATGGAACTTAACTGCTGCTAAAGATAACGATGACCCCGTGCCAGGATCAGCTTCCTTTAGAAGTGAATACAAGGCTTTACTTCATGAAATTGCAGAATCATGGAAGAGTTTACACTCAGAGAGACCATCAGAGGTCTAGTCCAGCAACCTGTCCAAAAGAGATCCAATTAGTGGAGGTTGCTCAGGAACTCACATAGTTAGGTTTGAAATTATAAAGTTCTCACAATTTCTCAGGGCAAAATAATTCTATCTATTTGGAATTTAACCCTCTCCCCCATGAGTTTGGTTGGTAACATTAAAAAAAAAAAAGAAAAAAGTGATTAGGCAGACAGGTTTGGCTATACTTGCAAAACTAGGGAAAGAATCAAAGCTAAACAAAAGCCTTGACAAGTCACTCAAAGAGAAATCTCAAATTTAGGCATCCATTTCTCAGGCCTTAGAAACCAGGTTTTATCATCTTCATTGTTTATGACAGACTCAAAGTGCATGCTAAACAAATGCCCCATCTTTTCTCTCTGTCTAGCTACTAGCATAAAATTCTGATGGACCTTGCAGCGAAGATGTCAGATTCCCCCCACTACTCCAAGAGCTGCATATCCACATCACTGAAAAAATATATATGTATTTATGCTGGATGAGTACACTGTGATTTCTACAGTGAACCAAGCAGCCAGAGTTCTAGAATATATAAATGAAAAAATAAGACAAATTCATTTCTTGGTCTTCTACTTGCAAAACTCTGTTTCTTAATTTTGAGTTTCCTACTTCTGAACATCTAGAATATTTCTACTTAAGAATTTAATTATAGCAAATGATTTAAAACCACAAAATGAGAACAACGTTCATTAAAAAAAATAATTCATTTAAGATCTCATCACCAATGGATATGTTCACTGAGATGAAATTAAAACTCATCCCATTATCTCTGCTCTAGCTGAGGCATTAATAGGGACTACTACCTCCTTCAGCAAGCCTTTTTCTCTCAACTAGCCCATATAATTTACCATCTTTTGGGATCTGGACACCCCCTGAGAAATTTGACCAATGATAAGAGGAAAAAGAAGGGCTAACAGCTGATGCACAAACACCATCTTGCAGATTTGCAAAGGAAGCGAAGGTTGCACTTAAGAACTATAATTTGTAACAGCGTAAGTGAACACATCACTCTGGTTCTCAAAAATGACATAACTTTTAGACAGAGGGAATAAAGTTATTTAGCTAGGAACTTTACCAATCTGCTACTCTGCACATGACAGCATCTATTTCACTTCTTTACAGATCATTTATCAAGGATATCTACCGTTTCTACTGGACTACAACACGTTTAATTTTGAACAGACCGACCAACTCCAGAAATCTGAAATAAGCTACCACTGCACTTCAGCTGAGACAAATGGGGACTGCTAGGAAGACTCTGTAGTGTCAACCCATGCATGCAAAGAGAGGATACATAGTACGTAAGTTGCACTTTTTTTTGTGAGTGATCCTGGGCAGGGAGGTAAGCCAGTCAGCACTATTCAAAAGGTCCTCTTTTTTGAAGTTATTGGGAGGTTTGACAGCAACAGTGAAGTTTTATTAGACTATAAGGAAACAGTAGACTATATCACAGCCAGGAAAGTAAAAAACTAATACATTCAAACACAAGAAGTCAAATACTAAAATTAAATTACACTCTCAAAAATCTTGTGGTAGTTAAACAGCAAGTTTTTCCATTTTTTGTTTGTTTTACAGAGGCTAAAAAACCAAAGCTCTTCCAATGTATAGAATAATACCCTGATTATTTACCTGTGCTGTTTCAAGATGCATAACAAGAAATCTTAAAAATGCTTTTTATTTACATACGTATAAAGGCAAAGGGACGAGCACAAACAAAAAGATGTTACAAAGGAGGAAAAAAAAAAAAAAGGAATGCCCATCTGCAAGGATCTAAGCTCACAGGGAAAGATCTCCAACAAGAGATCCTTCCTCAGTGGCAGTCAGCCCTTAAATGATGCCTAAGAGGGGCTGAGCCTGCTCCACTCCTTCCAGTAGCACAGGTGTGAATTGCCTTCACCTGCATTCCCAGGGCTGACTGCAACTTTGCTTCAGGTGTTCAATCAGTGGTTCAGGCTGTGACTCAGCAGCTCCCACACAGTATGACAGACAAAGGCATTCCTAGGTCCCTCCTCAAACACAGAATTAGCAATGTAAACTCAGCAATCAGTAGCTAGAGGAAAAAAATCAACACCATTTGCTACAATCCTTCTGCTGGGTCTGGGCCACTCATTAAAGCATACGTAGATACTTCAGTAATACACACACCCCAGAATCATTGTAGATTATCTACATTCACTCATCAGAGCTGCCTGATCATATGTTGTGCTTGCTTAAGAAGGTAACATCTGCCTCAAAAGTAGCATATGTTCTGAGCTATGCTGCAGTCAGTGTGGAAACTCTTGTCTTGTAAAGCAGTATAAAATCTGTACAAATATATATAATCATATCAAATCTCAGCATCTTCTTGGTATGCTATTTAATGTTGCTTCAGTAATTCTTAAATGCTCCTGTGGAAAAAAAAAAAAAAAAGGCTCCTTTTAATATCTTCTTCTGATTGATGCAGACCTCATTTTTGGGCTAGTTTTCTTTAACACGTATACAACTGAGACGTTTGAGAATCTCTATTTCTTGGGCTGAGAACTAGAAGCCAACCATAAAAATGTAACCAATCCTTGTGACACATTCAAGAGAAGTTACACAACTGCTAAACTGAGAAAGAATACAAGCTAACTTTCTCCGCTATTTGGATCTACACTTCCAACTTATACTACTAATGCTTAAGAAGACTTGAGCTTTCATAAACTCTTAGACTGTAAATCATTCAGCCTCACAATACTATCTGCCAATATTTGCAAAGCAAATATAGAACAGCTCCACATGGAATCTGTGTTCAGTGTAAATACACAGAGTCAGTTTCTACCACCCTTTCCTGCACTGAACAGGATCTTAACTTCATGAACTGCTGCAGCTTAAAGCATAGGGACAGCTCGTCTACGAAAGTGTAACAAAATATTATGACAAATCTTGTTGATCAAGGAAAACAACATTTAAAATGCTCAGACGAGACATTTGGCCATTCTGAACTATGACTGAGCAATATCTTAGCCTACAAATATGATGCAAACTTAGCTTAATGCAAAGTTTCCCCTGTTTGACCTGGAAACTCACATAAAATGTAAACGTACCTCCCAGGATTAAACCGTGCCACTTTATATAATTTAAACAAACAAAAAGCAGTATTGGGGGTACTCTCAGCATGATCCATTATGTAAATATGCATTATTGTGTAAATAAATATTTGACATCAAAAACCCTTGGTGTTTATGCCTGCTCTTCCTATTTGTTGTACTGATACTTAAGAAGCCTGCTAGCTTTCCTCTTTAAATTGTAACTCATTCAGACTCATAACAGTACTCATTTTACTCTCTGGCAAATTTAATCTACAGCAGTAAAACGTCTTGCTTTTAAATGAACGTCCAGACACCATTAGGAAAACCAACTGGCAGTATCTCAACACTCGCCTTTACCATAGATATACAAATGTGTTTGTTTATCTAATAACCATTGCAGTAGGTAAGGCACTAAAAAGCCAGCATACCAGCATTTCCCAAACTTGCTGCTAATTACATCATGTGCATACAGGTTCAATCCAAGAATGATCAAAGCCAATAAAAAAAAAAAAGCCCATTTAATTCAACATTCTGTGGATCAGTTCCAGACAGCTAGCTGCTACTTTGTTCTCTTTCTTCTTTATCAAAAAGCACTCCAACAGTGCGATAGTGAAGAGGACACCATATGAGTCTACAGATTTTGTATCTTCTTTTGGATTTGAATTCAGGTGAATTATTTGACAGCTGACTACATTACGCACAATTAAAGAATTTTTTTTCATTAAGCTGTAGTAGAGGATACTCCTATTTTGAAGGCAAATGGACTACTGTTGTTACACGAGTAGTTCCACAACACCACTTCTTTCACACAGGTTTACCTTCATTATGAATTTATTTATGTAGCATATTGTTCATTGACACAACAATAAATTGTAGAATCTGAACATGGGAAGCATTAACCCAGTGTACTTGAAACAGAGCACCACATAAAAGGCTTCCTAAAATTAAGAGACATCTGAAGTCAAAGTGAAGGAATATTCAGATCAAATATTTGTCCATTCTTAATTTCATGTCAAACACAATGTCACAACAGCTAGATGACTTCAGCCAATTGAACACTGCATAAGAAATCAAGTAAAAAAAAGATATTCTCTATCCAAGAATCAACAGTCAGTTAAGTGAAAACTGAAGCTCTCAGCTTCTGACAGAAGGATCAATGTCAATGCCTGAAACCTCATGTTCATTCAATGCAGGGACAACAATCGCCAGTGAAAAATAGTTCCTGTTGACTGAGTTGACTCCGAGTGCATCAAAAAAAAATAAAGATAGGATTTGTTTATTTTTCCCATGTAAGTATGAATGATTTAGGCTGTTGTGTTCCACTCCTGCAGAAGACCCCTTCATTTCACAAGAACAATTCAACTCAAAGTCTCAGGCTGGAATTGCAGACAGGTACTACATTACAGAATGCATTCAGAAACACTATCACCATTTACATCCAATCCCAAGTCACACAGGCTGTAGATATTAAATAAGACAGGAAAAAAACAAATGGGAAAAAAGCAACTAGCCTACTGTAATGGTTTTATGATTTCTGTTATATTATTGATATTTCACATCATAACATCGTGTAGTGTATTGGGAGTTAAAGAGTTAACGCTCTAGCTGCGTGGATCATCAACAGTTCAGGGTATACCTGTCTCAGAAGAGAAGAACTACATTCCCCAGAGGACTGTGCAATGCTTTGTATTTTTACGTGTTTCCGCTCAGAGGGAAAGATAAAAACTGTCTCAATTATCATGGTACTGGGTCAAACCATCCCACAAACCACTGACACCTACAGAGTGGTATACAGGAAGGTTTGGGGAAGCAACCTACCACATAGATTTCCAAACACCAGTTGCTCATTCCAACCCAATCGACCCCTACAAAATACTGTACATAGGTGAACAGCAGGATTCACAAACAAGGCACAGAGCTCCCTCAGCAAATCTCACTCAGCCACAGTATTTGTCTCAGTACAATTGGTTTCCCAGAAATACAAATTTCAGAGGGGAAAATAAAAACCACATCGGTCTACAGTGCTGAGCATTCTCAGTTTTATTCCTTTACCCTGTTCTTCCCACCAAATGCATTTACTCTCAATATATTATTTTAACCACTCTGCTGTTATTTCCTTGATCCCAGCAATAAAATACATGTGGATGGACAATTATTTCTTCAAAATCCCACATGAATTTATAGTATCTCTGCACTGCCTCATCAGCCTTCCAACACACTGCTGGCCTGCAATATGAAAGACTTACTTCACTCTTTTAAAAAATAAGTGTACTCAAGAACACTCAGATGAATTAAATGCCTAGACAGTGTTCATCAACAAGCTTTAAAGTTTTGCTTTGTTTCTACATTACATATGCATAGGCATTACCAAAAGACAGAGAACACAATTTGTAAATATTGCACTCACACTGTGAAATACTTTCTGTATCTGCAGCTAAAGATACATATTAACTATGTTTAAAGCCTAAGGTTAAAACATGTCGACATTTCCCTACAATTACTTTACTACAACAAGTGATAATGAGTTGTAGGCAGGGATGCTAAGAAATATTTATTAGAAATTTTAAAATACAATCCTTCAATTTAAAATCTGCCCACTCAAATAAACATCGGTCAAGTTTTAAAATGGATTTGCTTAATCCTGTTCTTATTTCCTGATACAATTGTGCTGTGGTTCTGCTAAAGCTTGCAGCTAGGATTGATTTAGTCAGTTGCACTTCATAGGTATTTGGACAGATCTACGTTCCACCATGTCAGAACACTACTGACTTTACAGTGCTCAAAAAAAGGTATTGATATCTCCTGTAACTTGTTAAAGGAGGATATTCTGTAGCAAGCAAAGTAAGGTGCATCCGTTTAAATACTGGTTTAAATTAAAGAATCAGGGAACTGTTGGAGTTGGAAGGGATCTCTAGAGATCGAGTCCACCACCCTGCCAAAAGAAGGCTCCCTACAGTAGGTCAGATGTAGGAGTCTTGAATATCTCCAGAGAAGGGGATTCCACAACCTCTCCGGGCAGCCCGTTGCAGTGCTCTGTAACTCTGACGGAAGTTCTTCCTTGCATTAGCGTGGAACTTCCTGTGCTCTGGTTTTCTACTGGCTGCCTCTTGTTCTACTGTTGTTAGCCATTTAAAAAGAGCCCACGGACTTCACTTCCACACACTACATACTTAGAAACAGTTAAGAACTCCTCTCAGTTCTCTTTTCCCCAGGCTGAACAGTTCTGGATCTCTCACTCAGCGTTTCCTCATAAGTGAGATGTTCCAGGCCCCTCATCAGCCCCACAGTCCTCACGATGGACTCCCTCTATGAAATCCCTTTCTTTCCTGAAGTGGGGGAGCCCATACGGAACACAGTGCTCCAGATGTGAAGTCAACAGGGCAAAGCAGAGGGGGAGGATCACCTCCCTTGACTTGCCAGGCACGCTCTTTTTAATGCACCCCAGGATCCCACTGGCCTTCTGGTCCACAAGAGCACACTGCTGGCTCATGGTCAACCCATCATCCACCAGGACACCCAGGTCCTACTCCACAGAGCTCCTTCCCAGCAGGTCAGCCCCTAATATGTACTGATTTATGTAGTTATTCCTATCCAGGTACAAGACTATACACTCACTCTTGCATCTCCATCCAGTACTGCTGCCAGAGGATAAAGAAAGCATGACAGTTTTACAGTAGAAAGAGCATGACTAGCATCACTAACTTCTTTGTCACTAAGCTAGAAAACAGAATATATCTGGACCTGTGGCATGCAGCACTCTAGCATGATGAGCACCAAAGCAGCTTTGTGCTTTATTATCTTCAGTGTTACCAGGTAACAAACGCTCTGAGGCTTGCTAATGTTTATACACTTAAGCCAGATAAAGCTCGGCAAAGAGAATGAAAAAGGCCTTTGCCTGAAAGGTCTCAAGAAAGCCATACATTTTAATTATGTCAGAGAGCCCTTCTGTGACACCAGATATTTGAAAATAACAACCTTCAAAGCAAGCCTTAGTGAAAAGTAAACACAGCTCAGTATACGTATCTCAAACTATGGTACATGGAAGTATTCCCCATCCTACTCCTCAGGAAACAACCC
Source organism: Callipepla californica brunnescens (assembly GCA_023055505.1). Taxonomy (NCBI): domain Eukaryota; kingdom Metazoa; phylum Chordata; class Aves; order Galliformes; family Odontophoridae; genus Callipepla; species Callipepla californica. The sequence goes on along the minus strand of JALIRH010000002.1, from coordinate 75,384,034 downwards.
CTAATTTTGCATTATTGATCCAAGATACATGTACTGCATAGATGGCGAAAGCTATACAAGCTGGGGAGAAAAAGAAAACAACACGAAAGAATCAAATATTTAGTAGGAATGAAGAACAAGGTGTTATTTCAGGTCGTGGACACAGACAAAAGAACCCTTACAAGAATGCCACATCCATTACATACTAAGAGAATCAAAATTAAAATGTAGTAATTGTCTCTTAGTGTTTCTTTAATGCTGTGTATAAAATTGCAATTAATGTGCTAAAAAAAAAAAAAAAAATCTAGTTTCACACAGATCCAATAGGCTCTATCACAGGTCTGAGATGAAAGTCAGGAGAAACTGCAGTCAAATAACTGTTAAAACAGGTGACAACTGTTGAAATCTGCAAGGTCTTTTAACAGTGTTTATTTAAAAAAAAAAAACAACAAGTCAAGCATAAAAACAGAATATATTTTTCCTACATACTCAGTTTATGTATCCAACAGAATTTCTGTTTACAAAATGGACATCAAATAAAAACGTATCCCAAGAAAACAGTGGGGGAAAAAAAAAAAAAAAACAGAATAAAATAGACTGCAGGGTAGTGGAATAAAAAATAACCTGGAGGTCATTTTGTGCAGGGGGGAAGAGAGACAAGATGGAAAAAAAGAAAATGTTCTCCAAGAAAAGACTAACCAATGACATTACATAAAACACAAGCTGCAGTAATCTACATAAACCCCCCACTCAGTCTTTTTTGTCACTTGGCATCTCTCTGTTCAGAGCTTTCTTCCACAAAACCTGATCAAGTTGGGGTGCCAACATAAAATTGACTGGCTTTTCAAATATCAAAGAACCTATGTTGAGATCTGATACTTACATATACAAAAATGAAACGTTCAAGAGGTAATTATGTGTCCATTTTAAAGCATTTTGGATGGAGCAATGTAATATACAGTATTCCCACTTTGAAATCAAGGAGTATAATAAAATTGAAGTTGAAACTTTTAAATCAGACTTTTTAAAATTACAACAAACTTTGCAAGACCTCTGATAAATTGTTCTTTAAATTGAACACCTACACTTCATCAGAATTTATTTTCAAAAAGGCAAAAGTTTATCTTTATGCAAACTGTGTATATTTGTTAAACAACAAGAAACAAAGACTGTGTAGTGCCAGGAAAGGAAAACAAAGAAAAAAGAAAAAAAAAACACCAACCAAACAGGTCATGAAGCATACTCAAAAAAAAATCACAGAACATCTAGAACAAGCAGACATTTACAGGACTCCAGACAAATGAACACTCCATAGATCTCGCCAAAACAGTATTTCAAACCAATTTTCCCATTTCCCCTTCTTCTCCCTCTGCAGAATTTTACACTGTTCCCTACAGCTAGCTTCATTTCATTGGTCTGCATCTCTACCTAAAAGCAATCTCAACCTCAATTTGAGCTAAAACAGAAACATTTATGAAGAAATACAAACCTACATTCTCTTTAGCCTATACTGTGCCTGAAAGTTAATGGTGAGCTTTGTAAGTCTGTAATTATTACCACTCACCAAAGCAACCTGTACTAGATTCTGTTGAATCAGCTACAAACAGTTTGCAAAGTAAGGACAACACTTCTGCCACCTGTTCTCACCCTGAACAGCTTTGTAGTTGGAAAGTTTTCAAAGGAACTACATTCAAAGAAATAGAATACAAAGGTTCCAATACAAAGGTGCTATAATGTGTCCTTTAGAATATTATCATCTATCTTTATACCACGAGTCTCACTGTTTTCTTTCTCTTGGAATTGGAAGTAAAGAAACCCATTAAATCTAATAGTAATGGAAAATAAAGTTAGATATACGGCAAGGTCTTCAACAGTTGGAGATTCTAGAGATGAAGAAATATTTTTTATTGTAACTATTTAAAATGGATAAAGACTGAAAACTTACCATTGTTTAAAAAAAATCTGGCAATGCAAGTGTCAAGGGCAGATTCAGAACATTAAATGCATTTGTAACCACTTACCAGCAACTGTTAGCTTCTTGCAGTGCTTTCTATCTTCTCCTCGGGGACAGGCTGAAAAGCAAATTTTGGTATAGTCATCCCAAATATGAAAACTGAAATAAAAATAGAAGAAAACTCTGTCTAGAAGTGTGAAGGCACATAGAAAATACTGACAATTGTCTTGCCCCATAAACACATCAAAAGCATGAGGTATTTAAAAACACGTCCTTAAAGCATTATTAGGAACAATGGCCAAAGCTCCAGGGACAAAACCTGATACCAACAAAAGATTAAAGACCAAAAATGTTATTGTGAATAAAAATTAAGGCATACTTTAAAATCCACCATTACTTCAGAACATTAATACAAGTATATTATTGTCCTCATTTAAATGAAAGCATTGCTTCAGTTTCCTTCCCATTCTGGAAATACTCAAAATTTGTTTCATTTTCATATTTAAGCTTGTTTTTTTCTGGATCAAAATTCCATGATAACAGTGCTAGAAGTCATAGGGATGTACAGCATCCCATTAAATGGAAATGCATTACACACAGAAAACCACACTTCCCCTCCTCACAAAACTAACAAGCAACTTGCTTACAACCCACTCAATCCTTACTACCTCACATAGTAAAGGATTAAACATTCTAAACTGCTGTTTTGCTTAGCCCTTCTTTTGTAAAAAACTAAAACTTTAGCATCTTCCAGATGTCATATTTACAGAGCTCTCATCTTTCCCCAGTAATACCTTCCTGAGAAATCATACAAGATTCTCCACTTTTACTTTACCGTGGGTAGCACATACTCTTACATCAGTTTCATTGTAGGTCTGGTAAGGGGTAGATCCTGGCTCTACCCCTTCTAGTCACTCAGGTGCACTGCTTGCACCTGAGTTCCTCTGGGTTGGTCCTGCCTTCCTACCAGATGCTCAATCATGGGTTCAAGCTGTGACTTAGCATTACCACTACAATACTTTGCTTTAGGAACAGCTTTCAGGAAATCATCACTAAACAGGTATTCTTAAGAAAAGACTTATTCAGGGGGGACTTAAGCAATAGCACGTGGCTTGAGTGGAGCTGGTCCTTTATTGCACGCACTGAAATGCAGGAAGCAGGGGATGAAAGAGGATGCATGCAAGTTGCAGGCTGCCTTTCATTTCCACACCTGGAACATGGGTCTAGGTAACCAGAAAGAAACACATAAGACTGCATGAATCCACAAATGGAGAACTGCAGATGGACAGCATGACCTTCACCTTTACCACCACCACCGTGGTAAAGCACAAGCGTGTGCATCTTCTTTCAACATATATGCATTCATATAACAAAAGTCAAGAGAAGAACAAATCTTGTGCTAGAAAAATGTCTTAGATGTGATCATAATACTTAACAAAAAAGGCTGATGGTGCTATTTGTAACCAGCCCATCAACAAAACTACAGGTCAGCAAAAAGACACGTGAATGGTCACAAAGAGATAAGCAGTTACTTTTGAAGTATTAATCTTTGTTTTTCAGATAGGTTTGCTAAAATTTTCAGTATCCCAACCCCACTCCCCTACCAAAAAAAAAAAAAAAAAAAAAAAAAAAAAAAAAAGGAAAAAACCCCAAAGTAGTAATAATAAGTTAGCCTGTCTGAACAACAGCTCTGGGGAATCATAGAATGGTTTGGGTTGGAAGAGACCTTTAAGATCATCAAGCTACAACCTCCCACTAGATCAGGCTGCCCAAAGCCCCTTGCAGCCTGGCCTTGAATGCTTCCAGGGAGGGAGCACCCACAACCTCACTGGGCAACCTGCTCCTGTGTCTCACCACCCTCACAGAAAAGAATTTCTTCCTAATACCCAGTCTTTAAAGGCATTTCGCCTCATCCTGTTGCTACATGTCCCCCCCCCAGTTTTCCTGTAGGCCCTTGCAAGTACTGAAAGGCTGCTAAAAGGTCCTCTAAGAGCCTTCTCTTCTTCAGGCTGAAGAGCCCCAGGGGAGGTTCTTCTGCCCTCTGATCATCTTCGTGGCCCTCCTCTGGACCTGCTCCAACAGCTCAATGTCCTTCTTGTGTTGGGGGCCCCAGAACTGGATGCTCTACTCCGGGTGGGGTCTCACGTGAGCAGAGAGCAAAGGGGAAAATCACCTCCCTTGATTTGCTGGCCACACTCATCTTGATGCAAGCAGGATGTAGTTGGACTTCTTGGCTGCAAGTGCAATAGGATGCTAGAGAAAAGTCACGAGGAAGGAGAGGAATTACAAAGAGTGATGGGGCGTAATTGAAATAGCAGGATGAACCTGGGTAAGAAAGTGGCTTAGGCTGAGCAGCAGGGAACATTACTTACCAGCAAGACATGACCTAGTGTATTTTTCCTACAGAAAGGGAAGTTATTTAAGACCAGACAGGATAAAACACTGGAAAGCATGGCAGAGAAAGCTCTTCTGAATTGATGTGGTCACGGATGAAAACACTTCATAAATCTTGTCCTTCCCTCTATCCATGATTAGGTTTCTCAGTAAGATTTCACTATATCAGATGACCACAGAGTAGAAATACCTTCATTCCTTGTTAAGTTCTAACGTGGAAAAATATCTTGAGTTTCATCAGCATCCAGGCTAGAAGTGTTGTTTGTATTTGGTAGAATTATTACACACTGAGTATTATTAGAAATTTAAATCCCCTATTTCTTACTATTACTTTGGCCTAGTGCTGTAACACAAAATCACCCTTCTAATTCTGGACTTTTAAAACATTTTTCATTCATGAACATCCAAGTACTTTACAGATATGTCCACTATCAGCATCCTTTAAAATCAACACGGTATATATCAATATAGCACAACACTGATCCTGATGTTATCCCATGATTACTGACTGTCTATCTGCTTAATGATATATAATTAGTAAGTAAATACAGTGCCCAAGAAATCCACTGGAGTTGCACATGGCCATAGGAAATTAAAATAATTGAGGCCAATAAGGAAAAAAATCCTCAGTTTCCTTCTTTCCTACACCTGCAATGTCAGAGATCACAAGACAGCAAAGTATTAGGAGCTGTGATAAAACAGGAGCTCCCTTACATGGACAACTATTACAACAGAAGTCCAACAGCTAGTTTTGGTTCATTCGTTTTTAATTATTATTACTATTCTTACAGCCTTTAAGCATTTTGCATCTCAATTCAGAAATAAATGGGGCAATGCACAAAAAGTGCAAGTTTTCCCTTGCTTCTTCTTCCCTCTAAATACTTAATTGGAATTGTCCAAGATGCACAAATAATTCAGAAGCACAGATGAATTTGAAACACGGAAGTTTCTTCTCCTGATTAAAGACTATATTTTATATTCTGCCCAAAATGGGAATCGAATAAATATTTCAAAAGCTTAAAAAAAGAAAAAAAAAAGAACTTTAAAAAGCAGAGTTATTCAATATCTTCTTTTGATACTGTCCACATTTTGCTCACTATGGGGAATCATATAATTCATTACAACTCTGACTTAAATCGAAACTTTCCCTTGATTTATAGTCCTTATTTTAAGGGATCTACAATAACCCAGACAGGATCTCACTATGCATGACACCGTCCATCAGCAACTAACAGCTGGAAAGAAGAGAAAGAAAGAACAGCACAGCAGTGGGGAAAAGTGAGAAAGTTTTCACAAACTGGAAAATAATAATTAAGAGATAATAATATAGCAGCAATCAATTATCATTCTGACCCCAGAAGGAAAATAATCAACACAAGCAGCAGCATAGCAGGAAAGCACATGTTCTCTTGAAGTGTTGAGTGCCATGTCATAAAGCTGAAATAGTGCACCATAAGGAACAATTTGGCAACCCACCACAAAACATCCAACACGTACTGGAGAATATAACAGCTGTTTCCTTTCACAGCAGTCCAACACTTCTTCAGGTACTTCGTCCAAATTCCTTTTTCTTTCTTTTTTCCCCTCCTTTTGAGTAGCTTCATGTTTAAAATACCTGTAACTACTCTAGATACTGACATTACTGTATCATTCTCGAACTGCTCATTTATCATGAGATGCAAGAAAGGAAAGGCACAGGCATCTTCCTCTGCCAAATGCCAGAAGCAGAGACTTTTGTACAAACATACACTGGTCAGCCCCCTTCAATTATATGCACCACTGCAATTAAGAAAAACATCTCTCTGCTCTCACCATTACAAAAAGTAATAAAATAGCACTGAGTTGTTCTGAGAAGTAAAATAAATTTTAAAAATAATAAAAAAAAAAAAGGGGGAAAAAAAACATCCACCCACATCTTGACTGGTCCTGGTTTGGTACCTAAACTAAACACAGGGAATGAATAATCAGGTTAAAGAAGTCATCTCTGCTTCCTGAAACACACACTTCAATGTCACAGGGCACAACAGAGGTCATACCCATCACGTGGGCTGTGTCTGTCCCTGAAATTCTCTGCAGGCCTGCAGTGATGTACCTGAACAGAAGGCCAGTAGAAACATGCAACCCATCCTACTCAAAATCACAAACTTTTGTCACAGCAGAGATAATTCTCGCTTACTGCAGAACAGCAGAGACCATAATCCACGGCTTGACAAGCTCCCAAGAAAACGCAGTAGTAAAACATTTAAGACAATCATATTAACAGTACCAATTTGACTGCATAAAGATAAGTCTCTGCTTAAAAATGGTTCTTTCCTTTTGAAGTCAAAAAAACATTAAGACAGGACTGAGAGACAAGAGAAGCCTTTTCTGCTCGGTGTGTTTCCATTGCATTTGATAGTACATGTTCTTATTGCTTATTTTAAACATAAGAAGTTTTGATGCCTCTTTAAGAAAAAGCATGGTTATAAAAAATAAATTAATAAAATAAAATAAAACAAGCAACCTCAATCACTGCCAGGGAGATTCAGAAACAGGATTAGCACCTGAAGCCATTTCTAAATCGTTTATAATTACCTTAAACCAAGTGCTCTTGTAAACAAAATTTACCTAATGCCTTTTGCTTTCTTCTCAATTACTCCCACATCTTCTAGAGCTGATGACTATGTTATCAAAATTTTACTTGTTGAAAATAATAAAGCTTGTTTTAAAATTAGATAGAGCCATTGTCACACTCACCTACAGAATAACTTCACATAATTTTGCCGAACTCTCAAAGCTAGGTTTTGTTCTGTACACGACATCTTTTGAGCTGTCTGAAGCCCACAATCAAAGCAAAACATGGGGTTGCTACTGCTGCATTCAGGGAAGATGATAAATCTGTGAATTAAAGGTGTTCTGCTTTAACACACATATTAAGCATCCCAACTGCTGGCATCTAACAAGGATGGGGGAGCACTGGCAATTCATATAGACTCCACTCTTGGCATGGTAGCCTGGGCTAGCAATATGGCTTGGGCTTCAAGAATTCTGTCCTCCAGGCAGAATTCTTTAGACCTTTAAATATAGAGTTCTTAGAACCATGCGTTCAACAAATGGTTCTATTTGTGTTTCCTGAAGTCCAAAAGCTAGCTTAAAACACATTATTTTGTGACCTAAAAAGGAAGGCCTTGAAAACACAATGCTCACTGCAATGTTTCCATTGCATGTATTTTTCTACACAAAAAAAAAAAAGCTGCATTTCCCCTAATGTTTCTAAGAATATCTAAGAAATATGGTATGTGTGGGAAATCTGTTTCCAGAAGCCTAAAAGGGCTGCTCCCATATAACAACCATATGAGCACGCATGCAAAAATTTGAGAAACTCTACTGAAATTATTCATACTAGCGACTACTTTCATTTTATGCAATAACTGCATCAGAAGTACAGCTGGCACAAAAAACAATATCCAAGCATACATATACAATGAGTTTAATTAGCAGCAATTGAAATACTTCTGCCAGAGACACGTGTAGAATAAATATAAACATATCCTATTTATAAAATGTGCTGTGAAGGAAGTAAGAATATGAAGAATTAATATAATAATCACAGAATTGTAGGGGTTGGAAGGGACCTCTAGAGAGCATCAAGTCCAACCCCCTGCCAAAGCAGCTCCCTAGCCCAGGTTGCACAGGCAGGCATCCAGGCGGGTCTTGAACATCTCCAGAGAAGGGGACTCCACCACCTCTCTGTGCAGCCTGTGCCAGTGCCCTGTCACTGCACTGTGAAAAAGTTTCCATGCACATCTGTCCTATGCTTCAGTTTGTGGCCATTTCCCCTTGTCCTATCACCACACTCCGCTGAGAAGAGGCCAGCCTCGTTCCTTTGCCTCCTGCTCCTTAGATATAATATTATCAACACACGCAGGGCAACACATATATAACTTGCAAGGCCCAATTTATTCTGCAGTGGCAAAACTTTCAGCAGAAGGGGATGCTATGTGTTTCCAGCAGGAACAGCACTGGGATGCCTCAGGCATAAAGAACATAAGAGGTGATTAAACAGAATTTGAGGCTCAGCCTCACAGCAGAGAATAAAATTCAGATAAACAGGCAGAGTATATTTAAAGTTGTTCAGGTACCTGTTGTATACACACCAAGGCAGTGTGTATACGGACTGCTGCTGGGTCCTGCCCTCTCCTGTTCTAACACATGGGCCCGTGTGTTAAATTCACCAACAGCACCGCTTTGGTCATTTCTCACAACTGTAGAGAAAGCAGGAAAAACGATAAGCAAATAAAAGTGCTGAGGCGGGAAAAACTTGTTCACCTCCCTCTCAAGTTCTCACTGCTTAATTTAAACAGCATCTGAGCTATGCAGAGCATGGCTTTAATAACAGAATTCAGTCCCAAGCGATGTGTTGCAGGAGGAATGATTCGCACAGCATAGAATGGCAGAAGGGCTGAGGCTGGCAGGGCCCTGTGGGTCCATGTGAGCCAAGCCCAGCTGCAGCTCAGTGCCCACAGCCCTGTTCATGCAGCTTCCTGAACATCCAGGCCCGGCCCCAATCCCAACCTTACACCCAACTTCGCGCCCCGTTCCCCGTTAATAAGAGGCAACGCCTGCTTCCTCCACGCTCCTTTAAGAAGCAACGCAACCAGACGCGCAAGAAAACAGACGAACGTACAACCGGGATCCACGGTGCACTCACCGACCCGCACACACCCGCACCGCGCTGCCCAGCTCCGGGCCGCCTCGCCCGGGCCTAGGCCGTCGGCATCTCCCCCGCCCGGCAGCACGGGGCGGGCCGCGAGCCCAGGCTCAGCCCCTAACCCCGCCGCTTGGGGCCGGGCCGCCATTCGCTGCGCGGCGGTGTAGGCGGCCGCGGGCGGGAGGAGCCGCCTTGAGCCGGCAACATGGCAGCGTCCAGCCGGGCCCAGGTGCTGCGGCTGTACCGCGCTCTGCTGCGAGAGAGCCAGCGCTTCAGCGGCTACAACTACAGGTGCTGCTCCTCGCGGAGGTCGGGAGCGGGGAATGGCGGGGAGGGGATAAGCCTCGCTTGCCCTTGCTTGAGGCTGCAGGGCTGGGGCTGACCCTGACCGCGGGGTGCTGCTTTTCTGGCTGTCCGAATGCTGCGGGCTCCGGGGCTGAGCACAGGATGGAGAGCTCCCAGCACGCAGAGTGCAGCTCTGCTGCCTTTACTGCTGTGCGAGGCAATGAGCACAGCATGGCTGCTTGTCTGTCTGGCTGCCTGTTTGCTCTGGATGAGCGCTGGCTGGTGCCTGGGTGCCGCAGGGATGGGCCTAGCTGTGTGCAGGTCCTTGCTGTGTTGCCCCCTGGCACGGGTGAGTTTGCCACTCGTGGAACCGCAGAGGCACGTGAGCTAGCTACCTTCACTGTGAATCATCTCCAGGCCTGCATGAACTGCTGAGCTGGAAACAGAAGGCTTTGAACTGGCATAATCACAGCAAGCTCCGTGACCCTCAAGGAATAAGCATTATTTCCTGTGCAGGAGGGCTCTGAGAGGAAGCCTGAAGGAGCTCATAAGCCCTTCTGCTAACTCCTCAAGTTTCCCTTCTCCTCCCTTAGTTCCCCTGCTATCAAGGCTTCCTCCTGCTGTTTGCTGCCTTTAGTGCTTGCTGTTATGCTGAGCAACAAGGATGTCCGAATGCAACAGGGACAGCCTGAGGCTGTGAGTGGTGGTGGACTCCTGATCCAAGTTGCAGTGTTTCCAGCTGGGGTCATCAGTTCATAAGCTGGGCGCTTAGGGAACTGTTAGATTCTCTCCTCTGTAAGCCATGCCCAGAGCTCAGGTCACCTCACAAAAGGTATGTGCCTGTGGGGTTGCAGCCCCATGAGCTTTTTGACTTACAGCTCAAAGCTGGCTGTCACACAGCAACTGGGGGACTGGTGAGTGTTTTTTTTGTGCTGACCAATTTTGCAGCTTGGAAATCATAAGGTACATATTTACTCAGGGTATTTGCTATTTCTTGGTGTCGTGTTGCCGTGTGTGCTTTCACTTTCCTTAAGAGAAGATCTCAGTTTTGTATAGACCCGTCCTTAGGTACTACAGAACCAGTGAATGTATAAAATCATAGAATATTCTAAGTTGGAAGGAAACTGCAAGCATCATTCAGTCTAGCTCCTGGCTCCATACAGGACCACCAAATATCAAACCCTATGTGAGAGGGTTGTCAAAACACTCCTTGAACTCTGGCACTTGGGGCCATGCCCTGGTGCAGAACCTTTCTCTGACCCCCACCCTGACCCTCTCCTGACGCAGCCCCATGCCATTCCCTCTGGCCCTGTTGCTGTCACAGGGAGCAGAGCTCAGCGCTGCCCCTCCATTCCCCTCATGAAGGGCTGGAGCTGCCATGAGGCCTCCCCTCAGCCTCTTGTCTTCTCTGCTCTAAGCTGAGCAAACCCAGGGACCTCAGCTGCTCCACATACATCTCACCTTTCAGACCCTTTTCCATCATCATAGCCCTCCTTTGAATGCTCTTCAATAGTTCAGGGAAAGGCCAGCCTAGGAGCTGCAGCACAGGGCAGGCACAGAGAGTGGAGGGACTGTTGGAACAGCGATTGCCTGCTCCTGGCCAGGGTGCAGCAGTGGTTTCTCTTAAAGGGCATTTGCTACTTTGTGCCAAAGAGATGATGCCTCTCCAGAGTTTGTGAACACCAAATGCAATAGCAGTTTCTAGCAAGAAGCAGTCGGCATCTGTTACACCTAGAGAGCTGCCAGGACCACAACAACCATCCTGCTTTGCTGTTTGTTTACGGTGCGCCCGTGGCTAACATGGACACCACGTGAGCTTCTTCCCTGCCCTGATAAGCAGTCCTGCTGTGTCCTTGTGGCTGCTGTAACGTGATATTAAATTTCTTCCAGGGTACGGCAGTGACTTTGTATAGAACTTGCTTGTAGTGAAGAAATGTTAAAGACGAATCATATTGATTTATTGCTCCAACTGCAGAATTTCAGAATGCTGTTGCAAACAGTGTATATTTATGTGTGCATCCAACGGACGGTCCACTGGTTATTGTCTCCATATTTGCTTCCTGTGCATTTTTTCTTAAATGTGCATATAGAATGTGATGTAAGATTGAGTGTTTTTGTTCTGTAAGTTTTCTAGTCGATGTATTCTTTATGTCACCTTGTAGTACGTTTTATTCTACCACCTAGCAGAACTTTTAGTGCTGTAACTGTCAAAAACAGCTTCAATACCTTTAAGGGACTGAGGTCACCGCTGACCATCTTAGTGTAACAACACACATGATTGTCTCTGGAGTCCTGCCCTAAGTGTTATGGAGCCTTCTGCAGCCCAGATGTGCTGCCAGGTTTTAACAGCAGGGGAGAACTTAGCAGACAGTAAGTAATTTCATGTCTGCCATTCTGCCCTATCACCCATGCAGGCAATCTGAAGAAAGAAGCGTGATTTGTAGTGGTGAAAAATCAATATGTGAAGAGGGAAGATGTCAAGTTTCTGGTCATGAAATGTGGTTCTTAATGAGGGTACCCTTTTTTCCTGCATGGTTGACAAAAAGGAGATCTCTGATAGTTTGCAGAATGACACACAGCAATCTCAATTGATATGAGGAGGTGACTTCTAAATAGAATTTAATTTGTCATTTAAATAGCAGATTTATGTTGTGTCTTTTCCTTTCTTCTGTTTTGCATTAAAAAAAAAAAATAAAACCTTGTGAAAACTGTAGCAGAAATGCTAAGTCATGGCCTGAACCAGTGATTGAGCTCCTGGTGCTGGCAGGGCCAACCCAGGAGAGCTCCAGTGCAAGAAATACACCTGAGTGACCAGAAGGGGTGAAGCCAGGATCCACCCCTCCCCAGCCCTAGGGTTTGGAAGTGAAAGCAAGGGTATCTTGTCTGCAGATCCCTGCCTACCTGAGGCCTTCCAAAACTAAGCAGATTCTTTCCTTTTCTTGTTTTGTGCCTACGGCTGTTGCATTTGAGCAAGTCCTCACTTGCTGCAGTCCTGGACTTTCCTATTTTGCTGTCATTGCTGCACTTTCCGTCGTGTTACCACCTTACAACTATTAAAGCATCTGGTTACAAATGAGGATAATCTGAGTCCTACAGTTGCTTAATGTGACTAAAGCTCAGTGGTCAGAATTCACTGGAATCATGCAGAAGGACAGGCAGATCAGGATTGCATCAGGTCACCCAGAGACACTCTGATTATTTTTTTTCCTGTAAGATTTTTGTGACAGGCTTAACTAAACCATAATGTGGCTGACCTGACTTTGCTGAGCATAGACCTGCTTCAAGTGGGAGTTTGGGTTTGAAAATTTCTAATGATTTCAGTTAAACAGCACCATTGTGATTTTTTTGATCTCCAGTCTTGGTCTATTACTGACTACTAACTTCTAACTCTTACCTTCTAAGGTAGAAGGTCTCCCTTATAATTTTATTTATTTGTAAGTTTATGAGTGATGTGACAAGCTTTGAGTTATTTCTTACTCTAGCACCTTATGGTTTATCATATATTTATTTCAGTTATTTGTTGTTTTCTAATAACTGGTTGGCATTGCGAATTTTGGTTTCTTGTCTGTGTAAACTGTATTTAATGGATTTGATTTTTCTATTAGCATGTGCAATATTACCCAATTAAAACTACCCATAATATAGAGGAATCAGGGGAAGAAATAAGTCAAAACAATATTAGAATGGGAAACATTCACTGGAGGACACAGCTCAAATGAAATTGGGAGCATTCATGTTTTTGCAATTAGTAAATCTGACTTTTGTAGGCATCTGCTATTATAAGAACAACAATAAGCATAATTAGTTATGCTGTTTGGTTTTTTTCCAGTATCATTTATTTTTCCTGCTTTGAATGGCTTAACTGATAATGTGATTTTCATTTATTCTCTTTTCTGAAAGTGCTTATCGCTTCAACAAACTTTGTTTCCATCAGGTGATACTTCATGGGCTGCTTTTCACGTTTGCAGTTTTAGGTCTCTGGCTGCTTATGGGACACTGAAGTGCTACTTTATTTACTTAAAAAACAGATGATTGTAAGCTGAGTTTTTAATACAAGATTGTAACTTCAGAAGTAATGTTTAGTAAAAAAAAAAACCTTCATTTTACAAATTCCACAAGTTGGTTGCGATAAATACATTTTGTTTGTTCTTATTTTGAATGAAAACTCAGTAAATAACCTTTCAGGGCTTTTAGTATGTAGGGCAGAGCGTGCTCTTAAAATATTTTTAGGTATTAGAACTGTTCTAAAGCATAAGTTTGATTTTTGTGGTTTTTCAGTAGACTCAATATCTGAATTAAATGTAAACAATGTACTGGTTGTTGGTTTTTTTCCTTACTTTAGTTAGTGGCAGTGAGATAGTGATCATGTAAATCTAATTGGTTAGGAAGAAAAAAAAGTATCTTGTGGTCAGTATCGTTGCATTTGGCGTGGACATCTAGATGTTCTGTATCTTAAGACCTAGTAACTCTTAGTGACCTACAATAAATACATGTATACTGATCTGTGTTTAGTAAAAGATTCCATCTGACATACGTTTCAGTGTACCCAAGCACTAATCTGTCCTTTGCAGACAGGACAGTGGAAAAAATAAGCCATATTGGATGCCAGCTTTTGTTAAAGATTGATCTCGTCTCGTGGTTAAGGACAAAAATAAAGTAAGAGCTGTCCTTGCACAATTGGACTAGTGCTCTGGTTCACTGATGCACTATTTCTCACTGTTTTTGTTGCTGTTCCATAAATGTTAATCTTTTAAATTTTGAGACTTAACCTCCACCTCAGTTAAATTCTTGCTCAGGTACCGAATGTGCTGATCAGCTTCTTAGGCTAAGGTGGGGAACTAGGACACAGAGAAGTCAAACAATAAATTATAGGTCAGTGTACTGCTCTGTGCTTTCCAGCAATGGAGCAACTTAGGAAACTTTGCTTTTGAGCGCTTGACCATAAATTTAACACAAGATATTCAAAACAGTCCTGAATGTGTACATCCTGTTACTTCCTAGATAAATAAATAAATAAATTGAAATTCCATCAGAATCATCATCAAAAGTTGTATCATGTCTGTATTAAATCCTGTCTCATCTTTCTGCCTTATTTTTTATGTCTTCCAGGTGTTTATTTTTCTTAGAAGCTCATTTTGTTGCTGTCTAGGGTGTCAAGAGTTGGCTTGAGTGTCGTTATCAGTTGTTTGAGAATTAATGCAACCTTTTCTTCCCTTTTGCCATGTGGGCACAGATGTGCCTTTCAGCACTTTAACGTTTTGTCTCAATTAGACTAAAACAGACTTTTTGATGGAGGCTAAATGCACAATCAGTACGTTGCAGTTCCTTGGTTTAATTCTTATAAGATCTGGTAACTTTCTTCTTTAACTACATTGCATGACATATATAGGGTTTTGTGGGTCCTATAGCAGAGTGCCTCATTTATAACTCTCGTATGAGGTTATCTGATGTAAAGTTGTTGCTGGGAAGGGGCAGCTGTGGGATGCTCAGGTGCTTGTGTGCTGCAGTTCAGCATTGGGCAGAGCCACTGGATTTGTGCACAAGTTCAGGTCAGCCTGACTTGAAGTTGCATGGCAATCTCCTTCCTTCAAGGAGGCATACAGCTTTTCAGATTCCAGTAACTGTTTTGGCAGCATGACTCACACTAAAGGAAATTCAAGAAAATATGCGTTGTTGTTTTGTTTGTTTTTGGTTTTTTTTTTCAAAATAGGATTATTTCCCTTCTTATACTTTATTTTGGTCACTTTAATGAAAATCTTGCTTTGCTTTTAGTCCCTATTGTATGGAATCTGGTCATTGGTTGTTTAGTACTTCTGTCACTCAGCTCACGTAACAGTTGCGTTAAGTTTTCACGTATGATAGTTCTCCAAGCTGGGCAAGCGTTTTTCTTGTTAGTTCTCCTGATTATGCTTGTGATTGATGGGATCCACCTGTGGGTTGTCAATGCTTGGTGACATATTGCTGTGTACTGGGGGGGGGAAGCTGGATCATGTTATTAAAAATATATTTCCTTGTTATTGATTAGATGTAGAGATGTGCCATGCTGTAGAAAGTATCGTGTTCCCTCTTAAGAGCTATTCTGTGACTGAGATAAGAAACAGAGAAATAAAAGCTGTCAATTCTGTCCAGTGGAACTGCCTGACTCCTTTGTAAGAGTGAGGTGACTGATGTGGAGATCTGTAGGATCTGTTTCTACCTTGCCCCAGTGAGGAAAGTGGAGAACTTTTTTCCCCTTCTCACTGTGTAATTGTTGGTTGTGTCCCAGGTGATAATGAACTTGACAGTTTTTTAGTTGTTTTCCTGTGTGATGAGTACATGGCTATCCCTGAAACGTATTAAAGAAAAAAGACAAAGCAGCTGTGGTGTTTGTGAGCCATGAATGCAGCAGTGTTTCTGTCATGCACCATTCCAGACTCTTGTTTTGGCTTGGCAGCCAAAATCACATTCTGATGGGAGCTGTACATCTGTGAGTCAGTTTTATAAAGCATTCAGATGTGTTTGTGGTTGGCCTTATTAATAGATTTCTTTCCTGGGGAGTTAAATTTTGGGTGTTATTTCAGTGACTACATCCCAAGCAGATGGTATCCAGGCACCTTCCATCTACTTCAGTGAGAATCAATCCATCTTGGAATAGAGGTGTCAGTAAGTTTTATGTTTGGAAAGACTTCCTTGAAAGACTGATTAATGGACTTTGTAATTTTAGTAAAGACACTCAAATTGAGTAAATCTGGTGTGGTTGTTATCCAAGACATTATTTGCATTCTTTATATATCACAGTAGAACAGGTACATTTTTCTTCTTATGTAGGGCTTAATTACCATTAGAATTTCATTGAGAACTAATGAGACTAATGGAAAAATTAGTGCTTCAGGCAGTGATTTATGCCAATGGACGTGTGCATGTGATTTCTGGTAAAGGAAAAAAAAAAACTTTGTAGTGTAGTAATAGTTCTTAAGCATTGAAATACTTCCCCAGCTCATCTCCCTTTCTTGTATTTGGATGCAGCTTTAACATTTATCTTCTGGCTGTATTTTGTCATACACTACCCACAGCGAAAAGATCCTGACCTCATAACATTGAGGCACACTAGGCACAAACTTTTCTGTAGAAGATTAAAGATCTGAATTATAAATCTGCAAAAAAAAGAAACTGCAGATGATCAGAGCCACTGCTGTAACAACTCGTAACAAGGAAGCTTTCTGAACTACCAGAGCCGTTCCCATGGTTTTTGGGTTTGCTGGCTATGGAAGTAGTGCAGTCCTGGATTGGACGTGGATGTTTGCGTTTTCCAGAAAAACAGGTTTTGAAACTTTCATTGACTATTTCTTTTTCAAGTGTGGATGCCTGGCCCAGTCATTTTGTGACTAATTTACACAGATCTTGGTATAGAGAACATCCTTTGAGAGGATGTTTTCTGGGACTCTTGATGTTACAGTTCCTTCTCAAAAGAGATGACACAAATAATTCTTACAGTATTCTATTGGCTGATGTGACATTATGGAAAATTTATTCTTTGATATTCTTTTCATTCTGTTTCTTTCAACCGGATTTTTGTAAGACATTCTGACTTTTTATCTCTCTCATAGCTGAGCTTTTAATATTATACTAGTGAAAGCATTTTGTTGTGTTCAGATGCCATCTTCCTTAGCAGAGTGCATCTGAAATACGATTTTCTTTTCCTATTCTTCTAGAAAAATAGGAAGGTCCAGTGCTAAATTTTTGTGCCAAAAATAGCTAAAGTATGAATCTGCTGATATAGAGACTTTCAGTACTTATGACTTTTCTTTAACAGTTTGTTACAAGACCTTGGAAACAAGTGCTGCTTTGATATATTTTTCTTTTTTTTTTTTTTAAGCTAGCAACATTTGATAAATCAGTTTTAAATCTGCATAGCAAAAAAAGAGCCTACGTGCAAAGTAAGTGAAACTTGTGTGTGCACATATGCATTTATGTCAGCGTTAATGTCAAGTGGCCACAAGGTCAGTTCTGTTGCTTCCCAGTCACTGTTCTTCAAAAGATTGCTATTTGAAGGGGGGAACAAAAAAACACAGACGATGCCTCTGTGGAAGACAGAGGAAGTGTGCTAATTATGTTAAGTCTTACTGCAATTTTTCATTGAATTGTGGTGTTATTCTGTCTTGGACTTATCAGTTTGAATTGTGAAAATGCTGGTTTGTAAGTCAGCAGAACTAACTGTACTTTTGTATACAGTTAAACGTACCAATATTTAAATAAATACAGCTCCATGGAATTTTTATGTCACATCAGCAGGAGTTTCAAAATGTTCCTCTGGATTCTGAATGTGACAACGGTCAGAGTCTTCACAAACTTCATTACCAAGTCTCAGCACTCCTCCTGAGTCTGCTTCTTTGGCACGTTCTTGTTTGAATCCATTCAAGACGTGTTTCCAGACTTAGTGAATATAAAATTGGCTCAATCCTTTCCTCTGACAGCTAAAATATGCTTCTTTAAAAATAATAACAATAAACCCTTTCCACAAAGGTGTAATCTCTCATAAGATATTGCCACTAATCACTGATCCATTCAACTTTATTTTGGCCTTAAATACCTGTGAAAAGAATTCCCTCTTCCTCCTGAAGTTGGATAGAGTTGTTTCCATTTTTCTCATGCACACCATGTGATCCTTTCTTGTGTGCATTTGCTTGCAGAGCATGTTTCTTGGTAGTATTTCTTCACTGTTATTATTTGTTACTCCAGACAACATACAGAATATCACAGAGCCAGTGCTGAGTTGCAGTCACAGGCATGTGTAAACACCTGTTCATCATATATTTAAGTGAAAGAACTATGGACAATGGACACAAATCTCTTCAGAGCCTTGGTGTTGCTTGCCTCTAAGCCATTCTTCAGCCCTGCATTTGCTTAAACGGTGTGCTAGATTTGGCCCTTATTCAAAAGAATGACGAATATCATAGATGCTCACTTATAATTGTGTTATGGAGATGTATTGTCATTTATCAACATGTTGGTGCCCTGCTATTTTTCAAATTTTGTCTTGGTAAGATTACATGATAAGATTTCTTCAGGATGTTGACAGTCTTCGTTCAGTCAGAGTTGGATGCATTTATCATGTTATGGGGGAGCTTTAATAAACCATCTCATACAGGCTATGAATACAGAAAGCCTTTTCCAGGGAATTTCTCTCTTACAAGGCATCTGTCATTGTAACTTAAATTTCTTTTTTCAGTGCAGAACTTAGCTGTTGGTTGCCCAGAGGATTTTCAGCAGATTACTTTAAGAATGTGTCCATGTGTTTTTATTTTAGATATGACTTGTTCATATCCAACTTTGAACTGCTTTTTGTTTTGATTCCGTATTCTCTGCTCTCTAGGTCTTCGATGTCTGGTCCATGTTCTGCATTCAGATCTCATCTCTTTCCTCCAAACCAGCATTTTACGAATATATTAAATATGATCAGGCTTGCTGAGTGGCTAATAGTGCCTTTCATGTTACTTCAGTAACGTTCTGATTTAATTTCACCTGATATGAACTCTGGAGCATGGTGAAAGTTAACTGTCCATGCGATAAAATGAATTCAGTAGCACTATGGACTAGGGAGTTGAGATATCTTTTACAAATTTACAGTTTTTTGTTGGCCAGATTTTTGGTAGTTTTGGTGAGCTTGCTTTAAGTTACAGCAGCTTTATTTAAATAACACTGTATTTGTGAAATCATCAAGCCATACTTAAACAGACTATTTCCTGAACTTAATGCTAATTCTATTTAAATCTGTTACAATAATTCAAATGAGTGTCAGTATCTGAATGCTCTCAGCACTGCATAGAAATCAGAACTGAAAATGCCCTGCTTAGCTGTTTTCTGTTTTTAAGTGTGTCAAACAAATGAATTACATAATAGAGGCTGCCCAAGCAGGTGGTGGAGTCACTGTTCCTGGAGGTCTTCGAGAAAAGGGTTGATGTGGTACTTAGGGATATGTTTTAGTGGGTGTGCTGGTGATGGGCTCAACAATTGGACTTTAAGGTTGAAAAAGACCACTATGACCATCATGATTCTATGATTCTGTGATACAGAGGTCACTTCTGTGGGAACAGGAAAAACATTCATTTGTAGTTGAAGTTGACAGTACTAAGAAGAGAGTGGTGGAAAAGGGGGGGAGGGAAGAAATGAAAGCAGCTTGATTTTTGTTTTGGTATGAAGTATCAAAAGTTGACTTGAAGTAACAGACAATTTCTGTAGTTCCTGGAGGACGTGGAAGAGGTAAATACTGGAAAATAAAAATAGTAACAAGCTCTGCTGTAAAGAAAACTGAAAAGGGAAAATGAAAGATGCATCCTGATGTTGCCTACAGACTATGAGAAAAATAATGAGATGATGTAGTGCATATATTAGGGATTTCTCCCCAGGATTCTGCCAGGTTTTTGGTATAGTAATTAATTCCCTTTCAAAAAAAAAAAAAAAAAAAAAAAAAAACAGACATAAATAACACTGATTTTTATTTTTATATTATGTGCTTACTCATTTTAAGTTTTCCTAATAGTTTCACCATCCTTTGTTAGGTAAATTATGCAGATTATCAGTGTGACCAGCAGATAATTAACAAATATTATAGTTTAGGTTTGAGAGTATCTTCTTTAGAAAAAATTGACGCATTCATGGTGTTTTGTAAAATGTTATTGGAGAAAAAATGGTCTGAGCTTCCTCCCTTAGGTGAGCAAGAGAGGAGACAATCAGTTTATCAGTCAGCATGTGGATAACCCATGGTGACAGTTCTGTAGCTCGTCTTAGAATAGTAGTACTGTTAAATGCTAAAACCATCCTTTACTGTCATTCTTTATCCCAATTAGGAGCAGTGGATCTGAGAGTGGAAGTGGCTGGCTGCAAACTATCAAATTTCATCAAGTTTTGGTTTGAATCATTAATGGTAGTATTTAAGAAACAATCTGTTCTTATATCAGTGTGTACCTCCTCTTTGTAGTCTGTGCTTTTTGCAGAATCATAGGGGTTGGAAGGGATCTCTGGAGATCATAGAGTCCAACCCACTGCTAAAGCAAGTTCCCTACTATAGGTTGAATAGGAAACTGTTTAGGTGGGTCTTGAATACTCACAGTAGGTTTTTCACTGTGTTCATACTGACCTTCCTGTGCTCCAATTTGTTGCCATTTCCCCTTGTTCTGTCCCTGGTAATCAGTGAGAAGAGCTTAGCCCCATCTATTTGACACCTGCCTGTTAGGTATTTATAAGCATTGATGACCCCCCTGTCTTCTTCAGGCTGATCAGCCCCAGGTCTCAGCTTTTCTTCATAAGGGAGATGTTCAGGCCTTGCATCATCTTGTGGCCCTTTGCTGGGCTATCTCTATTAGCTCCCTGTCTTTCTTGCACTGAGAAGCCCAGAACTGGATGCAGTACTCCAGATGTGACCTCACCAGGATAGAGCAGAGGGGGAAGATCAGCTCCATCTTTTTAATGCACCCCCAGGATCCCCTTGGCCTTGCTCACGAGAGCACACTGCTGGCTTGTGGCCAACCTGTCATCCTTCTCCACAAAGCTCGTTTCCTGCAGGTTAACCCCTAACCTGTACTGGTGTGTGCAGTTACTCCTCCCCAGGGGTAGGACTCTACACTCGCCCTTAGTTTATTTAAATAACATTAGACTGCTTTCTTATTAGGAAAATGTTTTTAAATCAGTACAGCTCAAATGAGAGCTGTATTTCAAAAGAGACAATGCAAGCTGCAGTAAATCGTAGAAGATAATAAATTGAATCAAATTGTGGATGTCTGGCAGAAGTGTGTTTTGTTGCCTTGATGATAGCCTATTATGGAGTTCCAGAAAGCATCTCTGACCCACTTAAAGTATTATAGCATTTTTCTAGTCCAGCAAGTTATCAAGTAGATATTCAAATGAATGGTCTTTGTATGTAAACTAGTTTTGAAGGGATTAACACTGATTGATTTAACTTATTACTAAATTATTCAAATTAATCCATTATTTAAAATACTTATTAAAATAATTTACTAACCAAAGTAAATGAGGTGTTTCACTAATAATTCTTTTTCTCTCTTCTAGTTTACAACATGAAAAGGCTTAAGTGTTTTGTTTACAAAACAATAAGAAGTGTATTTGGTGGAGTACAGAATTGGACTTCTAAATAGGCTTCCTGATTTCCAGAGCTACTGAGTACATCTCTTCCCAAATTTGTTAATGTAGTGTGTTTGGTAGTATTATTGTATTGTTGGCAAGTAAATATTCTGCATTGCAATTCCTCATTCTGTGGACTGGTGATGATACTTGCTAGCTTATATGGATTTTGAGACTTGGTTGTTGTTTTTTCCAACAATTTGTTAAAGTTCTTGAAGGAGAAACTGTCTATCAGCGCAAGTTATTGCTGCCATTTAGTGACCCAGTGCTTCAGTGGCTTCTGTCGATGATTTATTCTGAGACTGGAAATCTTTCTGCTGCTCTAGGAATTGGAAGGTCATGTCATGTGTCAAAGGGAAGGTAATCTGCTGTTGTCAGACGTTATACTGAAAACATTATTATGATAAGTAGACAACTTGTCATACATCTTTTCCTCTCCTGATAGCTCATGTGGTAACCTTAGCCTGTACTCGTATGAGTTACTGAGTTTTAAGCCTGAGGTTAATTCCACTTTTTTAAACTAATTGTTATCTGAGATGAATGTCTCCTTACAGACATGTGCTTATGGGACTGAATCTATATGGTTTCTTCTTATTCATAAATAAAGGACAAAAAGTGCTGCCATCACTCATGCTAATCTGTATTTTCATTTTGACTTATAATTAGCACTGGTGTAC
Organism: Callipepla californica brunnescens; assembly: GCA_023055505.1. NCBI lineage: Eukaryota > Metazoa > Chordata > Aves > Galliformes > Odontophoridae > Callipepla > Callipepla californica. The sequence goes on along the minus strand of JALIRH010000002.1, from coordinate 75,361,938 downwards.
TTATCTAGCTTTTTTTTTTTTTTTTTTTTTTAACATGTTACTGGCTTGAAATGCAGGATGTTCTGTGATACATTCATGTACCAGTCTAGACTTAATAAATAAAAAAGTCACCTTTTCCTATTTCCCTCCCTCCCACCCCCCCATGTAATGTAAGCCTTTAAGAGAGAATATTAAGTGGCTGATTGGAAAACTCCTTAAAAATTACTGGCCTTCCCCTAAGCTTTACCTTTAGATTTTAACATCTGGGCTTTACATAGGTAAGTTTAAATAATTAAGTAGAAGAAAATACTGAAAAACACGATCTAGCTTTTTGTTTACTGTGCTTCAATATAGCATTCATGGTATAAAAGAAGTGTTTGTTTCTTGTTTTTCTACTGAGGTCCTGATACCATAGCAGCAGTAGTTTGTGCCTGAACTTCCTGAAACATTTTATGTATTGTTCAAAGGCACTATATTTGCAATCCCAAATTTCTAAAAGTAATATTCAGTATTCTGTAGGCAAAAAGTAGGACAGTGATCTTGTTACGCATTCCAAATTGATTTTTTTTTTTAGACTTTAGATTTGACTAATGAGCTCTGCATAAATTAGAATTTGCTATGCTGCTTAGTATTACATTGTAATTTCAAATATCCATCATTATTGTCAGAATTGATGTTCTAAATTTGTTAAGCTAAACATGCAGTGCTTTGCTATAAATGAGGGAAGGTCAGTGAGCCATATGGTGATGGGAGGTCCAGTGGGGAGTATTTGTCACTGCTGCCTGTGTTTTAAGAGACAAAGACTTTCAGATAAGCTGTAGACAATTGTAGAAGTGGATGAGAGGATAAAATATAGAGAGGAATGGGAATCTTTTGAATCCTGTAACTTTTAGTGAATTATCTGTGAGCAGACAGGGCAGGGAGTATATTATTTTGTATGGAATTTTTAATAAGGGATATTCACGATACATTGTTTTCTTTGTCATTAGATCATTAGATTGTCTAATTTCAGTATGATTTTTTTCCAATAGATTCACTGTGAATTTATGATGCTTAAATTGTTCTTTCATTTAAAAAAAATACACTGTCAGCAATAACAGGAAAAGAAAAAAAAAAACAGGTTTAATTAGGCAGAAATCTTCAGGCAAAATTAATAGCATCTGTTAATACAACTTGAGGATCACCTTTACCAAGTGAATCTTATGGGTGTCTGTTTCGTACTCAGTTATTAGCTTATGAAAAGAAGCAGTCGATCATTACCTCAAAACGTTCAGAGAACTGTCTTACAGTCCTTCATAAGTCAAAGTATCTCAATTGGTTGTAACTTTAAGTCTCTATGTACCAGTGTAATTCAGGTACTTGATTTCTTCCCTGTCTCTTTTTTTTTTTTTTTTTTTCTCCTTTCTTCAAGGAATTGACATTTTTATCATTTCTGTATTAAAGGAATAATAGTGACTACTGTAACTGTATTTATAAAATCAAAACATTAATTTCAGAAATACTGCATTCAGAAATACCCTATCAAAATGTCATCATTTAGGGCAAACCCATTGCAGTCCAAGGAGTTGGAATATCCCAATGCTTTAAGCTTCGTAGCTTAACAGAAAATGAGAAGAAAATAATAAAAATAAATTAAAAAAATAAACCCTAAGATTTCATCAAAGGCAAGTCATTTTGCACTTATGAGTTGGAAATGCTCCCAGCCAATGAGGCTGTTCAGTACCCAGTTAGTTTCTAAATGAATGGTTAGCATTGCCAAGAACTGCAGTATGGCTGCCCATTTTCAGGTTACCTATGACACAGACCAAATGACTTCCCCTTCTGAATGAAGGGTATTCCCTACATAGTGGTGAAGAGAGAAATTTTTGGCAACAATGTTAGACTAGAACTCTAGTATTTCTGAAAAAATATGATGAAATTTGTAGTGGCAATTCACAGCAGATTTTCATTAAGAGGTGTTTATAAGTAGCAGCACAACAAAAGGAGTGGTATATATCTGTCTCCAAAAAAGGAGAGAAATCAGTTTTGTCAGGGTTTGAGTTTGCATTTCCAGGCATTTCTCTCTTGGTAATTGGACTGCTGAGCTGCCCTGGTGTCCTGATGAAGAGTTGCCAGGATCTTGGGCAGTGAAGGCTTAGCAGAGAACTGTTTGTCATTTGAGGCCACCAGGATGCTTTTCATCTGTAGCAAATACTGTTTCTTGTTCCTGTAGCACACCCCTGCCTTGTGCCTCGTTAACTGAACAACTTATTTGATTGGGTCCTTCAGTGGTAACCCCTCTTTTTTAACTCTCCTACAGTATAACGTTGCAGTTACAACTCCAGTAAAGATTAAAAGATCTCTTTCATTTGGACATCTTTCCTTTTTTTCTTTTAACCCCAACCTTATGAAAAGCACTCTCTTCTGCAGAGATTTCTTACACTTAAAGTTAAGCCAATAACTGCTTTTATTTTTAGAAGTATAGTGGCAAAAGTGTATATTTCAAAGAACTTCAGAAATAGTCGTTAACTATAAATAGCACTGGTAGTATTCTGGAGAGATAACGATGATGTTTGGGTATGTCTTTATTGATGACCTGGGGGAAGTAAACTGTGCATACTCAAACTTCATAGGTGATGCTGCACTGGAGAATGAGATAATGCTGTTGAGTAGGGTTGCCATCCAGAGGCACTTGGAAAGTCTGAAGGATAGGCCAGCAGTAACTCCACAAAATTCACTGAGGGCGAATGTGTCATGCTGCACCTGGAAGGAAAAAAAAAAAAGGCAACTAACAGACAGAGGAAAGACCAGCTGGGGAGCAGCTGTGCTGTAAGGGGGCCAGGGATCCCAGCAAACTGACCCTGTGCAGCAAGGAAGACCAAGAGTACCCTGGGCTGCATCAGCAATTTAACAACCAGCAGAAGGGGAGAAGTGATCATCTCCCTCTACTCAGTGCTTGCTAGGCCACATCTAATCTTGCCCCCACCTCACAAGAAAGACACGGATAATGTGACTTAAGTCCAGCAGAAACCACCAACTGATGGTTGGGAGCTGAAACACCTGCCTGAGTTAAGAGAGGTTGAAGTAGCTGGGCTCATTCTTCATCCTGAACAACAGACAACGTTGAAGGAACCTAATAGCAGCCTACCAGAGAATCCACAAGTGCTGGGCAGGAGAGCAAGAGACAGAAGGCATAAACTAAAAAGAATTTTTCAGGCTGGCTGAGAGGAAAGCTATTTATTTTTTTTTTCCACATGAGGATGTGTTAGCAAGTCAGTAGGTTACCCAGAGAAGTGGTCCGTCACCATCCTGGTTTTGAAAACCCAAACATTGCTTTTGAAAGCCCTGAGGAACATGGCCTGATCCCGTTGCTGACCCTGCTTTCAGCAGAACATGAGACTGGAGGCCACTGCAGCACCACTCCAGTCAGAAAAGAGCTAGACCTCTAGACCAGGTTGCTCAAAACCCTAGCCAGCCTGGCCTTGGATGCTTCCAGGGAGAGTGTTCATAACCTCAGTGGGCAACCTGTTCCAATGATATCAGTAATATCAATAATTCCAGTTCACTAGTAATACTAATAAAAGTTTAAGGTGTTAATTTTCCTGCAGATATTTAATTATAAAGGCTTTCCATTTTTAAATTAGATGTAATGCTGAAAATTCAGGTATGGAAATCTCATCTGATGCGCGTTTTGTTAGTAATTATGGGGAAGTCTGAAGATTCATATCGCTGTTGCCACCAATTAATAGATGTTCCAATCCAATAGATTGAAAGGAAGGAGATAATAAGAAAATACAGTTAGTGGAAGGAAACAATTGCCTTTTACAAGAAGAATCCTTCACTTGATTAATTTTTATTGTATATCATCTCTCTCTGCATGTTATCTAGTTAAGTGAAAGAACAGTATACTTTGTTTCAGAGTTTTTAACCACTGTGGAATTCCTAGAGATTAGATATTGATCATTCACCTTCATTTGTTAAATGCAACTTACACCAGAAAGGAAAAGTTCATTTCCTATTTTGAGAGCCTTGAATGTTCTAATCTGACAGCAGCTTTGCCAGTGGTGTCTGCCTTGTTTGCCAGGTTGTGTATTGCAATCCTTCTGTTCTGTCTTTGCGTGAGTACTCACTAACAATTCATAACAGCCATACTGTTTAGCCTATAATTGTGATGTGATTAATAGATTTTGTGATCAATCGATTTTATTTGTATGTTGTTGCCAAGACAAATACATAAAGCTGTCTTTGAAATAGGGTTATTTCTAAATGCTAAAGCAGCTTGTGACTCTGGTAAATGCAAAGTGCTGCTGAGTTTAACATTATTGGGCCAGATTTATTTTCGAGTTATAGTGCTGAACAGTTAAAAGTGCACCTGCACGGTTTTCAGCCTTTTTTTTTTTTCCTTCTTACATTGCAGCTTACCAGAGCACACAGATACAAGCATGAGCACTTGGAAAGGAAACTTTTTTAAGTTTATTTTATCTAATCTGATGTCCAACTAGAAAATACGATAAGTGAATATTTTTTGAAATAAAGCTGCCTAAATCCCCAAACAGCAATTATTTTCTGAACTAAGTCTGTTGTGATTTCATTTTTATTTAATAACCCTTGTCTCAGACTTCATTTCTTGTAGGCTTCATTTTTATGAGGCCTCATATTAGGCTTTCAATTGTGCTTCTGGCAAAGGAGATGAACTCTTGGAGCATTAGGAAAAAGACTTTCCCAACTATAATTTTATGAGTTTTACTATTATTTTGGGGGCATTGTTGTCTCTTAACATTAGCAGATAGTGCTCATTCCTTTGGAATCCGTCTTAGTACCTTGGCATTATTCTCACATTAAGCTCCATTCGCACTCTATTTTTGAAGTCACTCTGAAAGTAATTTATTATTATTTCAGTGGAAAATGCAGCAGATATAAAGAGCACAATAATGCCATTTGATAGAGCGATTTCTCAGCTGCAACACCTTTTTTCAGCACTCACCACCATTAGCTATGCATTTTCATCAGTGATGAATGAGAGCCTGCATACCATGCTCAAAAAAAAATCTGCACCTGTGGAGGTGACCTACTGTCACTGTTGCCACCACTGAAACGCACTGCTCACCACCTCACTGTGCTCACATCTACTGGTTGGTCTCCATAAATGTTCAGCAAGCATTAATGAATGACAATAGGTGCCATTTTTTCCACATGGAAAGTTCAGCCGCTGCTGCCATACCACCACCATCTGCCTCATGTTGTGGGCTGACTTAAAATATAGGAGGTGTTACTTTCAGAGCAGCTCTGCACTTTTGTGCATCTGCCATCTTGTGTAGCCATCCACCTGCAGCAGCTTTGGTCTGAAGCCATTGTACTGAATCTTTTACACATTGATTACAATACTTTGAATTTAATTGGGACACAGTTGTGCAGTAGATGCATGTAAGCAGGGATTGCAAAAAGTCTCTGTGCTCATAAGATCCAGTGAATATATTGAACTGTACATTCTTGCATGGATGCTGCTGTCACTAGTTAGCTGGAAGCTCTTCACAGAGAATACAACTGGAAGTGCTTTCTACTGAAACCTCAGTTTGCTTGGATGACAAAAAGGAAAAGGCTTAGAATCATAGGAAAAATCGTAGAATCATACTGCATCTTTTAGCTGTTCTTTAGTATCTACTTCCAGAGAGTGATGAGAGAAGAAGTAGATTGTGAAGTGCACTTTGAGTTTTCATTTGTAGTGATGTTTCTTAATGAGCACTTTTGCATTTCTAGGACCTTTCCCAAAGATAGAGAAGCTGCTTGTGTCTGGCGTAGGCAGGATTGCTTTCCCGTTTCTAGTTCTCTGGAGAGTTCGCTGCCTTCTCCCTGAAGAGTCCAGTTAATTATCTGCTTTGCTTAGCTTCTCTAACAGTGGGATCTGTCACGCACTGCACCCAGCTGAATCAGTGCTGCTGTATTCTCTCCTTCTCAGTGCTAATGCTCATCCAGTCTCATATAAAGCCAACTGAGCTCATCATATTGAGGAAAATAATGAGTGAAAGCTATATATTTATTACTATAACTTGGGCTTCTGTCAGTGTATCAAGTATGACTGGCACAGCCCTGGGTCAGACACTGAGCAGGCATCCATGAGTTCTGCAACTGTCTAACTTGCCAATATGCTTTTCATTCATTTCTCCATGTTTTCTAAAAGTGCTCTTTTAAGTTTATGTACTGTTTTATGAAGGTAGACATTGAAGACTGTGCCTTCAAATGGCATACAATTGGTTTTTGGTGCTTATGATTATTGAACTGAAAATACCCACTGTAAGGGTGGAGTTGATCAGCTGACCAGTCTCTCTTTATCACCCAGAAAACTGGGAGGGTTTGCTCATAACAAAACAGATGTCTAAAGAAGTAGGTTCTTTTCATACTGTATATATGCTTGGAGCACGTTGCTATGTACATTACTATTTACAGGAGAACTTGGTTGTTCATGGACTTGTGGCCACATTACTACTTGATTTTGATACATGCTCTGCTCTTGAAGTGTGGAGTGCACTGGGACTTAGAACTGATGCTGCTTCCCAAATCAAGCTTATAGAAAGTGGGGAAGAAAGACTACTTTACATTCAGATATAGTATCTGGTTTGAGCACTGAGTTCAGCTCTTCCTTATCTTAAGTGATGCTTTTGAATCTAACCTTACTAAATAGTGCCACGATACAGAACTGTTCTTTGAAGTCTGTTTAAATTATATTGAAGGTGTAATGTATGTAGAATTAAGAATGTATGTAATGTAATGTAGAATTAAGATTGTGCTTAAGCATATGTAAAATAGCTTCATTTGACTATTAACATTTGTAAAGGTTTGAAGAAATGCAGAGGAAAAACAGAGCAACATAGTTTCTGATAGCAGATAGGAAACATCATCACACCTGTTATTAAATTACATATATTTTCTTTCTCACTGGCTGCTGGGTGTAGTAAGAGGGAGAGAATAGAACAATTAGCGCGCCATATGTACAAATTGGAAAGAACAGTCTGTAGGTGTATGCTGAACAAGAATTTGCTTTAGTTCCATCTATTTTACTTCTTTTCTTAAGATAGTATGCCCATTTGTATTGCATTTTGGAAGATTTGCCCCCTGTAATGGATACTTAATGTTTTAATGTTGATGGTTGTTGTTGTTCCTTTTCCTTTATGCTAGGACCTTTTGTCAGTCCTTCCCTTTTTGCAGAAAAATGTTTCTGCACAATTAAACCCTACGTAGATACGTGGGATGATTTGAAATCCATCCACTATCAAGAGGCCAAATTACACCGCTTCTTAATGATTTGGAGTTGTAGGGGTTTTTTTTATTATTATTCCTAGGAGAAAGCAGCTTCCCCTTCAAATCTTTCTAGGACACCAGCTGCAGATGAGAATGAGCTTCCATATTTAATACATTCTATTAACTTCACACATACAAACACTCGCTCGCTCACTCACACACCCCAGTGTCACATTATAGGTGAACAGGCCCTAATTAAAAGCGCACACCATCTGCTGGTGTGTGGCAGCAGGGTGGGACTCCATAACCATCACGGCTCTTGTGATTGAAATGTATTATTTATGAGCTCGATGAGAAAATATGCCTTTTGGCTGATGGAGCTGGCATTAGGAGCTGGAGAGCACCATCTAATGGCATGGAGTGACACTGTCTGGTGATCCTTCATTTTCTTCCTTTCCCCTTCTCTGTTGCCTCTGCCAATTTTATTTTTTCAATACAGTTCATGGGGTTTTTCATGATCACGTTCAAAGCAATTTTGTGTCTCATGTTTCACTTGTATAGAGGATTGAAAACAGTTGTTGAAACATTACACTAATAGTGGTGTTGTCAGCAGCCTTTTTTACTTCCAGTGCCATGCATGTTGTTTTACTTTCTGTATTAAAAATAGTACTGACCAGGTAGTGGAGAAGCAGGATATTACCAAGATAGCTGAGAGAAAAGCCAGTTCTCTTTCTCACCTTCAAACAAATGTGTAACAAAACGTATGTACTGCTGAGTCTGAATTCGAGCTTTGTTTTATTGAAGTGGGCCCTATTTTTTTTATTAAGCAATACTCTGAAAACTGCACTAAGTTTCTTATTGGCTTCGGAAGAAGGTGGATGATTTCAGAGATGACTGTACCTTTGAATCCTCGTTTCTGACAGGAGAAATCAAAAGCTCTCCCTGATTGCAGAGATCATGTGTTACTGCTTGTGAGTGATGAAACGTTTGAGGAGGTATTGGACTGAAAGTTGAAATACGTTTTGTCAGGGGAAGGAAGGGATAACAAAGGAGGAGCCCTTTTTGTTGTGGTCAATCCATCGCTCTACCTGTGCCTGCTAGATTGGAAAGTCAGAACTGGTAGTAATGTATAACGTGTGTAGCAGTTAGCATTGAGAGCTCCAGAGCACTAGGAATAAGAATAATCACATAGATGCAAAATCACTTGTGATTTGTTTTTTGGTTTTGTTCTTGTTTTGCTGCTGTTGTTTTTTGGGTTGTTGTTTGGTTTTTAATATTCTTGAGCTTTGCATTAACCAGGCAGAGAATACATCAGTTACAAGCAGAGCTATTTGATAGGGCGTTGGGAGTCTTTAAGGTCCCCCTCCAGCCCAAGGCATTCTATCATTCTGTGACTTGACTGATATGGAAAGTGTGATAATTTCCTACAGCTTTCGGTAAAAATTACTTTTGAACATTTTGAACTGTTGAAACATGGTCACTATTTCTGCTCCAACAAAATCTTAAATGAAAAAATATATATATTTAAAAGCATGTATGTACAGTTATTAATTCAGTGTGTTTTATGGCATGTTGAAATGTCATAAAACTGTGGCACACTTATTAACATGTCTTCTTGTTGCTTATGTTTAGGACATATGCCATCAGAAGGATAAGAGACGCCTTCAGAGAAAACAAGAGTATAAAGGATTCTGAAAAAATAGAAGAACTAGTGAATAAAGCAAAAGAAAACCTAGAGATTATTCATCGACAGGTACATTTATTTCTGTTATTTTGTCTAAGTGTTATATTATGTTAAACATCTCATTGAACTGGCTTATGCTATTACAAATGGAAAAAAATGGGTCCTTGCGCAAAACATCTCTGGATGAACAGTAGTTTTTGTATGTCTGAGTTTGTGAGGATGGGAAGGATTAATTTATTTATTGTGGTTGCACCAGGAAATTTAGGGATGCTTGTTCCAGTAGCCTGAAGACACATAAAAATTTGTATGTCTTCTGTTATTTTTAGCTGTTTAATTTACTACTCTGTTCCTCTGAACTGCCATCAGTTTCCCTTGAATCTCTTTCCTCTAGCTCATGAATATTATGTAGGTCACTTCAAAAGCAATGCCTCCTGCTTGTTTCCATGGGAACTACAACAGATACAAAGAACACAATAATGCTATTTGATAGAGCAAATTCTCAGCGACAAAACACTTTTTCTCAATTATCACCACCATTAACTACATATTTCCTTTAACAGCCATGTATATGACCAGCAAGTACTATCATAAACCAGCCTGTGTTTTGCAGTGATAAAATTGTGCATTTATCTTTTATCAAGAGCATGCCAACAATAAAAAAAAAAAGACAAGATTTGCTATTTTCTCTTATGAAGGATTCTGCCAATTCTACCAGTACAGACATTTAAATGTGCTACTTTTTTGCCACATAGCTACTTAATCAAAGAAATATTATAATACTATGTATATGATAAACGTTTCTCAATTCACAATAGAGAAAAATCCTGGAGAGCCGTATTTCTGATTATAGTGTACTATATAATTCTTGCTTTAAAACACTTTGTGTAGGTGTGGACTTTTCAGCCAATAAGATATTTAGAAACAGCGAAGGCACGTAGGGTTTGATTCAAGTTCCACTGGAATTTTTTCAGTATGAAAATCTCCATGTATGTCTCCATCTTTACAAACATATAAAGCTCATCCTTAGTACAAATGTATTAAATATGTTACAAAACGTTGTCAAGCAAACAGCATCGAATACCTATCTTTTTGAATGGGGTTATTCCTTGAAGGATGTCTTTGTCACTAGGATATAACCAGAATTATGCAGAAGGGCTTCAGTTATTGCTAAAGACAAAAGTTTTTGTTCATATTTCTTTTAAATCTCAGTAATTTAAGGGGCTTCTCCCACATGCAAAATGCATTTGCTAAAGAAGTTTGAAGTTGGATCACATCTTTATATCATTCCACATGATGATTTTAGGAAAAATGTACTTGGAAGGTAAGGAAAATGAGAGATTTCAGCACAACTTTCACGTTTTAATGCTGCTAAAACTGAAACTTACGTTGAATTATTTCATATGTTGCAGATTTCCAATTTCAAAGCATGATCATGCTGCATGCATCTCTGAAAAGGCATGTCTGTTTCTATAATATATATATATATTTGTTGGAGTCAAAACATCAATGCAAGGCAGAGGAACATTTAGTAAAAAATGATCTCATAAAGGAAAATGAGTTTATCAAGATAATTTGAGTTAAGTTGCTTCAAGACTTCCTGCAGCTTTAGTTACAATAATCCCACCAGCAAACTCAAAGAAAAATTTTTCCAATAAGCGGAGGACTGTTGTTCTTTGCATAATTTCTACTGGACATCGGTGTCATAGAGTCATAGGCTATCCTGAGTTGGAAGGGACCTGTGAGGATCATTTAGTCCGAGTCCTGGCGCCACATATGACCACTCAAAATTCAAACCCCGTGTCTGAAAGCATTGTTCAGTTGTAAAACAAGGAGTAAATACTGGAAAAAAATAGTAATCCTCTCTTAAAAGTAACTTTTCATCAGAACTCTAATATACTTAGAATCAAATTTCATATTAATATGTGTTTGCTGTCACATTTAGTCGTGCTCTGTGGGGGCAGAAGAATCGTTCTTGCTCTTTATTTAATGGAAAATGTAAGTAATTAAGTCATCTGACATTAAGAGTTTATATTTGAAACTAACCAAACATAATATAAAGCTTTTTTATTTTTAAAGGCACAAGCGCTGAAGCAAGCATAAGAGCTAGTAAATGTTTTTTGCTAAGTTTGGGATTTATTATGATGTAGCATATTTTGGTATTGCTGACTTTTCATAGCTTATCAATAGAAATTAAATAACAAATTGTCAACTGTGAGATATTGTTACTCTAAAATCAAATTTATATTCACTTTACATTCTAATTTATGGTTTAGTCATCAGAGTGACCATTGAAGTGTAAGGTTCATAAATAACTGTTTGAATCAGCCTAGTGGGAAATGTGAAATAGTGACAGATTACTGTCATTTTCTTCATGTCAGTCACTGTTCAATTTACTTGAATATTATAAAAGTAGCTTCATAAAACTGAGAAGCATGGAGGAGCATTAATCTCCACCTTAGCTCTCTGCTGTTTATCTGTTGAGAGTATAGGAATGTTGTTGTGGTTATAGGTTTGCATCAAGAAAGGCTCAGACTCTCTTGGAGTTAAACCATGCAAAGGAGGTAAGAAGAAAGAAAGGTGCTTGGTCTTTTAAGTATATCAACAGTTAAAGGAAGATTAGGGAAAATGCAAGTCCCCTGTTAAATGATGTGGGAGACTTAGTAATGGAGTGCTGGGAAGGCAGAGATTCTGAGTCCCTTCTTTCAGTCTTTAATGATAAGATTAGCTCTCAAGAATCCTGGACCCTGGAAGTAAGAGAGAGAGTCTGGGTAAAGGAAGACTTTTGTTTGGCTGAAGAGAGCATGTAGACAAAATCAATGTGTACAGATCCATGGGCTCCAATGGAATGCACCCACATGTGCTGAGAGAACTGTCATAGTTGTTTATTGAACTGCTCTGTATAATCTTTGAAAAGTCCTGGCAAATGAGAAAAATTTGCCTGAAGACTGGAGGATAGCCAATATCACTCCAGTCTTCAGAAGGGGCAAGAAGAAGGATCAGGGAAACTGCAGGCCAGTCTGCCTCATCTCCATCCCTGCAAAGGTGACGGAACAACTTGTTCTGGCTGCCATCTCCTAGCAGATGGAAGAGAAGAAAGTCATCAGGAGTAGTTAACAAAGGGGAAATCACACTTGACCAACCTGATAGCCTGTCATGTCACATGTATCACTGGCAGGATACATGCGGGCAGAGCAGTGCAGGTTGTATACCTTGACTTACTTTCACTTGTCTGGCAGCATCTTATGTTGGAGCACTACAGGGTGGTTACCTTGTATCAAGTTTGTCACTGGAAGGAGGATGTAAAATCAGAATAATTTACTATTTTTCTTAAAAAATAAAATAATAATAATAATACCCTTGAAAATACATAAAATGTAACATGTATATATTTTTAATGTTTAGGTTCTGCATGGCCAGTATTTTTTTTTCTACTAAATCATATTGATTTACCATTCTTATTTAAGAGATACATCATTGGAAATGTCATTTTATAGTTGCACATTGACGTATTTTCCAACCAGGCAGGACAGAGCAAAAATTGCATGTAGGGAGTACTGTTCCTATGTTTTGAGCATTTAGTATGTTAAAAGCAAAGTTAGAAGCTGAAAAGTGTTTTCAAATGCTTCACTTACGGAAGAAGAGCAGGAGGTAAACACCATGATCAGAAGATGGCTCACAATCCTCTTTTAATAGTTTCATCAGATCACTTCACAGAATCAGTTTTTGGAGGTAATCAAGCATCTGTACACTTGTAAATGTTGGTAGTGACATCTGGAATTTAGCTACATTCAAAATGGTTGGCGTGAACTTCTTTCACTTTTCTTACTCCTAGTCTAATGCAATGCAAGTAGTCAGTTCATAATTGCTTTAGCAGGTAATGAGTTCCTACTTGATTGGTTCCAAAGTTATGCTGGAAGCTTGTTGGCAAGGCCAAATACTGAATTTTAGTCAGCTGACATAGAGAAGGCATCAGGAGATTGTTCTGTGGGCTGGTTTTGGTTTTAATTCTGAAGATATTTTGGTAGATTTTATTGTTTTTTTAACACTTCTCATCATCATTTAGTCATTCCGTGACAGGGGTTGATGATACCTAGTTTTTAGTAAATGGTACAAAAGAGCCTGAAACTTAGCGTGGTGAGGCACTGGAACAGGTTGCCCACAGAGGTGGTTGATACCCCTGGGGACACTCAAGGTCAGGCTGGACAGGGCTCTGAGCAACCTGATGGAGCTGTAGGAATCCCTGTTCTTTGCAGGGGAGTTGGACTAGATAGACTTTAGGGGTCCCTTCCAACTCAAACAATCCTTTGATTTTAAAATTGAAATGGGGAGGCATCAAATTCACATTGCTTTTGTAAGGTAAGAGGAAATGCATTTTTTTGTCCACTAAGGTTTTAGAGGGAAGAAAGAGAGAGAAGCAACATGGAGAAATCTGAAGTAGAAGTTACTTTGAAAAAAGGTTTGGTAAATTTGAATTGATGACTTGGGACTGGGCCCTTCACAGGACATGCTAGTATTGAGATCTTCAGATGTCCTTTCACAGTAGCTTTTTCCTCTTGGCATGTGGGATGGTTTTGAGGATGTGCAATACTGTAACAGCTGCCACAAGCCCAGAGCTGTCAGACCAGCTTAATTTCTAACACCTGGATGTGCAGGAAGTGTGGCAGACATCTTGCCCACTTTCAGGTGCCGTTGCTCTCCAGGTTACACCTGTGTTAGCCTCCAAGGCAGTGTTTCTCTTCAGGCTCCCATTTAGCTCTCCTGATGGAGAACAAGACTGTATTTTCACAAATCATTTTTGGTTGCTTGCCTCTCTGATTAAATCACAAGTGGCTGCTTCTGCCTGCTGTATTAAATACAGAAGTAGGCCCTGCATTGGAGGTACCCTTCAGGCTGCAGGCAGAGGCTGTTTACAAGCATGCAGTTTTGCCTATCAGATGTAACAGCTATAGCAAAAATGCTTACTGCGTGGCATTTGACAAGCACAGCAACCTTAAAAAAAATACAATGTAAGGCTGTTAGCAGCAGCTTTTAAAATAATTTATCTCTCAGGAAGAGCTGTTGTTATTTTTGTAACTTATAGTTAGCTGCAAATGCAGAAAAGTTGGGGCCTTATCATAAATAATAAGTAGTTGTGTAATGCATCCAGAGCTCTGAGCATCTGATCTTACGCACAGAGGAGGCTGTCTGAAGGACAGGAGGAGGACTTACTTTCTAGTGAGCAATTTGTTTTGGCAGTATGTCACATCTGATCAAATCAGTGCCAGGTGTAAACATCCCCATGGAAAAGAGTAAGCTTCACCAGGCTGCTGGTCGGTAGCTTCCTGAGCGAGGCTGCAGCATTGATTAAATCAGTCTGTGCTGAAGAAAGCCCCAGAAACAAGCAAAAATCTCATTTTCAGTGAGGTGTATTCATCTGCCACTAGCTTTTCATGCTTTCTGCTTTCCTTGTGTTCAGTTTTAGGCTTTCTGCTTGGTAGATAATGAATGCAGCTCACAAGGATGGCTCTTGCAACAAAAAACGTCAAGTGGGCCTTTTCCAAACAAGGCGAGTAATTGCAAGTGCGTGCATGTCCTACTGTAAATTCAAAGCATTACCAAGAGAGAGAAGGTAAAAATAAGTGCTACCCATTTTGATCAAAGCTTAGATGACTGCTGTTACATTCATGGCCTGATTGTGATGCTGAGGTGTCTGCTGTTCCAAATTCTGGTGTTGGCTGAGGGGGATTTCCTAGCATTAAGAATACACTCAGCTTGGAGCAGTTTTCTTTAGCTTGGTTGATAGCTTCATGGAGGTGCTGGTCTGCTGTAGAGAAGAACATTTGTGGAGAACATTTTTTAGCAGATAGGAGAAAGAGAAGTATGCCGGTGTTTTGTGTGCTATTTTTCAAACATGACATCTTGTAGAAGCCTTGCATATAGACTGTAGCTTACATTCATTTCAGTTGGTAGATCTCTCTGGAGATCCGTGGTGGTATAATGGGGTAAACCAGTTTTAAGCATACTGAGACATCAAGGAAAAGAATTGCAATTTTCAGGACTTCTGAAAAAAGTAAGAGAGACATTACAGAGTTATTATGAAGGTGATCTTGATTTTGCTCTTCGTCACTTTTTTTCTTTCTATTAATTTGTTATTCGTGTATCTCTCCTTTCTGAGAGCTTTATTTCCTGGTTTTGTATTGCTTATTGAAAGGAGGTGATGTCAAGTTCAGCAGCATCATAACTGAGCAAGTGTGCTTCTCTCTGGGAGAGACTTTGGCAAATTTGATGCCTTAGATTCCCCGTGCTGTGTTCTGCAGCCCTTGAACTTCGTATGCGATTTAGGATGGTGGTGTTGGTACTGATGCCCTCATTGTCCTTCTGGTTACCTAGACATGTCAAAATGGGTGCAGTGTTGTTGTTGTTTTTTTTTTTAATGATGGTTTCATCTTTTAAAATTACTTGCCAAATTGAAACCTGCTTATAAATCCCACCAATGTTAATTGTCATTTGATGAAAATCTGGAGGGGATGGAAGACAGTATACTGCTTTAAAAAAGACAGCAGCAGTCCTTTGTATCTGGTTTGTTTGCATGTACCAATAATCTTCTGGAGGTCCACAGAATACTTCTGTTTTAGGTTAGCACCAAACATGGTGTCTGTCAGTAGTACCTTTTAAGTAAATTTTACAAGCAAGTAGACTCAGTGATCTAGCTTTATTTCATCAACGCACTGAAACATACGTGTAGCCTTCAAGCACAGCTCTTTCAGATAGAGAAGCTCTATCATGGATGCATGAAGCATGGACATGTTACGTTTGAGTGTTTGACACATGATGTTGTGGTGAAGGCCAAGCTTTTGGGAAGGACGTTGCTGTATTCCAACACCACTATATCTGGTCCAGGCCTGGGAAGTCTAAGCAAGGAAGTTCGTCCTCTAGACAGGAGCACAGTGAAAAGTTTAACTAATGTTTACGCAGTCTCCTTGGTACTGCTGCATTGCTGCTGTCTTTAGCTCTGCTTTCCAAGGTGAAGGTGTTTTGTTTATTTGGGTTTTGTTGTGAGATTTTTTTTTGTTGTTGTTGTATTTTTTTTTTGGTGCATGTTCTTTTTTTCTCTGGTCATTAAAAGCTGTATCTGCAGTGCCCTTCAGCTTGGTGACTGGCTTTATGCCCATATATTAATTCTGCAAGCAAGTAAAAAGAATAAGAAAAAGAGGCCAGATTCTTCCAGTCACATTTAAATTGCAAACTGATTCCTCTCTGGGACATGGCAAATGTAAGCTTCTCCCTCCAAGGTATGTAATACCTGAACGTCCTTCCTAGACTGTTCTCTCTGTAGAAAGTGAACCATTCCTAAGTAGAGTTTTAAGCTGACCTTTGTAGATCCATCACCTCTAGAATGTACATAAATACATACTTTGAAACCTATTGTGTATCCTGTGAGCAATCTCTTGTCCCTCACCAGGGCAGCTATGAACACTGCAGTATGGTGGTTAAGTAATATGTTTCTTGTCTTCCTTTCAAGAGTGTAATTCACTTGCTGAGCTGTTGCTTTGGTAATTTTTGACTATATTGTCATCAGTACATGATTAATGACAACACTGTGATCTAGCCACTTCACATTTCATATTAATACGCATCTTGTTTGTATTTGTGTTGTTTCTTGTTGTTGTTGACCCGATGCTTTGGTTATGTGTTCAAATGATCTTAATTTTAATTGAAAGTGTGTTTTGTCTTACAGCAGTCTAATTTCTGTGCACATTTATCAGTGGTGAATACTTACTGAGGATGATTACTCTCTAACTGCCTGTGCCAGTATACCTCTGGGAGGTTAATCAATCTTGTGCTTTTTAATTGACATCAATAATGTGTTTACATTTATCAATATTTCTTAATTGTCAAGTTATAACAGTGGAACTTCAATAATAAATCATGCCCGTGGTTAACTTCATACATTAGATTCTTAAGAGTCTCCGTAAGCAGTTTGACATGTTGTAAATTGCTTTTAAATGATTTGTATGTATGCTCAAGGGGGAAGAGGAGACAAAATTGATATGCAAAGTCACGTGGTGTAGAGTAGTATTGAAGTACAAACCCATTGAAATAACAGGAAAGTACTTCTAGCACATGTAGATTATGCTTTATGGCTTAAAAAAAAAAGGTCTGTTCAAACTGCTAGCTTTACTAATGTTACAATATTCTGAGCGTGGCAGTAGCTGCACATTTGTGGTATCTTCCAAGGGACTTGTCAGGGTGATGTGTTTCTCTGCTCTCTGCAGCACAAGTCATGCAAAAAGCAAGGAGAATTGCTGGTTCTTCTACTGTTCTATAGGAGCAGCAGCACGCTCTCTGAGACGAAGGCACCTGATTTTAGCTATGGATTTCACCATGTGCCTGTCCTTAAGGTATTGAGGTGGAAATTGAGGCAAATTCCTTTTAGATTTAAACATATACGTGAGGACTTTGGTGTATTGGGACCTAAACTGTTTGCCTGTGTTGCCAGAGCATGCATACATTAAAGCATGATCCTGATATTCTAAGTCTATGTGATATTGTCTATCTCAGTAAATACACCGTTTCACTATCTGCCTCAGTCTTTCCTGTTATGAGATCCAAATAGCAGTAAACTGAAAGGAAAAATGTGCTGAGGGCAGACAGCTGGCAGGATGCTGACCGCATTGTTGCTGTCAGTCTGACCATGCCTTTTGGGCCACAAGACAAATGGAGAATTAAAAATCGTGTCTAATGAACCTTGAAGAAAGGCTTAATAGATGAGGCTGTTTTGTTTAGTTTAAGCAGAGCCGGTGTGATGGAACGCCAGGGTAAGGAAAGAGAAAAGCAGGGGAGCCACTATTTGTGCTTCTTGTGGTTTTGCTTGTGTTTTTAATGTCTTAAAGGCGGTCTGCAGTTTTTCAAGCAAACATATATATACATACTAAAATTAATGAATGTTATCTTAATGTTGTTATATGAAGAGTGATTTCTTTACAGTGCTAAATTTTACAGTGCTGCTTGTTTTGAAGAAGGATCTGTTGACTGAATTGTTATTTGAAATACAGTAAAATTAGGTGGTATTTTATGTAGAGTCAGGTGTTCCATTTACTTAAGTTGCATATTAGTTTAGAAAGATAAATGCATCTTTTAGGAAAGAATAACTGGTCAATGGAAGAAGTGGAGAACAAATACGACCAACATCTTTAATCAACTGAAACTGAGAAAAGAATGTTTCTATGTCTGATGATGACAGACACTCCTCTTCTAGCAGGTATGGTGAGGAAAAAAGGTTTAAAAAAAAATACCAGGATCTCTGTCCTAGGAAACAGTTTAAATGCTTGAATCTCAATGCAAAGATCCTTTTATATGCTCAGTTCAAGATCAGCCTTACTACTGACCTCCAGCCGTTATTGTTCTCACCTCAGTTCTGTGGTCCCTCATATAGTACTCTAGTAACCTGATATATTTCTTTGTATTTCAAATAAGAAGCTGTTAGATCCTTATATATATATATCAGACCAGGATGCTGTAAGATCCGTATGTATATATGTATAGTATATATATGTATATATATGTGTATATGACCAGGAGTTTTTCCTGTTGGTGTACTAAGAAACTAAAAGAAACTAAGATGTCTTTAACATCAAGGTTAGTTGTTCTTATATGAAGATGAAGTAAATTATTAAATGTTTTGATTATAATGTTGCAACTATTTTGCTGACTGCAAATGTTAAAAGTAATTATTTAAGCTTCTCTGTCCATTTTCTGAATAGGATATAGCTGTCTAAGGAATGAATTTAGAGGTTACCAAGTCAAATCACATTAAAGCAAAGATGTCATTAATCTTTTTGTGAAAGGTAAAGCAATTCAGAAGACAAAATCATCGATGCTTTCTCTAGCGTGGCAGATTAAGTACATTCGTGTTTTGTTTTTGTGGTCAAGTGCTTAATTATATTCTGTTTAGTTTCAAAACCAGACAATTTGGTGAATGGCATGTATGTCATATTTACTGGAACACTGCTGCACAGGTTCTGGGACAGGAATAGTTGTCATCCAATGTAGAAGTGGTATGCCTGGGTCAGCATACCAGTATGAGGATGGACATCTGTAGGTGGGATCATTCTGAAGCCTGGGTGAGCCTGGTAGTGGAAGATCTTTTTGCTTTTTTTCAGACATTCTACATCAAGTGAATACTGAGGCTACTCAGTAAGTAAGAACTGTAACAAACCAAAATCGATATTCATAGGCTGCAAAGAACAGATGGCTCTTTGGTTCAAAGGGTACCTGAGCAGGATTACAGTGAGGATTTGGGCTTGTCTTTACACATTTATGCTATTAGCCACTTAGGAGCTCAAGCTGTGCTGGAAGTCCCTCCCATAAGCAAAGAACAGGTTTCTGTAGTACATGTTCATATTTGGAAAACAATGTAGTGTAAAGGTTGAATTCCTGTTTGTTTTACAGGTAGGAAGCAGGGTAAGTTCATGTTACTCTGTACGTCCTATAAATCTGGAAGCAGTCTCTTCTTCAGAAAGGAATTCATGAGCTGCATGGTGCGCTTTCACAGACACTCAGCATGTATCTCCTGTTCTAAAGCTGAAAGTTGTGTGTAAGGGAAGGATGGGGCTTGAAGAAATATCCCATAAGCATTGCCACCATTGTGCTTGCTGGCTACAAACAAGGGAACCTGTGAAAGCTCAGCTGACTGGGCTTCTGTGCTCCCAATTTCAAAGGTTTTTCTAATTTAAGAATTTGATTTTATTTTTTTTTTAAAGAATCTGTTCTGTGGAAGGTGGTTGTCAATTTACACCTGAAACCTATCATGGTGATAGTTGATCTGCAAGTACAATGGCAGATAATTCAATGAAGGTCAAGTTATGTGTTTTATACATCCACCTAAGGTAACAAAAGTAGATTGTATAGTGCAGTGGTTTCATCACTGCTGTTTGATTAGGGGTTTTGTTACGCTTTTCATTTAAATTAAGGTTGCAGTTCTTTATTTGACTTACTAGCTAATGTTGTTTAAAATGTAAATAGCAGTCTTGTACCTCTGAAGCAGAGTGCTGTGAAGCTGAGAGAAGGAGATTCTGACCTGCTCGTAAAAAAAAAAGAAAAAGAAAAAAAGAAACCAGAACTGAGAAAGGGTGGAAGATAGGAACAGAGATCCAAGGTTTCCCACTGCACAGTAATGGATATGACCTTTAATATTGAGGCCTTTGGATCAAATTTAAGTTGGCATTAAAATTTTCTAATAAATTCCCTGCTGAATCTTAGAGGTTTTTTTCCTGCAATTTAATTCAATAAGGTCACAATAAAGCAAGTGCTGTCTGTGCTATTGTAATTGCTCTCAGCAGGCTGATAATATTATTGCAGAGAAGTGCCAGTTACTGTGCTTTTATTTCTTTCTTCGAGCACTCTCCTTCCTACATGCTTGCTCCACTTGCTCTCAAGTCTAAGTAGGAAATGAAGCAGTTTTAAATGCCATTTGCTTCCCATTTTAAGATGTTTTTATAGTAACGCCTTCTTCACCCTCTTCAGCAGAGAGAATAAAAGTGTAGCATAAAATAGTTAGAGGCTTGTTTATCCCTCCCTTAATTTTGATCCAACCTCTGTGATTAGATTTGCCTTCTGTAGATTGCTAAGCACGCAGTGCTTGATTCATTTGGGCTTGGTGCTTTTGGAGTTATGAAATAATAGCTGTATAGCTAAAGCAGATTCTCTTATTTGCTGTCTCTCCCCACACATCTAAGTACTACCCTGTGTTTCATAGATAACTGACAGATTGCAGTTAATATGCGTGCTTGAGGTCCTGCCCTTGTAAAATTAATACCGGATCTTCTTACTCAACGTGACTTTCAGAACAGCGTAATTTGTTTTATTTCTTGTACAAAATGCAAATTTACGCTTTGCATGCTGCTGGTAGATCTGAGACTATTGTCTGGATTGTGAGTACATCAGCTCAGTAAATAAATGCAAATGCAGAGTGCTGTGATCATGGTTCTCTGTGTAATTCCGTGCAGCACTGAGGGACAGTAGATATAATCATTGTAGAATCATTTGTGTGGGAAGGGACCCTTAAAGGTCATCTAGTCCAAATCCCATGCAATGAACTGGGATGCCTATAGCTAGATCAGGTTGCTCAGAACTCCATCCACTTTGACCTTGAATGTGTCTCCAGGGATGGGACACCCTCCATTTTTTGGGGCAACATGTTCCAGTGCCTCACCCACCCTTATTGTTAAAAGAAAAAAAAAAAATCTTTTTCCTTATTTCCAGTCTAAATCTCCCCTCTTGTAGTTTGAAACCATGTCCCCTTGTCCTATCTATTTTCCATCTGTCCTTTGTACTGCTTTAGATCCTGAAAGGCCACTATCAGATCACCCCAGCACCTTGTCTTCTCCAGGCTGAACAGCCCCAGCTCTCAGCCTGTTTCCATGGAGGAGGTGTTCTGTCTCTTGGATCATTCTCTTCCCTCACTACAACCAGGAGCTCAGGACTTTGCAGTCTGAAACGGCCATCCTGGTAATAGCTGAATGCTTCTGCCTGGTACCCCATATCTGGCTTTCTGATTGGCTTCACACCTGTCCATCTTCATCTCCAAGCCCATCATCTTACCCTTGCTCTCTGTCTTTCCCCAAGACCATGATTTTCATACTTCAGGTGTCATGTATGAAATAATTTCATGCCTCTCCAGTCACATGGAGGTATTTACAGTTCATTGCTTATGGCATCCCTTGCTGTCAAACAAGGCAGTCCCTGGCTATATCAGAAGAAAATTAGCATTCAGCCGCTTGTTTGTGGCTGTATTCATTCAGATGACTGTCTTTGTACAGACTGAGCGTCCTGTTGTGTACTGACAATTGACTGGAAATGAGAGGTAACAAGAAGTGTTTTGCAGAAGTAACTCCAATTTTGAAATGTCTGTGTCAGTATCTAAAAAAGCTGGTGATGAACAATTAAAAGTTAATGGATGAAATATGACTGAAGATCGAAATTTTACTGTTCTTTCTAATTGGTGAAGAACTTCTACCTGATATCCAACCTGACGCTCCTCTGCCATGCTTCATGTTATTCTCTCAGCTGAGCAATAGGACTGGGGGAATGAATGCCCTCAAGTTGCACCGGGGAGGTTCTGATTGGACATTGGGAAACGTTTCTTTTCTGAAGGAGAGACCAGGACTGGAACAGAATGCCCAGGGAGGTGGTAGAGTCACCTTCCCTGGAGGTGTTCAGATAACATGTAGGTGTCATGCTTCATGTTATTCCCTCAGCTGAGCAATAGGACTGGGGGAATGAATGCCCTCAAGTTGCACCGGGGAGGTTCTGATTGGACATTGGGAAATGTTTCTTTTCTGAAGGAGAGACCAGGACTGGAACAGACTGCCCAGGGAGGTGGTAGAGTCACCTTCCCTGGAGGTGTTCAGGTAACATGTAGGTGTCATACTGAGGGACATGGTTTAGTGGAGAGATAGGTGGTAGGTGGATGGTTGGTCTGGATGATCTTGGAGGTCTTTTCCAACCTTGGTAATTCTGTGACATGTAACGTACTGAACGTGCATGTGTCTTGACTGATAACTGCTCACTGCTTTTTCTTTGACCTGCACGTTTTTATTTCTTGCTGCTGTTTGAGGGAACTCTTTTCTGGCACTAGAGTATGGTGCTGGCCTCAAACACTTCAAGAAGCTTGATGGAGAATCCTGCTGTGGTTTGAAGTTACGGTTTCTGAGACAGGCTAATGTTGCTCTGAATCATAGTGACACGTGATTACATTATTGCTTTGTGAATTAAATAATGAAACTTATGTGTGTGAAAGTTCCTACTATAATTAATAGTTAGGCTGTGCTTTAAGGAGATCAAAATCTAGATTACATGATAGATAGATCTGGAACTTGTTTTCCAAGCTTGGCTTTCTGTCATAAGGAAAAGACTTTCAAATTCCAAGTTTATCATATTTTGTCAGTACGTTAACTGCAGACACATGAGTGAATAATCAAATAGCCCTTTACCTAGCATGGCTTATTTCAACTAAGCTAACAATCTGGCTTGAGCTACTTAGAGAAAAGGTTCTGTATTTGGAATGACCTTTCCCTTGTTTCTCCTTTGGATCTCAGCAAATCATTGGTTAAACAGGCAAAAATAAAACCAGCGTTCTTTTCAGTTCTTGGCAGTTCACCTGTATAAACAGCCATTAGCCTGAAGTTTCTGAGGTGCTGTACAAATTGTAATAGCACTTGTGAAACAGTCTGGTTTTACATTTGTCAAATAGCATATATTTAGCACTTATTTTATTAGCCTAGAAACAGCATTTTGAAACCCTATCTGTTCTTGTAGCGAATTTCTATTTCACGTAACAGTTTTACCTTGCATTTTACAATCACACATCCAGCTGTGGAACATGGGTCATGAATGCAGTAGGTAAAAAAGTACACTGAAGTTTACAGCTGGGGTTGTGGGCATATTTTGTTTGTTTTTTAGAAATACAGAGCCAGAAGTTCATATAATTTTTAATTTCTTATCAGGATGTCATTGCAAAGTTTCATTTCTTTTGCTTGCACAGACAATAAACATTGAGTAGATTTGACTTCGTGATTACGAAAGACTTTGTGTTTCTGCATGGCATTTTAACTTGTAATATTGTTACGCATACTTGCAAATAATTCTCTCAGCAGTGCTGGCTGTCTCACAAGGATAGTGTTGAACAGCTTACTACTGTGAACCCTGGAGATCAGAACAATAAAAAAACTATTAAATACTTCCTACACCACCTATCATTTTTGGAAGAACTGAGAGTTTGATTTCCTAATGTAACACAAACTTTATCTTTCAGTGACGTTTCTTCTTAGTAATAATGGGAGCATGTCAGATCTCTCTTTTGTTTTATTTTTGTGGCATGTTTGTTTGCATGTATTAGTAGCAGAGCAGTTGGTAGAGGTCGCATTGAAGAGGACATCTCAAATTCTGTGTCACTGGGATCCATTTAAGCAATATCTGTGCTGGAGGAAATACTGTAATTAAAATAATCAAGTGCAGACTTCTTTTTGAAATGTTATGGCTTGAGGCAGATTTGAGAAGACTACCAAGACGTGGTATCTATCATGTGATCAACAGGACTTTTACCTGTGGTTTCATGGCATAGTTCTTCATCCTAGGATTCATCAGAAGGTAAAATGGAAGCAAAGAAGTAAACATTTCCTGTGCTGTTTCTTTGCACTCATTATTAAGATGGCTATGGATACAGGAGTTTTCCTTCCAACAAGACACTTCAGCAGCCTGAAAACTTGCAAAGAGGAGAAGCAGTTGACACTTCTTGCATTAATATACCTGTGCCCTGTTACCACATTTAGGAGTCTGAGTTTAAAATTATGCTGAGATACTGTTTTCAGTATTCCACTGAAGAAAAGTTAACGTTGTTAGTTAGAATCTGTGCTGTGCTGTGCTGATATATTGGGCCATTTTTAGAAACATGTTTATTGGAAAACATTTCCTCTGGGTTTTGAGCAGAGATTCAGGTTTGGGAGTAATGGTCTGTTTGAAGATTCGCCATCATTGTTTATCTGGTTGTGAAAGCTTGCAGAAATCTTTGGGTAAAAGGGATGGAAAAATTCCTTTTTAAATTAGCTCATCTGTATTGTGACACCACATATTTAGATGTAAACATTTCAGTACTAATGTAGTAATTGCAAAAAGTACACCAAATCTTTGATTTCTTAGAGCACTTAGTTTTTAAGCATACTACACTTTTGTGTTGTAGGTAACACGAAGTTACTTTGGCCTGTTTCTGTTTGTTACTGGCTGAAGTAAAGGGCAAGGGATTTACAGTTCTGTAGCAGATGGAGGAGTGCAGAGCTAGTCCAGGCTTGCAGTTGATGAGGATCTCTGTCTCAGGGCTTGGTCCTGAGGTACAGAAATCCTGTACCAACCACCAGCAGAAGGATGCTTGCTCCTCCTTGACTGAAAGAGATGAACTTACAGTTCCTACAGTAAGCAAAGGTGTTGCAAGAGACAGTTGTGTGTTTGTTTGCTGTACTGTCCTTTCACACGGGAACCTATTTCTCTCAAAGCTGTCTTTGAGCACTTACAGTAAAGCAATGGAAACATACTGCTGTAGCTTGCTTCTTAATAAACAATATCAGATTTTTCTCCTGTGGGAAAATAGTTGCTGATACGGCCTTTTTGTTTGAAAGATTGAAACCCTCACGTAAGAGCCATGCTCTTGTGACAGAGTATTCTACTGATCTATAGAATATTTCTGCAGTAACTGATATTAAACAGTACTCACCAAAAACAGGAGAGCAATTCCACGGTTACAGAATGAATGTAAAGCATGTGATGTGAAAAAAAACATTTGAATGGTATTAATGAAATTTTGCGAGGGTAAATATCAGTCCTTTGCTCTATAACTGAGTAGGAGTGCAGTGCATACTTAGGTGTCCAGAAAAGAAGCATAAGTATGCTCCGTAACATATCTGAAAAGGATGAGATAACAGAGCGTATAGCGTCAAGAAACAGAGATTTAGGTATTGCCTTTTGCTTGTGCTTTTGACAGAAACTTCAGTGATGTAGCATGTTGTTTACCCCTCTTCTCTTTATTTGCTCTCTTGGATTCTTTATTTCTAAAACAGGTAAATCTCTGGTTGCGTAAGTGACAGCAGCATTTTAAGGCTTGCATAATACAAAGACACTTTTTAATGTTGAGTGTTCTATGTTTTTCTTTCAGGAACTGTTCTTCAGATTTTTCAGATTTCCCTTAAAAAGCTTACAGTGTTTGGATTAAAAGTTTGTAAGAGTTTTGAGTTTGTTCTCAAGGGACCTGAAAAGGTTGCTTCAGTTTCTTTTGTAATCTGTGAAGAAATTTGACTTTACTTCATCTTTTCTCCGCTCCAAATTAGCTTCTGTGTCTATCCATTTGAAGCTCTGGATACCTAGTGAATTATTCTGCAAGAACTCGTGAGTATAGGTGATGGATTTTTGGTTATTATAGGAAGATTTTGGCTGTCATGATATATAAAGTCACAGGAGAATTTACTGCTATAGGCTACCTTGAGAAAACAAATCCACCTTTTACATTTCAAAGGTGTGCTTGTTTGAATGCAGTGGTACTGGGAAGAAGAAAGATAGAACACTGTAAGCTATGCTGTTATTTTGGAAGAATCTAGAGTACCTTACAATGCCCAGTACATGGATAACGTCAGGCTAGGAATTTTAATCATTTTCTTAGTGATTTCATGTGCAAAGCTAGCTTGCAGTTCACCACAGTCAGAAGGTGGCTTGACTTTACCTCCATAAAATGCACAGTAACAGAGGTTTCCTTACACCTTGTCAAATGATGCTGGAGACTTGTGCATGAGGTATCCTGCATGATTACTGATACAGAGTAAACAATGTCATACCTCCACAGAAAACTAAGCCTGCTTTTCCCTGCAGTTCTGCTCTCATTGCACTGAGAGGATCCCAGAGTGCTTAATGTTACATACATGTTACTTACATATCTGTATTTCAGGAAATTGACTTGTATTATATTTGCATGTAAAAGGTGACCGAATTTATTTTTTTCCTTAAATAAATTTGGTTCATAAACTTTTATTTATAGCACACTTAAATTTTGTGTAATTGGGTAGAGCTTCTTAGGTTTTTTTTTTCTTTTTTATAAGTTTTATTAGTTATGTTTACATTAATTTTGCTCAACAGGATCTATCAAGGCAGCCTGAGGCCTGATGTTTCTATATACATTTTAGGGGGCTTTTGTTTACTGTTGGTTTTATTCTAACTATCTGAACTTGATTGTACACTTAAACAGAGCTATAAAGGTACAGTAAATTACAGCTTTAGAATCAGTTAATTTGGTATTTGACAGATTATTTTTCTATGTCTGGCTATGAATTCCTCAATTTTTTTTTACCCTTATTCCTTCCCCCAGATGTGGTACTAAGATTTAGAAAGTGGTGCATAAATTAGAAGCAACAGAAAAATCACATTTGTGAAAAATATTTGGGATTTTTTTTGAAGGAGTATATGGAAGTGGTACATGGAGAGACAGAAACATTCCTTCTTATTTGTTGAAAGGAAAACTAGAGAGGAATGGTTTAACAGAAGAAAATTAACGTAGCTAAAACTGAACAATTTAACTGAAATTCTGTCTCAGTTCATCGTATGTGACACGTATTCTGCAAACTTGTCAGTCTAGGTTTGTTTTTTTTCCTTTAGAAAAGCAGAAATCTGTAACTTTTTTTTTTTTGTAGGCTACATGGCTTTCTTGGTTGTCAAACAACTGACTCTTTGTTGTATTATGACATCCCAATGTTTAGTATACTAGTGAGACTCAGTTCTCTGAATTCTTGTAGACCAAATTATGGGAAGTCATGTAAATGGCATATTTATTATATTGCTCAGATTTTCAATTACACACCGCCAGCATACAGATGCATTGTAAACTTTATGTGACAAAAATGTGCAATATAATCATATTGAAAAGCCACTTACTCAGCATACTGTTAATGCAACCAATTCCACGGTTCAGTATTTGTTGTAAGGTGGACATGAAGACCACCTGTGTAACACGTACTTGGGCATGCAGCTGGCTAAGAATTTGGTCTTTTGTGTATAAAGTGTCTCATACAGAAAGTAACAAATACAATGGGCAGCTGTTAATCACAGTATGAACAAAGTGAGATCCAGTGATTGTTGTCTTTGGTTGTATTTGAACATTGATGTTTTTTAAGGCTGAAGGCCGGAAGGACAAATCACACAGGTTTTTGAAACCTCTCCAGTTCCATCCTGAATTGCTGTTGCCAATAATAATTCTGCTACTGTAGTAACAGGCGTCAGCAGGAATTCATTCATTTAGATCACAAAACTACAACCTACTCCTAACAGTAGTGTTAGTACTTGTTTTTTGGGTTTGTTCTTTTGTGTATGGGATCCTCTCTCTTATATAAGAAGTAGTTACAGAGAGGTTTCACAACTAGCGTTGAAATAAGGATAATGTTATTGCACAGATACACAAAGAGCTAGGGAACTTGAAGAGGAGTAATATTACTTATTTTTATTGTCATGTAAATAAACTCCAAATACCAATACATACAAGCGTTTAAAAATTAAATTATGTACATGTAAATCATGCAGGAGGAGAAATGCAGTGTTTAGTTTGATCGTGGTCTGTACCTGTCAAGCCTGTGATTTCTTTTCCCTTGTAAAAGTGGTCACACAACTACTCTCTGGTGTACATGCCAAGGATTATTTTTGATGTAGGAAGTGACATTTTAGTAGCAGTTAGCAGACATTTCTGTTCAGTTAAACTTTCAGATTTTAGGCGTATGTGTTTTATGGAATTGTAGAATCAAGTGTTAGAAAATTTCAGTCAACTAATGACTTTTCAGAAAAGTTCTGCTGGATGAGAGTGACAAAAAACTTTTCAATCCTAGTAGAATCCAACAGTTACCACAAAAAGTCACAAGTAATGTGGACATAAAACACTAATGGGTTCATCAGCTTATACCTAAAGCCAAAGTTGTGATGTGTAACTTGTTTCTATAGAACTGTGCTTGTTATGGTTTTCTTCTTTTTTTTTTTTTTTTCCAATGTAAGTAGAAGGTGAGATGTAGTTTTGAATTTCAGCTTGTGGAAAGGTGTGTATGTTTCATCCTAGTTACAGGGACAGCTTTGACAAGTCGAAGTGCTTTATTATCATTTTCAATGCAACCCTTGCCTGTCATAATGAGAGTGATACGTTTTTGGTTACTGCTTTTTCCCATCCCAAACCAGCTGCCTCTGGGTAGACCTTTCTTGGGGAAGATCAATCATAAAATTGTATTAATCTCTCTTGGGAAATTCGATGTGTGCGAGTAGTAAGCACAAACACCAGTGGAAATTCACTGTGCCAAATTTTTCACTGACTGGAAGATTTCTTAGTGATCCTTGTCAGTTTTGACAACTGTGTATAAATAGCACTCTTTATAGCTTAAATAAACAGGCAGGCATTTTTAGTAATTATCAGGCACAAAAACAAATTTCTTCTCTCATATCTAGAATTGGTCCTCTAGATGAAGTTTATAATAAGTATGTTGTCCTGAGAATGCAGGTAATTTATGATTCAGCCAGAGGTATAATTGTATTTTGAATAAAGAGAGGCTTTCAGCTTTTAGGATAAAGTATTTTTCATTAATATGAATGCTAATGACTGAAGGAAAGAGCAAACTGGAGGACAGTCGTTTATATCCTGTCTAAACTGACCTACAGCCACATCAACGTTTGTAAAAGATTTAGAGTGTAGTTAAAGTAACAGTAAAGATCTCCTTTTTTCGTACTCTTTCAAACCCTTTTAAAACAAATATGTGTAAGTGAAAGGGTGACAGACAGTTGCTTACTTACTAAAATTTACAGGAGACATTAAGGAGAAGTGGAGCGTAATTGCAATCAGTGCTGTTTGAGAAGTAGTGATAAATTGCAATTGAATGGTTTGAGGCTATTAATTGCAATGGGATTATACTAGTTCAGATACCTCTGGTGTCAGGTGTTTGAAAAATTAGTTAGTTCAAAGATGAATCGGATTATAAATTATTAGTGAATCTGTACTAAGGTGATTAAACCCACTTGTAAACTGTCAAACACAGATACTATTTCAAGTTGTTCTTTAGACTGTTGTATATTGGAAAGGGAGTCAGGAATTAAGTTTAGGTGTTATATAGAGATATGTGGATTAACTGTGTTACTTCTGGGACTGAATGCTTCCTGGACTTTCTGCCTTCTTAATGACCTTTTTATTTGGTTTAGCTATGCAGTTTTTCAATTCCACAATTAGCCTTTACATCTGATTCTGGAGAAGTTGCTCTAAAGAAGCTACTTCTCTAAGGCAGACTTAAAACTCTCTTGACCACTTGGGGGAGATAAAAAACAGCAGATTTATGCAGCCCTCAAGCAGGTCGCAAACACAGGAGTGGCATTCTAGATTTTCTGCTTGAGGGTCTATTATTGCTAGACAGTCCTGCTGTCATTTCAGCAATATTTTTGCACCATAGTTAGGATGAAGCATGTTACCCTGCAAGGGGCTTCTTGGGTGTAGCATCACATGTCATTCTTCAGTCAGATGTTCTTTGAAGCAAATACTGAGTTGCTTAATGGTTTGGTATTGAATTTTAAGGACAGGAAGTGGAAACAATTGAAGCTGAGGAATGGTTCAATAGTTTAAAAGTCCCCTTTGTGTAGCTACTGGATTTTGCCATGTGTTCATACTCTCACATGCACACAAAAACAGAGAATTCCAATCCCCTGTATGAAGTAACAAAAAAATCCTTGGAGGTCAAACAATGTGTACATCTAAAGCAGAAAAGCAGAGGATGTCTTTATTTTCTTCTTTTGGTATTCTGTTATTCCACGTTTGAAGCCTTGTCACTGACAAATTGTGACCCGTGGATATTTGCAGACAGTTAGTAGAATTATAGGCATTTTAGACAACTATTTTTACTCCTCCATTTTTACATAAAGCATTTGCTACATTCATTATGAAACTTGGCATTCCAGATACTCTGTTATATGTACTATTAAAAGCACAGTCATCCATGGGAAATAGTCTCCAGTAATGTCCTGCTGATAACTAGAATAATAAACAGATGTAGTTGTTGTAAAGCAAAATCTTTGACTCTGCGCTTCCTCCTAATTGCCTGAGCTGGAGTTTGGGGACAGGAGGGCTCTTGTTTTCATTCTGCTTTCATTTTTCTTTTGTATTCATTGTGTTTCTTTCATTCCTTTTCAGCTGTTTCTTGGAGTTGGGTATCAATTTTGTCCTCCACACCCTGCTGCATACTTGACATTAGGTCTCTGCTCCAAGTACCACTCCCTTGCAGAAGGGAGACTCCTGCAGACTTGCTCTGAAATGTGTTCTTGCTGGTTCCTGTGATGATGGTGTTGGTAGTTTCTTAAGTGACCTTGTCTCACTCACAAGAGTGAGTCTTGTTCTGAATGTGTTTTCCTTTCTGGACTTTGCTTTCAGACCTTGTGGCCCTACAAATTGTGTTTGAGACTTGAGGCAAATTGAGATCTTCACCAAACTGAGGAGACTTAGCATTTCCACTACACTAAGATTTCAGTAGTTACATTAGTTATATCAACCAAGAAAATAACAGATCTATGAAGTATTGTTACTTACGTATGTTTTTACAAACAAATTCTTTTTAAGTAGATGCAACTGAAATCATTTTGTATCTCTTAAAGTTAATCCAGAAAGCCAAGTATCACACATTTCACATAATGTGGGCAATTAAGAGAGGTAACATGTTTGCAATGTGACTGTAGTGGAATTAATAACTATTTAATAACCAATTAATAACTGATTTGTTGTGAGAATGGGATTTCGTTTGGTTTTAAACGTGAAAAAAGACATTAAATAAACTTCCCATGTAGTTCTATTTTAGGAAAATATCAAACAAACATACTCCTTTATTTTCCACCTCAGAAGAGGAAAAAACTAAAAGCTTTATGAGCTCAGTACAGACTTAACATCCTCAGACATGTTTTGACTTCTAATTCCTTGTTTTGGTTTGCTTTTTTTTCTACAAGTTTATATCTTCAGTTTTCCACTCAAATATTTTGTGGCTTTTAATCTCTTTTAATAGTTGAACGTAAAATACCATGCTGATTATTCTGATGGTAACAGGTAAAAGAGCTGATAAGGTAACCCTTTGTCCTTCAGTGCTGTTGTGTCCTGAGTTTTCAGCAAACACTGAGGATCTGTGCTGCCTTATGTTCTGTAGGGGGATGACCTGTCTAGCAGAAATAATTGTCAGTGCTTCATTTCTGCAATTGCATTTTATTTCCTGAATCTTCTTTTTCCCATCAAAATCATTCTATGACTTCCTGTGCGTTTGATACAGGTTACACTCCCATGCCTGCCTGCAGGCAGTACTTGCTAAGGAGATTTCTAGCATTTTGTCACCTATGTTGCTTAGTCACAGAGAGCTGTGATTGAGTCCTCACTTTACAATCTTTTAAGCTGATCCCCTAGTGAGGAAGCATCAATCATCATTCATAAGATTACAGCCTGGTATTTAGGTGTAAGACCAATGTTCCTTCAAGTGTCAGCATTTTGCTAGTGCACTGCACAGAAGGGGAATTCTGTCACTTTGCTTTTTAATCTTGGTCACACTTCCCTTAACGCTGCATAAAAATCCCTCTCTATCATTAGGCTCAGTCATAAAGTGCATGGTATAGGTGACATTTCAGGGGGGAAGGACAGGACATGCCTGAGCATTAGGCTTTGTAATCACACTACATTTCTCGGGGGGGGAGGGGGGGGGGGGAACATCCTTTGGTTTATTGGTGTATTGGGGTTTTTGAAAACAGATCTCAAACTCTCAAGTTGTAACAGGAGTTTGCTGCTGCCCTGCTGTGTGTCTTGCATGTGCACTGGGCACTGCTTGGGCTAGATGTAAGAGGCTGTAGCAGGCAAAGAATTCTAGACCAGCAGCATTTCTGGAGGCACCTTGTCCCTGCTCAGGACTTGGTAACATCAAGCATGGCTGTCAGTAAGGCAGGGCACAGGGAGCCTGGCTCAGGTACTGTGTCAAAGCACCTTTCCTCACAGCTCACCATTTATCACACAAGCCATTAAAGGAAGAAGTCGTCACCATGCACAATGAATACATAGAGAATGTGAGGAAAAGTGTATGCAGTTCTTACTACATGAGGAAAATAATCACAGCCATGCCTTCCTTTCCTAAAAGCTGTATTTGAAGGGTGCCTCTTTTGCGTTAGGCAATTCCCTGGAAGATGTCCAAGTCTATTTTTGCAATTCCGCAAAGAAGCACAATAGTGTTCCTTGTAAGTGCAGAAAGCCTAACTGTTCCAGAGCACAGAGCGAGCTAGTTCTGCACACCTCTTCAGACAGCTGTGTGATGTGGAACAAGGAAGGCTGAAAATGGCACAGGTTGTAGTTCTTTCAGTGATTCCTGACACATTCTTGCTGATCTTGTGATGGTTCTTGTATAAGTGATTTGCTGTGTTTATTACCCATGGAAATTAACTGTCACGTAGGCCACGTCCACATATGCCAGTGTTCCTAGTGAAGCCCAGGTTGTTGCATCACCTTTTGAGTGGAAGATGCTTTGAAAACTAGAGACAGCCACCTCTTCCTTTACCAGCCTCTTGTTCACTCACTGCTTTCAGTTGGCATCCAAGAAAACCACTGGTAACATTGAACTGTTGCTTAGCGATCACTGATGCTGCTAATAGCTGTGTCAGCCATCTGCTATTATTAAACCACAGATACTGACGTTGCAGTATCTGTCTGCACCATGTGTATCCCCAGGCACACTGATAGAAGTGGAGTCACTTTCTCCACACAAACATTTGTATTTTTTGCAGTTGGCTGTTGTCTGTTCACTTTTTTTTTTTTGTTTTTTGGTACTGTGGAAGGAATGTTTGAGTTTCACTTTCACAGATAACAAGGCCTGCATCTATTGCTTTTAGGTCTCCATTTTGCTTAGAGAACCTCCTGCATTCTGTAGGAAACTGCTTTTTCTTTGGATGATATGCCTGGAAGTAAGCAGCAGTTTTCAGTAAAACCTTCTAGCCTGCTCTGTTCTTTCACTATTACAAACAAAATCTGAATGCACCATAGCCCGGTGAGCCCATATGTGCTGATATGATGTCAGCTTTACCTCTTATAGTACAGCTGCAATAATGCTTCGTAATAGCTGAGAAAATGTCTGT
The DNA here is from genome assembly GCA_023055505.1 of Callipepla californica brunnescens. Lineage (NCBI taxonomy): Eukaryota > Metazoa > Chordata > Aves > Galliformes > Odontophoridae > Callipepla > Callipepla californica. The sequence continues at coordinate 75,328,391 of JALIRH010000002.1, read as the reverse complement.
TAATGGATGAAGGGACGGAGAGCTGCAGTGAGGCTTTTAGCAGCCAATGCTGAAATTTTTCTCTAGGCTGAAATGACAGTATGCTCCCAGCTTGAACAGGAGCAAGTTTGGAGATCTGGTATGCAGTGGTCAGAAGCTCCACAGTGAAGCCTGTGGTTCTTTGTACACGAAAATTAAGGTTTCTTCACAGGAATTATGGATTCCCAGTCTGCCTGAGGCCAGCAGGGTCCTGTGGCTCAATCTGAGCCAGTTCCAGCAGCGTCACCTAGAGAAGGGCACCCAGTCCCCTGTCCAGGCAGCTGCTGGAGATGTCCAAGGAGGAGGCCTGGGGTTCACAGCATAAAAGTGCTGCCTGGTGTTCAGACAGAATCTCTCGTATTCCAGTTTTTGCCCATGGCCTCTTGCCCTAGCACTGGGTGCCAAACATCATGATTAATGGTCAGCATGTTGGAATAGCAGATGCTCTGGCAGTGGATTGTGACTTTTAAGTGTAACAGCATTACATCAGGGGGCTGCTTATAGCTGTACCAACCAAAACACCCTGAGCAAATGAAACTGCTTGTCTAACAGCACTCTGTCATTGCTGTTTAACAACTTCATGAAGGAGGATCAAGGAGGTAGGTGAAGAGGCAGCCTAAGGAAAATACTTAGTCTCATAGCTACTAGATGCTGTGTGATGTGAAACCCTACTGGAGCAAAGCAGGAAATTCATAGGAGAATGCACAACAATTTGGGGGAAATGCTATGTATTTATTCTTGCTGCATGATCATGCTAAATGATCTTTCAGAGCAATGATTAATGTGAAATCCAAAGGTACAGTGCAGAACTGTTTATTTTATGTTTATGCAGAAGTGATTGATTGAAGGTAATTATATTCACATAACAGAAGGTCTACAAATAGAAAAGGTGCTACAAACCAAGCCCCATCTATGTTAATATTAGATATTTTATTGTGTGGGAAAAAAAAGAGAAGTAGTAGTGTTGCTCTGGACTTGTGGATTTTTTTCTCAAGAATCAGAAATCTCTCCTGCATTTGTCTTTCCATAACAGATAAGAATAGCAGTCAGTCTAATCTCTGGAGGCTCTTAATTACGACTTTATTTTATTTATTTTTTTAAGTCTTGACTGAGCAAGCCTTGATTTGAGGCAATGCGGAATTTAGAAATGCAGCCCATCAGCACTTCTCTGCAACTCCAATTTCTGCATGCAGAATATTAAGGAAGTGTGAGAAAAGTTTAATAAAATACATCAAGGTGCTATGCAACTGTACGTTGTTGCCTCAATAGTATTACACGTCTTTTGTAGAAAACTGAATTGTATCATCCTATTAAACAATATGGAATAAAACCTATCTTAAAATTCATAGATAAAATCTAACTATGGATGCCAATGTACAGAATTAAAACAAGTAAGTAATATTTTTTTCTAGAGTGTCCTTTTTAGTGGGTTTGCCATAACAAAAACACAGAGACAGCGTTAGCAGATGTAAGGTAGATTTAACCCTGGCTCGCCTTTGTTCTCCGGGATTTCTCAGGCTCCTGTGTTCTGTTCAGATGGCCTGTGGTATGCCCACTTCATGCAGGAAGTTGTTTTTGGAAGATGTTAAAACGAAGTAGTTCACATCTGCTGCTTTTGGAGAGGAGGAAGCCATGCTAATAGGAGAAATGATGAAGGGGAGAGAAGACTTAAGGACACAGGGGTTAAGAATGAATTAACAAGCAGGATGAAGCAGAGTGGAAGAGAGAAAATACTACAGTTTTTGTTGTTACTGCTTATGATTATCAGCTCCGGGTATTATTTATGTAGGTTTTGATTACCATTGTGTACAAGCAAAAACCAGAGAGTTGCAAGTGTTCCCCATTTAATGTCTGCCTAGAAAATGATCTCCTTAATTGTGGGAGGCTTTTTCTGTCTTTGTCCTGGATCTGTCAGCTTTTACCCTGACAGATGATGCCATTTGTGTCAAACTGCAGAAATCAGCAATGCACGTATTCTGCCCAACTTAAACAAGGCCCATTAAGTCAGAGGAGAGGTACCATAAGAAACACTTTTGTGGTTCTGCTTGAAGATGTATTAATCGAGTACATAAGTGAAACAATGGAGATGCTGCCAGGGTTTTCATGTGCTTTCCCCTTCTTTTTATTAAGGTCTTATATTGATTTCATAGTTCAGTGTTTTGGTGTTGGCCAATGACAGTGACTGTTGGAACCAATGGAAAGAGGAGTGCTCATTTTTTTCCAGTTTTAAATTAAATTGTTTGGCCAAAGTGTCCAATTAGCACCGGTCCAATTACAAGATGTCCCGGTGAAGGAGAGCGGGATGCAATACATCTTGCTTCCTAAGTACAAACTTCATTTTATTTTCAATCAGTGCTATTAAGGAAGACTTCCATGGGAGCAGACTTCACGGAGGGTTTGTTCATTATCAGCTCAAGGTGAAGCCAAAGGGAACCTTTCTCATTTCAGACCAGAATTGATTTAAAAAAAAAAAAAAAAACTAATAATAAGTGCGTGCACGGGGGGTTGGTGCATGTATTTAGAAGTGGAGTTGCCATTGGTAACACAGCTCATTTCCTTTGTTGGAGAAGTCCTCATTCTTTTCTTACCTGAAGTGAAAGGTTAATGGCCTGTAGTGATCTGAGGAAACCCCTACGAAATGCACAGCGAGGTTCTAATGTTGTTATATAATAGGTCTTTCTGCATATTTTCCTCAGTTAACCAGGACATAGAGTATAGCTGTTGCAGTTCCAGTAACTCTATCTACAGAAACTAATACTCAGTATGTTGGAAAATAAAGACTCCAGCAACTATCACATGAACAATTGTCACCAAGGGCACAGATTTTGTTTTCTTTATCAGTATCTGCAAAACATTCTGGTTAGAGTTTGTATGGTACTGCTGCATTTTTCATCTCCCTGAAAAAAAAATACCTTTCTCTATTAGAAATAAGTTACTCGTCAGCGTAGCTGTTGCTTTAATTGCTTTTCAATAGCTTAAAACTTTTACTTATGACTCGTATTTTTCTTCTTGCGGTTTGTACCCAATTAAAAATGAGATCTTGTGTAGCACCTTTGATACTGGGGCATTGAAAAAAAAAGTTGCTGGCGCTCAAGCAGAAACTTGAATGCTTCAAAGACATCAATTAGATACTTTGCTGGGATGTGCCTGTGATGGAGGATTAAGTCAAGTCACTCAGTGGCTCGGGGAAGAAAATGCAGGATATGTATTTTAAGCCAGAGAAGAATTTATTGGAGATGCACTGCAGCCGTCAGTCTGCATTTCAAGAAAAGCTTTTAAGTCAGTGCAGCCTCTGAAAACAGCACTCCTGCCTGGTCACTTGTACAGGTACAAGCAGTGTTTATGTAGCACACAGGAAGCATGATCAGGCCAGCCAGGACAGCAACCTTTGCAGTCAGGAGCCAAGGGGGTGTTGGTGTTTTTGGATGCCTGCTCTTGTGTACAGATGTTTGTGTCAGCAGGAGCAGGGTATGGAGGAGCAAATGCAGGAAGGGACACAAGTGTTGCTTTTGATTGACAGCGATAGCCTGGCATAGGATAAAACGTGCATCAAATGACAGCCACTGGTTTTTAGAAGTTGGGAATGGCATTCCTTATCTTGTGTAAGATGCAGCCAGTGCCTAGAAGTGCTAGTATAAGCAGTTCCACTTCCCAGAATCAGGAAACTGGTTTTCCAGTGCAGGTTTCTGAGCAGCCCCCAGGCCCCCATATCAATCACGTGTAAGCAGGACATGGCAGAGAGGCACACAAGAGAGGGGGAGACATTTAGACTGCACTTCTACAGAAATGTGAACCAAACTGCACAAGCAGAGGCAACTTCAGGACCATCACTTCTGAGGGTTTAGAGACAACATCAAGTGAGTAGTCCTCAGTGTTTGGGAGAAATCATTTTGCCAGGATGAACTTGAAGTAAGTGATACCACGTATTAAGCCTTTCTTACTATACTCAGACTTTCCTTTCATGCTGACAACTCCCAGTTAGGCCACATCACGGGAAAAGGTATTATTGCACGTTAAATATATATCAGAAGCTTCAGTGTATTTATTGGTAGGTGCTGAGAAAATGTCTTTCTTTTTTTTCTGTCAATGATATTAGCATGGGTATGGGAGTGCTTTGTGGAGCTGAAAGCTGGGTGTTACCATTAATTGTAGTCTGAACCTAGGATTATTGCTCGTCTGACTTCTTCATGTTGAGTAAGATGATTTTTGCCTTGATTTAATCGAGTAATTTTAGATTGTAATGCTTGATCATGTCACTGAATGGAGATGTATAGTTTCCTGCCATAATGGACAATTTTTGATCCCAGTTTTCTTCCTCCTTTTTTGTACTTCCTTCCTCCCTAGTCTTCAGCCTCTAGCATCCTCATTTTACTCGCTATAAGCTGTTCCTTTCTTCTTTCTTGGTAATTTTCGTTTAGATCACCAAAACATTGCATTTTTTCTGGATTAGACATGAAAAATTTTACTGTGTGGGTGGCAAGAAAATACTCCTTAGTAACTTGTCATAAACAGAATTTTTTGAGAAGTTAGTTGGCTTTTGAAATAACAGGTGCTTGGTCAAACCTAGTCTGCAGTGAGTACTGAAGATCTTGCTTCGTTTGCCATTCTTCTAAGGAATAGCATGAAAAAGATATTTTCTTTGCATATCTTTAAATCTTAAGTAATCCTATTTTACTGCAATTAAGTTCTTATAAATGGTAAATATGATCCCATTGCTGCTGCCTGTGAGTTAGACTTCTTGTCCAGTTACAGCTACCTTCTTCTAGTTATACATGCAAGTAAATTCAAGGCGTTGCCTTGCCTCCAATACTTATTACCTGAATAAAGATATCTGCTTCCTAACTTTTCCCCTATTAGTTTACGTGTTACTCATTTTTGCTCAACTGCTGAGGAACGTAGGGAAGGGAGGGAAAACAGCAGCGTATCCCTAAGTAGGGCAGGAGTTGTTAGCAGGTTACACGCAAATAGACAAAAGTAACTTCCAGTCACACACATCTGTTCTGAAGAGAAATGTCTACAAGGTTTTATTAATCTTTCTGAAAGAAGCACTGGTTGAACTGTTCTCTTTCACTCTGAATTTGCAGATTGTCTATCACTCCTTTTCTCTTTGTGCTAGTAATTAGAATAGCCTCCATTGTAAACAGATTTAATACTGTAAATATTACCACTGTCATTTTCCTGTCTTAGATGGGTTTCTGACCTTTTTGTGTCTGTACCTCATGAAATACCGTGTTTGGTTAAAATGTTTTCAGTGTCGAAATAAGTAACCCTTCCTGTTTTTTTGATGGTGTCTCAGTTTGTAAATCCAAACCGGTGATCCTGGATCAACAGTGCCAGATCCAGCTGGAAAGCAATTTGTTTTATTGTTGCAGAAGAGAGATGTGGTCTTTTTCAGAAAGTTATCTCATTCTCCTTATGGCCAAGAAAACATTAGTGGTAATATATAAAGAGCAGTGAGTGATGATGGAAGGGTCCACTGAAGTTAGTGCAAGCAACATAGCCACAGTGTATAGATCTGCTCTCAATTTCTGTATCCTAAACATCCCCATCCCAAAAAGGGGCATCTGTATCCAAGGAGATGAAAACATTGTGTCAATGTCCATTTGAACTCCTAGCACAGGTCTTTAGAAACAGGTTAGTAGAACAAAATACTTTGCATCAGAATCTGGTGTCTGCCTTACGTATGCTTCAGGGGATATTGGTCGGGTTTGGTTTTGAGGGTGTTTTCTATATTGTAGGGTAGATTTGTTTTTCTTTTTTTGCTATGGACTGGTTCCTGTCTAGCCCCAACAGCCTCATGCTCACTTTCTGCTGTAGCACGTTTGATGTGGTTCTGCAGATCTCTCAGATGGTTTTGTCTGAGCTGAATCCAGTCTGTGCATTCAGAGACGCTGGCTGGTTGACAATGGGAAGCAAAGTATGGAAGATGAAGAAATTCACTTTGGAATTGTGCTTCTGGTAAAAAGTAAAATGCCAGCATAGATGCTCTCAGAATTATTTGTCCACAGTCCTAGAAGCCAGTGGTAGAGCAAGGAGTTAAATGATGACCTTCTGAATCCTCTCATTGTGTTACAACTTGGAGGCATGTTTCATTCCACATTCCCTTTATAGAAAGAAAACTTAAACTAGATTAGTAGGATTGCTAAATATCTCAAAAGTTCTAGGTACATAAGTGACAAAATTGTGCGTCTGTCAGTGTGAGAGTTCAGCAGTCAGTATGTGTGGCACCAGTGACACATTTAATTGGTGTACTCATATGATACTAAGAAGCGTGTAATGGTATAAAGCACAGAGAATTTGATTACAGTCTTGGCAAACTTGAGCTGAAAGAAAAAGCAGCACAGGTGGCTGAAAATAGTAGTAAAATATTCCATTTCATGTCTGCAGAAGTCATTAGACAGTGGCTAAATAGGTGTCATTAATGCATCAGACTCACTTGGGGAGTTATGTTTCTGTAATGTGCACTAAAACAAGGATTTCTGTTCTTCTGTTTTTGTTTTGATGTGGAACCCTTGCCAAGTGCAGATGTGTCTCTCTGCAGTCATGAAATGGATTTATCAACAGTGACGAAGATGCAGATTCTCTCAGTGCCTTCTCTTTTACTTTTGGCAACTCTGCACAGTCAGCAAGCAGTGGTATGGCTGTTGTTTTCTGTCTGCTGTTGCCAAAATTCAGACTTACCAGCCTCAGAGAATTATCACAAAAGCAGTATGTTGATTTGATGATAGCAGTAAGCTGAAATGGGAATTGGTGTATAGTAAAACAGAAGATCAGCTTACCACAATGCACTGTAATACACAACCAGCCAACTGTGGCATTCTGCAGTAGGTGAAACTGCAGAAGTTTCTGCAGAACTCAGGAGTGCTCCGTGTTCTACAGCACTTCTAGCAGGGCTGTTTTTACAGCGCAGTGCACGTGATTAGATGCTGTCTCATTACGGATGCTGAACGCTTCTTACATTAATATAAGAGACAAGAAGCAAAATCTCTCAGCGCTTTTTGGCTGCACGCCTTTATTGCATTGCGTGACAGAGTTGCACAGCAGTGATCAGCCCTGTAATCACACCTCCTCTAGAATACTAACAAAACCCTTTACAAGCATCACTGGGATTATACAGGGTCATTTATTGATTTTTAGTCTCCATGAAGAACTGCAGTCTTATTGATACATCTTCCATTTACAAGCCTCTATCTAGCTCTTAAAACCCCTTTTTATTAGTACAGTTTAGCTGTTTGTTCGTTTTATTGCTGTGTTTCCTCATTTTTTAATGGCAGGGTGGTAAACAATTCTGAATAGCTAAGTTTGTACATCCAAAGATTTCCGCATGAATTGGACCTCTCCAATTAAATCTTATTTTCTGGCTGTGTGGATACTTCGTTGATTGCTGAAGAAGTTTGTCTTGAGCTGAAGCAGCCTTTGTGTTTCTAGAAAATCTTTGTCTTGAGCTGAAGCAGCCTTTGTGTTTCTAGAAAATCTAAGATAGACAAAACAGTTTGAATTATTATTTTTTTATTATTTTACATCTCTCAAATTTAATCCAAAACTCACACAACCTGTAAACAAATTTGATCCTACTTAAAGCAACTGCGAATTTTGGTAATGGATTTGGAGGTAAAAGGAATTAACTTCCAGCTTTTCCTCCATTAACCGTATACAGTAAGGTAACCACTGGCAAGTGCATCCTTTATAATAACATATACAGAGCCATAAATTAAGGGTTTAACAGGACTAAAACACCACTGTTCACTGGTTTTGTTTGTCCTATAAAACACTGTCTCCCCACATGCTTTTCCTACTAAACTGTAGTGCTGTTATTTTTGTCCATGATCAGTGCTTTGGATTCTTGGCAGCACACGGCTCCATTTATATACAGTATCTGGCAGCTTTCAGAACCAGCGGCTGTGTGATGAGACCTTGGCAACTAGAAATAAACGGAGCCAAGACTGCTCTGTGCACATCCAAGGGCAGAAAGGCAGTGGTTTTCTTCAGTTTGGATGAATGCACTGTGTGTTCTGGACCCTTTGCCCATTGATGCTTTCTCAGAAATTTTAAATAACCAGCGTGTTGAGAGTGGAACGTGAGAATTTCAAAATGATGATACCTGAGAGGTTGTCTCTTTCAGTTACTGTCATTTATCTCAGCAAGTGACAAACGTCTAATGTTTTTGAGGGTTTTAGAAAGCATCATTACCAGACTGCACTGGTCTACACTGGCAATGAGTAACTGGAACACTGCTGCTTGGGAAGTGTCAAATTCGAACAGATTCCGTGCACCAGCAACTTTTTCATATTTTTATTTCATTCTGGGTAAGCATAGAGCTTAAAATGGTACCTCTAGTTTATATATTGATTCACCTGTAGATTTGCCAAACACCTTCCTCTCAAATCCCTCTCTTCAGCACCTGCTTTTCCACATTCCCAAGTGAAAGTTTTATGCAGCAGCTCACCTGGAAATAAATAGTTTGTTGCCCAGAAAAGCAGTGGGTGCCCCATCCCTGGAGGTGTTAAAGGCCAGACTGGGTGAGGCCCTGGGCAGCCTGAGCTGGTGGGTGGCAGCCCTGTCCTTGGCAGGGGTTGGAGTCGGATCATCTTTGAGGTCCCTTTCCAACCCAAACCATAATATGATTCAGTGATACATGATGAAAAGGTGAATACCATCCAGTCACTCAGACAACATTACAGTTCCCATAGTGTTTTTCTTCTTCCTTGTCTTTGTGCCTTTCTCTATGTCACTACTTCATCTCTGTCAGAAGCTTTTTAAGTCCAGGCATTATATCAATGTATTTTTCTACTTCCATTGTTCTACTTCTGTCTTGGTATTTTCTGCTCACTTAACGGTGTGAAAAGTGCTTTCTGCAAAGGTCTGTTCTACCTGCTCATTTTGTAATTCGGCTCATATCACCTAGTCCTTATGTTCTGATACTCATCTGGTGTAAATTCTTAGCTGTGACACAGTTTCTGCTTTCTGCTGTGAATGAGCAAACTATTTTAGTGTCTTATTTACAGAAGTTGGCTGAAATCAGCCAGTAGGGAATTGCAATAGTGAAATCCATCTCTTGTTGTTATTTTTTGTTGTTGTTTTTGTTTAAATGGGTTGCTTTTTTTTAGGTTGGTTATTGTTTGTTTCTCTTCTAGTGGCCTAGGACACTTAAGACCAAAGGACAGTAAAAAACATAATAGGTAGAGCATTTTCCTGTTTGTACAGTGTTTACAAATCTGATGATGAGATGCTGTCACAAAAGAAGGCAGAAAACAAAGCAGGGAATGGGAGTTAATGGGGATGGCTTGGCTAGAATTTTTTTTTTGCTTTATGTTATTTTGAGTTTTGGTTTTTTTTTCGGAGGAGTGGTACGAATGGCTGTTTTTGTTTATTCTTGGTAAAGCTAATGGAAGTATGAGATGACCTCAAACTCCAGTAGGCTACTTTTAGAGCTGCAAGGTGCTTGATCTTTCCGTCTAACTTTGCTTCTTGTGCAGTGTTAAAAAGATGGTGACTGTGATCTTGTCCCTTCTTTCCTGTTTGCTTTAAATCCTGGTCAGAAATGTCAACTGTACAAAAAACAGTCTGTCTATGTATATTTCCTCTCTGATACTTTCAAGGACAAGAATAAAACTCAGCACTTTCGCAGAAGTGGATTTCCACTGAAATGTGGACCAAAACACAGCAAATAGCAGACAACATAAGGAAACATTCTGACTTCAGCAGAGCTAGGCTTTCACAATAAGGGAATAACACCCATTTTGCTACCAACTTTGTGTACAATATAAAGACTTAGCACTTGAAATCAGCTTTAAAGGGCATGGACATTAAAAGGTGTCTTCCATTGTTAAGCTAATACATTCTGCTTCTGGTTTTGTATGTAGAAGTCGTCTTCTTATTAAATATATGTCTCCCTCAAGAATGGTTAAAATTCCTTGTCAACAAACTAAAGCAACAGCAGTCATTATGATTTCTGTTCATTTCAGAAAGGTACTTCTTGATTAAATAAATACTACTGAACATTATATTAAATCACGTTGTAAAAATGGGCAATAGTTCTTTCTTCAGTCATATAAAATCTAGCTGTTTCCATTACTGAACAGAATAGGAGCAACCACAGAATCAGAGAGCAGGATGTGATCTAGATGGATTTTAAATAACCATATCGTAAAAGGACAAGATTTTTTTTATCAAATTGACTTGTTATTCCAAAGCCATAGGGCCTTGAATGTAATTTATCATTATATAAGCTGTACTATATATGACCATTATAATAGACCCTAAACTACACTAACGTTCCTATTATTTAGAGGCTACAGTAGTGGGTAAACATAATTCTTGGTGATGCAGGTAGAAATGCATCATGTCTGCCAGCAGGATGTTACGTATATCAGAGAGAAAAGGTATAGATGGTTTGGGAACTTCTGTCCTAACTTATGTCCCTTTATGTTCTCATAAGGAAATTCCTCAGAATGATTCATAGTCCTGCTACTAATTCTCCCGTAGAGCTCAGTGTGCATCCAAAGGAGCTCAAAAAGAAGCCTGCTAATTTTAGGCAAAGGTGTCCCAGAAGGTCAAATCTAAGCACAAATGTGTAGAAGAACACCCACTCACCACCACTTCTTCTCTGCTATGAAAATCTGTTTTAGATTAGGTTCTCTTGTGCTGTTTTATACACAAAGTGGAGTTTGTAGTTTGAATATGTGCAGTATTAGCATTTGTTTTCATGGATTGCAAATGTTTTTAATAAATATTCCAGGCTTGATATTACTGGAGAGTGTTTTTACATATACTTTTTGTTGGTGAGTTGCCTAGCAAGTTCAGTGAAATGAAAATATTTGCTCTGGCATGCAAGCAAGTTCTGAAAGAGCTTAAGCAATATTTCTGCTGCAGAAAATGCCCATTTAGACCTGCCCAAGTTCTGCTCTAGCTTGTAAATTCTATTTATTTTAACCCCCTCCTCCCCCCCCAACCCAAAAAAAAAAAAAAATAAAGTTTATTTGGTTATTCCTTGCTTTTCAAGCTGAATTAGAATCCTTTTTTCAGATGTATAGTGTTTCATACTATAGTTAATAAGGTGAGGGGACCCAGTGGACTCAGAACCCCTGCATTTTTTTCTCTGGAGCTTAATAATTGTGTATGTTTTTCCCCCTGTGGGGTGCAAGAAGGATGCTTACCTTTCAGCAATGACAAAAAGGAAAGTATGGTAGGTACATACAGACCATTTAGTGTAAAATATTGTTTATAAAAGTTAAAAACATTATTGTGTTTATCATCATGAAATTGTTCTTAATATATTTGGCACGAAATACTAATTTTTTATGGAGTGTATTTTGTGTTGTTTGTGATGTTTGTGAAATAATATAGTAAGCTATAATTTGCTCAAGAAAGAGAGTGGATACTGTTCACCACAAGCAGATTAGGATGTGTTCATAGACTGTGTAGATTGAATCACTGCAGATTTCCTTTCATTTCTATGCCTGTGTCTTTAGTACATTTGCATGCTGCTGATTTTGAATTTTATGAGTAAATAAATGTATACCGATATTATTATAATTTGAATTGATGCTGAATGACAGCAAACCATGAAGCAGTTCTGTAAACCAGAAACATGAAACACTTCACCTGCCTTTGTCCTCCCCATGTTTTTCCTGGTACATGAGGCCAGAGCCACTCAGTGAGCTGGCACCACGAGAACCCACAGAGCCAACAGGGTTTCTTCCAGTGCCTGTTGGTCACCTTCCTTACCTGCATCAGGGTGTACCCTTGAATCCAGACTGTAAAGAAAGTAATGCACTTCTGTTCACTCTTAGATCAGTCAGCTAGTATCTGAGAGACTGCTGAAAGTTTGTATCAATGCAGTGTAGCTGAGAGAAGCAAATTTATTTATTTTTCTAAGCCAAATAATGACAATAGTTCTACTTGTCCTCTGAGTTGTGTTTTTGAAGCACTAGTCTCGTGCCTAAGAGCTGAAGCATACAGACACATCTAGTAATTGGACACCTCCCTTCTCACCTGCGGTAATACCTTTTAGAGCAGTGCATCCTTTGAGAGGCCAGAAATTTCAAGTGCATTCAATTCCTGATTTCCTGTCCACAAGATATCATTCTTTCATAGTTTGGAGAATTCCAATAGTGACATAGTCTCTCAGGTTACACACAGTCTCTGACATTATTAATACACAGCCTCTGGTCTTCTCATGTAACTGGAAGCTTTCAGAATTTGGCAAGTCTTAGCTCATACTATAGATGCATAACTCAGGGGTTATGCTCCAAGTACTAAGACGTCTGAAGATGTTAGTTTTGTTTTGCATGTTTTAACTTTTTTCATGGTCATATAAGGTGATCTGACAGAATGGTGTGCCTGGAAGGTCCACATCGAAGCTCTTTCCTTCCTGCATACTCCACCAGTCATTTTCACTTGGTGTTTGTTTTTGCAAGACCTTTATATTTGTTATTGTAATCATGACTGAACTACAAGAGGACATTTCTAAGTTGCTGTGTTGTTGCAAGAAAATACTGTTTAGGAAGCTTTTTGTTGGCATGTGTCCCTTAAATATACCTTTTACAACTCTCAATGAAAGGACAGTGGCAATGGAATAGTGACCTGTCCAGGTCACTGTCCTTGACTGATTGCAAATGATCATCCACATTAGAGATTATCAACCTCTACCTTGCTCTCTTGCTTCCTTTGGACCAGGAGCTTATTTCATCTGGAAAATATATAAGGACAAAAGATATAATTGATGAACAATATTTTAGACAAACTAGTAGTGTTTCACCTTTGTTCCTGTGCTGCTTGGGTCCTCTGGTTCCCTTTCTCATAACTGTATCGGTTTGCCTTATGTATCCTGATGAGGGAGCAACATGGATTCCATCAGCAGGAATTACAAGCTGCTTTAGCACTAACAATATTCTTCTCAGTGTCAAACAGACTTGACTGATGAAAGGTCTTATGTTTGTTTACGTGCAAATATTCACATTTTCTACCAGAACATTGATGTACTGCATTACATCACAGGAAACGTGAAATTAACTGATGCATTTGGTAAAACATTTTGAATACCTGTGATGAAATGTGTTTTCACAGAAATAAATGTGTTTATTTTTTTCAATTACAAGTTTGCAGAGCTGCAGTTGGTACAGTGCACTAATAAGTGAGAGTTGGGAGCTGTAGTAACAGGTAGAAATAAGCACCAACTCCATTTAAGTTGTTCCATTTATTCTGATCATGACCTAAAAACAGCTTTCTCCTTAGGAATCTATTTATCTAGCTTTTTCTGAGTAGGTAGTGCTTTCTTTCTGTTTGCATTATTTGCCACTTCGTTAAGTCCTCACCTACCTGTCCTGCATATGAATGAACTGATAAATTTTACTAATTAAGGTATATAAGTCAAGGCTTTATTGTTGAAGAGCTTAAGGTCAGTACAAGCAAGATGTTGCATTTAAGCAGCTTTAAGGACTCCATTACCTAGAGATGGACATTGAAGGCACAGTGCACATACATGTTTTTAAATCTCTTCAACAGCTGACATACTGCTTTAGAGTTTAATTGTTTTGCTGTTATCCTTGCAGACCTCTCTGTTTCCATAAGGCAGCAAGTGTCAAATATTAGCCAGGATTTAGTTATTTACTTTGGCTCTTTGCATAAGGACTTTCTTAAAGCTAAGACATGCTTTTTATCTTTTTCTGAAAGATACGTTTACTGTCCGGAAAGAATGGATTAAAATGTGTTCTTTTTACTTAAAAACTGTTTGCTCCTTCCTTGTCTGTGAGTACTGTCCTTGTGATGTAGGTTGGCTCTCTAAAGAAATAGAGTTGGAAAGGGTCAGCTGGGGATTGTTTGTTGATGTTTTTTTTTTTCCTAAAATAGAGGAAGTTACAAGGTTCCTCAACTAGATGTTCTTTCTGAGCACTTTAATGACAGCATTTAATCTTTTTTTTTTTTTCTTTTCCAGATACACTTGTGCAAATGTAGAGTTTTGGAATGTAAAAGTTTGACAGCTTAAGTACTTACAGAGTTACAGGCTTACCTGGGGAATCACTGGCAATACCTAGAACAGAAGGTGTGACTGACTTTCTTATCCCTTCAGACATTGAAATCTGTTTATTTGAGCTCATTATGAAGACTGGAGTCCTTTTTTCCATTTTAAAACACGTCCATTTACTTAAACTACGATATGTTTTATAAGACTGAAAAGGAGCTCAGAATTGTTCACACAGTTAAAGAGAAGGAGAAAGTTCATTATATAAAAATGTGTGGGAAAACAACAACAACAACAAAAAAGCTGTGCTGAATCGATGAACACCAACTTTCTGTCACTCTTTTTAAAATCTGGATTTGGTCCAGGTAGCTTTTCTCCTTGAAATGAAAGGACTGATAGCTAGGCCTTTTGCACCATTTGCTTTGTGTCACGACTCCATTGTACTTGAGGGAGAATACTTTGAACCTGGCGGTTCATGGGGATGGATGACATCCACATCGCCTCAAGGAGCACTCAGTGACTTGCTTGGCAAGGCAGTGCTTAGTAAATGATTGCCTCAGCAGGATTATTTAAAATGTTATCTACTGCAACTTAGTTTAGATCCAGGAGGACGTTTTCTTCTTGATACAGTTTTATTACTATATCAGTTTAATTTTTTATTATTCAGTAATAGGTTTTTTGGCTCATATTTCTTAAGCTTGTTAGGCTCGAACAGTGTAAAATCAATATTTCTGCTAATTAAGGTGTTTTGGGGGAGCAGATAATCAAATAGTAGACTGAATCATTAAAAACTTGCTTGTTAATATTGACAGGTGTTACCGGCACAAAGAGTACAAATCTCTATGCTAGGGACTTTCCTTAATATTTTTTTTCAGCAGAAACAAAACACATTCTCTGAACATTGAAGTTCTCCTTGTCTAACAATAGAGAAATGATCTTTTATTAACATAACAGGAAATGCAGTTTTAATAACTGTAGTGTTTTCTTTCCTAGCATTTAACATAGCAATATGTGATATCTGACATCATGGGGTATTACTTTGTTTTGAAGTAGATGGAACATTTCTACCGCTTACGAAAAAATGGATCATTTTAATTTATTGCCAGTTTTTGCCAGTATCTTTTTACCTCCCAAAAGGTGGGGATTTTTTGTTTGTTTGTTTTGTTTTGTTTTTGTTTTTGTTTGACACAAAGCAGTGTTTGGTTTGCTTGCATTAACTGTGGCACACCAGCAGATGCCTCTGGCCTTGTCAGCAGGTGTTACTGAACAGCCCTGTCAGTAATGGTATGTGGTTACCTCAGGAAACAGCTTTTCTTCCCCCAGTTCCCTTACCACAAAACTGATGCCTGCAAACAGGTGGAACACTAGACAGACACTATTGAACACCATTTTATTCTGCACATTTGACTGACTTTTGCCTTAGAAAGCGCCTAGGGCCCACTGCCAGAGCCAAGACCTGACTTTGCTTTTCTTGTGGACTGTTTTCTCATACAAGTGAACCACTCAGGATCCATAACATGAGAATAATTCCTCTTTGATAGCTTTACTTTGGCCTGCATCATGTCTGGAGAAGAGGCTCAGGGGAGACCTTACTGTTCTCTACACTACCTGAAAAAAGGTTGTACTGAGGTGGAGGTCAGCATCTTCTCACAGATAACTAACGGAACAAAAAATAACGTTGTGCCGGGGGAGGTTCAGGTTGGGTACCAGGAAAAGTTTCTTCTCAGAAAGAGTGGTGAGGCACTGGAATGGTCTGCCTACAGAGGTGATGGAGTCACTGTCCCCAGAGGTGCTGAGGATCCATGTGGATGTGGCACTGAGGGACATGGGTAGTGGGCAGAGTGGGGGTGGGTTGGCGGTGGGGCTGATGATCTGAAGGTCCTTTCCAGCTTTATTGGGCCAGAGCAGACATTGCATCTGCCCAGAATCTTTCTCTCCAGACTTTTATTTTTATGATACCACTGCTTAAAGGGCAGTTTCTCATGCCCTTTGTGCTGACAAGATTCTGGGCATCATTGTAGAACCAGAGCTTAGGTAGGCAGCGGAACAGGAGCAACTATGGCACATTATCATTTGAGTGAGAGGAAACAATAAATGTGTTACTAGTACATTTCCTGAGAAAGCTTCTCCCTAAAATGGTGTGGATGTTGTTATAGTCAGAAGTCCAAAGGAAAAGGATTTCTTGATGCAAGTGTAGCATTTATCATTCTTGTTGGTAAGAGTAACTGCCTCATTTTGCATGTGGAGTTTTCTAATGTTTCCACATTGACTCAGGCAGACTGTAGTAATTAGGGTAAGTTTTAGTCCATTTCTTAGAATAGTTAAATAACTATTTAATGTTTTTCCCTGTTACTGATAGAAATTGAATTTATGTCCCTTAATATTAACTGGCACAAAGTAACATAGCAAGTTCAGCTCCTGTGCTGGGTGTTTAACAACTTTACAGATATTAAAAAGTTTGTATCTAAACTTAAGGAGATAGCTGGGTGTTTACTGTGCTGTGGGAGAAACTGCAGAGGGACTTCACAGGAGATGAGTGATTTCAGTTTGAAGGACATTGTGCATGGCTCTTTACCTCTATTGAGAAGAAGTTAGTGTTAGCAGTGGCCAGTAATGGAGGGCTGAAGCACCCAGTCACCATGCCAGGGTGTGAACATGTGAATTTAGGAAACCTGTTCTTCTCTATTATGTCACATGACAGCCTCATGAGACCTTAGGAAGTACCTTGTCTCTTTTATGATGGGAATATAGTGGGCCCCAGTTGCTCTGTATGTTCAACTCCAAAATTCTAGGGGTCAACCTCAAGTATTTCCTGGGGCTTTCTGACAGAGGCTCCAAGTGGGACCATTCTCCCAACGTGCAGTGTAGAGAACGTTTGTTACATCTTCCCCTGTCCACGCTGCCCACATGCCCACTGCATGAACTGTCTCCTGTTTAATTTGTTCAAAGGCTTGTTGTGGATCAGGACCCCATGTGAAATGCCTCTTCTTCTGAGGCAAGTGGATTTTGAAAGAATTCCTCTACAACAAAACTTAAAGAATGAGTTTATAGAGGGAAGAATACAAATGCTCAAAAATCGAGAACAAATTCTTGTGGTTTAAAAGAAATTCATGGTTGGAAGGCACTTTAGGGTTTAGCTAACCCTTGTCCTTACTGTTATTTATAATCTTTTTCTGATTTATTTTAATATAACTATTGATTGGACTGTAAGTGAGAAATATTAGTCTGTAAATGCTGATTTATAGAGAAGATCCTGTGCACCTGCTTGTATGATATAGGTATATATCTATCTACATATCTATAGAGAGGGTTTTTTTTTTTCTTGTGTTAGTTTCTTTTTTATTATTATTATTATTTTTTTTTTTAAGAAACTTAACTCTTGGTGAGCTGAAAGTTTTTTATCTGTGGACAGTAGATTTTATTGTACCTGGCAAAAATTTGCTGTAGGCAGTGTTGGAGCAGCTGAAATGTCTGTCCAATGGCTTTCAGAAATGTCAAGAAGTTGTCAATTAACTCTGGAATTGCACAGCAAATTAGCAAATATATTATCTTGATGGTAATAAGTTTTCTGCTCTTTTAATGAAATTCTCTACAGTGCCCCAACATTTAGGATTATTATGCAATTAACTCTTAAATTTACGCAATGGATTTTATAAGCCTGCATTAAATCTGCACCAGTGACCAGTATAGAGTATCAGGTTGAGTGGGCAGAAAAGTATTGCAGGAGTTGGCCATCTGCTTTTCCTTCTGGACAGATGCTGTCAGCAGGGAGCCTCCAGCCATGGGGAACCATAAGACTGAAATCCCAGCCTGGTGCAGATGTTGCATGGTTGTAGGTGGATATGGTTCACAAATAGTTTTTAGTTCTGCAAACTGTGGAGAACCAGGGGGGGAAATTGCATAGATTATCAGTTCTACCACAAATCTTCCCTATATCTGTGCAAATAAGGGCAGATATTTTTCTTCTGACTGTTAATTTTGGTCTGGAAGAGAAAGGCTGTGGCACCTCTCTGTTGCAGTGTTAAACAATGGCCTCATGTCATGACCAGAGTAGGAGTGCTTTTGCACGTTCCAACTCTTATTATGTTGAAACATTGGCTCCAGAAGAAGAATTGATGTTTACAGGTAGAGTGTACTTTGCTTTGAGGATCTGTTGATGACTAGTAGTGGGGACGAGCTACTGGAAGAAACTTAGAAGTGACCCAGTAGAGCAGTGGCTTGTATTCCTTTCTCTCCTCTGCCATTTTTTCCCTCTCTGCAATTCTTTGGATGCTGTGACATGTGTCATCTCCCTGAACAGATGGGGTGCTTTCTTTTGGTGATGGTAAGAGGAAAGAGTTGTTACCCTGTCCTCCCTGGTGCTCCAGTATAACCTGACCACCTCTGTTCCAGGAAGGAGAGTTTCATCTCTAACATAACAGTAATGAGGCTCCATACAGGGGGGGAAGAAATGTGATTCTCATTCTTCTATGTCTTTAAAAGATACTTAAATTTAAAAGGGAATTTCCACATATGAAAATAGCTTTGATAAAGTGAGTATGATGGATTTGTACATACTAGATTTTAAAAATATTTGAGCTATTATTTTAATTTGGGGACAACATTTCCATTACTAGATTGTTTTATAATCCGTGTATGAGAATCATAGGGCCACTTGAGTTGGAAGAAATCCTTAATAATGGTCATGTAGTACAGCTCCTCTGCAATGAAAAGAGACATCTACAGCTAGATCAGGTTGATCTCAGCCCCAGCCAGTCATACCTTGAATGTCTCCAAGGACGGTGCTTCCACCATCTCTCTGTGCAACCTGTTCCAGTGCCTCGCCACTTTTATTGTAAAAAACTTATTCCTCACGTCCAATTTTAATCTCCCCTCTTTTAGTTTGAAACCCTTTCCTGTCATCCTGTCAAAACAGACCCTGTTCCCTTCTTTGTTACAGCCCCTCACCCAGCTTGAACTGATAATGAGGGTTGCCACAACCCAAGTGCAAGACTTTGCACCTGGATTTGTTAAACCTCGTGAGGTTTCCCTGGGCTCACTGCTCAAGCCTATCCTGGTCTCTCTGGATGGCATCCCGTCCCTTGGGCATGTTGATCACACCACAAAGCTTCTTGTTATGTGCAAACTTGCTGAGGGTTCACTTGATCCAACTGTCAATGTCATTGATTAAGATGTTAAAAAGGATCAGTCCCATGACTGACCCCAGAGGGACACCGCTCATCACTGATCTCCATCCAGACACTGAGCCACTGATTAACACCTTCTGCATATAGTCTAGTAACCAGTTCCTTGTCCATTGAACAGTCCACCCATGAAATTCATATCTTTCTAATTTGGAGAGAAAATTGATATGGGGGACCACGTGAAAGGCCTTACTGAAGTCCAGATAGATTACATCGGTGTATCTTTCTTTGTCCCACGACTCAGTTACACCATCATAAAATGTGACAAGGTAGGTCAGGCTTGGTGAAGCCATGTTGGTTGTCCCATAGCTCCCACCCCTCATCGTTGTGCCTCAGCATACTTTCCAGGAGGATCTTTTCCATGATCTGCCTCAGCACGGAGATGAGACTGACAGGTCAGTATTTCACAGGGCCATCCTTTCTATTCATGTTAAAAATGGGTGTGACATTGCCTTTTTTCCAGTCACCAGCGGCTTCACCTGACCACCATGTCATTGAGGGTGGCCTGGTGACTGCGCCAGCCAATTCCATCAGGTCTCTGGGATGCATCTTATCAGGACCCATAGATCTATGATGTGCAGGTTCCTCAGGCAGTGGTGCACTTGATCTTTGTTTACATCTTCTGAACCATCTGCTCAAGGACTGTGTGAAAAGCAGTTGTCAGTGAAGATTGAGGCAAAAAAAGTTGTTGAGTACCTCAGCTTTCTTCTTGTCCATTGTTACCACCAGCCTGCCTGTATTACTTACTGGTGGGGCACACCCACTTAGACTCTCCTTTTCTGGTTTACTTATTGTAGAAACCTTTCTTACTCCTCTTTACACCCCTTGCCAGTAGAACCTTGGCCTTCCTGATACTGTCCCTACATAGCCTAGCAGCATCCTTACGCTCTTCCCAGCTTAACTGTCCTGCTTCCTCAACCTGTGCATTTTCTCCTGGGGGTTGGACTCAATGATCTCTAGAGGTCCCTTCCAACCCCTGCAGTTCTGTGATTTTGTGATATCCCTCAGGAAGTAAACTACACCACTGCATGGAATAGCCAATCAGGAAATGATGTAGATCTGAAGTTTAAATTTTCCATCAGGGAAACTAGGCTGCTTTAACTTGTTCTGTGACATGGAGGGAGTCCGAACATATGCCATTTATCACTTACAGAGTACTAATTAAATTTACTTAAGGATGCAAGACAAATGCTCCAGTGAAACCAGACATTTTCTTGAACACGAATATCACGAGGCCCATCTGTATGTAAGCTTCATGGAACACCTGAAGGAAGGGGCCTGCAGAGGGAGAAAAGGGAAGTATTCATAAAATACTCCAGACATTTATCTTTAATGGATAATATCTATTCTGCAGTGGTTTGGGGGGGATTGTTTTTTGTTGTTGTGTTTGTTTGTTTTTGTGTGGTATCATCTGCATTGATGTGTAAGATCTCGGATGTGATTACATTTTAGAAAATACTTTTCAACTAATCACATCCTTTCTGGTCTCCCCTCGATGGCTATGGCTCATGGGACATGAGCCGTCAGATATCTTTTCGAATCTAGGAATGTAACTAGCATACGGAGCTAATTGGATTTGGGAAGCAGTGCAGAGGAAATTTCTTTCAGGGCTAATATGATCATGCAGTAGTGTGGTTTTGTTTGTTCAGTTTTGCATGAGTAGCATTGAGCAGGAGCAAGATACTGCATTGGTTAAGCATTAAGTGGTTAAACACAATCCTTAGGCTCGCATTTTTTAAGTGGGATTTTCTGAAATATCTTATGAAGTGCCACAATGCCATCTACTGGCTTGCTTTCCTGTGACTTTTTTCCCAAAGCAGAGTTTCTTTCAGTCAGGCTTATACATAAGGCTTATACAGCATTTTTAAATAGTAAAATAGGCTGGCTTAGAAAGGGCAAGACACTTTTTGGTGACATATACATGTTAAAGAACAAAACACATCACGTACTTAAGTAATCGCTTCTACTTTCTTCCAGTTAATTATATCCCCCTTTTGTTAGAATTAACCCTGCGGTGATGAGTACTTAAAGCACTGAAAAGATATCACCTTGTTGTTAGGTCCCTCATAGTAGCTTTTGTGCAAGTAGCTTCATGGTTTTCTGTCTGTAGTCAGTCAGTTTCCTTTTTTGTATCAGTGTTTTCATTCAGATCAATGAGAACAAAGAAATGTGTAGCCTGGCAATATGAAAAAATAGGAAGTGTCATATTAGAAATTATTTCCACTGACAAAATCCTAGACCTTTTTTGCTGAAGTGCGTTTAAATGATCTTTTTGAGGTTAACATCAGCCTTTCAAGGAGCAAGGCTTCATAGGCTTTCAAACAACTTTTGTAGAGAGGTGTGCATTAGCGAAATGTCATTCTCAGTATCAGGCAGCTCCTAAATGAGCTATGGGCAGTTGTAAAGTGTTTTCATGGGCTCTTGTTCCTGAGCAGTCTGCCCGATGCTATCCATGGGAGCAGCCCTCTATCTTCCGCTGGCTGCCAAAACGAAATGAATGGGCAAGTATAAAAATTATCTTCTGAAAATAAAAGCCAGGAACTGCAAACCCTTGCAATTTTACTGCTTGCTTTTTCCTGAAGATATGTTGAAAGTTTTCCTCGCTAATTGATTATTTTCTTTGTTCTCATACAATAGACCCTCCAGTTTTCATTTGTTTTTCTCCCTCCATACTCAGGTTTTCCAAACAGAAATGTTTCATGTTCCTACTTTCCTTTAATCTTGTTGAGATGAGGAGAAACACATAATGGATTGTTGGATTGTTTTAAATGTGTTTGTTAGCCATTGTAGTATATCTCCAGAGTCATTACTCAACACGAAATAGCTGGACAAAAATTCCTGGCCATTTCCCACTTGACCTACAGAGAAGGTACATACAAACACCTCTTCCCCTCCTGGCCTTTACCCCCTCTGTCTGACATTTGGGAGGCCACGTGCCTCTGGCCGGTCTCAGCTCTTATCAGGGAGGAGTTGCATCCCATGGCCGCCTGATGTTTGTGCTGTTGGAGGATTTCCAGAGCTCTACCAGCAGCTGGGGGATGGGAGCAGCGAGGCTGAAAACCATTGGCCTTGGCACTTGCATTGGTTTTTGGCTATATTTGGAATAGCTGCTGGCCTCTCACTCCTGATGGTTAGTGCTGCTGAGAAATACCAGGGCAAGCCTCTGCTTAGCATAGCATTAAGTGAGGGAAAGCTGGCAAAGCCAGAAGAGCAAAGAGGATTACTTTATGCTGCATCTTCCACTAAATCTTTCTTTTTTTCTCTCCCATTAACTGTCCTGTGCTATTGCAAAGAAGGAAGAACTAATTAAGCCAGTTGCTGAAAGTGTTTTGCCACCCACACTACTGAAAAGAACTCTTTGTGCAGAATTAGCTTTTACCAGCTGTGCTATAACCAGTAATTTATCTGTGCCAAAAAGGAGAAAAAAGTGCTGCTATAGTTTATTACAATTAAACAAGTAAAATGTAAGTGATACCCTTTACCCACACAGAGATATCTCTGGCTCAAGAGCTGAGGGGTTTGCAAATAATTATTTTCTCCCTCATTAATTCTTAATGTTTGTGCAAAGGGCTGGGCTGAGGAGCACTGGGAAATCAACTCGTTTGTGCATAGGGCACATTAAACAAGCACATCTCATGTGAGCTTGGCTCCATTGAGACTGCTTAATGACATCTTTGCACGGGAGTGTCATTTGGACACAGCTGAACTAGACAATTCATCTCAGGTTGTCCATACTGCAGTCTGTACGTAGTGACAACGTGGTCACAAAGCTTGGCTGAAATTCAGCTAATTCATCCTCGGTCCTAAAACGTTGATATACTCCATCTGCTCCCTAGGCAAGGTTCTGAAGAACGTAAACAGTGCAGGCAATGTTTTTTCCAGCTGAATTTCCAAAAGCTGAAGCCTTTGATTCCCAAGAGCTAGAGAGGCTACATCCGGTCCCCTGGGAATATGAGAACAAGGATGCTCTGTGCTTTATACAGCTCCCATTGTAATTCTCCACCCCCCAAAACAAAGCTCTTCAAAGTGCAGGGCACGTTCAGGTGTGGGACATGGAGACAGTGAAACACAAATGACAGCCAAGTGAGAAAAAAAGAAATTCTTGGATATCATCCATCAGAAAAAGTCAGATAAACAAGGAAATTATCTTTGAGATTCTGTCAGGAACAGATGACTGTACTTCAGTAATACGTTAGTACTTTGCCAAAAAAGGGAAGTCTTGTTCATGCAGAAAAAGAAAAGCTCTTACTCCTTTCCTAATTCGTTTACAGATCAGCTAAATGCTGGATTAGCCTCAGCAACAGGGACTCAACATGCAAATCTTTGAGTAGACGAGGTACTTCTTTCTGGGTAAGGAAACAGACTGAATCAGAAGTCTCCTACAGAAAATTTATCGTGGAAATAGGAATATATTTTCTGAAGACAAATTCACTTATTTCTGCTTTTTCATCGTTTGAATGTGCACACAGACAGGCTGAGCCATTTAAGGTTCAACCTGTAGTCATCCAATGTCTGAGGTGTGTGTGAACAGAGGAAGAAACACACTGCAACCTTAAAGTTCCTGATGTTAAAATGAGTTTAATCCTTCATTTTATGTAACTGTTAGTTTTGTTGAAGGACAGGAAAGAAGTTTCTCTGCACTTTACGTCTTGAAAACGTGTATCTAGTGTAGGATTGAGTTTTATTCAAAGTGTTGACAGACTTGTTGCTTTGAGAGCATACCGAGGCATGTGGCAGCTCTGCAGAACACAGCGTACCTGGTGCCATCCTGCAGGCAGCACCAGCAGCCTCAGCGAGGACAGTCTGGAGTCCTGGAGCAGATGAAGAGTAAATAATAAGCAGCAGGAAACAATTAAACTCTGGCTTTTATACAGTAAATAAATAAAATGTTGTAGCTCACCGTCTTTCGCCTCCCAAAATACCGTATCAGAAGAAGATTAAAAAAAATTAGAAAATGTTTTTGAAAATACTTGTGGCACAAATGCCATTAACAAAATACAGTATTTTATTGGATGTTGTGCAAAATGTGCACTTTGATGAGGTGGCTGCTGCGTTATCCCACACAAGAGCAAGGCAGGCACTCCCACTCATTTTGGATAATTTTGCTCATGCTGTTGCTACAAAACACAGGATCCTCCTTGCATGGTTTGGACATGACCTACGTTACTAGAGTACCTGGTATATGACAGCACTCGGGACAGTGTTACCCCAGTCTGTGTCCAGCTTTCTGTGTTTTCAAGCAGCAATGTTTTGTATTCCTTTTCCCGTCCTCACCATCCCAGCCAAGTGATTTTCTTGCTCTGCATGCTACATCCAGACTACACCAAGTTTCCCTTCTCCCCTTCCCCTGTGCAGCAGGCCACTAGCCAGCTTGCCCTGCATGCTTTCACGATGCCTTTCTCCTTGTCACGTTCCTGCTTTCTGTAGTCCAGAAATCTTGCAGGAAATCAGAGAAGTGCAACAGTGTGACTCGACTGAAGGAGCACGTGATCCTGCCCACTTGGCTTTCCAATGGTTCTCCTTCAGCTTAGGACACTAATTTGTTATCTCACCCTGCATTACGTGCATAGCATTAGAGCAGAGGCTCTCTGGTCTACACTGTAAAGATAGCAGCATGGTTGTCTAATTAAAAAAAAAATCCTCTCTTTTTAAGGAATAATCAGCATTTAAAAAGGAGAATCCTTTGCTATTGTACTTCATCATGTACAAATACACAGAAGCATATATGCCTGCTGTATTTCATGTGTTAATCACTGCTGGATTAGATCTGATTCTCTGCTGAGGAGTATCCCTACAGGGGAACCCCCAGAACAGATTAATAAGAACACTAAATAAATACTATGGGATCCTATTTCTCATAGGCTAAAAAAAAATCATACCAAGATGCACTGCATATGTTTCTAACAAAGCTGCATTTTATCACTTTGAAGGGAAATAACTTTCAGAGAGATTCTTGTTCCTGCCCTTTCAGGAGCTCAGTGTAACACTGGCAGTAGAAGTTGCTTTGATGCAAGGGAGTAAAGAAAACAGCATTTGCAAAACATGGGTGAAAGCAAAGTATGCGAAAGCTCCAACTACTTTGCTCCGTGCTTCCCTTCACTTCCTTCCCCATTCCTGCATAACAGATGGAAGCACTGAAAACGAAGAGCAGCGTCTCCAAAACGTTACATTTTTGTATACCAATTCCAGCCCAAGAACAGAAATAACTTACACGTTTAAGGAGCTAAATGCAGTTTTTCAACACTCTTTCCTAAGCAAAAATAAATAAGGCCACTGCTGCAGCATTTAATGCCAACACAAAGATTTGGCAGAGCGTTGAACAGTTACTGCTGAGTTCTGGGTTTGCTGTTTGGGTTTAATTACTCTGCGCCACATCGGTGTATTTATTATTGCATGACAAAGTCCTTTCAAAAATGACTGTATTTATATATTCAAAAAAACAAACATTAAAATGGTTTTAGTTAACATGGAAACTAGGCTTAACTGTGCTGTGTACAGCATATCTGACTTGAGGAGTGAGACAAAAAAAAAAGGTACTTAATAATGGTAGGACCCATGTCTTACATTTGGAATATATATTGTATAGGTGTATATATAGGTATATAAATGAATAGGGCACTTCCTTTCTCTCCATAACAAAGCTATGAAAATGCATGTGTGACCCCAGGCTATAGGAAGGTAACCACTGCTTCCCTGCAAATGTGCAGCAAAAGAGAAGATCGTTACATTTACATAGAGATTGTTGCTCGTGCATATGCTTGTGCATGTGTATATAATAACATTTATGTATTTATATATGTAAATGCATTTACTATGCAAAACCATCTCTGGTACATCAACTTCAGTTATAATCTTTGTTTCTTTAAGGGAAACAAGAAGGATTTTTTACTGTTCCCATGATGATCCTCCCAGGAAGTCAAATTTTAAATAACTGAGAGCTATAGGATTCTCTTTCTTAGGATGTTTCTGTATTCCTGTGCTGTAGTGGCACTTTCACGTGTTACTGCCATCTCCTGTTGGGCTGCTCCTGCTTTAGTCTATCACAGAAAATGGCAGAAGTCCTGGGGCTGGTCTGCTTTCAGGGGCGGGAAGTTGTGCCCAAGTGATTATTTCAGAAACTGTTCTAAAGTGACTTTTAATTATTAAATAAGTCCGTTTAATTTTTTGTGGCTGCTTTTACAAATGGGGTGATCTGTAAAAGTGCCAGAGAGGAGAAGCCACTCTAGAAGCATGCAGAGGGGTTTTCTCTGGGCACCATTGCATCAGTTGATCACCAGCTGACTTAAGAAACACAGGGCTGAAAGCAAAGTTTCTGTGGAGAGGTTTGGACTTAGTTATGCTGCAAGCATTGAGATTAGTTAAAGCCCAAAGCATCATTAGAAGAATACTTTTATCTTTTGCTCCGTTCGGCAATTCATTTGCTCACCATACAAATCTCGTATCGATTTTGTTTAGAAAGCAATGGTAAAAAATAGCATAGAGACCCCACTGTTTGTAGTCATATTATATCAACTTACATAAAGCCATTCACGATTGCAGTCAGGAAGATGATGTTTTCCATGCGCTGGGAAACCCAGTCAGGATACAAGGTGCTGAGATGCTGACAAGGGCTGAAACCTAAACCGGTGTTTTTCCTTCTTATGTGTCAGTCCTGCTCAGAGATCACAAACCGGATTTCTTGTCATTTTCACTTTGCATTTATTTCCTGAAGCTGTGGACACCCTTCGTCATATCCACCTGTGTGGGTGTCCACTTCGGTCGCACATTGCCGCTCTCTGTTGGATGTCACTCTCGCTCAGATCTGCTCCCACAGCCATTTCCCTGAGTAACTTCAGGGCAATCTGGTTGGGATTTGTCAGTGAGGCCTGACACTAACAGGTGGCACGGGGCTGGGAGGCCGTTGGGTTTGGCAGGAGGATAACGATGAGTAGTTGTGGGCAGTGAGAGAAGTATCCTGTTCTACTGGCATGGAAGGGTTTGCTAGTGCTCACAGCTTATCTGCCAATTACAGTTCTGTCAAATACACGGGCGCCTGTCTGCCTTTGTCCTAAGCAGGGAAAAACACAGTGGCTATTAAAATGGACAGACTTTTCAAATCCATGTAGAGTTGTCAGGGAAAGATGCCATCACACTTTTCAGAGCAGAACCACGCGCTGAGGCAAATTAGAAAACTTTTTGAAAGCTGCTCACCTTGTTTTCAGACCTGCAGAAACAGGAGCAGTCGCTTCTCCCTCAAATCTGAGCTTCAAACTAAAACCTTCACATGGCAGAGAACCACACTATGTGCCACATCCCTTCAGAAGCTGAACAGCGTTCAGCAAGCAGCGGCAGTGAGGCTGCAGGACCTCACCTGCTGGCTTTGTCAGCCAGGAGGGCAGCCCCTGCTGACCATACAGAATGGTACTAAATCTTTGAACAAGGATAAATTGTCAGGGTTTGAGAGCTAAACTTGTCATCAATGTCCAGAATTTCGCAGGCAGAATTGAAACTTCAGTAAGATCTGAGAAGCAGCGTTATATTTCTATTGATAGTCTTCTCCAGATGACAAAGTGCTTCTTCACTGTGCCTTCATAACTGCAGAATTAAATGGCACCATTACCATAGAGGTAAATAAACCTACGGCTAACGAGGTTGCTGAGCAAATGGCAGAGCCTTTCTCCACAACAGCTTCCTGTGATTAATGAAAATGCTGACACTGACCTCTAGGCTGGCTCCCAGCCATCTACCAGCAGAGCAAATGGTATGCTGCGTATGAACCAAATGCACATACATGGCGAAGTGGGAACACAAGAGACTTAACTCTTTGGGAGAAGAATCCTCAGTGCTGCTTACTTCTTCAAGTGCTCTCTCCAGAGCTAATTTCCATGAGGGTACACTGGGAATGCTATTTTGATTCAGAGGGTTAATGAATGTCTGTGTGTCAATACTCTGGCAGTCTTTCTGCTGATGCAGTTGATGTTTGTAGATGTGAATTTTTCAGCAGCTATAAACGGAACATATATTTGTTTTGTCTGAAGTGCATGGGAAACATTGAAAATCTTGATCATAAAGATAGAAATTCAAGGCCAGCTTACATTACAAAATTCAGCTTAGAACATCACAGAATAGGTTCTGGAAATGAGGCAGCAGAGCATGCCAGCTGCAGCAGGCTGCCATAGACAGAGTGGCACAACGCCATTGGCTTTGCACTCCCTGAGATGTGCCTATAGCTGGGCTGTAGTGAAGAAGCAGCTCAACACACACACACATTGACTTCACCATGATCAAGGCAGGAGGTACAGCAGCAGGTAATATCATCTCTTGGCACGGGATCAGAAATATGCAGCTTGTATCTCTCCTACCAAGACTGACTGGAAAGTCACATACTCAGCCTCATCTGTCTCTCAGTGGGTGGAAAAAGAAATCACAGTTCAGGTTCCAGCGTTTTTTGTAATCTCTCCGAGCCTCCATTAAATTTGCTGCACTGCATGGGAAAGGACCAAAGACTCTTTAGGGTCTGAAACGCAGGATACAAAAATCAAGCTCTACAGCATGGTTTATGGTAAGGCAGCCACGAAGGGATGGAGCCTGCCGTGTAACTCGGGAGCAGCGAGTTCTGTTTGATAAGTAACACTTGCTGACAGCTTGAAGTTTCTGTTGGTAACACATGCCACAGTTGCGTATGGCCTTTGTTTTAAATATTCTGTATGCAGCACACTTCATAAGTAACTTCAAAAATAATCGGAGTTGCTCATCTGCTGTTGCTGCCTTAGCTCTGAGTGCCAAGAGTGGAACGTTTGCTGGCAAGGAGAACTGCTGTTCCCTTTAAGAAGGGCTCAACAATCCTCCCTCATAATGAACGTTTCAGGATTCACATCAATGCGTTACGTGTTTCAGACCACTCCACTTATCAAGATGAAACAGTTCATTTCCAAAAAGGCGATATTATTTACATTTTATGTGAACGTGGGCACACATGAGAAAATTTAAGAGCTATCAGGATTCTTCTCCTCCAAAACAGTAAATGAAGAATGCTGAAAAATTTATTTCCCTCACTTTTTTCACTACTTTGAGAGCTCAACTCACTGTCAGCCTTACTCTGAGCAGTATTAAATTGTGCTGCGCGTATTCTGTTTCATGTAATTAAGCACCTGCCTCTTTTGTCCTACTTCCATAATAAAACACACCAACTTTTTTTTCCAGTGAAAAAGGACACAGAGCTGTGTACCAACGCCCTGAGGAGAGAGTTAGGGGGAGAAACGGCATGACAGATATTAAGAATTTGACTCCAAAATCCATACTTTTAAAATAAATGTTGGATTCTCCTGCTGACATTTGCTTTTTCTCTTTCATTAACTGTTAACAAGTGCCTTCGAACAGTGTCCCTCTGCCATTATTTCAAGTTTTTGGATACACAGCTATTTTACATATTGGTTATTTTTCTTAAGGGCTAAGGTGAGGAACAGTATTATTTAGAAAAAGGAAGAAAAATGTCGTTATGAAAAAGGTTAACACACATTTCTTGGTTTGTTTTTAATCTCCTTTGTGGAGCTGAAATTAGAACGTGCTTACTTTCTGGGTTTGGCTTGCTAATATCTCGGTTTGATTTCAGGTTACTATCGGCCAGATGTATTCCACACAGAAATTGGTTATTGAGAGTCCAGGAAACACATAGCTGTGAGAAGGCTCTGACCCCTGAAGCAACCCTGGACCATCGTCAGCATCTTTCAGTGCCACATACAGATGCATAATGTCACTGCACATCTGACCTATTCTGTTCAGCAGAAGAAACATCTGAGAGACTGTTTTTGGCAACCAAAGAACTATTATCTTATGGTTCACACATTCTGAAATATATTGCTGTGATTTATGATAGCACATACAGTCGTCCTGAAGTCTGTTTGTTTGTGCGTCCCTTGTGATTAAATAGTTCCTGCTTTATTCATCAATAAAACGTTGTTAACCTGCCTGCAACCAGGCACATGCTTCTGCTGCTGCCCTTTTCTCTCACCAAGCATGGAAGATGTTAGATGTAAAACCCTTCGCTTAGGTACTAAGACTCAATTCTTATTAATCCTCTTAAGTGAAAAAATGTACAGCGTCTGAATTTAATCACTAAATAGTTTGTTTTAAGCATTAACACCATATGAGAAGCAGAGCATTCCTTGCTATTTGAGCAGTTAACAAAAAAATTCATTCTTTCTTCAGTTTCCAAGAGTCAACAGGCAGTCTCTCATCCTACTTCTAGCAACGACGAGATAGCAGTAGCAGAATGTAAAACACTCATCGCTTTAAATTCTGTTTTCCTTCTCTAAATGTGATGAAGCACAGCTACTGGCAGAAAGTACCAAATCACTTCATGCAAGACTTCTCTTTCTCACAAAGCTCCTGAATTTACCAGGAGAAAAAGCCCAACAGCTTACCTATGAAAATAACTCAAGTGCTCTATGTCATGAATTGGAAGCAAGCTTTACCAGCAGAAGTGGAACACTCAGGCTGGCTTTTTATTGAACCTTTTAATCTGTAGATTAGTCAACATGTTTCAAACTACATGTTTGTTTGTTTGTATGTTTGTTTGTTTGTTAAAGCTCAATCAAATTCTGTTCCAGTCAGTGCTGCGCTACTTTTTGGTTTCAGTTAGAAGCCAGATGTAAAAATAATCAGTGCAATGCTTTCTCAACAGTATATGGAAAAGGCTTGCTTTCTTTGTTCCAAGGGATGGTTTTGCTGGGTTTTGTTGTTGTTGTTGCTTGAAGAGAAGCAGAAACTCCAAACTAGTTTCATGACACTATGGCCTTTGAAAACCTCCATTAATTTCTCCTCCTTCCCAAAATTCACCTTTACTCAGGCTTTATTTGTTTTGCACTGTCCACGTTGTGACTTTATTAAAGCAGAAGGCAGACAAAGTGTGCAATTTGAACAAAATCCCAGTCCTCACCCCTGTCTAAAGTGTCTTGTATAATTTTGTACAGTTGAAATGTATAGTACTGCTTTCCATTAACAGTACAGTGTACAGAACAAGGCCTGAAACTACAAATGTAGCCTCCATTCTCATTAAAAAAAAATACAGTAATATTTCTCCTTGTATTAGGTCTATAAGCACTGCATTGTCGATTGTGCTTAGTGACCATTAAAAAGAAATGTCACTGTTTTAATAGGTAAAATACAGTCGGTTCTCATTTTAAACTCTGCACATCCACAGCCGGATAATTAAACACACTTAAGTTGATACTAAAAGTGTAAAGGAGAAAAGAGTTACTACTTAAACTTCCAGTGAACTTGAAGAAACGTAGTAACATCATACGCTTTCAGAGAACGCAGGCTTAGAAGCATGGAGGGTTCCTTAGAAAGGCTTCAGGGCTGGAACAAGCACTGGGTTTTGTCAAAGAAGTATTAAGGATGGGAAGTGATAAAACGCAAAGGATTGACTCCATGATTTATGTACAGTGTCCACTATTATAGAAGGTATATCTTTTACAAAAGAAGGCAGCTCGCTAAGTATCTACTAAAGCTGCAAAACAAGTTTGCTTGTATTGTATTAAAAATGTTAAGTCTATCCCTGATCATTTTAATGAACCATTTATCTCAGCAGTATCACCAAAAATTGACTATTTACAAATGTCCCGATTCGTGATGGATTCTACAGTATAAACCTGGAAACAGCTCTCTGAAAGAAAAAAGGAACAATTCCTTCAACTGTCTGCTCACTGGATTTTTCCACAGTTGAAAGCCCACTTCCACAATGCCTGCATATATCGGAGAGCAAGCTGTCCTGAAGTAAGCAACCTGGAGTACATGTGAATGCTTTATATTCAATACTGAAGCAGGCCAAGAAGGATTTTAACCTACAGCTCACATCTGTAGAAAGATTGTTCTGTATGAAACTTCAGTTTTCCAAACATTAGTTATACCTCCTAACATCAGCAGGTAGAAGAAAGGATAATTTTATGGAGAAACACCATGCCCTCAACTCACTATAAGGCAACATAAATGCATCCCTCTAGATAGATTCAGTACGGATTTGTATATGAGGAGCTATAAAGGAGCTGTGCACCGACAGTTTTCTAGGCTGGACAGGGCTCTGAGCCATCTATCTGTTGAGCTGTGGATGCCTCCACTCATTGCAGGGGAGTTGGACTCGGTGGCCTTCAGAAGCACCTTCCAAATCATAGAGATTCAATGATTCCATAACGACCTACAGTGAACTCCTGGCATGATGAAGTCCTGAGCACAGACTATGCACCTTCAAACAATCCCTCACCTTACAGAGTGTCGTTAAAGTATTGTAAGAGATGCTTCTTTCCAAACCACTCTCCTTTTCTACCATTAAGCCCATTAACTGCTGAAGCTTTACAAGGGCTGTGAGGAAGTGATGTAAGCACTGCATTCAAGTGACTGTTCTACATTCAGAGGAAGAGAGCTGTGGAGACCTGTGAAGAATGCACGGGCTTTCTACTGAAAGAGTGCACCACATAAATATTTATACCAGTCTTTGGAAGTATGCTAATGCAAGGCAAGTCATTTTCCCTCTCCTAGAAAGAATCATAAAAAACAATTAAGGTGATTTAATTACTGCCAGGCAGAGATGGCAGGTTTTAAGCTCTGGCAGACGAACATTCATCACAGTGCCACGTAACACAGGTCTGGGAACGGACAATTAAACCTCAATCTTTGTGCAGCACTTGGGACGGATCCAGATCCCAGGCAGTCAGTGGGAGCAGATGCCACACTTTCAGGCTCTGACTGAAAGCCCCGGCTTCAAATGAAACAGAAGCAGTCTGCTGCAAGCTTGTAGTGTTCCGGGACACCAAAGCAGAATCTTCAGTCCTTTCTGATTTCAGTCTGAACCGCTTATGGAAGATAGAACTTCGATATCCTCCACAGTAAACCTAATATAGAGGTTCAGCTAGTTCCTATTTTCTTTACACCTAGAAAAAAACTTTTACATCTCCTTCTCCGTTATTCCCGTCGTCCATGGGAAAAAGAGAAATCTGCATGATCTGGAAATGTTTACAGCTGAGGTTTATCCACGAGTGCTAACAAACCTGTAGCATTTTTTATTTCTTAACGCTGGGGTAGGGAGCGTGTTTATGAGCACGTTCTGCAAAAGTTATGCCCAAAATCCCTACCTAATTTTACCTTAACGGTAATGCAACCAAACAAGGGGTGTGTCTCACTTCACATCTTCCTCTACCACACCTTCTCATTGTTCTGCTTTAATCGTCATGGCTACTGCTACGTCCTGCTTTAGGAGGCAGCCCTGCAGCCCTTCTTCTCTGAAGGTGGTGAAACTTCCTCTCTGAAGCAACTGATGAACACAACACAGGATAAGGAATGCACTCCTCAAGTCCGAGACGTTACGCTGTACTTAAAACAACCACCAATCTTGATGCCATTGGCATCACGTCTCAGCTTAAGGGCACGTTATTTCATCGGTGCAACCAACAGTGGCTAATTCACAGCGTTATTCCATAGCCTGTAACAGTGCACAACAGCTCTGCACCGGCTCGCAGAAAAGGCAGCTTAGCTGAAGACTTGTTTTTGGGTATGGGGTATTTATAGAGATGCGTATTTTTCTAAGGGTGCTCATAAGAGGCTTTAAAATGTTTTCTATCTTCCAAGGAAACAAAGATCTGAAGGAACGCACAGTGTGCTCTGTTTTTCAACCAAGCTCATCACTCAAGGTCCTGCTGAAGAGCGCACATCCAAAGGCCAAAGTGTTTTCTGCATCCAGACACCACCTCAGCTATTTTTTTTTTTTTTCATTGGAAAAAAATCATATCAAAATAATACAGGTCAAGCTGCAGAGGAGCCCGGGCACCTTCTACAGAACCCTGTGACAGCAGAGCCTCCTTACACCTCAGCTCCACGGCAGCTGCCTCCGCAGGGCAGGGAGGACTAACACACACGTTCTGCTGTACAGAACGTGCAGGAAAAACAATGTTTGTGCTGGCGAGCTTTTCTTAAAGCTTTTTATTCTGACAAAGCCATTCGCATCGGTACCTTTTTGCCTCACGTCAGGACTTGGGACACAGCAGCGGCCAACCTGGAGGCGTGCAGTGCAGTGCAGTGCAGTGCAAGAGTGAAGGGCTGGGGGTGAGGTGCCCAAACCCAACAACATACCGACACTGGAAAAGATGTGGCAAAAGGAACTGAATAAATTAAAAACACTTGAAAGCCTGGTGCAAAACGTAACATAAGGAGAGATGAAGCGAAGCATTTGCTTTCCTTCATTAGCGAGATGCCCTCCCTTAGCACATTGTCACTGCGCTGTGAGAAGGCCGTGCGGGTCATCACCGCGCTCCACACCGCGGGCACACCGACCCGCCCGCGAGACAGACACCATCTTCCGCTGCACCACAAGCGACTGCGGGCTGCTGTTATCGAAGCTCTCCTGATAACTCGCTATCAGCCAGTATTTTTCACCGCTCCACGCCTGCCAGCCGTGCCTCCAGCAGCACCCCACTCGGCCTCCTCGTTCTCTCGACGCGGGACCGCCCCGCAGTGCCCCGTTCCTACTCCGGCCGTCGCCCCAACCTCCCCCCCCTTCCGACGGCCGCACGGCTGTCGTTCAGTCTCGAGGCGCGGCGGCCGCCTCCGGGCATCCCTCGGGGTCGCGGCGGCAGCGCAGCGTGTAGTTGCGGCCGTCGTTGTTGTCCCAGTGCTCGCCCTGCGCGCCGCGGTAGCGGATGGCGAAGTGGAGGGCCGAGCCCTCCCGCAGGCTGGGCGGCACGCACAGGGAGAAGGAGAAACGCTCGTCCGGCGGCTCGGAGCCGTCCGCCGGGGCCGGGGGCAGCGGCGAGGCCGGGACGTCCATGAAGGAGAGCCACTCGTTGAACGTGTAGCGCACCGTCACCTCGCCGGGCGCGGAGCCGCGCAGCGCCCGCACCGTGCCCCGCACGTCGCCGAGCGAGGCGGGCCGCCCCAGCCGCTCCAGGCAGACGCGCTGCCGCCGCAGCCGCTCGGCGCTCGGCTCGGCGCCGTCGGGGAAGTCGGGCTGCAGGCGCAGCGCGGGCTCCGTCGGGTCGCGCTGCTGGACGGGCGGGCTCCGCGGGCGGCACAGCGCGGCGGGCGGCACCCGCGGCTCCTCGGCGTCGCTGAAGTGCTTCACGCTGGCCAGGCTCAGCCCCAGCGAGTCCGCGAACTGCACCCGCTTCTTGCACTTGGGGCAACAGTCCTCTCCCGCGGCCGCCTCCTCCTCCTCCTCCTCCGAGCCGGGGGAGCAGCGCAGCTCCAGCAGCAGCAGCCGCTCCCCCGCGGCGCCGACGCCCCAAGCCCCCGGGGCCGCGGGCTCCGGCCGCGGGCGAGCGGGGCTCGCCATGGCAGGCCGCCCCGCGGGGCCCTGTGGCGGCGGCGGGCGGGCGCGCACCGCTTTATCCGGCGGCCCCTCGGCGGGCCCCGGGAGAGGGGCGCGTCCCCGTCGGGCGCGGAGCCGCCCCGCACGGCTGCGGCGGGGAGGGACCTCCCCGGGCGCAAACAATAAGGAAGTCCGGGGAGGGTGAGACGGGCGGCCGGGCACGTCGTCCGCCGCTGCCTCGCGGCCAGCGCCCGCCGGAGGCCGCGGTTACCACGGCGAGGAGGAGCGATGTGCCACCAACGTGGTCGGTTTTACGGCTTTTGGAGGACAGCGGGGAACGGCCCGCACCCCCACCGAGCCAGCGGGTCGTGGGGCGCCGGAGCAAAGCGTCCGTCTGCGGCGGAGAGCGAGGCGTGCTTTGGGATTGCAGTGGTGATGCTCAAACTGCGCCCTGAGTGAAAATCCGAGCAGCTAACGGGTATTGCAAAGTTCCGAATAATGGGAGTCCTCCAGCTCCTGGCGTCGCACGCAGCGTTTGTTCCTAGTTCACTTCAGAGCTTTGTAGGATCAGGAATGAAGGACAGACGCTCTCTGGCATCAGTGGTGCCATTGGAAAACATGAGTAATAGCAGTTTGCTGTCAGCTGCTTGTCACCGATGCACTGCTTTGAGCTCACCAGGCTGCCAGCTGGGCTGATCGCAGGGCAGCCCCGTAACCAACCAGCCCAGGGGGCTGGTGTGCCACCCTTCGGGTCTTTAGACAGCCGTAATGGAAGTAAGCCATGGAGTTACGGAGCTGAGGTCTGCTGAAGGCCGCAAACAGAACAACAGACAGCTGTTCTGGGTCACTCTGCTGTTAACTCTGTGACCAAAACAGGATGCAACCTAAGCCCTTTTCCAGCTGTGCCTGGAAGTGAGGCTCACAGCTCACTGCGTATGTGGCACCTGGAGTTAACCAAGCTGAAACGAAGACTGACCAGGTGAGCAGATAGTTCCAGGGCTGCGTGCTAGAGAGATCCTGCAGTCTGCTCCAGCAGGCGCTGGCTATGGTAAAGCACCTTTGGAGTGTTGCTACATGCTGCACGCAGCATGAGGAGCCAAGAGGAGCCAGAAGCGTTGGCTCAGTCGCAGAGCCATGACGCCACTGGCATAAGTGAAACGTGGTGGGCAGAGCCCTGTGGCTGGTGTGTTGCAATGGACCATTCTGGGCTTTTCTGCAAGGGCAGGCCAGGTGGAGGGTGGCTGTGTGTGAGGGAGGGGCCGGGCTGTACAGAGCTGGTGATGGCACAGTTGGCAGCCTCTAGGTAAGGATCAAAGGACAAGCAAATAATGCTGCACAGGTAGGCATCCAGGCGGGTCTTGAACATCTCCAGAGAAGAAGACTCCACCACCTCTCTGGGCAGCCTGTGCCAGAATCAGTTTCTTTTAATGCCATTTTTATGTTAGCTTCAACCTTCAAGAGCTAAACTAGAAGACTTTCCTATCAATCCAGGTGGAAAGGACTCTGCTACATGGAATGCAGATAACAGATGTGCCACATCTCTGCAATTTCCCACTCAGGTCTTTGCTAAGAAGATCTCCTATAGCAACAGCTTATCAGAAAACTTGAACGACTAATAACCACTAAGAGATATTTAACCATTTACAGGGATTTGTAGATAAGCAGGGATTATCACACTTTGTACGCTACATTAATAACATCTTTTCCCAAATTCTACCACCGTTAGTTCTGAACTGTCTTCTTACTTCACTTTGAAAGTCATCTTCCTCATCCCAGCTGTAGCAGTTGAGCTATGCTGTACAAAAATGCCGAGGAGGATATTAATGGCCTCCTCAATTATTTAGAAGAGTAAATGTTCCATAGCCCACGAGCTTCTTTGTATCTTGTAATAAGGACAGGATTTCAGTTTAGTGCTTTTGTGGGATGATCAAACGCTGAAGGAAGGGCTCTGTGGGTCTAAATAAATTGGCTCAGTGTCATTCAGCAGTAGATTATTAGACTTAATTTTCTTCTCTGGCTGGCAGCCAGTCACCAGCAGCATCCCTTAGAGGTCAGTTTGAGGAAGTTGGCTGATGTGGATCAAATCCAACCGTGTTGTACGCCATTATATAGCATTGGGCTTCAGTGTGAATGGAGCTCCATCTTATGCAGAGCAGCCTTGTATAAATGGCATTCTACGTGAACTTGCACCCAGATGGTTTCTGTTTTGTGTTTTTGTGTTTGTCACAAGAAGGCCTGTACCTGACCTAAAATCAACACAGACGTGAACTCGTTTGGACTCTGCTAGGACATCAGAGCTGGCCAGCTGGTCAGAAGGGCCTTTGTGATGTCAGCTGGCAGAGCCTCTGCTGGCCTTTGCATTGTGTTGGATGTGGATTTTTAAAAATCGAACTTTAACCTGACGTCATCAGCTCAGGTGCCACACTGTCTTTCAGGAAACTAGAGTTGTGCAATGCAGCATGTTCTAATAACTCCCAGCTAATGCAGGGCAACCTTGTCGGCTGGGCAGTCACAACTGTGTAAGCAGCACATCAGCTTTCTTTCTCTTATCTTAAAACACTGGATAGACCTGTGTAGGTTGCATAGACCCAACAATAAAAAATGCTTGCCCTGAATGCAGGGCAAGGAGTAAATTCTGAGTCTGCGTTTCCCCAGAACTGCCTCAATTTGAGTTGGTTATGAATTGCTAAAGTATGTTAGAAGATGGAAAAACAGGTTATCTAGTGGGAGATCTCGTAGGAGAGGTGCTTTTCATCACAGCCATTTTTGTTGTCATGACTTACGACGGGATTCCTTCAGTTGATGCAACGAGGTGTCTGTCACACAGTGCAATACTACTACAAGACAAAAAAGAAATAGAAACAAAGAAAAGACATCAGAGTTGAATGTCAGTGAATGAATTAGATATGTATTTCTAAATATACTTTACAGTATATTTCCTTACAGTAGGAAAAAAATAATTATTTTTTATTATTTATATATGTATAAATACATAGCAGAAAGATGTTCTGGTTTACTATTACTGTACTGTTCTAGCAAGTTCACATGCTCTGGAGTGCATGAACAAGAAACCCAGGACTGGATGATGCTGCTTCACTCTGTGAAAGCAATGGATCGACGTAGCAACTGTCATTAACAGTGCACAAAGAAATCACTGCCATAGCCGTGTATGAACGAAAACATGCTCAATCCTGCATTGCCAGGCATATTAAAAAACAAAAAGAGCTTTACATTTCGTTGACTAATAATGCAGGAGATCATACTTACTCTGAATTCACTCCCACAGTTCCTTCACCTCCAGCAGCAAAGGCAGAAAAGAAGCCCCATCTAGTGGTGTGGTTGACTATAATTGCTTTTAAATTTCATTCGATTGCAAATGCATCCTTCTCGGATAACAAAATGAAAATGGAAGTAACATGCAAAGGATCGACCATTCTGCAGACTAAGCTAGTGCTGTCTGACTTTTTAAAATCAGAAAATGCCTTCAAATCAGAACAGCAGTTTTACTGGAAAAGACACCGCACATCCCATCTTCAAGGAATCTTGAACTGTTCTATTTATAATAGATTTGGAACATTTTGTGCTGAAAAACAAAGCAGGTGCTTTGATCACTTTTTAATGGAAGAAAATGGCTACAATTTAGGAAGCTGCTTTCTTTCTCCGTGCCCCCACTGTAATTTGTCACCTTGAAAGGTCATGCAAAGTGCTGCCTTCCTGAATGCACTGACGGCACGCAGTAGAATAACCCGGATTTGCAGAACAGTTTAGATGAAAACGAAAGCTCAGCTTCATCAGTACCCACAGTGGATATTCACAAGGATTGCTGAACAAACTGGAGTGATGCAGATGGTCAAAATAATTTGAAACCTAGAAATAATTTTAGCGAGTATTTAATGAGAAACATTTGTGTAGATGCAACATATAAGTAATTTCAGTGAAGTTGCTGCTTTGCAGGACTGGGAGTTATGTGCCCCCAAGCTGCCATTGTAACACGTCATAAGCATTATCAAATGTAATATTAACTAGCTAAGTAACACTAGAGTTAACTACTGAAGTCCTACACCTAATTTCTTGTTAGCTGCTACTCATTGAAGTAGCAGCAGTTTCAATGGCATTTTCAAGACCATTCCCAGCATCCTAGCCAAACTTTGTGCTACACAACACCGATCTTATATATAAAACTTGTCCTGCAAACTCAAGTGGATAAAATGCACTTCGTCTACTCTTTTTATTGCATCTGCATTTCAGTTGTGACATATGTTGCATTTCCTCAAATCAGTGCATTGTTATTTTCTTTCTAAGGAGTAAAGCAGAGCTTAATGTTAATCATAGGCAAAAAATCTGTGTTAAAAGAATGTTGAGGAAACAGATTCGGACACACATATGTTAGAAGCTGTCCAAAGTGACATTGCCTTTCTAACCTTAGTGCAGAGTTTTTGTATTGTTTACGTTACAGCCTGTAATGATGTATTCCTGTGCCATTTTCCCCTCGGGACTGTCACATTAAGCACACCAGACAGACAGCTACTCGATGCTCTTGTCATTGGTTTTCTCCGCACTGCTGAATGAGTAGCTGTAGGCCTTACTTATTGAACATTATACTGGAGATACTATCAGAATTCCTCATGGGGTTCTCCACAGTGCATGCTGCGTAATACATTGTGCACAGTACAGAGTACTTACATGGAGAAAAGAGAAGGGGATGAAACCTTACTGAAAAATATTATCATGATTCATGCCTACAAGAACTGAGACTGCAACCTTAATAATGTTGCTTCAGGCTCCTGGTTCCCTGTGCATGTTTGGCATAATTCACAGCAGTTTCCATTTACGAGCCATCTGTACATAGTAGACACTTCAGATTACCATACAGTAAATATTTAAGAACAATTTCAGCTAAATATGCTGCCTTTCCTGGTATCTGGACTACTAATCTGCTGTAGCTTCTGCCTCCATTTCCATATCCAACTAAAACAAAAAAAAGATGAATCCCACATGTCTCTCATTTCTTTTCACTCCCAAACTGATGAGGCATTTAAAGGCAGCTACTTCAGTGATTCAGTACCTCATTTCTAGTGTCTATAATGTGCGGATGATAGATTGTAAACGCAACCTAATGATGCCAAAATTGAGTTGTTTATCTTTTTACTTGGTGAAACGGAAAGACTCGAATTACTTCAGTTTGAAAATACTTCACGCAGCAGCTACACAGTAAGGCGTTCAAAAGCAATTCCTTTGAAAGAACACACTTCTTTTAAGAAAGGGATGCCCATCGATGGGAAGTGTAGCCGTTCACGCTCTGCTCGGACTCCCACACAAACAACGGATGTGCATGAGCACAATTAAAGTGAAAGTTTTTATTGTTCTAGATTATCCTGTTTGCAAAACCGGTTAGTCAGTGTCTACTCACACTGGAAATGTTGCTTCATACCATCTGTAACTCAGCTGATGTTAAGGGAGTAATTCCCAGCTGACGCTGCTGTAAAAGAGTGCAGAATGTAACTGAGGATCATTTTAGTAAATCACAGAGTGCAGAGTCTCAATTACTAATTGATTTCTGGTAGCTAATGCCTGCCCCCCGTATCAGTGTTTCCTAATTACATAAGCAGTCCCAGCCAAATCCTTTCAAACTGATCGTCTTACTTGCAGACCTAAGGATAACTCAGCAAGATCAAGAGGAGTCAGGTTAATCTTAGAGAACCAGAATTTGGAGCCTTTAATTATCTCATGGAGTGATTTAGTCATGAGGCTGGAGTCAGAGGGAGAAGCAGTTTAATGACCAAGGAGGAAGAATGAACTAATGAACAGACTTTAAGAGCCATGGATTCATCTTCTTTCTGAATACTGAAGGGTTTCAGTGGTTAAATTAAATGACTTCCAGGCTTTCTCTCTCAGGAGTCAAGAGTGATTTTCCCTCCTTCTGAGTTTTCCTGTTTTATCCGTTGTCCCAAAGATTCTACTTAATTTTGTATGCCATTTCCTACTTATTCCTCCAACTGAAGAAAAAATGGAATTTCGTACTCCTCCCAGGAGAAGGATACATCTGTTTCCCAATCCACGTCGCTCTCTTCTCAGCCTGCTAACAAAAGGTTTACCTTGGCCAAACGCAGAGTACTTTTGTTTAACTGTGAAGTCTGTCTTCTTTTCAAGTTTGAAGACTAACAACTCTATCCTGCCATATGTTTAGTGGGTGTGATTTCATTATGGTTTATGACTGAATCCATTTAGTCATCATTTCTTGACTCATGTTACAGAACAGGAAGATCCATAAAGTATTGGCACCGAGCTGTGCCAAGGTGCAGGCAGCTTTGTTTTTCACATCTAAATACAGCGGGTAAATGCAATGAGGTGGTGACCTTTCAGTATGCCCTGCAGAGAGCAATAATCCTCCAAGCAACAGTGAAGTTCAAAAGCTTATTTGAAGTGCTGTATCTTCACACTGATGTGATTTTTGCTGCTTGATTGATTGAATGGACGGTGCAGTTTCTCTCCTGGATTTCTTGTCTAAAACTACCAGACATACAAAATCTCGCCTGTTTCCTCACACATTTGGCCAGAAGCAGGAGCAGCAGCGTTGGCAAGAAGTTCATCCAGACA
Source organism: Callipepla californica brunnescens (assembly GCA_023055505.1). Taxonomy (NCBI): domain Eukaryota; kingdom Metazoa; phylum Chordata; class Aves; order Galliformes; family Odontophoridae; genus Callipepla; species Callipepla californica. Next base: position 75,286,354 of record JALIRH010000002.1, on the reverse strand, counting down.
CAAACCACTAGCAGGCAGAATATAAAGACTCTGGGCTCTAAAGAATTTTTCCTCCCTTCATAGCAAATAACAACTGGTTTGCTGTAAATGGCTTGTGTACCAAAAGATGAAAAGCTCCCAGACCTCAGGTAAAGAGAGGACCTATGGCGGCAAAACTTTTGATTAGTTTTGTTCTCAAACACTTCATCCAGGAGAGAAAAATAATGGAAAAGCGCCTGGGAGACCTCCCATCTTAAAAACGACAAAGACCAGAGAAAAGATAATGTCATCCGGTCTGTGTAAAGCTCCTTTCTCAAAGTGGAACTTCCAGGTGACTGGAGAGAAGTGTTTCAAAGCCCATTAATAAATATGCACCATTAACAGGTGCTTATGGGGTTATTTGAGCATCAACGTCAGGAATTTTGTAGAAGGACAGAGAACTTAAAATTGTGAGGCTAAACTTGAAAGCCTGAATCCACATCTAAGTCCCAGTGAGATTCTTGGAAAGTACTTTCCAAATGACAGAGGAGTGCACACGTGGACTACAGGGCAGCTTGTGAAAAGGTCCTGTTTTTACACTTAAATCCCAATGTGGAAATAAGGCTTTGGAATGACAGGAGCAGTCTACAACATAGTCTGAGTGCTAAAAATACATCTGAAGTGGTATGATGTGCTGTGCTAAGGAGCACACTAATAGAGAATAATATTTGTAAAGTTTTTAAGTGAAAAGGATCTGGAACAATAATTGTCTTTGAAATGTGTAATATTTGAACTGTTGAACTTCATGTCTGTAATTGCAAATACAATGAATCATATGTTTCAGAACAACTCTGGCATCCATAATCCTAATAATGAATTCACTGAACTGAGAAAAGAGAGTATTTACTCTAAAATAAATGTGTTGAAACAGGGGCATATGTGGAAAAAAAAATAGTTGTATCTAGAATAATTACTTCTGTCTATTTCTAGATTCAGATTTGAATTTTGCTTAGATGAAATGTTCAACTTCAAATTTAAATTTCACTTCTGATAATACCACTTTGATGCCTGAATCCTCCTGAAAGAATGGCTCCTACGTGGGAACAGGACTTTTTTTTTCTTTTTAATCTTAGGCTATTTTCAGTTATTACACAGTTTTGTTTGCTTAACTTCATAGCTTACATTAAGGAAAGAAAACTATATCCACAGATACTTTTGCAACTGCTGTCTGAATACCTGTGCACGAGCTGGGTTGCTCAGGAAAGCTCACCTTCCAGGCCTGGAGAAAGAGCTTTCCAGCTGGCTGAGAAGGCAGCCCCTTCTCTCCGTATCTTTCTCCCTCTGCTGGCACCATTTTCAGCTTCTCATTGCTTGAAATAGGCAGCCACATGATTTTGGTGACTTGGCAAAAGGCAGCGGTGTTTTCTTATCTTGCTATCAGACAAGGAACACCTGTTTATTGCCCATGGAAGGCTGGGTATTTAACTGAGTGTGGAAGCACTCTGCTGGACATTTTGGAGCAATGAGGTGAATGTGGCCACATTATCCTCTGCTGGAAGTGTGAATGAGAAACACACTCCTGATTCATTATTGAACACTATGGAATAGCTTGCCACAGAGGGCATCTTGCAAGTGTCTCTAAATAGCCATTATGTGACTAACACTGGATCTGTTTAAAGGAAGACACAAAGTCAAGAAAATTCCCCATCAGCATGCAGGGCTCAGCCAAATTCTGCCACTTAAAAGGCAATGCTTGAAGATCAAAACCACTCCTGCACCCTGAAACCCTTTCAGATGAATTATCCTTCTTTTTTCTTCTCCCACTCTTATATCACAGGAATGAGTGAGTTTCCCAGATTACAGAGGTTTTGTTGTTCTTTTAACTATAAAATAAACAGATCCCTTGTGTGGAGTTTGTTTGTATCTTGTTTTGTTTTAACTGCATTTAAACCAGAACCTGCGCCTCTGTCCACAGCTAGCACTTGCTATTCTTCCAGGCTTGAAAAGCAACTTTGGGGAGTAGCTTGGCAGAAGCTTTGTTTGTAATCTCCTAGAAAAACAAGGCTGAGTGGGATCATTTTTACAACCCTTCGCTGCTCTGAGGATTTGGACCAAAGCATATAAAAACAGGATATAAAGCTAACTATCAAGATCTTCACCATCTTTCCATTTTCCTCGATGAAAAAAGCAACTGACAAGGATCAAGTGAAGTGCCAGCATTCAGTCTTACACGCGTTATTATGATTTCAGATAAACAAGGCACCAGAGATAATTGTTTCTTTCTGTTTTGCAAATTACTAATTACAATAGGCAAGGTTAAAAGGTTTAGACTGCTTCCTTCCTTCTCTCTGGCAGTCAACAATATGCAAATATGTGAAAAAATACTTGCTGAGGTTTGATTTGAAGAAAGTCTTGGTACTTCAGTCACGTCAATCACAGAAAATCTGCAGGAAAGAATGAGTTAAGGCTGCCCTTCAGTAATGAAATGATACATGAAAGAAATATCTGGACTTCACAATTAGAGATACCGTACGTAACGTGAATCAACTTTTCAATCTCAGTTGTTTTATGCAGAAATCGAATCAATTTTTCACTAGTTCCAGGAAATACCTTAGACACCCTTCCCTACTCGAGGCTATTACAAGAGGTTGCCCGAGGCACTTCTTTCCTCCTCCTGACTACGGGCAGTAAGTCTCTGCGAGCACGACAAAGCTGAACTGCAGTAAAACTACACTACCCTGATGCTGGTTTGAAATCCATAGGAAAATTGCGGTAGCTTCACTGGGGCTGAATAGTTTAAAGTATTTAAAGTTCAGAATGTCTTTTTAAAAAAAAACAGTATGCAGAAACCATACATAAGCACTCTCACAACTGTAATAATCACTATAAAAGTGTCAGCATTTACCAACAGTTAGCATACAGGTATCTAGCTCAGTATAAGGAGGGTAATTTTGTATCTTACAGCACAGACTACTGGACTGCTAAATGTCTTTTTTAGTGCAGTTCATGTCTTCTTAGGGTTCTCTAAAGCAGACGTACCCCGTAGAAGGACAGCTGACATAAAAGAGTAAAGGTAGGTTAAAATTAATTGTGTGACATACGAACCAAACTAATTGAACAATGGTGTAAATCCTTCAATGTTCCACTGAACTGCAGTGGAGTACATGCCTGCCAAAATCCCCCAAATACCGACTGAACTCTCTTGAATATGCAGCCATGAATCTCGATTCTCCTGCTCTTTCTCCACATATTTTTTTCCACATTTCTTTTCCAATGCATTTGTATCCCTGGCAGAAAACATAAATTACTTTTGTGAGAGAAGCTCACAAAAAAAAAACCACCCGAACAAAACAAAACAAAAAGCACCAGACAAAAAAAACAACAAACCACCAAAACAAACCCATCTCCACAGGCTGCCTTGAATATAGCTGAATTTCCTCTCTGGCTGTGTGGGCTTATTGATCTGAGGCTTGAACTTTTCACCCCATTAGCAGAACAGGCTTCCTGATCATCAGAGAGTAATGCTTGACTGCTCACAGAGGCTTCTGCCTGCGGGTACAGTAATAACTGACATCCATCAACTAGTGCTTTTCCCATTAATTTTTGCACGCTTTAAATTAGAAGACTACTATGATTACATAGCCATTCTTGATTCCTAAGAATCCAATTTACACGGGCAATGTAAGTGAAGATTTCAGACCTCCTCAACCAATGTTAATGAGACAGGGACCTCATGATGTATACAAGCCACTGAGTATTGAGAAGCACTGTCCTGAAGGTACTTTATTAGCAAGCATCCAGAAGGCATGCACCCAGAAGCAAGTGGGTCTGAGCCAGCCTAACAAGCCAGAAGCACTGAACTGGTAGCTTCTCAGGAGCATCCCATCTACCATTAGGCAAATGCAGTTCTTTAACGCAGACCATGCAAAAATCAGCCTCCTATTTCCAGGAAAAGAAGCATAGAGGCTAACACAGCTTCACCAAGGGTAAGTCATGCCTGAAAAACTTGGTGGCCTTTTATGATGGAGTACAGTGTCAGTGGATAAAGGAAGAGCAACTTATGTTATCTACATGGACTTGTACAAAGTGTTTGACACTGTCCCACATGACATCGTGGTCACCCAATTGGAGAAAAATGGATCATGACTGGATAAGGAATTGGCTGGATGGTCACAATCTGAGTCTGTAGCAGCACGTCAAGGACTGTGATTCTGCCCCTCTACTCTGCTCTCATGAGACTCCACCTGGAGCACAGCATCCAATTCTGTATCCCCAGCACAAGAAGGACATGGAGCTTGATGCCGAGAAATTCGACAAAGTAACCTGACACACCAATGAAATATGTCAAGAAGGTATTCCCTTTATTACAGCGTTGGGTGCATGGGGGATCTCTCCACCAAACATGCACACCAAAGAGAGAAACGAATACATATTTAAAGGTATAGCACATGCATATTCATCAGATCCCAAAGATACAGACAGAAATTCCAAAGTGAGTGACATCTCCGGTGGTCATAATAGATTTCCAGATGTTAAGGGGATGACTTTATGTTGTTTTGCCTTCTTATCTTCACAGACTTCCTTCACTGAGTTGCAGACAGCAGTTTCTCAGGACCATGCACTGTGTTGTCAATAGCCACAGCTTCTTGTGTTGGTGTTGTCCTTAACCCTTGTATTGAGTTGCAAATAGCAGCTCTACCTGTTTACACAAGCTATGTGGCCGCTTGATTTATGTAATGAGTTGTTTTTACTATGGATAAGCTGTTCTTGTGATTCAAGCTGCTGGAGCAGGTCCAGAGGAGGGCCACAAAGATGATCAGAGGGCAGGAGAAGCTCTTCTATGAGGTGAAGCTGTGAGAGCTGGGGATCTGAGCTGGGGATCTTCAGCCTGGAGAAGGCTCTGAGGAGACCCGTGTAGTGGCTTTCCAGAACCTGAAGGGTCCCATAGGAAAGCTGGGGAGGAACTTTTTTATAAAGGCATGTAGCAACAGGATGAAGGGAAACTGAGATAGGGTAGATATAGACTAGATATTAGGAATAAATTCTTCCTGTGAGGGTGGTGAGACACTGAACAGACTGCCCACAGAGGATGCCCTGCTGTGAAGACATTCAAGGCCAGGCTGGATGGGGCTCTAGCGCGAGGTGTCCCTGCCTATTGCAGGGGTTGGGGCTAAATGATCTGAAAGGTCCAACGCATCTTAGTGACCTGCACTGAAATACAGCCCAAACCAAACAAACAACTTCCACCACCGCTCACTGCGCATGCGCACATCGCGCTGAGGCGGCTCAGCTCCCGCCTTCCGAACAGGCGGAAGTGACGTGCCCGCGCCGCGCCGCGCCGGGGTGGGCGCTCCGTCGGAGGTTGCGTTGGGCGATGTCGGCGCCGCTGCGGCGCCTGCAGCACGCGCCCCGGCACCTGCTGGTGTGCGAGAAGGGCCACGCGCGGCATGCGCGCTCCCGCCACGCGGCGCACGTGCGGGACCACGCCTACAACTGCCGCGTGAGTGCGTGAAAGGGCGCGGGGGCGCGCCCCGGGGCCGTGAGGGAGGAAAGGGGGGCAGCGACGCGGGCGGGCGGGCAGCCTGCCTTCCCGGCCGTGGCGGCTGGGTGGGTCGGGCTGCGTTTTCGTCCCTCGGCCGTTTCGGATGCGGTTTGCGTTACGGGTCTGTTCCGCCAGGTGTCTGTTCTGATCCCTGAGTGCGGCGTGCTGCCCGAAGTGCTGAAAAGCACCGTTGCGGATGCTGGGGAGTACTATCTGGTGAGGAGCTTGGCTGTTCATCAGCTGGTTGCGCACGAATTCATCGACGGTTTCGTGAGGAAAGGTAAGGATGGACGGCAGACGCAAAGATTGTGGGTTTTTCCATAAACAGCGAAGTTAATTTGCTACTGTTGCCCCATTCCATCGAAATTCTACAAGCCAGCTGACAGGAGAGCTTCTGTCACCTCCCTCCTCCTCTCTCATTCCCTCATAGCTCTCTGGTTCCCTCACAGTTCAACACAGTGCAGCCTTGCCTGTTTTCCTAGGCGTGAAGAGGGCTTGATGCCTTTTTTTTGTTGGCCTTTAAAGTCAAAAGAGAGGAGGAAAAATAACGTCAAAGAAACAGGAAAGAAATCCATTGATGTAAAAAATGTGACACTGCTTTCATGTTAGCAAGTTTACGCAATCTGACTCTTGTATTTCTGAAAACAGATAACAGAGATCTAAATCAAATTTTGTGGAAGTATCTCCCACTTTCCACCTTCTCCTGTTTTCCACCTTGCTTTTATATGAACTAGTAATCCATATATTCCAGGAAAAAATGTATTTTACTGCACAGGCAATGGAAGCAAGGTCAGGTACCCTGTGAGAGTGTAGGGATGCTGTTAGACTGTTTAGGTATGGGGTCAGGTAGGCCAAAACCCAGCTGGAACTGGTCTTGACAAGGGGTAAAAGAGGAACAAGAAAGTCTTCTGCAGGTACGTAAAGCAGAAAAGGAGAGTCCAGAAGATTGTGTGACCAGTCGGACTGCTAACAACAGACAAGGAGAAGGGTGAGGTGCTCAACAGCTTTTTTGCCTCAGTCTTCACTGGCAATTGCTTTTCACACAGCCCTCAAATGGATGGTTCAGAAGATATTTGTGAAGTCACAGAGGTCAGATGAAGTCTCTGCTGACTGGAAAAAAAGCAACATCACGCTTGTTTTTATGACATAGGAAGAATCACCCAGTGAACTGCCAAGTCGTCAACGTCACCTGTGTGACAGGAAAGGTCATGGAGGAGATCCTCCTGGAAGCTATGCTAAGGGTCACATGGAAGAGAGGGAGGTGATGTGGGACTACCAGCATGGCTTCGTGAAAGGCAGGTCCTGCCTTACCGACCTTCCTACTTCTTACGATGGTGTAACTGACAGTGGACAAGGGAAGAGACACTGATTTCATCTGTAAGGCTTTTGACATAGCTCCCTGTAACATCTTTATCTGAACTGTTCAACAGATGTGAAACTGGTTGCAAGGTTGTACCCGGAGGGTGATGGTCAATGGCTTAATGTCCAGATGGAGATCACTGATGAGTGCTGTCCCTCAGGGGTCAATACTGGGACTAATGTTCTTTAACATCTTCATCAGTAGCATCAACAGTGGGACCGTGTGCACCAGCAGCAAGTTTGCAGACAACAAGGAGGTGTGTGGTGCAGTCAACACATCTGAGGGATGGCATGCTGTCCAGAGAGATCTGGACATGCTTGAGTGGCAAACCTGGGAGAACCTCATGAGATTCAACACATTCAAGTGCAAGGTCCTGCACCTGCTTTGTTGCAACCCCTGCTGTCAGTACAAGCTGGGGTTGAAAGGATAGAGCATAGACCTGCTGAAAAGGATCTGGGGGTGCTGATGAGCACTATCTGAGCATTATCTGCTCAGCAGGCTGGACATGAGCCAACAGTGTGCCCTTGCAGTCCAGAAAACCAGCTGCCCTGGGCTGCATCAAAAGAAGTATGACCAACACATCAAGGGAGGTGATCCTGCCCCTCTGCTCTGTGCTGGTGCGGCCTCACCAGGAGCACTGTGTCCAAATGTGGAGAGAGAGGCATTTACCTGTTGGAGAATGTCTAGAAGAGTGCCACAAAAATGATTAAAGGGATGGAATACCTCTCCTACAAAGACATGCTGAGACAGCTGGAGCTGTTCAACCTGAAGAAGAGAAGATTCTGGGGAGAACTGGTAGTGGCCTTTCAGTATCTAAAATGGGGCTGTAAGAAGGGACAGACTCTTGCAGGGTCTGTCACGATGGGACGACAGGAAATGGTTTCATACTAAAAATAGGGAGATTTATAAAAAGCATCTTCTTATGTCCAATATAAGAGTGTTGAGGCACTGGAGCAGGTTGCACAAATTGGTCTGGAAGCCCCTTCTGTGGCAGCACTCAAGGTCAGGCTGAGTGGGGCTTTGAGCTGATCTGTCTGTAGGTGTCCATGTTCATTGCAGGGCAGTTGGGCAAGGGGACCATTAAAGGCCACTTCCAACTCAAACAATTGTATGTACAGTTTCTTCCGTTTGCTGAGTGAGAAAGTTTGGACATGGAAGTAATGTATGTGTGGATTGAGGCATGTTGGTAACGTTACCTGCATTACAAGTTCTTTGCAATAGTACCATTGTAAACTTTATAAAATTAATAACAAACATTTTGTTCAAGAAGGTGGAAGAAAGTTACCTAGCGGAAAGACAAGAATTAAGAATAATTGAAAAGATTTGGAACGTACTTGAGTATCTTGAAGTGAATATTTCTTGTTTGTTATATCTTTCCCCAGGGGCTGTATGATCTCATAATTTTCTTCTTTACTGTTAAAGGTTCATGCTATGCACTTAGCTATAACACCAGAATTGATCAAGATAATACTGCAGCTTTACTCCCAACTGGTATGTCCTTTTGTTTTTTTAAGATATGTACATTGATTATGATTTTCAGTGTTGGTTGGTTGAATTTTTTAATGTGGGATTACGTAAACTGGAAGATGGGCCTACTGCACTTGCCTGCTTTATTTAGAAGTATGCTAAAATAATTCAACTTCCTTAATTCACGCTGTTAAATGATTTTGTCTGAAGGAAAGTATAATAAAAAATCGATGCTGCTTGTTGATAGTATTTAATGTCAGTGCTTCACCCTGTCAGAAATTGCTACATCTGCATTCCCATCATTAGCTTTATGACAGAGTATTATTTCTCAGGTTTTGCATGCAAAGAAAACAGATCTGTTCTGACATTCAAGTGTGTTTTCATGCTGAAGTTTAATGGTTTATCAAACATAATAGAAACACAAATTGGATTCTTTGCCCTCTAGCTTAAGGTGTTAAAACAGATCAGGTGCCCATCGGGGCATAAGGAAATTCAGATTCTTCAGAGGAGGAATTGTTTTGTGAACTCCGTTAGCATAGTCCTAGCAAAATAGGTACTTGGTAGTGGCTGAGTTTGTATGGTACAGTCATTACCAGCTGTGCAGAGACAGCATTACTGTTCCTGGTGATGGCAATGTCTGAATCCTTCAGCACAACCTTATTTGTTTGATTTCTGTATTATACTGTTACTTATATCGAAATACTGTGGTAGCTATCTGTTGTGTGAAATTGTGTACCAAGTGGCAGCTGCCAGATTTGGCTTGTGAGCTGGGGAATAGAGGTGCTCCTGAGCATTATCTGCTCATTGCCAATCAGCGTGTTTCACTCAGTGAGAGTAGTCCCACAGGAGGCGATGCTTTTGTATGTTTAATTGAGCAGAGAATGAAGGAATGTTTACAAAATCAAGTCCCAAGTGTAGCTCAGTGTTCAGCCAATGACACAGCAAATGTAGGGGTCGAGAAGAGGAAGGATTGAGTGAAATACTCCCAGGATACAGTAAAACAAACAAACCTGTGCCTAAACCAGTAACAATATTGCACTTTTCTCGTTCAAATTCATAAGACCTGTAGGATAATAAAGAACAATTTAATTTAAATGTCAAGGATAAATCTGGTAATCAGTTTAACTGAAACTAAGGGCTCTGGATTATATTAGTAATACCTAGTGATCCAGAGTTAACATTGTATAAAGTATGTGGTTCTCGGGAGACTTTCAAGGGAACTAAGTTGAAAATTATTTAAATTAAAGTTTGTTTTGTTTATAGGAAAACTAATTCTGTCAGTAGATAAAGATACTTACGAGGAACTTGGTCTGCAAGGTCGCCCTTCTCGGTATTCTGGTAAAAAACCAATGAGATACAGTAAGTGTAATTGACATTAACAGTTCTTACTTCAGATCTGTGTGTGAAATGCCTTATTAGGATGTTAAAACAGCAGCACTGAAACTTACATTTCCTTAAAAATGACTAGAGTCTAGATGGTATTTTTCCAGATGTAATAAAAAAGTACCCATAAGGAAACAGACATTCTTGGGGTTATTCTGTAAGGTCTTTAATTTCTGGGGGTTTGATTCAGTGCTTCTATTGGAGTGCTGTGGAACTCAAGAATTTCTGTATGCTTTGCGAGGTATCTGTGCCTTCTGATTTAAGAGGAAAGGCTGAGAGACCTGGGGCTCCTCAGTCTGGAGAAGAAAAGGCTGAGAGGAAATCTCCACACTGTTCATAAATATGTGCAGCGTGAGACCCGAGTTGGCTGGGGGGACTCTTTGGTGGTGTGCAGTGATAGAAGAACTGGGCAGAAACCAGAACACGGGAAGCACTGTTTTGGGACTTTGTTGTTGCTGTCACTAGGAAACAGTTGCATATTACATCCAAATAAGGGTGGCAGGAGGAGGGGAGGTGTTTTACATAATGGGGAGTCATATTTGCATAGTTGAATACTTTGTAAAGATGCTGTACATGTGAAAAGGTATTCTGTTGCTCTTTGGGTTTTTTTTTTTGTGTGTGTGTGTGTTATTTTAATTCTTATTGTTGATATTCAATTTAGTCAATTGAATTAAAATTACTTCTATACATTTTTGCAGTTATAACTATTGATTTGACCGATTCCAACTTTCACCCTGATGGCAAGAAATATAAGAGGGTGCTTTGGGCTTTGAAGGAAAAGAAACCTTTAGAATTTGACTTCTTACTGGCTTGGTATAATTCAGGTAATAAGAACTGAATGTAAAACTAAAATAAAACTGACATTAAGTCCAAATATTTGTAGTTTACTGCTTTTCTCCAGTATTGTCCAGTTGTATTTCCTCAGAACAGATTGTTTTGGGTATGTAGCATTTGCATAGCACTGACAAAAAACACAGGTAACCGTGCCTTATCAGAACTGTAGCTTTCAGTGCACTTCTGCTTGGAGTTACTAGGAAGTCTCCACACTAGTGAGATGTCAGAGAGGTCCTCAAGCATGCTTTCCCATCTGCTCTTTACATTCTTAGTGCTTCTGGACTCTTTAAAATGTGAGCATTCCTGATGTGAGAAATAAAAGCTGCTTTCAAGCTCTTTCAGCACTGCCCCTTGTTTCACTTGATAGTCTTCCAGGTTTCTCAACTTTTAATACAAACTGTATTACAAGGATTTGTCCTTGTTTGTCATTACAGAAGTTGTTTAAGGCTTGCAGTTTCTGACCTTGTCATCTTCAGGAAAGAGTCACTGTGAAGACCTCTGCTACCATAAATGGTGACATAAATCCAACTAAGGAGGCAGATCGTCAGGCTCAGCTTGCTTGAATTTATTGACTCTGGGCAGAGAGAAAAAAGCTGTTAGGACTTTTGTCTGTTGTGCTTTCTACCTTTATTGCTGCCTGTGTAGTGTCATTCAGGAAGAATACTATCCTTTTTCTTCAGTTTCTTGTGGCCAGAAAACTAGTCAGGTTAATCATCTCCTGAATATGAAGTTGATTCTTTCACAGAAAGACATTTGGATTTAAGTCTGTGACATAGGAAGACTTTTCCTTTGTAAAATAAATCAAAATAAAATATAGAACCCATGCAGATTTTATTAATAGGCATGAGGCATTGTGTGGATTCTGCTGGAAGGGGAAAAGAAGGCTGTGTTTTCTTGAGTGTCCTTGTCCTCCATGAGCATTGTGCTTGCAGCCTTCCTGCTGAACACTGGTGTTTCTTGCCATGGCCAGCACTGCTGGAGGCCTGTAAACATTCATGTCACTTTCCAAAAATAAGGTTTGTAGTTTTCATACTGATCTTTTTTTTTTTTTTTCCTCCCCTATTTCCTGGTTCTGGCACTCAGAGGAAGAGAAAGAGGGAATACAGAGTGTCTTGTGTCTTTAATGAGAGAATCAAAGTCATCTTTTCTTCTCTAATTTCTATGGCAATTTTAAATATTTATTGGCTGAAATTCACTGGACTCCAAGAGAACTTTGACAGTGTAGCTAGTTGTGGGCATGGAAAGATATGCTGTAGCTAGAGGAGGAGTTAGGTTAGAGACTTGGCCACAGCCTTCCAGATTTCCTGACATTAGGACTACCACTGATGTTGCTATTTGGAGGTTTAAAATGTGTCAGTTTTTGTTTGATAATTCTGAGGTGATATTATGTGTTCTTTGAGACTGTTAGTGTAACAAATACTTAAAGGAAGAACAGAATGGAGGAGAATTGTCTGTTCTAATGCGCTTCAAATTCACGTATGTATTTATGTAAATTTATAAATTAACAAAAGTTCAGTGTCTGTGCCCTTCTGCACTTGGACAATCTTTCTTGCAGGATGGCTAAAAACAGTCAGTTTAGCCCTCCTCCTCCAAGTGACTGCTTTTTGGGGGGTAGATATGGCTGATAGAGCTTAAGCAGTCCAGAGTTTTTGATAGTGGGCCCCAGATATTGTATTCTGCAGTTAACTGTATCCCGTCCCATTCTTGACTTAGGTCCGTTCTTTCCCACTTCAAGGTCATCTGTACCTCAGACTAATTTGATGCAATTGATAGATCTGTTCCCAAACCCATGGTCAGCTGCTCACTTCTTCAGTGTTTGGGGAAATGGTGTTTTGGGATCTCAGCTAAGTAGGTGGGAAAGCTGCTTATCTCAGTGGCTAATTCTCATCTTTTTCTGGGGTGATCTTAAGTTCCATATATGCTTTATATGAAGGTGATTTCTCAGTTTGCTGTGAGTCAAGAATTTTTGCCCTGAACCTCCCTGGCTCCTAGATGAAGTTTCCCATCGCTCTAAGAACATCAAATATATGGACTTTAGTGATGGGATCAAATCTCCTGGAGTGATTCTTATGTGTCGTCCTCAGCTGAGAAAACTAAAAGCCTCGCTACCTGGGCATTCCGAGTAAAGGACTTGAGTGCCTCTTAGGAAATTGAGAAGGGACACTTTTGACGCTTGTAAAGTCATGATCCAGGGCAGTTTATGAGACTGTAACTTTTTGTAGTGTTCCTGAGAACTGCATGGGTTCATACCAAAGAGTTGCTTTTGCTTCTAGATGCCATGCTGTCTGTAGGATGCAGTTCTTGCTGAACTAGAAATGCTGGGATCCCTCTGGATGCTCTGTGCTCTTGGAGGAAATACTGCCTAAATTAATTTGAGCTTAACTTCAATTAAATTGTTTCAGAGATGCAGTATCTCCATTTATATCTACCTTATGTATGCTGTCTATTATGCTTAAATGCCTGAGGAATTCCTGGAGATGTTGAGCTGGACATGACCTGATGATGTACTGCATGCATCACACTTGCTCACAGCAGGGATTGGTGTTTGTGCAAAAGAAGGAATGTATGGATGGATGTTCATAAGGCAAAATGTTCCCTAGCCTCATGTGTCAGGCGTGAGCAGAACTCAAAGTGTGAGTGCATTTGCAGTCCACTTTGTTAGGGGGGTGGGTTAATAGGCAGTAGCTTTCCTTTCACGTGTTCCTTTTCAGGATGCTCGGAATTCATTTAATGAGTTATTTCACTACTTGACCAGTTAGTTTTGCTTAAATTTTCTATTGGCAGATCTATTTCACTACTTGACCAGTTAGTTTTGCTTAAATTTTCTATTGGCAGATCTATTTCTACACTTAGTAGTTTAATAGTAATGTTACTGAGCTGTACTGAGTTGCTGGATGCACTGATTCTCAGTTCAGAGAAGATAAAGAATCTGAAAATTCTATGGCTTTTGCAAAAGACAAAAGTACATAAGCATTTCTAGTTGTGGTTCAACACCACACGCAGCATCTTCTTAAATGCACATAGAAATGCTTTGTGAATTCAGTGTTCCTTTTGTGTAACAGTTTTGTAACAGCCCTTTGTGGTGTTGTGTTGTTAAGGTGCAGAGGGATCCACACTGATGTCATACTTCCCGAAAAACCAAATAAAGGCCCTAAAGCCAAAAGTAACATTGAGCACATTGAGAGACTTGCAGTGTCCAACGTTACAAAGCAGTGAACTTCAAGGAAAGCCAGAAGAGTCCTGCAGTACAGAGGAACTGTTTGAATGGTTGGGTGCAGTCTTGAATCAAGTTAACCTGTAAGTATTTGAATTTGTTTGATCTTCAAGCAACAATTGATTTAAGGGAGAGTTAAGTAAGAATTAAGAAAGACGTGTTTCTGTCAAGAACGTCTGCTGTGCACTTAAATGCTTGATGTAAGTCCTGATTAACTTGCCTGTGATTTTAACATGGCAATTTGGGTGTCACTTGGCTATTAATTGGGGATCAATTTAGATAATGTACATATGTATTTCTTTGGTACAAGTTTTGACTACTAAAGCTTTGTTTAGAGGATGTTTGTTTGTTTGTTTCAGAGACAACGTATCTTCTAGTTTTATATCAACCTATTGCTGTCCTCAGCCCAACACAGTGGTGGACCGAGCGTTTTTGTGCACCATCACGGGCTTCATAATTCCTGAGAAGATAATTCAGATATTGGAGCAGCTGTGGTAAGGGTTTACAGGAGGATCTCCTGGGAGTCCAGTGGTTTTTTGGTACATTTTAAGTTTTGGAGTCACTTCAAAACACTTTTTTCCACTGGTGCTGTTGAAAGTAAATAACAAAGTACAAAATGAAATTTTAATTGGGAAATAAGCAGGAAGCTTGATGTTGGTATGAAAAAAAAAAAAGCAGTAATTATTTTTGGACACTTCCCTGATGTATAAAAATTTGAGAATGACTTCCTTGCATTCTAGTAATGACTGTTTTTATACCTTCATTTCTAAAGCACTCCACTGGAACTTCTACATTTTTCAGATTCCGTGTCAATGAATGTCGAGTGCCCTGAAATATGTCTGACTTAAAATTTGTAACTATTGATAGAAAATATGATTGCAATCCCTTTGTAATACCGTAAAGATCATCACAGGGCATTCAAGGTTATTATGACATTCTATCAAATTAACTTATATATATCTGCTACACCATGAGTCATATAAAGTGAGTAATGATGAACAGTGGTTCTAATGCACTGCTGGTCTACCTGCTACTAGTTATCTTGGATCAGTGCAGTGTCTGCCTGGAATGTATATTAGCTGTACTGATAGTGAATTCTGAAACTTCCTTGCTACCTGTGTAAGAGAGCTCTTGAAGTGTGTGGCTACTGATGGTTGTAGCACTGGCTCAAGGCAACGTTGCTGTTGGTTTGTCTGAAAGGTCTTCATTACTCGTTCAGTGTTTTTGACCTTGTGTACTTGAACGTTCTTCTCCTTCCATTATAATTATTGATAACCTTGTTTTCTTCCTTTGCAGTTGCTATTTCAGTGAACCAAAGCTGGCACAGTGGTTGACCTTAACTGTGCACGGCTTTGCAGACAGCCCCGTTTCCTGGAGAGAGAATGAACATGGCTTTCACAAGGGAGGAGAGAACTTGTACAACTTTGTCATTTTTAGAAATCTGGACTACTGGCTTCAGATGGCTTTAGGAACTCACGATGATTGTCCTCCGTAACGCTTTGTCCAAACACTTTGTCTACTGAAAAAGCATTCTAAGAATGCCAGGGTACTGTATAAAAAGACAGCTTTTATAAAAATAATTAGGTAATAAGTTAAAGAGGCTTTGTGTTGTTTGTTTTTTTTTTTTATGAAGCATGACCTACAGTGGAAAGAATGGATTTTTGTTTCTTCACTGCCTCGCTGTCTTCAGTTCTGGAAGACTTCACAGTTCTGTCTTTAAGAAAAATACTTTGTGTGTGTGTGTATGTGTGTGTAAGTTCTCAGACATTGACTGTAGGTTGTTTCTTTTTATCCCAGCATCATTTGGAAGTATTGTTAAATATTGGTAGTGTAGCAAAAATGCTAAGCCACGGCCTGAAGCAGTGATTGAGCACCTGGTGGGAAGGCAGGGCCAACCCAGGGGAGCTCAGGTGCATGCAGTGTGCCTGAGTGACTGGAACAGATGGAGCCAGGATCCACCCCTTCCCAGACCCCATTTAAGGGTTGGCAGTGGAGGTGAGTGTATCTCACTGGAGATCCCTGCCTACATGAGGCCTTCCAGAGGTGAGCAGATTTTCTTCCTTTGTTTCTTAATCCGTGGCTGCTGCCTTTGGGCTTGTTCTCATTTGCTGTTATCTAGGGTTTTGCTACTCTGCTATTACCACTGTACTTTCTATCACATTATAGCATTACAGCAGTATACCTGTCGAGACAGCGAGGTGCTTATTTAGGATGGGTTATATAAAAGAAAGTGGTGCATTGGGTGGTCACTGGGACCACAAATAACACCAAAAGAGGAACTCTGGGAGAAAACTCTGGGATTCCTAGGTTCCTCATGACTAAGATCAGATTATTGAAGAATGGGGACCTATAAGGGACAACGGTCCCGTTATTAAATCCCTTTCAAAAATGGCTGACTTGTCAAATAAACTGGGACAAAATCTTTTGACAACTGAGGAAAGAGTAGTAGCAGTATCTGCTGTGGCATTGCTGCTGCTGCTTATTGTTGATGTATATCATTCTTCAGAGGAAGAATTAAAAGTGGAAGATGAGATTTAGAAGCCTGTATTAGGCAGCTGGAAAATAAAGTTATGTATTTGACAGGGCAAACTGTCCTACCTTCAAATGGAACTTCACCTTTGAAATTAAGACCCATATTATTAGAAGAGGAGAAGAACTTGCATCAGCAGGATCCTTGGATCCTAGTTGAATCCAAGAATGAAAAGAAGGCCAAGCAGACTGAAATCCAACTAGAGGACCTCAGATCCTCTAGAAATAAGACCCGTAATAACTCAGAAGACCGAGAAAATCTAGGTTAAACTAGCAGGGTTGGTACCTGAAGAGCCTGCACACCCCACGCTTCATGTAATGGCGCACCTGTGCACAGCTGCTGAACTTAGGGCTTTGTTGCCACAGTTCAAACAAAGAACTTGAGAGAGCATATCAGCCTGGCTTTCGCAGATAATGGGGTATGGGGGCTGAAAGTATGGTAATTAACAGGCCTGAGGTTTCCAAACTTGCATCCATTACTACGCATGCAAACAGAGGCTGTATGTTACAATCATCCATCATGAGGAAAACCATTCTTCAGTGGATAATGGCAGTCTGTAGAGTTACATGGCTGAACAAAAGTGACATACTGGTTAAAAAAAATATGCACCTCAATGGAAGAACTCCAGAATGGTATCAGAGAACTAGGGATGAAGGAGGCCGTTTATGATGACTCGTTCACGAGTCCTGATCTGGTTAAGTTTTCAGCAGGAATGAGGGGCCCTATACTAAAACAAACCCTCCCCCACCAGTTTGGTACTGATGTCGATACTGAGCCTGAGTGGTCTTGGAGGGGTCTGACTCTCCAGATGTCTGTTGGAGAATTCAGACAGAGATGTACTGATGTCTGGGTGGTGCAGGTGGTACTAAGAGTCAGTGCAAAACATGAGCCTATTCACTTGCCAAATCTGTGCCACATTGCTAAGACTAAATAGTGTAGACTCGTGGTGGGGGCAAGAGGAAATCTCTGGAATGGTGCAGAACCTCATGTGTGGGTTGGCAGTGGAGGTGAGGGTATCTCACTGGAGATCCCTGCCTAACTGCAGCCTTCCAAAGGTAAGTAGATCTTCTTCCTTTGTTTCTGCATCCATGGCTGCTGCATTTGGGCTTGTTCTCATTTGCTGCAGCCTGGGATTGTGCCACTCTGCTCTTATTGCTGTGCTTTCCATCACATTGTAACATTACAACATTACAGTTAGTTAAAATAACACTGAGAAAAGCTCATTTGGGGGTTGAATGTTTTCTTTCTTTGCTTTAAAGATCTGTAAAGGCTTCAAACACCTATTTAAGACATTTCAGTGTACATGCAGGCAAAAGGAAAAAAAAGTGGGAGATGCATTCTCCATAAATTGGAAGAGGGAAGGAGAAGAGAATTGAGAAGCGGGTACATAGGATTAAGAGGAGCACCCACTGAACATGGAAAGAAATGATGGCTACAGAGCTGCTTTTTGGATACTGCAGATCACAAGTGGTTATGGCAAAAAAAAAAAAAATGATTACTATCAGCAATACTAAAGGCTTCTGATTTTTTGTTTTTTTTAATTAATTCCCCATGCACACAATTCCAGCCCCACTGTGTCTCTACTTTTAAAAGTAGCTTATGATTCTTGCTTGTAAAGACACACTTCTGGGAAGTACAGCGTGGATATCCTCAAACAATTCAGCTGAGTCTGAGCAGCTTTTGTTAGTGATAAACAGTAACACTGAGAACATAGGCAGCTCTAAAAAATGCAGTCTAAATCCAGTTGAAATTCCTGAAAGATTGGGTACGTTGCTTGTTTGTTTGATAGTTCATTTACTGATTCTGTAAGACATAAACAAGTATCTTTTAAGTACCAATACAGTCTAAAATGAAAGCTCTTTCACATGATGAGGAAAGAGAATGGTTGTGATTAACTGTGGGTGAAAAAAATCAAGATCTCCTATCAGGGTGAGTGGAACAGAAAAGCAGAAAGCCTGGGGGAATCAGTTGGGCTTCTTTTGTTTACTGATCCTCTTCAGTGAGGAAAATTCACCTGGGTGATAACAGGGTGGTTTTTGTCATACACCTCCACCGTGCATAACCCCTTTTGTTCAATTTTTGCAGACACACAACTGTGACAAATCAGCATGCTGTTTTCTAACTCAATACATTGTTTTTCAAAATTATCCTGCCATGAGGTGTTCCTAATGAATTACCAGCAGCAGAAATACCACCTTGTCACACATGTAGATGTAAACCCACAGAATGAATGGTTAACGAGAGTCTTGGAAAGTTCTTAGCTTGGTTCTGGTCCTTGGCTGGCTCAAAACATTAGTGTTTCATTACTACCTGGCAGTGTAGATGACTTCATTTGCTGGCTAAAGTTTCCTTTTGAAAGCCTCTGTTGAGGGATTACACCACACTTGAGCTTTCACTAGTAAGCAAAAGTGGCTTACTTTTTCTTCTCTATCAGAATGTCCCTTAAGAGTTTGTGCTTTCCTGGAAATTACACCTGCAGAAGTTCTGTGTGTAAATCTCTGTGGAAAAGTTAGATCTTGGAAACTTTGAAGCTGTTCCAATGAATGTTCTTGTCTTTCTGGCAGATTCTGTTAAAACTAACTCAGTACACACCTCTCTTACAGAAGACAGCCTCCCTGAGCTGAGAGTCTTGTATTTGTATGTTAGTTTCCCTTATTAACCAAGATAAAGGCATTAAGCCTTATTCATGTGTGTTGTAATATAGTCAGCAGGAGTGCAGCAGCTTTTGGTCTTGAGGCTGTAATGAATTCAGTAGGATCAGGTGAAGTGATTTTCCTTCGAGGCACCTGGTTACAGAGCACGTGGGATTGCTGATGAGGCAGCTGCTGCAGAAGTGCTGGTGGGTAAACTATTCTGGTTTCACTGAGATGGTTCTGGAAGGTAAGCTCGGAACTTAGGCATTTCAGCTCTTACCAGTTTTCCTCGACATGTGAGTATTAAAGTTAATTTTTTAGGGGTGGGCCAATGGTTCTCTTTACAGTCAGCAGACTGTAAATGCTTCTCAGTGGTGTGGACAGAGTCATTTGGTTCCACTGCTTCATGCCATCCCTAGTCACCTCCTGGTGGTTGTTTCAAACGGCAGCTGGGGAAAGGATGAAAACATTGTCTCTGAGTCCTGCAATTGGTTGAAGGTGTTGAGTTGGCTTTGAGCTTTTTTTTTTGTTTCCTTTAGGCTCTTACAAAGCATGATGGAAAATATTTGGCTGTGAATAGTCACTACGGTTGTCTGCTCTGAGACTCTGTGATCTGGTGCTTTAATAAGCAGATCTAGGAGTGCTCTGTGGTGTTCCTGCCCCTCAGACAGCAAGCTGTCCTGTGCTGACTGGGCTTCCTAGTTACACAAAAGACTTCACTGGGTGGAATTGACTTCTTTCTATCTGTAAGCCTCTGTGATCCTAGGGAAGAGAGAAAGGACAGCAGCGTGTCCCCTATGGTCTGTAGCGCAGACAGAGGGAGGTCAGTGTGTCCTCTCCAGGAAACTCCCAAGCATGGGTGAGACTTGCTGCAGAAAGCATCATTGTTTGTGTCCCTGGGGCACTGCTTAGAAGAGAAGAGCTGGGGCTCAGCCAGTAATTCAGGGAAGAGATGTGCAGAGTAGGTGAGGTGGCAGATGAAATTTTGCAGAACGAAAGATAACTGTGGGTGCTGTTCTTGCCCTTTGTGCCTGACTGTGAGGGAGGACAGGAAAGTCCAAGGGGTTCCTGAGAGCTGCAGAAGTAACAAGGAGCAGCTGTACACCAGCTGCTTCTGAGATCAAAGGGGGGTTACTGCTCACTATGAAGTTTGTCCTCTGGGGAGTGTTTTATCTAGCGTGGAGAAGGAGAGCCAAATATTTGGATGCAGAGGCAAGCCTGAGGCAAGTTGGTTGCATAAGGAGTAGAGGTTTTTGTTCTGGTATGTGGACAGTGATAAGATGTTCCTTGAGAGCTAAGCAAACAGTGCTCTGCTTTGACCTCAGCCCTTCTGCTGAGCTGTGCCAGTCTTCCTCTAGGCTGATGGAAGGAAAGGGAATTTTACTGAGAGGCTGATGGGTGATCTTGTAGCAAGCTGGGAAGTATTTGATTGAAAATGGCAGGAATAGGAGTTAAGTTAGGTAGCACTATTTGATGGAGGTAATAATATTAAGTAACACTAAAGTGGGGGAAATCTAAGAAAATTAGAGATAAGGATGAGGAAAAAGGAACTTCCACTATCCAAAGAGATTCTAAAGATGCTGTGGTTGTAGTGAGAAAGCAACAAGACAGCACAATAAGACAGCTTAATTCTGGATAATACAGGAGAAGTGAGTGCTGATCTGAGGCTGCTTGATCGAGAGAGGTAACAGGGATTGATGGAAGGAGGACCCCTGCTGCAAAAAGCCCTGCAAAATAAATAGGTAAGATAAAAAGTTGAAAGGAAGGCTTAGGGAAGTATTTCTTTCCCCTGTCACAAAGTTACATAGCACACCAGTGGCTGATCTGCTGTTAGAATGAAGGCTCATTATAGCTAGCTCAGTGATCTAGGTACTAGACTGTAGTTCCTCTAGTACTGTTAATTGATAATTACATACATGGAGTCCATTTTTAGTGTTTCTTTATGTGGTGGTTATACTGGAACGTGTTTGAAGTATTTCAATCATTTTTACTCCCAGAATAGAGCTTAAAGAGCAAAAACAGAGACTAATTCAATGAGTGGGCTATGAAATTCCCACCTTCTGAATATTTAAAAACCTCTGCTGGCAGAGGAAAAAAAAAAGGCTTCGGATTCATTCTTGGAAGTATGCTTCCAGCACTGTGAGCACTGTGTAAACCATTTTAATGCAACCTTATACAGGAGTGAAAAAGGAGAGCCAAAGTGATTTGAGCAGTTCTTGGCTTTCCAGAGTAGAGTGAGGTAGCTATGCCAAATTTCTTTTTGCTGGCTATATTGTAGAAGTTTAGTGGACTTCAATTACTAGAAAATGGGTATGTTTTGCAATTAAGGAACATTCTAAGCAGTAGTATATGCTATTTTTCTTGCAGTGCTGAATGCCTCCTTTCTCTCCGCCCGCTATTGAATGTAGTTTGGCATCAATATTAATATTATTGTTATTAATATCTCAGCCAAACTTCTAAGTTCACTAAATACCAAGGAACTTAAGGTTTCTACATTGCATACTGGTAGGGCTGTCGAGTATACAGAGAAACTGGGTTTTATTAGTGGTTTTAGCTTGTATATTGATTAATCTTTGCCACTGTTAAATTTTATGGCTTTCTAAATTGAGTATGTGTTTTAAGAGTATAATTTAAGCCGCTGTGGGAAGCTAGTGCTGTGTTACGCCACAGCTTTCAGAAGTTCTTGTAGTTTGATATCGAAATATCGCATTGGGGTTATAGCCATATCCAGATGGGCACCTCATTGTCATTGTCCATCACAGACTGCATTTTATGGGGTGAGGTATCTTTGTTACTGAAGCAAATTTGGTGTTAGCTTTTGCAGGGCAGGCACAAAACCAAGCAGCTAAGCATCAGTTCTTGAACCTGTTATTCTGTTAGGTAATAAATCCAACTTCAGATCTCGTGATGTCAGAACAAGAAGTTGCAGACCCATAAACTTATTTCAATGTGTTCTAAAAAAGATTTTTGCCAGTGTTGGTATCGTTTGTTTTCCCATCGTTGGTGTAAATGCTCTGTGATGTACTTGTAACTGTTTTGACAGGAATCTGAAGGTGCACTTGCGTGTCCAGGTTCTTCTCATTCTGCAGTTTAGCTCAGTCTGCTCTGAAGGAGAAAGGGGTTATGTTGTTGGTGGGTTTTCTGGCATAGGTGGAGTTGGGGAGAAGAGGGGGTGGTTGAGGTGGGAGAGCTGCATGAAGAACTGTTAGAGAGATGGGTTTTTCTGATAACGAATTGCTGAGTGACCCTGTACAAGTAATTTTGCAGCTCTGTGCTGCTCTGATAGTGTCAGTGTACCAGACTCAGTGATGCTACTTGCTTTGTAAAACACACTGGGATAGCTATAAGTGCATGCAATGCTCGCAAAACTTCAAAACCTATAATCAACTCTGTCCACATCTGTCTTCCTCTGAAGACTGCTGATCAGAGAGCAGTAGTTTTGACCAGAGCTCCAGGGCAAAACAAGTCATATCTTTCCTCTACCTGTCTGGGGAATGATGTAAATGAAGGAAGTGGCATAGGTTTTGTTCTGCTTAAGGCAAGACTGTAGTTTCTGGGAAGTATGACTCTGTTGGCAATGTTGTTGAGAACAGAGAGATGAAGGGTAACTAAGGGTAACATGAAGCATTTGGGATATTTATAAAAACGTGAAATGGCTTTTCTTGTTAAAAGGATGGTTGTGCATCATTAGAGGCTACAAAAGTGAAGAGGGAACATTCTTTTCAGATCAGGAGGAAAGCAATTCTCAGTGGTTGCTAATCTATTTATGTTCCAGTCATACTCAGAGTGTGACTTTGTGAGCTGAATCTCTGGTAATTAATTGCCTTGAATATGTCACTCTGCAGCAAGATTCATTGTTCTGTTTTCCCCAAGAGGAAGGCTCCGATTTTTAGCTTTAGGACTTCCCTGTAAAATGAGCAGAGAGACATGGCTAAATTCCCATGTATTGTTTTGTGGAAACATTATTAGTTATGGCTTCCATTACAAGCGTGTCAGTTCAGTGTGATCTAGACAGAAATTGGTGTGTCCGGTGGGAAGCAGCCAGTACTGTATTATGAGGATAATACATGAGTTTTAGGAGTGAAGTTTTGATCCCTGTTGATAGGGTTCCTGGAGCTTTGCAGAATCGGTAGGATGCTATTTGGTGCACTGGTTTCTCAGACAGTCACAGACTTTTATTTTTATTTTTTTTTTTCCCTCAACTTCTTCCTGCCAGGTTCCCTTTACTATTCCCCAAGCAATGCTCAAAACATCTACTAAGGCCAAGTTAGATGAAGGTGAACTGAAAGCTCCTTGCCTTGGGTAAAGATTTAGAGGGACAAGATTAAACACAGTGCCAAGAAGCTATGTAACGTGGCTTCAAAAGGACCTCCAGCTCGACCTCACTTACGTATCGGAGCCCTTTGCTTTTATGCCTTCCCTTCCCTTGAACAGAAGTAAATGCGTTTTTAAATAGTGAAGCATTCCTGTAGCTTCCTTTCAAGTCCCCGAGGTATTGTTGGCCGTGGGAACCTCTCTGTATAGCTCCTATGGAATCGGGAACTTGGAGCACAGCCACGACACTTCCATGTAAGAAAATACACATGCTCTATGCAGAACTTCTCACTGATGATGGAAATCTGGGTGGACTAGCCAATTCTTATTCTGTAGATTTACTTCTTTTGTGAATGAAAACCTACACTGAATCTTCTTCCCTGGGGGCTGAAAGTGGAGTTGCTGTTAAGTTTCAACTAAATTTGAGATGTCCTTAAATCCAGATGCTGTTCTACCTGTTCCTTCTTTAATCCATGGCCTGACCCAGTTAACTACATGCTGAGAACCTCTAGGAAGAGGAGTCGTGAAGAATATTTTTTCCTTCGTGCCTATCAGAAGGTAGGTCTGCCCCATCCAGGGCTGTTTTGGTACTTTGCAATCTGGAACGGCTATTTATTATTTTTAATTACAGCTGCGTTGGTAGGTTCATTGAGAAAGTTCAAGTGTTCCTCCTATATTTGCTTGCATAATTTCTAAAGTTGTTTACTATGCTGAAACTGAAAAACCAGCCAGGGAGATTGGCGTTGCTGAAGGCAGAGGGCCTGCTCAGTGGCCTGCTTGGCCTGCCCTTGGCCAGCGTTTGCCACAGGCAGTGTAGATAAGCAGACAGGATTTAATTCCAGGAAATAAAAACTGTGGAGTTCTTGGCCTCTCTTCTGGAAGAGCAATCTGACAACCACCATTCAGACAAAAAGCTCTCAGCACTGACAGCTCACAGTTTGACTCACAAATGATGTGTCTCCAAGAAGGTAATGGTATTGTGTTTTTGTGGTTTTCTTCTTGTGTTTGTTTGTTTTTTGTTTTCTCAGAGAATGGTCATTTATTTGTTATTTTCTGGAAGACCCCAGGAAGATTATTCAGGAACAAAGACGGGATGGAAAGTTGCAGTGGTAACATAAGGCAGAAATTTGATAGAGACTTCTCAATAGCGTAGAAATTGCTTTATGAAACAGATTTGGTTCAAAGTGTCATAAGATCTTGTCCCTGTAAGTTATCAGGGCAAAGTAAAAGCACCTTGAAGTCTGGTGCAAGCTCACATGATTACTCTTCTAAAATGGCTGTGATGCCCTTCTTCTTACCCCTGAATTCAATTTCAATAGCAACAAAGAAGTAGAAGTGAATAAGGGGAAAAAAAGAAAAACTAGAATAATGTAAAAGTTGGTCTTGGACTGAGGTTAAATATGATAAATTTTGCCTTGAAGGGAGATCTTTTAGGTAGCAATTGAGAAAAATATACAGTATTTGAAGACTGAGTTGAGGATCTGTTCTCTTTTCTCTCTCCTAACTCAATAAGAGCTGTACGGACAGAATGGGACAGCTTCTGTGCATGTGACAGAGATCTTAACAGTGTTAAGATTTCAGTGCAAACTAGGAATTCACACATTCTTCCAGTGTCCTGAATTTCTTATAACTAGTTTTTTTATTAGAAAGGTAAAATTCCAGTAGTCTACCTTGCCAATTGATTCTATCTATATGTAGATATATTCCATTCCCAGTCCAACCAGAAGAGGAGATACTGCCCTGTGCTAAGAGAAGACCTGCAAGTGCCAGCATCTGTGCAAGAGTCAGGAATCTGGTTACTGTTGTAATGAACCATCTTGAATTTTTGTCCTTGATTTCTTATGGCGTGAGAATGCCTATGAAATATACATAAATATATATTTATATGAATATATAATTTGTAAATTACCTACGATATGCTCTCTTGTAAGTAAGTGCCATTGAGGATGGCACATCTTTGATTAAATCATCTGCTGTTAGCCCTTGAGCTCTGTCCTGTCATGATCTCTGAGCTGTTCTGTGTGGCCCCGAGTGTGAATTAGTGGGTCAGATTTTTGAAGAACTCTACACTTCTAAGTAGAAATAAGTAGCTGTCTTCCTGTGGGCTTACATTTCTTTCCACATTGTGGATTATTTTTTTCCAATTTGTTTTTGTTGATTTAACTCCCCCAGATGCTTTTCTGTGTCTGTATTTTGGAAATGACTGCAGTCAGGTTTAATACAGAGGGGGTAGACTTTATTTCTGCTGCAACCTTCCTGCATAAACTTCCTGGGTGTTCTCAATGAAGGAGTCACTATCTGGGGACAGGGAAAAAAGGAAGCAGTACAAATTCTGAGAACTTTACTGTAATTCTAACCTCTTCTGGTGCTGGGTGTGTAATGTCTGTGTTCTGCTAGCAGTTTTATGTCTAATGCCATAGTAATGTGTGAAAAGGATCTGCCTTCTGCCTTTCACTGCTTCCAAATGTTTTTAGAAAATAAATAAACAAACCTGGACAAAAGTGGCGAAGTTCCAGAAAAGGTTTTGCTGTTGATAGAAAAAGGACAGAGAGAAAGGAAATGTTTCCCCCAAGCCAGTGCTTTCAAACTTGTTTGGCTGTTCTTAAGGTTCAGAAAGTTTGCCCTTGCCCGCAGTGAGACATACAGCCTATTGTCCTGTGTCCCTGTAGCTGCTCTCAGGATGACACTGCCAGCAGAATAATGTCACACAGAACAATTTTTGGAGATACTGGGCGAAGTACAAAATGGATCTATCGTGCCTTATTTTTCCTCTTTTCCTCTGGCTTGCCTCAGTGATGGAAAATGTTGGTGCATGGAAATTGTGAGACAGACTGTCAAAAACAGTAATTGTGTGAGATAGTGAAAAACAATTTCAAGGTATTGTAAAGAGCTAGGGGGAGCTTTCTGGGAAGGGAATTGAAGCTAGCCAAAGAGAAGTCTGGACTATTAAATTAACTGATCTGTCACGAGGTTTTTGAAAGCAAGTATGGAGCTGTATTAGTATGTTGGCTTTGTGGCAAATGAGAGCTGGCTGGAACCTGCTCATCTGCATGTAGTTTTGGGATGAATTAAAGTCTTAAAGCCTGTGGGTTTTGTTGAAAAATGACATTTTGAAAGAGGCGAATTGGCTGCTAGGAGTCAGAATCATGGCAGAGCCAAAGTAAGCTTCATATTTCTTAACCCCTATGTCACTGTGGACTCCGGACTTTCCCTGAAGATGTGTAAATGCACGAGGACTGAGTGTTGTGAGTTGCCAGGTTTTAGTGAGACAAGGAAAAGAAAAATACGTTACAGCTTTCAGTTATGTAAATACAGATTTGGAGAAGACGGAGTTATTCAAACTTGGTAATGTTTACAAGGAA
Source organism: Callipepla californica brunnescens (assembly GCA_023055505.1). Taxonomy (NCBI): domain Eukaryota; kingdom Metazoa; phylum Chordata; class Aves; order Galliformes; family Odontophoridae; genus Callipepla; species Callipepla californica. The sequence continues at coordinate 75,259,757 of JALIRH010000002.1, read as the reverse complement.
GGGGAAGAGACAGCTATAGATTAAGGAGAAGAGCAAGGGATGCTAGTAAACTGAAGACTCAAACTATGACTTCAGTGTTTGGCACAAGTCAGCAGAATAAATAAGTACCGACATGGTAGGGGGGCTGGGGAAAAGAGAAGTGTCAAGAGTAGCATAAACAGCGAGTCTAGAGCCAGCATGCTGTGCATTGTGTTAGTAGGCATCAACTGGAACTTGTGGGAAAGATAGCAGCAAAAGAAATTAAGGTTGGAATGAAGGCAACCAAAAGATTTGCTATGCTCCAGTCATTTTTGTACTGCTATGAGTTGGATGCAGCTCCGTGGGAAGAATGCCCAAAGACATAGCACTAAGAGAGAAATAGGCCTTGTTTTTTATTAGAAAAGATGCAAATTAGATGCAATTGTGATTTATGTGATTCTGAGTATGTGGGAAGCTGGCATCAAGGCCTGAGAAACAAGCAAATTAAAAAAGGCCCAAAGAGAAATAAAATGGGATCCCAAGGGACAATTTATTCTCTTGTTATATAAAAAAAAAAAAATCATTAAGAAAGATGAGCCTGTTAAAATTAGGTAAGTATAAATTCTAGCAGCTTGTAGCCACCAATTTTCATGAGCTACCTTCTGTATGTGTGAATGGGAGTTTAGGAGCCTAGATGTCTTAGGATCTTGGTTTCTGGGGATCTGCAGTACAGGATCAGCTCCAGCCAGGTGCAGCAAGATGGGTACCAGACTTCCAGTACACCTGTGTTCCTTCTATGGGTATTTCTGACCCCGTTAGGTGGCAAATGGTTTTTCATCTTGTTGGTAAGAGCAATTCTGAACTCCTCTAAAGTTCTGCTTCAGGGTTACTGTGGGATAATGGCAATGCAGCAAAGAGGGGTGAATGATGTGAAGTATGTCACTGGATACGGTGCTGATGAGAAAGCCAGGGAAGAATGTAATGCATGGCCTTTCAGAGTCTCCTGTTTTCATATGATTTCTGCCCCTTCTCTCACTAAAACCGATGGACACTGCTTTTTATAACTTTATGTTTCCATCTTTGTACAAATTTATCAGGAATTGCATAGTTCCAGTTACAGAAGGAACACCACTGTTCAGATTAATACATTGTAGGCATGAAAAGTCCATGCAGGGCAAGTAACATTATTGAGAGGATTGCACTCTGGCATCCTCTTTTTAAAAATAAATATATAAACTCATTCATTTTTGTTTATGACACAGGGCATCAAGTAAAGGATGCCTGATATCTATCCACCTTCAGCATTCCTAGAATTGCTTTTGGGATTTTTTCTATCACATAGAATCTTACTGTTGGTAAAATCAAACTTCACCATCCTGGAGTAATTCTAGGTTTATTACTTTAAACAGTGATTTAAAAAATAATAAAATAAGAAAGGAGCATGAAAACATAGGTAAGATTTTTGAAAAGCTAGAGGCCATCTTGCATTGCTCTTGAGCCATGTCAGCTCTCATATGTTTGTCAGTGCTGCTGGTTCAGGGTTGCTTACCCATTCTGGGCACCTGGCCAGCCCAACTTACAAAGCTGCAATTGCCATGATTGCTAGGAATAGCTGTACTTCTTGCCTCGGATTTCTTGTGCCTTGCTTCTTTCCTTTTTCAAGAAAGTCTTACATTTTCCTGTCAGTTCTGAGGAGATCCTTATTTCTCCCTCAGGGGCTCCCGCAGAGAAGCAGTCAGATACACTGCAGCACTGACAAATGCAGTTTCTCCACAGAGAGCAGCAAGTGAGAGCCTCCCTTTCTTGGTGTTAAATCCCTTCTGCCCCATGCAAGAAAGCTTGGTCTTGCTACTAGGAAATAGGAAAAACAGATGTGAAAGATCTTTATTCTGATGCTTTTGTAGGGGGACTGCCTCTTTCTCTTTTTGTGTGTGTGTGTGTGTTAGTGATGTTCTTATTCTGATTGCCTTTACAGTTTCAGTTTGTGATGAAGAAGTGGTCTGAGAGAGAAAATCCAACACTTAGCTTGCTTGTGCCTTATGCTTCTGAGCACTGTCTTCAGCGATAATGTGTTTCTGAGGAACGTACCATAGTCTCTCACTGTTAGTGCTGAAGCTCTTTCCAGGGTATGGTTGCTCTTCATTGATATGACCTGAGAGGAGCACCAGTGGTGTTTGAGATGGGGAAGTAATGGTGATGTGTCAGGTTAAGGCAGGTTGCTGGCCAGAAATTTTCCATCAGGGCGTTTCCTGTGTTCAAACCAACTTCTTGGGGGTGCAAAACTCTGCTGAGGATTTCTGAAGCCTCCCAATGAAGGCAAAGATTGTGTGTGCCTTTCTAGACAGTAGCAAAATTACATTTATTGTTAGCTGACTAACTTCTCTTGGGGGACTTCTGTATAATTTTGATATGGCATATTTATTTTATTACATATGTGCAGTTACAGGCTGCTGTATTAGTTGTTTGTTTTCAAAATTTCAGCAAACTTATTTTGCTTTATGAAAATTGGAATCAAACCTGACTTTTCTCCTTTCCCTTCTTTCGGATGTATAGATGTATTTAATTTGTTTCTTGAATGTAACTTTGTGTCGGCATAAATGAGCATGTAGTTCTTTCAAAAACACTCAAAAATGAAAGAGTGACTTGAATTTTCTTAGGCAATGTAATGCTATTTTTTACAGCTGTTTCTGTGGGTGTTGTAGCTCAGCTTTTGAGATCACAAAGTTCAGCTTGCAGACCCCTATTTTGACATTACTGGTCACGAGGCCTAAAAGGAAGCAAAAAAGCTTTGGTGGGCAGTGTTATTTCCTTTTGCTTTCTTATTTTGATCCCTTTGATTCAAGGGGTCATCTCGTTTAGAAGCTCCTGGCTTTGCTTTGTTGTTAACCATAAAAAGATTCTTTCAGAACGTAATTTCAGGACTTAGCATGATTGCCAGCTTTCATTGCCGATGCTCTTTCTGTGCATAAAGCCCAGCAGGAGAAGTGGTAAGAAGAAAGGGAACTCTTTCTGCCTTTTGACATTTGATCGCAGCATGCTTGTATGACATAATGGTCCTGTGATGCAATAGATCGTATGGAAAACAGCACTGAAAAAACTGCTGCTTTAATGTTTTTATATGATGAGGTGCAAGTATGTTTGCACATATTTTATTTGTTCCTGGCTTAGCAGGCTTTTTACTTTTTGTTTTTAAAATAGTAGTGTTTGACAAAGATCCCAGTCCAGCCTGACAAGCTCAGCGAGTTTCACATACACACATTTTAGGTGTGTGGAGCATCGTCTGCATTTCACAAAATTGGTACTGGCAGGAGGCAGTTGGTGCAGCCTGTGATTGGGGTGAGGTCGAGGGGCTCAGTATGAATGTTTGCTTCCACTGAGAGGGGTGGCACTATGAACTTAGGGAGAATTGATCAGGGGGATGCCAAACAACACTTTGAATAGTGTTAATATTCTGGGTTTCGTCTGGTAATTTGGTGGAGATTGAGGTATAGGGTTATAATGAATGAGTTTCAGAAACAGCATCTAAGAAATACTGTTTTATTAAAGCATTATGAATTGACTTCTCTTTGTGCAAAACTATGTAGTTTCTAGTGTGTGTTTAGCAGTTACAGAGGATGTAGTAAAATGTGTTAAATTGAAACTGATGACTGAGACTACGTGCTGCCTTCTTCAGTGGTCCATTTGGTTACACTGCAGAACAATTAGATTGGTTCTGCTGCTTGATTGGCTTGATTTTGGGGGGGTAAAAAAAGCAAAGTTCTTAGCTACTGAGTCTAAAGCAAAATTTATATAAAGGCACTATATAAAGGCATGTGTATTTGTTTTCTTTAGCAATTCTATTTATCCTTGAACAAGTAAGATTTTTTTCTTGATGCTTCTTACCAGAGTCAAGGATGATCCCTGTCTTGCCTGAAACACACAAATCACTTTGTGCTCATTTCTGTTCTACGGAATTTGATACCATCTAATGAAGATTCTGGGTTCTCCGAAGACTAAAGCACATAATGTGGCAGAGCCTGATGATTCAGCAGCTCTAGCTGTAGTGACTGTGGACAATGTTTGAACTGTTAGAAAATTAATACAAGTATTTTTACTCCTTCCTCCAAATCACAGAGTGGTTGAGAAGAGGCAGCTGGAAAGTACCTGGTCTAAGTCTTTGCTCAAGCAGGGCCACTGAAGGCTGCTTTTCCAGGACTGTGTCCAGGAGGCTTCTGAAAATCTCACACCTTTCTAAGAGACCTGTGTGTCAGTGCTCAGTCACCCTTGCACTGGGAATGTTTCCTGATGTTCATATGGTTCCTCCTGTATTTCAGTTTGTGCTCACAGCATCTTGCTGTGGCACTGGACCATTGAGAATAGCCTGGCTTTGTCATCTTTACACCCTTCCTTCAGGTATTTACATGTTGATGAGTTCACCAGCTCAAGCCTTCTCCTCTCCATGTAATCCTTCAAGCAGATATCGTGGTAGTTGAAGGCTCCCATGAGGTCATGCAAACACGAGCCTTGTAGTTTGCATGAGTTCAGGCATATGTACTGATAACGTACTCTACACTGATATACTGAACAGGTGTGTGTATATATATATGTTCACATGCTTTTTGTCTTGTCTAACACTGTCAGTGATATGAATGAGGATTTAAGGGAGAGTAACTGCTATTTCTTTAGCTATTCATTTATTTCTTCATGCAGCTGCTTTAAGTACTTATTTGCTGTGTCTACATGGTTTCCAATTCCTCTTTTCTTTTTTTTTTTTTCTCCCTCTGCAGGAGTGATGAGTAGGACCAAAAGAACTCCATCTCCACTGCTGTATTTTGTACTGCACTGCAGAATCTTTGCACATCAAAGCATTCTTCATCCTGGGAGTGGGTGCCTCACAAGGGGTGTATTTTATTTTTCTCCTTATGTTTGAAAGGCTGGTGTGTGACAATCTGCCAGTTGTGTTCCTTAAGAGCAGGGAAAAAAGAGAAAGCAAAGACCTGTAATTGAGGTATTCTCTAGAAAAATGCAGGGCAGTACAGAATAGGAATACAACATGGTGGTCTTGTGTGCCATTTCACAGTTCTCATCTTGATGCTTACATCTTCCTTTGGAAAGGAGAATGTACTTGTGTGCCATCTTCAGCAGAACTGTACTCTCATGCTGCGTGATTTGAGGTTGCCAACTCAGCCTCTGATGTAGCACTGTAAGACTGCCTGAGTGCTGACAGCTGTTGGCAGTTCCTTAGCATGGAAAACCATAAGGATAACTGTAAATGAGTTGAGATGTATCTCCTCCCTCCTACTCATACTTGTCACAGCCCAGAAGAACATGAAGTACCTCAGCTTCCACCACCAAACCTAGGTAGGTCATTGACCTGTTTTTTTGAAGGTCTCTCCCATTATCTCAGACAGAAATAGTATTTATTGCCACATCCTCTAGCTTTTTACAGTCCTCTTTTGCCCACTGTTTGGGTAAAGCATGGTGAATTTGCATCAGTGCAAGGGAAAGCAGTTATAGCTCCAGTATTGTGTATGTTTCAATTAATTTCAAGTAAGCATAGCTGTAAGAAATGGATCTTACCTAACAAAGTGATTTAATTCCCCTGAGCCTTGTTTTCAGAACAAGCTTCTGAAGTACAGAGAAGTAGCCTTTAGCAATGACAGCAATACAGCGAAGGACTCACTGAAGGAAACTGCTTGCTGTCTGGGCAAATTTGGAACTTGGAACAAGGGAAAGACCTCTAGGTGAGTTCAGCTCTTCAGCTTACCCCAAAATACCTTTTGTTTGCTGTAGGTTAACTTGCACAGAGTAAAAATGTTGCTGGGCTTTCTATTTCTGCTCAAAGTAACAAATCAAGAGAAGAGTATGCATGTGGCTTTCAACCAGTTCCAAGTACATTCTTTAACTTCTGGCTTATCTAGTCTTGTTTCCTGACAGGAGAGTAGTTTTATTTAACTCAAAATGAACTCAAATGTAGTGCACTTTGTGAGAAAGGTTTATTCCAGCCCAATTGCCAATACTTAACTACTTGCTGTTTGTTCTAGTGCCTGTGGCCATACCTACTTCAGAAAGGAGAACTAGACTATTATAGACAGAGCATTACCACCGCTCCTGTTCTTCTTCTAAGTTTTAGCACTGTTGTTTCTCTATTGAATTTTGCATTCATAGATGGTGTAGTACAGTGTTGCACTCAAAGTAACAGACAATCTCAGTAGCCTTAGGAGTCAGCTTTAGCCAGTTCAGTCCTGTCTCAAATTTGTACTCCAGTAACATCATTCTCAATTCTGCTGACCAGTGGCTAGATGTCTGACATCAATCCAGGATTAATGATTTGTTTGGAGGCTGAAAAAAGTGAGGATTTTTTTTTATCTTTATTATAAAAATAAAGCTGCAAAACACTGTAGGAAAGTTCTCTAGGCATTCAGAAAGGTACTGTTTCTGTGTTCCTGCTTTGCACCTGGGTCCAACAACTTCATGATGCTCTGAAGTTCTTGAAGAGGTTGCTTACACATCAGTTCTAGAATCAGTATAGAAAAGCAACGTACAACTGCTTCTGGGAGGTTGTGACTCCAAATGAGGTGCCTTTGAAGAAATGCTGGCTTCAGCAGCCCTTCTCGCCCTTCTCCTGTGCCCAGTCACCCCTGGCAGCTGCAGCTGCCTTTAAGCATCAAGAAGCTAAACCTGATGCTTCAGGTTGATTTATCTATGCAGTAATGCAAGTTTATGTGGAACAATACAAGTATCAGCAGTGAAACAGGCTGGACAGAGATCTGAATTCTGTGAAGGCAGCTCAAAAACATTCACTCATTTGAAAAACTCTTCAGTCGCTTATTGATCTCTCACTGCTTGCTATTAGAAGGCCATGATCTTTCTGGCTTTGTTCTGTTTGTTTTTTCAAAACTGTAACTCTCCTTAATGTTATTTCATTCAGACACACGCTCTTCCGTTTTCTGAGGCAGAGAACTTCTATGTGAGGAAAGTTCTATTACCTATTAGATATTTGATGGGGGGAAAGAAAATCCTCATGTTTTTGCCACGTTTCCTTGTAATTTAACTCACTATTATTGTTTTTCCCACAGTGCTAGGAAACCTGTAAACTCTGCAGAAATTGCAAGAGAAGACCACAGAAAATTCACATACCTGAAACTATTGGAGACTTCTGTGCTCGGGGACTGATGGCAGTAATTCAGATCTGAGGGGAGGCTGAAAAAAAAGAGCACAGTATGTTTCACTTTTGAAGCTTGCCTTGCTGGATGGGCCTCTCCTGTGGGGTAAGATTTTCAATTTACGTTGCTTCCATATTATTCATAATAATAAACCCTGCCTTGTTTACTCCCTGTATGACCTCTTCAAGTGTAACTACCTCTACCCTTTGCTATTTTACTGTTTCTGATGAATGCTTCTGACCTATTGAGCACCCAAGGGTGTTTCCTGACCTATACAAAGCTGTGCAGTATCTTCCTAAGGGGGAAAATTATCTAGGTAGTCCAGTGTACTGACATGTACTTCATTGATGAATGAGAGCATAATTTATAAGCATAAAGTTATTGTGTACAGAAATTGGTCTGAACTAAGGACTTCTCCCACTTTACTTGCGGGCCAAGTAAAGTGAAGGAAGTGGAATTATATTTCCATTTGAATTGGCTGACCTCCAACTGGTGCAATTCCTGTACGTACCTTTAGGTCCAGTCCACTATTTCAGTGAAATTTGTTTGTATCTAAGGGCAGCATAAATGATCCTCAAGCAGAAATAGATGTAACCTATGCCCAAATGCCTCTTCAAGGTCCCAGAAAAGGGTTGTTAATATAAATGTGAGTCAAATTAAAAGGTTTAATATTACAGAACTTCAGGTAGTACAGAATTCCTTCCCCTTCTCTATATAATCAAATAAGGAACTCTGATTTTCCTTACCACAGAACTGTTGGGAAAACGACCTATTCCTAAGAGGTTGTTCTTTCCTAATTGTAACAAAAGAATTAGGACTAGAATGACCCTGTCTTCTTCCCCTCTTCACCTCATCTCATAGAAAATATACTGTACAGTTACAACAACCAATTGATTTTCAGTTTTTCATTGAAGGAAACAAGTAAGAGCATAGATGCATTTGACACAGTAAAATGCAAATGGTGAAGTTACCAGTTTTCAAGACTTCAGCCATACTTGAAGAATCAGAACTGTCTTTGAAAAAGACAACTGTATGAGAGCCACATTTTAAAATGTGTTAAGAAATATTAGTTTTATTTAACCAGTTTTCACAGCTGAATATTTATTCTATAAAAACTTTACAGATTGTACAGTTTATATATAGTTCAAACTACTAGAACAAAAAAGTAGGTCCCACAGATGCAAAAATACTGTACCAATCCAAGGTAAAGGCAGATTTACACACTGTACAGCTCTCCACTGGGAAGGGGAGGTGGGTCAGTTCCAAGTAAAAACTTCAAAACTGTACAAAAATAAGGTTTGATTTCTATTCCATTCTTCATAATACATTCAATAAGATTGCAAGCACAGATACCCAAATAATAATAGGTATCTGCAGTCAGGAATCAATAACCACTCCTGAAAGGAATGCAAAATAGGTCTATTTACACAGGGCACTCTTTTACACCATACGGTATATATAGTGTATATTTAAAATAATAAAAAAGCATAGACAAAGAACATTAAACATCTAATATAAGGTAGTTTTTTTTAAAAGGTTTTTTTTTTTTTTACTTAATAGTGTGCCAAAAGAATTTTAACTTATTAAATAATATATTCTAAGTGAACCTAAAATTTATGAACATAAAATGCATTTTTGGTGTAATACATCAATTAAACCAGCAAATAGGAAAAAAAAAAATCCAAACAATTGTATATAAAGTAGTATTCTCACCCAGCAACAGAAGCATTTATGTAGTTATTAAAAAAAAAAAAAAGGCTATTTGAAAACCCACTAAAACTAACTTATAACTTAGGATATTCATACATAGATATTCAGTGATTCACTAATACTGCAAAACAAGCTTTTTTTGTCTTTTTTTTCCTTTCCCCCTGCTTCCCCTCATTGCCCTTCCCCAAGAGACAGTGGTTTCTTCATGTTATCTGGGTAAGAATTCAACACATTCCTGCTCTCTTCCTCCCACCCTTCTACGCCACTCCCCCGAGTAGGAAAGAGTGTTTCCTTAACACTAATCCTGAGCACAATCTCTTTTGGGTGGTATTGGTGACAACTTTAAGGAGTTCATCTGAAAAATTTTAGGATGTTCCATTACTTGAGGTATGTCAACCTTCTGCTGAGGCAGTGCCTTATACCTTAGCTGACTTGTTGGGCAGTGAAAGTAAGGGCTGGCTAATACCCGTTTCAATTCTGTATTCTAATGATAAAAGAAAAGCATTATTCCAGACTTCCCTGCCACACAGAAAATAATGTAACCCCATTCACCTTTTAATCCATTCTCTGTTTGATACAGTACTAGCCAACAATGACCAAAACTAGAGCCTTTAAAGAGATGGTTGGTAGTGCACTCTATCATTGTTTACCTTGTGTGTGCATGTGTCTATGTACACACTCTCACACATTATTTTATATATAAAAAAGATATATATATATATATATATATGTGCACACACACATACTCTATGCGTATGCATATATATACACACACACGCACAAAACTATCAGGGAGAAAGGACTTTTGTTCAAATTTAAGTGATACAGTACTTTCATACCCCTCAATAATAGGGGGGGGATTGGGAGGGGGATTTACTATTGTTCCCAAGCTGAGCCAGGGGTGAGTTTATATAGGTTATAGAATGGGCATATTTTATTTGCCCTGATGTCCAAGAAGTACAATTCCAGTGTCAATGGCATCTCATCAGAACTCATCGATTTTCCTTTGCAGATATTTTAACATTGAGTCCATCCCCTGTGCTGAGCCCCAAATTTTCTTCAGAACTTCACATTCCTTTTCGTTTGCTTGTTCCAAGTCCACCTTCATAATATTACGTACTAGAGCTTTGGATTCTTCAAGTACCTAGACCAGAAAAAGAAGGGTTTGTTCAGTTTTGAGCAACATGTGCATTTAGTTTTTTACAAACACGTTATTCAGAAATTTGAGCTTTTCAGGCTATTTACGTACACGTGCATGAATTTATACTGATAACAAGAGAAAACTTATTTCATTTGGGTGAAGGTTAACTGTATACTGTTATTCAGAACGGCTCTAATAACCAGGTAGACATCCCAATTTAAACAACATTTTAAATATATTGAAAATAAATCAAAGATTGACCTTCTCACTTATTCTGCTTCAAAATCCATAATTTCTAATGCACAGAATGGTTGCTTTGTACTGTATCTCTTCCTCTAGGGGAAACATCAGGTTGTGGTAGTTGTAGGCATCATGTGGAATGGGCACAAGTGCATACAGACATGAGTGCCACAAGCATCACCAGTGAAAACTGAAAGCTTGACCAATTGTCAAAAACTGCATTTTTGCTGCACAATTATTTTTAAGTTATCAATTTCCTTGGTATATTACACCTCAAGATACAATTAGGACAACTGCTTACACTACTAATTACAGTAAGTTGGACTTATTTATTTACCACATCATTTATACTACGTTAAAAACAATGTGTATTTTTAAAGAGTGCAGTGTTCTTAACCAGAATATATTACAGCATATTATTGGAAAAAAAAAGTCAGATATGAACCTAAAAATTCCAGAACATCAAAAAAATAAAAGAAGAAACATGCTAATAGTCATTACTATATTACAATGTGATTCTTATTTCATGATTTTTTTTTTTTTTTAAGAGAGGAAGAATGTAATGGTATAATCTAACAAAGCATTCATTTTTATTTCCTTACAGTAACTTGTTCATACTTAATTTAAGGACACTTACAACTGAATTACATGTCACCAGTTCCTTAATTCGAACCATTACTTCTTGTGTGAACGTTCCTGGCCAAAACACTTGAGAGACCAGTCCTTTGGCACAAGCTTCTTGCGCAGTCAACTTCCTTCCACTGAACAACATTTCATTGGCCTGAAGGGATAAAAAGTTACTTCTGGTATGAGATGTAATGAGACAGAACTCATTAAAGGAAAAATGCTCAAAAGAAAAAAGAAAATGCCTACACTATTTGAAAGAGTTTGACTACAGCTCTTCCACTTTCTAGTTACTGAAGAGTTGCCTACAGCTGAGCTGGTCAGTGGCATTGACTATACAGCTTCAGTAGTTATAGAAATAGAGGTCTGTGATTAAGTGTGAAATGTGTAGATGGCTTTTGTCATTTCCTTTTCATGAGTGTTCATAAGCTTCAGCTTTTCTGGAGTATTGCAGACATGATTAACTGTATATATGGTAATAGGTTACAATGCCTGACAGGTCTGTAAAATGATAATGAACTCATCACCTTGCCTTCCATTATAGCAGTGCTTCCAGCAATGAATCTTTCTTAAAAATAATTCTTTTAAAAATCTACATTTATCTACAAATCGTAAAGATAAGCCAGTTTGAGTTGTAGACCTCCTGTGAACTGCTCATCTTGCAAGGGAAGCACAGTTAAACAGTTTGCTGTTAATTATTTTTCTTCTAAATACTGAACATTCCAAAACCTAAATATATATGGTTTATTTTGAGCCCATCTCAAATGTCTTCAGCACTATAGCATTTCATTTACGATGCAACATTTCAAATAGCTGGCTCATCTTTTGGAGCTCCATCTCCAAAACTCACTGAAGCAAGTGAATGGGATAAAATCCAATTTCTGTTCAAATTCCTAGAAAGTAATATTCCCATTTTATTTAGAAGTTTAAAATATTGAACTGATTAATTCTTTCTGAAGCTGATGGAGGAGTCTTTTTGGAAGGAATCTAAAAATATAAAATAATAATTAAAAAAAAAGCAACCCACAACAACAACAATCAGAACGCAAAATCTTAGGAAGACCTTACATATGGAAAAAACATTCATAAGAGTGCAGAAGAATAATACATTTTACACAACAATCTCTGTAAATTTCTTTGATTTTCAATCACACTCGTGACTATTAAACATGACTCTACAGCCACTGATGCATCTCTCTTAATGAAGTTTCTTATACAGACAGTTACGCTTTGTATTTGCCTTGATGTCTGCACAGAAACAGCCAGTGAAAATTAAAAGCTCAGATTGTCAACCTTGAAAAATCAGTTTTACTGCTCTTTAATGCCTAATTTACATTGAAAATATGACGAAGCCCCCACTGGACACTTGGAACAAGGCTGTTTGGTTGCTGACTCCCAGCTCAGCAGGCTTGCAAAAAGGAACATTTCCTAGGACCTTTGACATTTAAGTTATAGATCACTGTTTTTAATACCTTCTGTGAAGGGTTCCAGCAAGCTTAACTACACAAGATTTGTCATAATTATACCTTCTAATTAATTTTTCACATCATGCACAAACCAATTGACTTGTAACGCTAGCCAAGAATCAGTGATATGCACAGTTTTGACTGAAAGATACGAAACAGAAAAAAAATACTTAGAAATTTAAATTCAGTTCTTAAAGTTACTTAGCGCTGGCTTCAATCAAAACGCAAAGACAATCTACTGGGAGTAAGGAAATTTAGCAGTTAAGTCTTCTAGTCACATATTCTCCACGTAGATTTTAAGAAAGTGATGAGGTAAAAAAAATGAATGCTAGGAAACCTTATTTCTTTCCAAGACACTATTCTCCTGCACATTACCAGAAAACCTCACACAAAATGTGTGCTTTTAACAGTGATCTCAGCTGACAGATTTTGAAGGGGAATCTTTAGATCTATTCACGTTGTATGCTGGAGACCCCCTGCCAAACATCTTTTGATCATCTAACCACATCTTGTATCTGATCTGAAATTTAACATACTTGTTGCTTACTTCCTAAGAAATATAATACAGCAATAGAAATGAAGAGGATAAAAAACACTTCGTTAACAACACATTCACGTGACCAACTCTCCTATTCATTGACTCAGATTCATCCTTCGTTCACTGAAGAACTGTGATACTGCACTGAGGCATCTGCTGGTCTCAGTTTCCATCTTTCAACAGAAAGTGCATCAGGGCACTTCTGCACAAGCCTAGATGCCGTGGAGCACCTCAGCTCTCCCACGACTGTCAAGAGGCAGCTGGTCTCTACAGTGGTTTAGATCCTAACTGACATAGACTACAGGCACTAGGAAATGTGAATCTCCCGTTCCTGACAGAAAAGCTTACAACATAGTGCCAGTGCATGGGAGACTGATAAAAAACAAACAAAAAAAAAAAAAAAAAAAAAGCCACCAGCGTGTTGAACTTGATCACACCGTTGCTGTGCTTTATGGCCATATAACCAGAAAAAACAGGGCAAGAACTCCCCAGTAGACACACAATAACACAGCTTCCCAACCAGACTTCACAACCTCTATTACAGATCATTTTCAGAATTCAAAAACAGAGCTTAAGCATCCTTATAAATTTCTTGGTGTTCCCTTTGTATGGTATTCCCAATACAGAATCAGTTAAGAATCCTTCACATTTCCTGAAGTAACGAGCTCTACAACAACCATATTCTATGAAAAAATTCTGCATGATTGACAGTTCAACTGCCACAACTGACCCACTCAGGGAAGGTATTTCCAACAATCTTGCCCCAGAAGATTTTTACTAGGTGCTGCTGATAAAAAGAATGCACTGAAACCAACTTACAAGAGCCAAGATCAACTTTGCCTCGCACAGCATTGACACTGCCGTACCACAAATGGTCAACGGTAGTATGAAAGCAGCAGCTTGGGCTTTCCCTTGCATTTAGCTATGGAATAATAGGGAATTCTTAGCACTGGAAGCTTTGTATTTAAATCTTCAGATTTAAGAATGAGACCATTCACAAAGGTACATGGAAGAGCACACTAGGGAAGAGCTTGTGTTTTTATGAAAATTCTGAAGAAACAAAAGTAACAACCACAAGACTCACTCTAAAGGACGAGGATGGATGGAATGGATGGATGAATGGATGAACGAATGGATTGATGGCCAAATAAAAAGGGAAAGGAACAATCAGTAGGTTGTAACATGCTAATATATTAAATATTCTCATAATATCTAGTAACCTGTTTCAATTACCTTTCCTGTTCTCTTCTAATCACTAAATCCAGACATCATGCAACTAGTTATGAGATCTGTTCAAACAGATGCCTCTAATAGATCAAAAATCTGTATTTTTAAAATCAATAAACGCCTATGGGGAAATTTTTGATTTCATAATAAACAATAACTTAGGAAAAAATCACAGAGCTGCAAGTGCTTGTTTCATACTGTTACTATTTAGTTCCAATTGGAATGGCATGTAGGTCCAAGTTTTCAAGGAAAGCAGCAAAAAAAAAAAAAAAGTAAACAACATGAAAATAATGTAGGTAAGAGCATTTTCAGTAGCATTTCGTTACATTCAATTCTTTCATCTGATTGGAAAATAAGAAAAAAAGAGAAACTTAAATAATGCGGCTTATAGCTTCAGCAGCAGTGCAAAGCATTATCAGTTATTTCAAGCCAGTAGAACTGCACATACAGAATACAAAGCTAAAATTAAGAAAAAAAAAAAAGATAGATTTCCAGGAGTGATTTGGACCAAGTATTTCCTGCATACAACACTCATTTGACATCAAGAGATATTTATAAAGTAGGGAAGTTCAACACAACTTCTGGAGAATAATGAGTGCACGAAAGCTGATTTACCCGTTTTGCATATTAGCATAAGACTGCTGATAGTTGGGGACACAGGGATCTGCTATGTAAGCACAGACCAGTGCACTCTTTACTACTCTCTTTGATGCTGTGCTGAATGCAAGACACCAGTGACTGGTCTTCAGAAGACCTCAGCTGGGAGTACGTATCCAGGTATATACCTTCCCCTTCTGCCACCATAAGGGTTTAGGGTGCCCATGATGTGGGATTAGGTCCCACACTTGCTGTTTGGTGCCTTCAGATGTAAGCTAAGTTGTAACAGCAGAGACTATAAATACTGGTTTCTCATGAAAGGTTTTCAAGAGAGAAAGAAAAATAAAGACAGCACAGCAAAGCTTAAAAGATCTTCAAATCACTGGATAAAGTTTCACAACTGTATTGTGAAGCTGTCATCCCCTGCCCTGCAAGCTACTTACAGAAGCCAGGCCCATTATCCGGGGGAATGTAAGGGATGAACATCCATCTGGACTTTGTCCAAAAGTAGTGTATGGTGTCTGAAACCAAGCCTTCTCATTAGCCCAAACCACGTCACACAGAGGCAATATAGATGCTCCAAGTCCAATGGCTGGGCCATTTACTGCTACAATGATAGGCTTCTTAAACTGAATAAAAGTATTCACAAAATTCCTGAAGAAAAACAAGAACATGCACTCATGTATTAAAAGCAAAATATACCAGCCCTTGAGATCTCAGTAATAATTAATTTCTATAGCAACGTCACTTTCAAAACCAACCTGATAACCTACTATGAGGTGAATTGCTTTGTCAATGAGGGGAGAGCAGCAGATATTGTCTGCCTAGACTTACTGAAGTCTTTCATCACCATCTCCCATAAGACCATCACAGGGAAGCTGATGAAGTATGGACATGGTGAGGTGGATTGAAAACTGGCTGAATGGTTCGGCCCAGAGGGTGGTGTGATCAGTAGTACAAAGTCTAGTTGGAAGCCAGTTACCAGCATTGTACCCCAGGGCTAAGTATTCAGTCCAGTCACATTCAAATTCATTTGTGATCTAGGTGGGTTAGCGTGCTCTCAGAAAGCTTATCGACCATTAAAAAAGCCTGGCTACAGTTTTCTTCTGCCATCCAGAGACCTCTACAGACTGGAGAAATGTCTGACAGGAACCTCATGAAGCTCATGAAAAAGGAGTGCAAAGTCCAGCACGGGAGCAACAGCCCCATGCACCAATTCATGCAGGAAGCAATGAAAACAGCCTGGCAGAAAAAAAAGATTTGGTCCCAGTGGACAGCAAGTTGGACATTCGCCTTGTGGCAAAGAAGACTAACGATACTGTGTGCTCTGCTATGAGGAGTGTCATCAACAGGCTGCGTGGGGTGACCCCCTTCCCTCAGCGCTACTAAAAACACACCTGAAGTACTGCGTCCAGTTCTGGGTTCCCCATTACAAGGGAGATGGGGTGTTACTGGATAGCGTTCTGCAGTGTGCCACAAAGCTCATTAACAGACTGAAGCATGTCTTCTATGAGGAAGGGCTGGGACTGATCAGCCTGGAGAAGAGAAGGCTTGAGGTGGGAAGGACCTTACCAATGTATAAATACAGTTGAAGGGAGGCTGCAAGGAAGACAGAGCTAGGCTCTTTCCAGTGGTGCTCAATAACAAAACAAGAAGCAATGGGCACAAACTTCAAAACTCTGTCTAGATGTGGTCCCAGGCACCCTGTTGAGTGGACCAGATGAACCCTGAGGTCCTCTTCCAACCTCACAGCCAGCCTGTGAACCTGTGAAAACCTGATATTTCTCCCAGCCCAACAAAGCACAGTTACAGGACAGATGTGGATTTAATGACCCCGATATGGAAGCATTTGTGTTAAAATCTTATGCCTCACACAGCCACTCCCTCTTAGATGATGGGGATACAATTGTGTATTCTCATACTTAATGACACAAAAAGACAATCATTCCAGTTTCAATAAAAGTATCAATGTTCACATGTTTATCTTCTCTCAAACCAAAGCAAATTATTAAAAATGCATGCATAAAAGATGGGGGGTAGGGAGAGAGAATTCCAACCTCAAAAGATGCTAATATTTCATAGTTAATAGCTCTGATAAAGAAGGATAAAGTTGTCCATATTTAGTGCAGGTACGTGACTATTAAATTCTGAGGAGAACATACAGGATTCAGCACCAGTGAAACAAACTTTTACTCTGAATGACAGGTGGCTTTTCCGTTCAGTTTTAGTTTCAGAACATGGGACTTCTATTAAAAAAAGGGCTTTACCCATAAATGTAAAGTTTAGACACGGGCAGCATGATAGCAACATTTTTCCATAAACATCTAGTTTATGGTTGCATATATAATTATCATTACATTTATTTTTTCTCCTTCCTTTTCTAAGTAAATAGTTTTCAATCACAACCCACAATTTCTACCTTTTTCCCCTCCTGCCAATTTTCTTCCCATCCCACTGATGCACTGGGGAATGAGCAAAAGGCTGTGTAGTGTTCATCTGCTTGCAGGGCTAAACCAGAACAGATAACTACTATTGACCAACTTACCAGTTTGCTACTAAAATATCCATAATTCCACTGCTCTTTATCAAATATGCTGTTAATTATTTAATCACAATAATCAACACAATCATCTTGTGTTTCAGTTAGCTTTCCTGAAACTGTATGGCTGTTTAAGCCTTTTAAATTGGCTTCAACTGGAGAAATATTATCATAATACCAGTTTTCATACTTAAAATTTAATAGTATAAATACTGATGCATGAAATAACAACCCAAATAGAAATGGACAGGGAGCATAAAGAAGTGCTGCACGCTTATCACAAAACAGGTGAATGTCTGATATACTGTTGAATTTGAGGCTTTTGAAATAGAAAAGATAAAGCAAGTCAGACTAGACAATGAAAAGTACCCACTCAGATGACCGAAGATACTTTTACATACCTAATAGCTTCTGCCATCTTAGTGCTTTCCTTTTTTCTATCATCTGTTAAACGTCGTATAAAATAAATAAAATCAAGACCACAGCAGAAAATGCTACCAACTGCACTGAACAGCACAAGTTTACTGTCATCTGCAGCTGCTGTGTTCAGTGCACTTTGGACTTCCTTCATTACCTGAAATAAAAATAAAAAATTCACTAAAGTACTTATTATAGCATTGAAGAAATTATAACATTAAAAAGTAGCATAATCTTCTTCCCCCTCTGTCATGGAAGAACTCAGTCTTTGAGATCCTTCATTTTTCCTTAGGATCCATTCAACCATCATATTAGAAAAGTTTTTATTCGTAAAGGTTTTTTTATTATTCAAATGTAAGGAAGCTTAAAAAACAAACACAAACAGCAGAACAACCCATATCCCTACCAGTATTAGCTTTGTGTTTCTAAATGTAATTAGTGAGATAATGAAATGATTAAGAACAGATCTATTAGATGTTATCTTTAACTACAGCATTAATTCAGCATTTCTGTAATTTGGACAGCAGATGGCACATGTAACCAGTTCAGAGGAGAAGAACCTTAATTCAGGCTAAAGTTTGTTTTGAGTTACACTTCACAGACCTCCACATTTATTTTATAATACAGTACCCCAAGATATTCAGATAACGTAAGTTAATACCCTCAGTTCAATTATACTACAAATCAGTAGGATGTGCAATAACTTGCAAGCAAAAACCCAAATCTCGTTTAGTGCGTTTGTGCCTAAATAAAAAGTACAAATAAGGCAGAGAGTTATCATTCCTTCCGCATTCTTGCCCTTCCCCCCTCCCATCCCCAACAAAGAATTGTTCTGACCTCTGGATTTAATGAATTATTTTCAGATGATTTTGTTGATAGCAAGATGTGCGTGAATCCATCTTGTTTCCTGACAACAATGTCTCTGTACCGGTATGCACTCTCTGTTTGTCTCACACTGAAACGCAGCCTTTTATCAAAAGGTTGATCTCTTCTGTCATCAATAAACCTCCGCTTGCTGGCAGTCACTCCTGTCACTGAAGTCTGTATGTTGGTTGTACCATTGGCTGCTAATGCTTCCATAAAGGTAGATGTACCTGGAAAATAGTTTAAATAATAAGATACTATTAATTACATTTTATTAGTTCAACAGTTTCAAAATCCCTACGGCATGAAAGCACACTAGTTATACTACTGCAAACATATAATAAATATTGAACTTCTTCCCGTGGAAGTTCCTGAAATGTTACAGAAATATACACCGCGCACGAAGCAATAATGTAAATGAATTTTACATTTGTGAGAAAAAGAGCAAAGCAAACCAACAATATTTGTTCTTAGAGAGCAGGAAAAGATTTATTTCTCCCTAATGCCAATGCACTTCAGTAAGTTTATGAAGTGTATAGTAAAAATAAATAAATAAATCAGGAGATATACTAATGCTCTGCTTTTCCCTTTCTCAACATGTTTAAGTGGTCTGACAGCATCAAGACTGCAAAGAGAAAGCAGATGCCTTTCATTTCAAACAACACAAGAAGTTAATAAATGGAAGAAAAATTTCACTTACAGCAAGTCAAATAAATACCCTGATTGACAAGATCATATAAAGCATAATAGTCCTTAATGGAAAATAGAAATGAAGAAATACAGGCTATATTGCTTTGGGAGAGAAACAAGACCCAAGCAGTGATGGATATTTTAATGGATTCATAGACAATGAGATATTTCTCAAGTCTAAACAATTTTACTATTAAAACTGGCAAACAGAGTATTATGCCTTTCTGGTCCTGTTCCCAGTAATTTAAATAGACAGCATTTGAAGGAATGCAAGTAAACAGGCCATTTGTCATAGCACAGAAGGGACAGGTTTTTCTGTATTCCACATTAGGATACATAATACCAAATAATTAGCATTCACAAGAGGAAATAAGAACATCTTGGGTTTATTATCCATCTGTATGTTAAAATTTCAATGTAAAAATCTCTGTGAAATTCATCAGATTAATGTGATGGAATGTGCACGGTGAAAAGAGACAGCAGGGTTACGATGCTGGAAAAATACATAGCAGGCCATGGTAAGGGAGATGTGAAAGACTTTGCTGAAAACTGTGGTCTAAGTCCGTATTAAAATCTAGTAGATAGCCTCTGTGCTTATCTCACAGATATTCCAGGACATCATGCATAGACTGCCTTTAAACAGAATTTAAACACATAAATAAGCAATTAAACATCACTGGTGGATCTTGTTTCATTCTTCACAAACTTGCTGAAGAAGCCACATTCTTCAAGTTCAGATAACACGTGATACGCTAATTATTTATTTTACAAAATACTTGAAACAACTGTTGGTCCAATGAAGGTGTTAAATGGACTCACTTCAGTAATTTAAATTTCCATGTTTCAACTTCATATAAACGTTGCTTAGTTTGGCCCTTATGTAGTCATATATAAATATATATAATAAAAATTGAAAGTAAACTTTGGACATTAAACATTTTCTTCAATTTATACTACAGACACTGCTTTCCAACTTTTATATTAGAAGTTTGTAAATAATTCTCTCAGTATACATCTGGTCTAATTAGAATCACAGAATAACAAAGGTTGGAAAAGACCTCAAAGGTCATTTAGTCCAACCACCAACCCATCCCCACCATGCCCACTGACCGTGGCCCTCATTGCCACATCCACACGGTTCTTGAGCACCTCCACCA
Source organism: Callipepla californica brunnescens (assembly GCA_023055505.1). Classification (NCBI taxonomy): domain Eukaryota; kingdom Metazoa; phylum Chordata; class Aves; order Galliformes; family Odontophoridae; genus Callipepla; species Callipepla californica. Next base: position 75,239,444 of record JALIRH010000002.1, on the reverse strand, counting down.
ATGGTGACTCCACCGCCTCCCTGTGCAACTGTGCCAGTGCCTCCCCACTCCTTCTAAGAATAAATTTTGCATAATAACTAGGCAACTTGTCTGTCAAAGGAGCTATGCAATAATAAGGTTCTATTTTTTACTGTTTCCAAACCTTTCTTGTTGTGGTAGTGATTTAATTCTTTTACCATACAGGTCTTTCTTGAGCAGAAGACGACAATTCAAGGTTTCAATTGTTTGAAATGAAAAGGCTTACAAGGTGAGTTCAGCTCGTAAACATCCTTAAAGAGAATAGATGTGAATAAAATGAAATAGAAGATAAATATTTTGTGTTGTCATAGAAGATTCATGCTTTTTCCTCAAGTTTTTCACATCTTAGTAAATTCCCTTTTTTCATTTCAGCAGGATGAACAAAGATTTGATGCAGACCAAATGTCAAATTGATGAGTGATGCTTTAGATACTTTTCCCCTTCCAACCATACTATATAGATTATGTTCCTTTAAAGACAATTCCCTTGAAAGAAAGTTTGCAGAAACAATACTGCTATACCATGTTTCTTTAGGAAGATGGGATGAAATTACATCACTGTATATAACAGTTTGTTTTTCCATAGGAAATAAGAGTTAAAACAAACATGATTTTTCAACCTTGATATACTGATTTTATTGCTTTTTGCGATAGCAAGAACAGAAAAAGTAGAAAATCCGGAGAGCATAATAGACAAGAGTGAACTAAAAAAAAACCACAGCCCACCAACAAATAACCCTAAGTCAGTAAACTTGCATAAGAGCTTTGAGTAGATCTTCACTCACAACTTACACTGCTAAGGATGTACTCAAGCAGCACAAAATTTGGCAAGATGGACCAAGATATAAACACCGCACACTTCTTGCTTTTTGAATGGGCAAGAGATGTTTTAGGTTTTTCTGTAAATTTTGTCCACACATGTCAATAGTTAGTTCCAAACCACAAACAAGGGACAGCTGCAGTTCAGTGGGAAAAAAAAAAGATATTTAGCTTGTGCTGAAGTGCTGTTTCTAAAGTTGATGTGCTTTCCATTTCAGTGTAATTGTCCTAAGTATGTTTACAAGACAAGATGAAGGAGACATTTTCTACTGACAGAGTTAGAAGTTCAATTAGTATTTGTCTGGTGTCTTACACCTTCAAGTGTAGGGAACTGTTTCTTTAACATCCAGTCCTTGAAAGCAAAAAAAGACCAGAGACGTAAAGCAGAGCTTTGTGATAGACATAAACAGGTAAAGGTTACATCAGTGAACACAGAACTATGTTTCTTTATAAGACAGACCATAGTTGCAGTCGGAAGCTATTTTTTCTGTGACTAAATTAATTAACATGACTGTCTTAAAGGTGAAGACATACTACAACTGCTCAAAGCCTCACCATACGGGTAAAATGAAATTAGCAGGAGCACTTGGGTTTTTCTGCTACTGATCAAAACCAAATAGCAGTCACTATTTTCATGCAGCTGCTCTTAACAACAACAAAACAGAAAAAACCAACCAAACAAAAAAAGCAGCAATGGGCAGTAGATAGGAAAGGAACCAGTCTCTTTCAAAAAGGAAGACAGACACAATATGGGAGTTGAAAAAACCCGCAGAACAGCAAAGGTAACATCCTTATCCCTTCTAAAGAAGGCAAGGATATCTGAAGGGGCTAACAATCAAAATTGCCAGGAATCTCCTAGACGAACACACTCATCTCCTAGATGAGTTTAAAACTAGTAACTCACAGTTACTAGTTAAAATCCTAAGCTCCACCTTATGCTAGTCTTGCCTTAATGTTACTGTCTCCCACATTAAGAAGTTCAGTTTAGCACACATAGCCCTATACAGTGCTGTGCCAAATCCCTCAGGAATGAGTATAAGAAGAAAATTCTCAAATTATGCCTTCCATCATCAACAAAAGCCATAAGAAATACATGGATTCACAAAATTTGCATGTCCACACAAAGCCTAGTATACAAATCTTCATCCACCATGAAACTGTCCAGCTTACTTTTGAGACTGTGTTTTTGTCTTTTATTATATATATATATATATATATTCAGTAAATTCTGCAACATCCATCTGCAGAGAAGGACCTAGGTATACTGGTGGAAAACAGGCTGGCTATGAAATGTGAAATGGTAGAGTGCCCTTGTGCCAAGAAGGCCAATGGTTGTGAACCTTCCCCTCTACTCTGACCTGGTGAAATCACATCTAGAATACTGCATCCAGTTCTGGGCTCGCGGGTTGAAAAGACAAATCTCCTAAAGAAAGTCCAGTGGAGGGCAACAAAGATGATGAGGATCCTGGAACATCTCCCATGCAAGGAAAGGCTGAGAGGCCTTGAATTGTTCAGCCTGGAGAAGACTGGGAGAGGATCTCATTACTGTTTATAATTATCTGAAGTGTAGGAGTCAAGTTGATGGGGGTGGAACAATTTCCGTGATATAGAGCAATAGAACAAGGGGCAGCAGGCAGAAACAGGAACACAAGAAGTTTCATCTGAACATGAGAAAGAACTTCTTTACTTTGAGGATGACAAAGCACTGGAACAGGCTGTATAGAGAGGTTGTGGAGGCTCCTTCACTGGACATATTCAAGACCTGTCTGGTCACCTCCTGTGCAACCTACCTGCTGTAGAGAACCTGCCTTACCAGGGAATTAGACTAGATGATCTCCTGAGGTCCCTTCCATCCCCAACAGTCCTGTGATTTTCCATTTCCTTCATCTCTTTCAGTACTACCTTTCTCCAACCCCTTCCTTCCTTCCAGAAGGATGCATATCCTTCCAGATGTCATTCTTCCATACACTTTTCTCTTCCGGTAAATTTTGGAACAGGGCTCAAAATGGCACAGAATATTCAAGATGGGGATTTATAGCATTTCCAAACCTCTTTTCTCCTTTTCTAAAATAATATGGTTTTTTTGGTTCTGTTTTTGCTTTTTTTTTTTTTTTTTAATTAAATTATAATTTGTTCTGAGTAGATGCTTTGAGAAAACCACCTAAAAATCTACTGACCTCTCTGAAAAGTAAATCCAGACAAGAACAAACCACTACCTGGTTACAGTTTTATATTTTGCTATAGAAGTGTTGCACGGAATTACATTTTGCCCCCTCTCCATTACTCAGCACACATCTGCACTGCAAGTAATCTCATTTTAATCAGGCAATAGCTCAGTATTTTAAATTGTGTCTCCAGTGATCGTAGTGAACTTCAAGGATCCTCCCACCTTTCCTGTACAATCACACACCAACCACTTCCTCTCTTAAAATGCATAACAAAATTGTTAATAAGAAGGATTCTACCAAGGAAGCAAATGAACACACACCAGCAACAGTTTCTTAAGGTGTTAACTGTAAAAATAACCTGTAATTAACTGATTTTAACTCAAGTACAAGAGTGGAAAAAATACGATGTGAAAAGCTGATTAAAAAAAAAATTATTAAAAAAGTGGTGGAAGTCACATTTTATGCCAAAAAAATAGGCTGAATAACCCGAGTCTATTCAGCCAGGGGAAAAGAACAGACATCTCACAGGTGTTTATAAATTTCTAAAGTGAGATGGGAGGCAAATGGATGAGGCCAGGATCTTCTTGGTGGTGTGTAGCGATAGAACAAGGAGCAAGTCCTCTAGAACTTGAACACAGGAAGTTCCATACAAACATGTAGAACTTCTTTATGGTAAGGGTGACAGCACACTGCAACAGGCTACCCAGAGAAATGGTGGAGGTCTCCTTGTATGGAGATACTCAGGATCCACCTGAACACCTACCAGCATGACCTACTGTAGGGAATGTACTTTAGCAGGAAGGTTGGACTTATCTCTTGAGGACCTTTCCCACCTCTGCAATTCTGTGATTTTGTGAACCCTTTCTGTACTTGCGCTGTTCTGCACTCTCTGTACATACAGTCCACAAAGCTTTGTCAAATGACCTGTGCAAGTTGCCTCATGCTCCCTTTTTGTTTACAAAGGGTGATTTCTGGCAAAAATATTCCTAGGTATTAGCAAGCTGTAAATGTAAAAGCTGCACTACACCAAACATTTCTCACCATGAGACACCAACCCCAAACAGCAATACTGCAGTGTAAACAATATATAACAGCTTCCATTATTTTTTCCACCTCTGCTTCCACAATTACACAGCAAATATTTCTTAAAAATTGTAGTGTACTGGAAGAAACTAAAGAAATTGAAAATGAGCAAAGAGCTACTCTATATCTGTACACCTAGACAAAGAAATAGGTACGCATATTTAGAGCATTTATGCTTGGAATCAAAAGTTCCAGGCTCTTTTAACATCACTTAAAATATTTGTAAAAAGAATACAGAATTTGTTATGCTTTCAACAGCAGTACTGTTTTACCCTGCGTTTCTGAAATAGTGCTCAGAAGGCACGTGTCACTTACAAAAGAAATAATCATAAAATGGGTTGGGCTGGAAAACACCTCAAAGACGATCCAGTTCTAACCTCCCTGCAACAGACAGGGTTGCCAGCCACTATATCAGGCTGCCCAGGGCCCCATCCAACTTGGCCTTGAATGACTCAAAGAATGGGGCATTTACAACTGATGATACAAAGCTGGAAGGAGTGGCTGACACACCACAGGGTCGTGTTACTATTCACTGAGATCTGGACAGGGTGGAGAGTTGGGCAGAGGGGAACCTGATAAGGTTAGACAAGGGCAAGTGCAGAGTCTTACACCTGAGAAGGAATAACTATATGCATACAGTTAGGCACAGACCTGCTGTAAAAGGAGCTCCACAGAAGATCTGAGTATCCTAGTGGCCAACAAGACAACAAAGCTCTTGAAGTCTAATCAAGTTTTACAATCTCTGAGAGATTTTTGTGCATAAGGTATTAAGTAAACTTTATTTTTACTGTGTTACATTGGAGGGGTGAGGGAAAGGGAGAGGGGAGAAAAGCCCTCTTAACAGTTACAAAAGGCCATCCAAATACACCTCCATCCTTATATATATTTCAGGTGAAATAAATACTTATCAAATGAGCAAATACTTTTTCTCCTTTATCAAGACAAATAAGGATAGCTCCCTTCTCCCCTTCCACTACTGTTCTATTTTGCAGTGATCTTTTCTTCCATTGAATCTAGTCAGAATATTACTGGCAAATAGAAAAGAGCACATGACCATTCCCATCATTTCAGCTATTATTTAAGATGGCTGAAGGAATAAAAAGGAAAATTCTGATATCGCTCAAGAAATCCCAGCCATAATTCATAGCAGTATGCAATGGAGTATTTGATGAGGGAAGGAAAGAGTTACTTGTATTTCTTCTTATAAATAAATACAAATGAGAAAAAGCCTTCCCCAGGTTACCAACTCCTTTTTTGAGGCCACTTAGCACTGGGAACATTTTATAAGAAGAGCCTTCTGCTATCTTGTCCTTCAATATTCTCAGAGCTGCAGGTTATGATACCAGAGCATTCATTCAAAATGCTCTCAAATTTGAGAGTTAAGTAAGGACATCTCTCGGGGCTCATCTATAGAGGAAAGCTACCACAAAATAGGCTAAGGTTTAAAACTTGAAGCATACCCAGCTATTTCACAGTAACTCCTGAGGTGAACACGTTCTATATTAAGAGTACTTCATTGCAATTTAATCCAATTCCCAAAGTGATCTAAAAAAAGGCTCTCTTCATGTGGAATAAGAGTGCCCTAATGCAAGGGCTAGCTTAGAATAGATTCTGCCAAAAGACATCCCAGGCAGTTTCCTGTATAGACATGAATATATACATGCCCTGTACACATTACATCATTCTTGTAAGGACAACAAAACATCCTAGCACATTTTACTAACTTAAGTAGATTTAAAATAGGCAAGTATAGCAACACTACGTTGGCTGAATACTTTCATTTGCCTTTTGAAAAGAACATGTCAGCAAGTATTCATGTTTCATTCTTCTAACATAAATACAGCTTTAAGTACCAGTTTGCAAGAATTCCATTCACAACCGTCCACATGAACGTTTGGCTTTCAGATGGAGAACTGTACCAGGCAAAGAGGGCCACAGGACTTTCAGAGGTTTAGCACACTGACACGTTATGTATTGAGCTTTACAGAAAAATAACTTCTGAATCAGAATGCCTAGAGTGACCATCCCAGCTGTGAAGAAGCATCTGTTTTCACATCTCTCTTAAAGAGGTGTGACAGAATAAGGGAAGGAGCCTCAAGTTGTGCCAGAGGAGGTTTAGATTAGATACAAGGAAAAACTCCTTTCAGAAAGAGTTGTTAAGCACTGGAATGGGCTCCCCAGGAAGGTGGTTGAGTCACCATCCCTGAATGTGTTTAAAATCCATCTGGATGTGATGCTCAGGGACATGACTTAGCTGTAGGTTGTTAGGATAGTATGGTTTGGTTGCTGTTGGACTTGATGACCTTGAAGGTCTGTTCCAATCTGAGCAATTATATGATTCTATGTTTATCCTTCCAGCCACTGCCTGAGCTCTGTCATTAATAGCAGATGCGGTCTGACCTCCTGTGGTCCAGTAGCCAACAGGTTCATTAAGGAGTGTCAGTAGTTTATGTGAAGCTGAACTAGCTTGATGCACAGAGGCCATTTGCCTGTACACAACTGCAAGCCAATACTGCCAGCTACACCTTACACTTGGGTTATCTGCACCAGAAAACGCTGCTGTATGGCAACTTCTTACCGACTTTGGCAGAAATAACTGTCTGGTGAAGCATAAAGGAGGAAACTTCATTTGACTCTATGGGGTACATCATACGGGAAAAAAAAATAAAAATCTAAGTGTTGCAGGGCTGGGTGTTTGGTCCTGACCCACGTGCTTAAGCAAGATGGCCACTAGCTCCACGAGCACTTTGCTGCTTGAAGGGTTGCAGAGCAAAAAGCAGCAGAGTTAATAGTTAGAGCCAGTGACACTGGGGAGGGAAACGGAAGAAAGAAAGTATAGGTGAAAAGATCAGAGCTCTTGGCAAAGCACAACACAGCACAAGTCCTCTGATGGATGTAAGGACATAACTATTAGAGTGCTAAGGGGAAGCCTGATGGTGGCTGCACCTCTCACAGGGAGCGGAGGGACAGCGCTGAGCTCTGCTCTGTGTGACAGTGACAGGGCCCGAGGGAATGGCATGGAGCTGTGTCAGGAGAGGCGCAGCTGGGGGTTAGAGAAAAGTTCTGCACCAGAGGGTGGTGGGCATGGAGCAGGCTGCCTAAGGCAGTGGGCATGGCCCCGAGTACAAGAGTTGGAGGAGCGTTTGGACAATGCTCTCAGACATGGGGTTTGGATTTTGGGTGGTACTGTGTGGAGATGAAAGCTGGGCTTAATAATCCTTTTGGACAACTTCCAACTCAGGATATTCCACGATTCTATGAATGAACATGCATTCAAAAATACATATGCCAGACAGGTTGTTATTTTTGATTCAGAAGTACTCAGAGGAAAGTAGTCTCCACTGAAGAATCAAGGATTTGAGCCAGGAAGATCTGTCAAAGATCCTGCCTTTAGGCAAAGCACGTAACTGTTATTTACACCAAATCTAAAGACACACTCACAAGCTGTTCCAAAGGCAGTATCTCCCCAAATTTTCCCAGTATTTGGAAATAATAAGCCCACATTAAATACAGAATGATTAAAGGGATCCCGTGCAACAGGTGCTGAATATTCCAATGCACAGAACTAAATAATGATTCAGAACAGCATGCTGTCTTTCTATTGTTTGTGAGGAATAAATCCCAAGCAGCTTAAGTAAGTTATGATGGAAAGGAGAACAGTAAATACAACCTGTGTTCTCAAGCTGAATCTGATTTCTCCTGTTTGTCTTTAGCAATACCAGTGGGTGTCTGAGGACATCTCTGAAGTGGAAAACCCATGGAGAATATTCAGAATTCTTTATACTTCCTATACTAAAAGAAAAACAAACATAAACCTAAAACCAAAAACAAATAAAAAGGAAGAGGAAGTTCTAAAGCCAACAGTAGTAGCCTCCTGAGAGTATAAGACATGGATTATACACTTTGTATGAGGAAAGCTTGGGCAATATCCTCCCCCTCAAGGAGGCAGGCAACTACATAGGTTGCTCCAAAAGTAATGCCTCAATTGTTCCCAAGGAAACTACTACGGGTAGCGTTACCGTGCTCTTTGTATCAAATACAGCAAATTCTCAGCTACAGAAACACAGTTTTTCAGCACAGTCACCAGCATTAACCCTGCATTTTTGCTAGTGATGCACAAGAGCCTGTATGCCAAAGTCCTAAAAATTTGCACCAGCAGAGGTGATCCACTGTTGCTGTTGCCACAGCTGAAACACATCACCTACTACCTCACTGTTCTCACATCCACTATTTGGTCTCCAGAAACATCCAGCAAGCATCAATGAATGTCAATGGATGCCATTTTTTCTGCATGGAGGAATTCACTGATACCCCTCTATTTGATACACACTTCCATATCAGACACCATTTTGTCAGACTGCCCATCTGCTGCCATCAGTCCCACAGCAACAAAACATAACAGAATATTGGTGGGAAGGTTCAACCTCTGCTGCCATGCCACCAACATCAGCCTCTGACACTGTGGGCCAAAACAATAACATTATTACTTTTTGAGAACCTCACGGTAAAAAACAGGAGGTATTTGTATTATTGTGCCTGCGCCTCGACCCCAGTAATAATGGCATGGTTCCCCAGGTAGCCAAAATCTTGTTCACGGCCATATGCTTTGGAAAAAGACCCATCATAAGAACATGCTTTCATCACATTTAGAAATTGAGAATATAGTGGTAAATAAGGAAATCGAGAAAACACGCCCAGGGTGAACCACGGGACAATAACTAAAACTGAAAGCAGCAAACAGAAAGGGCAATGCTCTAATCTCAGCCAGAAGCTAGGAAGAACGGAAGACAGTGAGCTGCCCCTATAGAGCAGGATGCATCAAATATAAATGGGCAGCATTTGAGTGTACTCTCTTCATACTTCTGAGGAAAGAAATCAGCTTGTCTTTCATTGCCGAGGCTTTCATAACTGTGGTGCAGAGCCGCTCAAGTGGCTTCCCTCAAGCTAAAGAGCATGTCTGTATAGAAGCCAGGATTACTACAGTTACAGATGGTCTCAATCCCCAAAAGCTACAGTAAAAATCTTCTTTAATAAATTACTGTTTTTTTCCCCTTTTCCAGAAATTACATACATCCAGAAAAGAAGTACCAGTAAGAATATTGATACAACCGCTAGCCAGAGCAGATAGCTAAGGAAGCAACAGAATATAGCGCTATGCTATTTAACATATTGTTCCAGCAGCACCAATATAAAATGACAGACACAAAAAAAAGATAACTAAGGCTAATATTAGGAGGTTGAGATCTCAGGACATTACAGAAGTTATAAACGTGGCATAGAAAAACTAACAGCGAGGTTTAGGGCCAGTTACAGAGCATAAAAGGCCAAACCAGTTAAGATCTGTCTCAGACAGCAGGATGTGGCAATTATAATCCACTGTGCTAAGAGAAAGGGAAGCTTATACAGGTACCATAATGCATGTTGCCACAAGAAAAAAAAAAAAAAACAAGATCAAAGTCTATAACTTCTGATCCTTACAGCTGCAGCAGCCTCAGAAAGGTTTTTGTAGCTCGTGGAGCAGGCAACAGGAAAACAAGGTTAATTTGACTATTTGCAAATGGAGTTAGGAGTGCATCTTCACATAGGAGTCATACTGACGTGATCATAATGATTAAAAAAAGAAAAATCTACAAGTTGATGCTTGAATACTATCACTGTACTCAGACTTTAATTTACTCAGGGATGGTTCAAGGGCAATGAGCGCTGAACATCATTATACAAAGCAGAAACCTAAAATGCTGAATCTTGCCTTAGGAAACAACCCATTAAGAATATGCGAAGAAGCCAAAAATATCAGAGATGGTCACTACAAAAAAGACAGAATAATCACTATTAAGAAAACCAAAGATCGTTACACAAAAAATGCTGGGACTAGTACATAAACAGCTTCAGTGTCAGCATACTTCGTAATCTGGTTATCATTTAGAATATATCATAGATGAGATGAAGTGACAGAGCAATTACAAGAGTGGCTGTTTCCTGAAACCTGACAGGGATACACCTGTTCAAATCAGATGCCAACCTCAAAACAGAAGAAAATAAATAAAATAGAAACAAGATGGTATCCTCAAGTAGAATTGAAACTTAATTTCGACCAAGATAAATGCTGTGCAATTTTAGATAAATGTGTTATGTAAAAAAAAAAAAAAAATAATTAAATACTTTTTTAGACAAACACTGAGACACCTCACTCAAAAGGAAAAGGTGTAGAAATCAAACTGAACTTATATAATAATTGAGTTATTGTCTTCAGAAGTGAGATGAAACTTCAATTAACTTCACATGGTTATACAGGTTAATAGGAACTGAGGGTAAAAATAGAATATGCTATACTTACAAGAAAATAGGAAGTAAAGAACACTGGGAAGAATACAGGGAGATGCTAAAACAGATAAAGAATGGTATTAGAAACACAAAGTAGAACTCTAAAGTTTTCATAGTTACAGATGTTGAACACAAATTCTTTTTAAATGATAAAAACTAAGAGAGGAGAATTAGACCAAAAATAAGAAAGTGAGATGAATAGTGAGTTACAAAGTCAGTTAAAATATCAGTGGGGAAACCAGCATGCTAAAGAAAACAGAAAGGACTTATAATGACTATATTGTACATGTAACAGGTTACAAATTAAAAGGCTTGAACGTGGTGAGATTGCCAACTTACAGCAAAAAGGAAAAAAGAAGAAAAAGATACAAGAAAAAACATACAAGTGTGACAGCTTTAAGTGGGAAATGCATCACAGCAAGTGAAACGTCTCTGGGACTTGTTTGCTTAAAGACTGGCAAACTTAGAAGGCACTTCAAGTAATAGTACTTGTATTGATATAATTTCGGCTACAATTAAAAAAAAAAAAAAACCAAAAACAACAAAAAACTAGAATAAAAACAAACCAAACCAACAAAACCCAACAAAAACAGCTTCAAATCTCTGCAGTATACTTCGTTCTTATTAAGTCAAGATTTAAAAGCTCCCTTCTGATTAAAAGCTACTGGGGATCCAAAGCAATACACAGGAGAACCACACTAGATACTGCAGAGAATTTTTACTTTCTTCCAACAGTTCCCTCATTACCAGCCACGTATTTTGCCAATATTTTGGCAGTTTCACACCATTACGAAACATGCATCAGGAGCTCCCCTATCATGTGTACTTGCATTTAATGTAAATCTCAGGAATTCAGAATGGCATCTTAACTCAGGAGCAACTCTATTTTTCCTCAGCACCAAAGCTGTACACAGAATTATTCTTAGTCATATCAAGTAGGAAATACATCAACTTTTTTGGCATTTCAATCTGAAGTTTCTTTGGTCAGATCCTAGAAGGTGGAAATTAGTACTCATTTTGTTTTTCTAAGTAGCAACAACTAAGATTTAACAGTCTCTGTCACTGGGGCTTTGATATACAGAGTTGTACAAAGCTTTATCTCCATTTGATCTCAGAATACATTGCCATTTCAGCAATACACTGCCAGAAGGTTAGTAGTTAACTCTGACCAAAGATGTTGCATATAGCTCTCTATTCTGTTATCTACACACCATCATATTGGTGATTTATGAATATATTGATACTTTTTATCACTGCAGTAGATGAATTTTCAAATATAGCTAAATCACAGAAGACATTGCAGATATTCTCCCCAACAGCTCAGTTAAAATGCTATAGATATCTCAAAGGAGTTTGTCTTGAAGGTGTTCTCTCAAATCATTATAATTAAAAAAAATGCTGCTGTGGGACTTATTTTACTTTTTCATTAATTCTTAAACAAAATGATACACTTAGTGTAATTTCAAAGAGAATGTATGTGATGGTGAGGATTTCCCCTCCTCTCTCCTCAGGTAATAGACTAAGAGCAAGAAGCAGCAAGACCATACACTGGCTTAGATCAGATGACCTGACTGAATGCACTGCCAAAGTTCACTCCTACTAAAGAGGGACAAGATCTGCTGCAGATCTGTCTGTGGGATAGGCTTTCTCACCAACATGTGAATGTGCAGTTTAACTACTAAGTTCAGGATCTTCTATGAGTCCCAGCGTAACCCATGGAAATTGCTCTTCCCCTAGGATCCTGAAATTACTCACTGGTACCTAAATATCAATCTAGTTTATGCAAAACAAAAATTAAGATGTTTCCCTTCACATCTCTGTTTCTTTCCTTCATAGAGCCCACCAAACCAGAAATAATCATTCACCGTGGGTACTTGTGTCCAACCCACAAACAAGGCACCAGTGCTCCCAAATACCTCACCCTCAATACTTCTGCTGATCAATTCCCCAAAGGCTTTTAAAGGTAAAACAAATTCCAGTTTAAAACAGCTTATTTTCATTGGTGTTTTTGCCCCATTTAATTCCCCTATCCTTTCCGAGTCTTAAGAAAAATGAAATCCCAACACAAACCAATGAAGAACATTAAACATAGTCCAATTACAGCAGGACATACAGGAGAAAGTGTTAGTGTTTTCATACTGTGAGCTCATCACTTGGGGAGAAATAACAACTTATGGCTAAGTACCAGAAAATGAATAATAAGCTGACAGAAGCAAAAATGAAGATAAGCCACAAAAAGAACCCACAAAGGCCGTCAGATTAAATTAACAACAGGAAAAAGACAAACATTTCTGTGGAGTGTGTTGGGTTGGATTTCAACTTGATCAATTTCTTCAACTGCCTCTGCAAGGCAGAGGGAAGAGAGATGTTGAAAAACAGGATGGGATAACAGAATAATTTGGGGAAAGAGAACTAGAGAGAACAGCAACACATTTCCTTCCAGTTTAATAAAAATATACTGACTGGCAGATATAGTTGTAGAAAAGAGAAAAAAGAGTAGGTATTTCCTCACACAAGCCATTTAGTTATGGAATTGAGCTCCATTGTTACAAAATAAACTTCAATAAACCACTGATCTATTTGCATAGAAAAATGACAACATTGAAATAACAATAGAACAATTGCCACGCAACATGCTCTTTCTTGTCCTGCAGTTTAGAACATTAAAAAGAAAAAAACCATACTGATATGAATTTATCTTATAATATTTCAATTACATGGCTACAGTAAACATTAAGAACTACTTCTATAAAAGCATAAGGCAAACAATTGCTTAGAACGGACCCACAGACTGGTTTATCTATACTGCAGAAAACAGTCTTAGGCCCACTTACCCCTGCAGTCAGAATACCACTACAAAACCTAAAGAACTTACATCACAAAGCACTGGTTCCCCTAGACAGCCACATGACGCAAGCAGGCAAATAACTTATGCCCGTATGAAAAAGCATGACCTGTGTAAAGCAACACATGACTACTACTCAGTATTGTAATTCTGCATTACCACTAACCCAAGAGGTATATTTTACTGTTTAACCTAGTATCAAAGCAAATAAAATTCTCTTGTTTGCAGCCATCACAAACAAACATGATTCAACAGAAAATGAAACTTCTTTAGAGATATTATTTTTGCTAAATATAATTTCCCCTATTTAACTCTGATTCCCTCTAGCCTTAAACAACCAGCCTCATCACAACTCCCGACACTCCAAGGATATCTTCAAAAGCAGGCTACTTTCTGACTTACAGCACTATCTAAAAATTCCATTTGCTCCACCAAGGAGCTCAAAGAGAACCTACCTCCATTTTGCTGGCCCTTACTCTTTCCTCTTGCTAATACACTGTGAGATAGAAACTACTTCCCTTTTCCACCCACCTGCCTATTCTTTAACCACACGCCCACATTACAGGTGTTTTCCAGTGACCATGATGGATTCCCCCCATGTGCAAACCATTAAACCGAATTAACACCAAGATCTGCACAGCAGTCTGGAGAAAGGAGCGTGGATTTAGATGACAAAAATTTCTTCCAGACATATTTGCTGGGATTCCTATATGACAACATTATGTAGAATTTCTGCCTTTTGTCCTAACCTACATGCAGTTGCTTTTCAACAAGCTGGACAAAGGAAACCTACCTGGATTGATGGTATCAGACACAAATAAGCAAATGATGGAAACAATTGGATTCTCAACTAACCACTGCTTTCAGTCTTGATGGGAACTATCTACCTGCATCCTTGAAAGAGCCCTGGAGGAAAAAGTTCTCTTCCGTGGATACACCTTGAGTATTTGTTTGCAAAGCCACAACCACAGCTCCAAAATGAATCTGTACCTCTGCCACAAAATCTGGAATCTTCCTATGAATAGAATGTTCCTATGGATCGCAGTCTCCATTTTGTACCCACCATTTCCACAGTGGCCTCAGTGAGGTGAACACTGCACCCATTTTATGCATTATTTGTAAATTACTTCAGAATTAGGAGGCCAGGATCTGTGACTGGGTACAATAAATGATAACCTCATAAGAGTTACAACGTAACAATGAGGAAAATAGCCTGTGCTAAGAGGAAACTTCAAAATGATCAGATTAAAACTGACAACTTCCTTTCCTCCAAGGGTAAGGAGCACAACCAGCCATACAGCAGGAGAATCTGATAATCTCCTTGGTTTCAACTCAAACCAAAATCCTATCTAAATTAAATAGGGGTGCTATTATTGGATATATTTTGTGCAATACCTTCTGGACTGCCCAAGGGAGTTTACGGCCTACTGTCGAAGTTATTCTCCAATATGAATTTCTGCAGTAATTGGTGTTAAGCTAAAATTTGGCAGTTGCAGCACTAGAAAGAAAGACAGTACGATTCTTTTGAAATTACTGGTATTTTAAGAAGGGCTATAATAAAATACCCTTCCCCCTAACATGGGGAGTAGGTACACATATCTGAGAAAACAGTAGCAAAGATGGGCACAACCAGATGTACCAGATGTCCCTACCTCTCTGCATTTACCAAGGAAGGATGAAAACGATTAACTTTGTGGAGTACCCTTCCCTTTTTGGTGGTTGTACACTGTTATAGTAACTACCTGTGTAGTCCATTATTACCCATTATTACTACATTACTTGCCCATTATTCCAACATTACTTTAGAACCCTGAAGTTACCCCACCATCCAAAGCATGTTTCAGGGCAAAGGAGAAGAAATGAGCTTTTTCATAAGTCTCAGCCATAGAAAGGATGTGGCAAGAACACAGTCACTCCTCTGTAGTGAAACAAAGCACTGTAATGCAGAAAGATAGCAAAGGCTGATTAAATTTGTCAGGAGGGGAGGGAGGAGAAGGAGTTGAAGCAGAAAGAGCCCTCAGCTGTGTGCCAACAGAAGCAGCCACAGCTGGCTGTAATCTGGCGAGCAAGAGCAGCCCCCTCCCCACCTGGCTTGTGCATAGCTTCAGCTGTCTTGGCTACACAGCCCCCCCCAGTACAAAAGGAGCAAGCAGCAAAAACTCCTCTGAAAAATATGCTACTAAAGAAGCCTAGCTAGGAAGTATAGTATTTCTTTGCAAAGGAGACCAATCTGCTTAGGTGAGTGCTTCTTCATTGTTTAGCAGAAAGCATGGTCTAGCGGGAGGTGCCCCTGCCTACAGAAGGAGGCTGGAACTTGATGATCTTAAAGGTCCCTTCCAACCCAAACCATTCTGTGAAACACTTGTAACCTCTGTTATGTTCATTTCCATACCAGACTTAAGACTTGAGAATTCCTGACATCCCAAACATTTCTTCCATGTAATTCCCTCTAGTGCAGGGAACTACTTTTTCCCTTTTTTTCTACTGCCTTTTTCCCTCTGTAGATCAAATGTATTCTGGGTAAAGAAGGCAGAATGCATAAGTTTGTGCTACAGGTGAAGTCTCTGGTGTTTTGGCTTCTCCTTTTCCCTGAAAGTTACTTTATTAAAAAAAAAAAAAAAAAAAAAAAAGTTTTATTACTGTCCTAAAACTTGAGTACTATAAGTAAAACATCCAAGACTAAACACAACTCCTACAAATATGACAAACTGTTATTTTTTCAGTGGAATTCTATCCATTAAATATTGCTGTATATGCACAAAAAAATAATAAAAACTTATATATATATATTCCTGGAAAAAAATTTCTTTGGCTTTCACAGTAAAAAGAGGTTAATTAGCACTGAAAGTTGTTCTTTCTGATCTGCTTAGCAAAGCTCCCTTTACGATTCAAAAAATTATTCTTTAATTCAATTTTTGTGATTTTTTTTTAAACTGGTGTAATTGATTCTTTAACTATGTGGATTTCAGCATTAAACTTCATTAAAATAATTTAATATTGGCTTATTTAACTTAGGCTTGCACTCTATATTTCAAGAATTGCTTTAGTTATCACTTGGAAAAGGCTTGCTTCTTGGTTAATATTTAACAGTACGATCACATTAAGACCTATTTTCTCTTTCAAAATAGCAAATGGAATATAATTTTGTGTAAACAATCAGAAGCACATACACGTATCTCTGCGTATATGCATTTATTCCACACCTGACAAATCATGAAAATCAGTCATCAGAGCAAGTATCCACGGCCTTGTCGCAAGTTCCAAGTGCTGAAGTTTGACTTGGCATCAGTTAATAATTAATTTGTAAGAGAACATGAAGACATAAATGAAATTTAGAGCAAAATACTCCAATGCAACTAGCTACACACCAAACCTTACTCTTCAAGATGAGAGATCAAGATCATGAGTTACAGCAGCACCAAAATTATGGCGGTTCTAACCCCTACAGCAGTGAAGAAGAGATGTGCAGTTAGTCCTGTGAAGCTTATAAGGCCTGGCATAAAATTAATGTAACAGAATTGTGGATAATTTAAGCAAACAGGTTTGGTCAATGGAATGTTTGCCTATGATTCCTCTGATTTATAAAAATGTACAATGCAAATAGATATGCACAAAGAAAAGAAAACCCCTCTACAGTTCCCTTCCTTCTTCAAGTTCCTTCCTCCCACATGTCCAATGATTTCTCTTTTAGCAGTTAGTCTGTTTCTTAATTTAAAATCATGTAATGCTATTTGCAACAAAAAAAGTAAAAATAAATATAACCCCTGAACCAACCACAATTACTGATTTTCCAGAGAAATTTAAAAATTTAAAGACCAATGAATAAAGAAGTAACGTAAGGAACACGCTTTTGTAGGGCTTTGCACTAAAATTAGCTGGCAAAAGAAGGGAGCTGTGGAACAGTATCCAACAGAAAAGCCCAAGTATCTTCTGCTCTGGAAATTTAAGTAGATATGGACAGTGAGCTTTTAAAATAGATGTTTTACTGCATTTTTACCCTGTGAAACCTGTAGCACTCTTATTAAACGTATTTTGTCACCTCAGTGATTCTCATTGTTTAAATCCTTTCAAGTACACTAGAAATGAAAAAAGCATGTTTTCTGCAGCTTTCATTTCTATCCTGATGCTGTTACCTGGACCTTTTCACCCCACAGCAACTGAAAAAATTGTTTTACACAGAGAGGAGAACAAACAAACAAACAGAAACCTAAGCAATCTATTAGCACTCCAGAACAAAACTTTACTCCAGAGATTGTATGGAAAAACTAAAACAAAAAGAATGAACGTAACATACAAAGAAATAGAATGTACAAATCTGAAGAGCTTTTTGATACGCGCAGCAATAGTACAGGATGGTAACATTATCTTGCCTCACTGTAAAGGAATATATTGATTTTAAAGAAAAAAAAAGTAGTGCCCAATCATATCTGCCTTTCTTTAAAAGCAAAATACAACTTCTTGTTAAAACATAAAATAGAGCTTTGAAGGGTGTATGAGCTTCCACTTCTGTGGAAAGGTCTGAATATGGTGAACTGTCCAAATGAGTATAAATCTCAGGAATGCTACAATCAGTTATGTATTACTGCAGGAGAACAGAAGAAACCTATAAAACTGGCAACTTTTTTTTCTGTAATGCAAACTGCTCTAGTTCCCAACCAGATCAAACTGTATTATTTCTGTATGTAATGCTAAAACTAGGTCCAAAAAGTTATTCTAGTTGTGTTGTCAGAAAGCACTGTGGGGATACAAAAGCTGAGAATTTCCTCCAACAGTAACTGCCCAGAAAACTCTTCCTTCCCACTTAAAGCACCCTGCATTTTGTAGGCTAAGTAAGTGTAATTACTATGGTGTCCTGGTTCTAGCCAAAACAGTTTTAATAGTGCACCAGTCTTGTGGTTGTTGCTCAGACCCCATGGAAAACTGTTCTTCTAGGTTATTCAATCAGACTGTAATCTGGAATATCCACTCTCCTGAAACCCACAACACCTATGAAAGCCTGTGTTTCCTTTTTGCTAGTTGATGGAGGTACAGAAGTTATTTTACTAATCACATCCATGGGGGATCTGATGACATTTTGTCTTGTCATTTCATTCCTGTGATCACCTGATCTCCTGTGCTGGCCCCCTTGACTTTACTTTGCTTTGCAGCAAAAACTGGCTTCTCAGAAGGGTTGAAATTATTTTCTTCCCTTTTCCAAAAACTTGCTCTGTTGTGTTGCCCCACACAATGATCATCAATGTATTGCAGATGTTCAGGACCTTCCTCCTGTACCAGTGCAGTCTGGATCAGCCCATAACAAATGGGCTGTTTCCACCTCCTGGGGCAGTCAGTGTATGTAATGTAAGTAATGAATGCCCCTCCAAGTAAAAGCAAACTGGCCTGCTCTCTTGCTGCCACAGGGATTGAGAAAAACACACTGGCAGTGTCAGTTTGTGGCATACCACACTTGGCTGCCTTTGACTCCATTTGATATTGGTGATCTCACATATCTGATACAACTGCATTCAGTGGTGGTGTGACTTCATTCGGGCTATAATAGTCCACTATTAGCCTCCACTCCCCACTGGACTTTTGCACTGGTCTTATGGAACTATTAAAGGGTGAATGAGTCTTGATGATTATTCCTTGGCTCTCTAGTTGACTAATCAGCTGATGGAGGGGGAATCAGGGGAGTACTGTCGGTGTACTGCCACAGGCACACCATTGCAATGGTGATTGGCATTGGCTGTTCTACTCCTAGCAATTCCACAACTGAAGGGTCTTCTGAGAAATTAGGCAAGGTAGGCAGCTGCTTAATGTTCCAAAACACTGAGGGTGCCCCCTGTTCTATTTACCTTACCATACCATCCCATACTCCCATGCCACTCATAACTATCCGGCCTCATGGGAGATCCTTTGGGGATATTTGTAAATAGTTTAAACAAAACCTGAAAAAACATTCAGTAGGCATAGCAATAATGACATGTTGGTTTGAACATTCCTGCTTGTCTCCCACTTAGCCTGGCTCCCCAAGGAAACAAATGAGTGAAATCATGAAAGGTTCCCAAAGTATGAAGAGAACTGCAATATAAAATACAAATGCCAGATTAGTTTTCTGTCCAGTGTTACAGCATGTAAGAAAATGATATCCTTAATCCAGCCTCTGGAAACTGTAGACAGGGCAACAAGGTTCAGATATAGAAAGTAATATGTTTTCATGAAAAAAAAGTCTGACAGAACTCAAAAAATATAACAAAAATAACCTTGCGACCAGAAGCTATTAAACTAGTTAAAGCACTTTTAACAATTGCATTTTAACATGCCCCTGGTCAAATCTGTCGTTATCTCAACCCTTCAAGCCCCAGCTTGGGTGCTGGTGGGTTAACCCAGCAAAAACACAGCACCACACAGTTATTTGCTCACATTCCCCAGATGGGATGAGCGAGAAAATTGGAAACAAAATAGAAGTCATGGGTTGAGATAAAAGCTATTTACTAAAACAGAAGAGGAAAATGGAAACAAATATGCAATAATAACAATATATACCAGTCATAATGCAATCACCACCTGCCAACTGATGCTCAGCTAACAATGCCACTGCCCTCTGAACACCATGTTATGAACACATCTCACCACCCACATCCATTCAATACTTTATTCTAATATTATATAGATTTAACGGAATAGTTGGAGATGAGTATTCCCCTCTAACCTCTGAATCACAGGCTTTAATTTAAATGAGCTGAAGCCCAGTAATGAGGCTACTGATTAATGTGTTTGAGTCTGAATGATTTATAAATCATTTTACCTTCACAGAGAAGAGGATAAAATAATTCTAGAACTGTTTAAAAAAAAAAAAGGATGGGGATCACCACCTGAAACAAATACAGTATATGAGAAAACTGCTCATTTTTACTTGCAATGTCAGAGCCTAAATAGTGGAGAGAATGTGGGAAAATAAAGCACTGTGACTGAAGTATGAGAAAGACTATGCACAGAAAAGCCAACAAATTATTCTAACAAAGCAGTACATAACTTTTTGGGAAGTTCAGAGCTAAAAATGAAACAAAGTGCAACTGATTCATCGGTGTCAACTGCTGAAAATGCAAGTCATCGTGCAATGGAAGAGCTGATGCACTACCAACACTGGAGTGGATCCCCCAGAAAAGAGATGCACTCATCCAAAATCAATACTAAAAATAATTATAATTACACAGTTCCTTTGGTCAAAACATGCGGCTAATGTTACCAAAAGGAAATCAACACCAATATGAGTCTCACTACAGGAAAGGGAAGGAGAAGGGAAGGGAAGAGGGAAGGGAAGGGAAGGGAAGGGAAAGGGAAGGGAAGGAAGGGAAGGGAAGGGAAGGGGAAGGGAAGGGAAGGGGAAGGGAAGGGAAGGGAAGGGAAGGGAAGGGAAGGGAAGGGAAGGGAAGGAAGGGAAGGGAAGGGAAGGGGAAGGGAAGGGAAGGGAAGGGAAGGGAAGGGGAAGGGAAGGAGAAGGGAAGGAAGGGAAGGGAAGGGAAGGGAAGGGAAGGGAGAAGGGAAGGGAAGGGAAGGGAAAGGGAAGGAAAGGAAAGGAAAGGAAAGGAAAGGAAAGAGAAAGGAAAGGAAAGGAAAGGAAAAGGAAAGGAAAGGAAAGGAAAGGAAAGGAAAGGAAAAGGAAAGGAAAGGAAAGGGAAAGGAAAGGAAAGGAAAGGAAAGGAAAAGAAAAGGAAAGGAAAAGAAAGGAAAGGAAGGGGAAGGGAATATGGAAGGGGAAGGAGGAAAGGGGAAGGGGAAAGGGGAAGGGAGAGAAGGGGAAGGGGAAGGGGAAGGGGAAGGGGAAGGGGAAGGGGAAAGGGGAAGGAGAAGGAGAAGGAGAAGGAGAAGGAGAAGGAGAAGGAGAAGGAGAAGGAGAAGGAGAAGGAGAAGGAGAAGAGAAGGAGAAGGAGAAGGAGAAGGAGAAGGGAGAAGGAGAAGGAGAAGGAGAAGGAGAGAAGGAGAAGGAGAGGAGAAGAGAAAAAAATATTGAATTTGCTCTGTGTAGCAAATAAAAATATGCAAACATCATTTGATCAGATCTAGCAAACAATATGTTCTGAAGACTGCATCTACAAACATACTTGGGTTGATAACCTTCAGAGTCATCTTTAAAATGTGATAGGCAAAATATTTCAAGTTTGTAACCGATCCAGATGCAGCACACACTATGGTCTATGAAAGCTGATGAAAATACAAAGTAGTCAAAAATTACAGAAGCCCAATGTCATGCTTGACTACATGATGGACAAACCTTACCTGAGGTGTTTCAGAGGCTGTTAAAGACACAACCTGCTTACAGGACATGAAAAGATCATGGAGAAGCTGTCACAACTTGAGCCAAAGAGCGCTAGTCTTTCCTAGGAAAGGTAGGTGAGTGATTGCAGCTCAGGTCTGCATCGAAACAGTGAAACACTGGGCCTCTGTGGTGCCAGTTTTCAACAAAACAAAACCAACCATCTAGCCCTCACTGGGGAGAGTGTAAGGGAGAAGGAGGAACTACATTTTCTTCTTCTAGTGGCATAAACCACCCAGGTTTATTGGTGTAGCACATGCAAATAGGGTATTAAGCTTCACTAGGAACTGTACCTTTAGCACCTTTTTTGTATCCTTACCACTCAGTTTTGAAAGAATATCTCCTTCCAACAAAGGAAAAGAA
Organism: Callipepla californica brunnescens; assembly: GCA_023055505.1. Taxonomy (NCBI): domain Eukaryota; kingdom Metazoa; phylum Chordata; class Aves; order Galliformes; family Odontophoridae; genus Callipepla; species Callipepla californica. Next base: position 75,217,529 of record JALIRH010000002.1, on the reverse strand, counting down.
GCAAACAACAAAAATCATAATCACACACACACACACAAGAAAAACAAAACCACCCCACATGCACAGCCAATGTTTGCAGGCTCCCCAGAATCAAGTGAATGACCCAGCACTAAAGGGAAAAATAAAAAGATGGAGTAGATGCTTTTGGCTTTGGTGGCACAAGAAGAAAAATTGCCTAAGGGTAACAACTGGGACATGAGAGGAGACACATGGTTGAAAAAATAAATTCAGAAACACTATTATTTATAAATTATCAAACTAAAAAATAAGTCTAACAATAGTAATAGTGCAGAGGTTTGTCTTGGGACAGACTAATCAATTTTTTTTTATTCAAGACTTGGAAAATGTGAGAGAAAGTATATTTATGAAATCCACAGGTTACATAAAGCTGAAAGGACCACAAGCTTTTAGAGGGACAGGTCATGGTGCTTACTTTGGAAGATACCTTGAGGAGTAAGCTTTTACTCCTATTGAAGAAAAATTAAATATGCATGACAAAATGTGGATTCAGAGATGAATAAGCAGAACACAAAAAAGTTTGTTCAGTTGTAATCAGTTGCAAAGTGTACACTAGCTAGCAGCATCATGTAATAAGAAAGGTAAAGCCTTATTCTGAGGCTCGCTGGTCAGGAAATTTCACATGTACAAGGAGATAATACATTCTGCTAAGTACTTGTGAAGTATCTGCTGAAACAATCCAGTTTGGGGCAACATATCTAAAGATAAATACTTTGGACAGTTGAACAACAACGATAAGAAAACTGAAAACAAGATAAAGAGGAAAGATGAAAGGAATGGTGTATATTTAATCTGTAGAAAAAGTAAGTACAGTTCTCCAACGGTTTTTCTACAGCAGATGAAAGTCGTATGTGAATTGTTCATTGAAAGAAACACTACTGAATAGCATTGGTTTATCCTGCAGTAATTAAAATCTACTGCAGAAAGAAAGATCTGAGTTAGAGATGGTCTAATCCCCATGATGGAAATATCTTAAGAACGGGTTATAAAATCCCTGTTGGGGAAAAGAAATACTTGCTCTATCTCAGTTCAAGGAGAGATGAACCTGATCAATATGTCCTTTAGTCCAACTTGTAGCTCTAACAACATCCATAAGATTTCCACATGAGTTGTCCTGGTTTCAGTGCTACTATAATATGAGCAAAGGCTGATATTTATTGCTTCAGTCACACATTGTTCCACACAGCTCTTAAGCTTGAGATGCTAGTTATTTCTAAATGTAGAGAAAGCGTTCAACTAACAGGCATTCTGTAAACACATACCATCTTGTTAGTTTAGTTTGAAGCTGCTGGTAAAAATCCACTCCACTAGTGACAGAGCCAATGGAAACCTTAACTTTGCAAAAGATTTAAGCTGACTCCAGAACATACAACATGGAATTCCCATCCGGTAACAGCATCTTTAAATAGAGCCCTGTTGAGCTCTCAAATTCTCCAAGACTATGAGGCAACAAGTTCAAATAATCAAATGACTCAAACAGTGACCAATACTGGAACACAACATGGTCTGAACACAGTTTGCAAGCTTAATTTGAAAATTTGATGAAGTAGATGGGAGATTACTAGAACTGAAAAATTGCTTATTCTCGTCCTAAAAAACAAACTTCTGAAGATGAAAGTGAGCAAGCAAAAGCAAAAACCATTCTGATTTTGGTTCCTGTGGGGCATGTGAGGATGGCATGACACATTAGAAAGAAGCACCTAATATGCTTAATAATCTAATGTGTGAGAAGGAGAACCATACTCTCCTCGGAGGTGCATGTTAGAGGATGAGGGGTAATGGAAACAAGTTGTTACAAGGGAAATTCTGATTAGATAGTCGGTTAAAAAAGAATGAAAGACAGAGCACTGTAGCAAGCTGTCCAGAAAGGTTGTGGATTCTTCTCTGAAGATATTCAGAACCTGTCTGGATGTTTTCATGTGCAACCTACTGCACAGAACTTGCTTTAGAGGAGGGGGGGACAATTTCCAGAGGTCCCTTCCAACTTGTATGATAATGAGGCATTCAAGCAAAGGACAAGCATGCCTTTAGAGACACTATAAGCAAGCCCCAAGCAACCCTTTAGAGAGTTTCTGAATGTCTGCTGAGAAGCAGATAAAAACATAGAACGTTAAACACAAGATTGAGTCACCTAAATTTTGAATAGTCACATACAACCTAATGTATTCTGTTCACTGAACTCCCTACTAGATCTTAGCTTATCCTATTATTGAGCTGAGTAAAGAACTGGGACATATTTGTCTGTTAAATACTACCTTTTAAAATTTGTTTAGCTTCTTTCTGTGACCTGCTATTAGTCTAGTACATGAAATGGTATCTTTCCTCTCATCAGGCAGTTCCAAAGCATCCTATTAACATAATATTCTGCTGCTTCTGAATTACAAAATTCCAGGCTGAAGCAAAGTTCGAAGTCAGTTACTTTCATTCACTTTATCCATAAGGATACAGCTGCCAATGAGATGAATGTGGATGGCTACAGAAAGTTGTGGAATATCCTCAGTTGCAAGGGAACCACAAGGACCATGAACTCCTGGCTCCACTCAGCACCATCCAACATTCAAAACCGATGTCTGAGAGCACTGTCCAAACACTCCTTGAACTCCAGCACCTGGGGCCATGCCCATTGACCTCTGGTGCAGAACCTTTCTCTAACCCCCAGCTGACCCTTCCCCGATGCAGCCCCATGCTGTTCCCTCAGGCCCTGCTGCTGTCACAGGGAGCAGAGCTATCACAGAGAGCAGAGCTCAGCAGTGCCACTCCACTCCCTGTGAGGAGCTGCAGCCACCACAAAGCCTCCTCCTGTGCGCTGGGACCTCAGTTGCTTCTCATACACTTTGCCCTCCAGACCTTTCCCAACCTTTGTAGCACTTTTCTGGTTGCTCTCTCACAGTTTTATACCCTTGTTATATTGCAGCACTGAATGCTGCACCCAGCACTCAAGGTGCAGCTGCACAGCACAGAGCACAGCAGGTAACACCTCCCTTCACCTAATGGCAGTGCTGGGCCTGATGCACTCCAGGGCATGGTTGTCCTTATGGGTTGCCAGGGCACAGTGCTGGCTCACATTCAACCTGCCATCATCCAGAACCCTCCCGATCCCTTATCGCAGAGCAGTTCTCCAGCCACTCATCTCGCAGTCTGTTCTCATATCCACGGCTGCCCCATTCCAAGTGCAAAATCCAACACTTGCTCTTGTTAAACTTCATACAATTGGTGATTGTCCAGCTCTCTAATTTATCAAGATCTTTCTGCAATTCAACAGCTCCTCCCAATTTACTGTTTTCCATAAACTTACTTAGTGTAACTTCAGAAGTCCTGTATCACCAGTGGAACCATTAAAGAGAACCAACCCTGAAATGGAGCCCTGCCAGTTGACTGGCCACCAGCCCAATATAACCCTATTTACTATAATCCTTTGAGCTCACCAACTAATTGTCTACCCATCACATAGCTTTTGTCCATCTGTATGCTGGAGATTCTGTTCAGAAGGAGACTGTGAGAAACAGTATCGGAAGCTTTGCTGTAATCCAAACACATTACCTCAACTGGCTTCCCTTTGTCAACTAGGTGAGTAACCTGGTCATAAAAGGAGATTACTTTTCTTAAAGAGGACTTTCTTTCCCCGTGTAAACCCATGTTGGCTGTGGACTACACTGTCTTTGGGTATTTTTCAATAACTTCCAGAATATTTTTTTCCCATAATTTTGCTGCGAATCAAAGTGAGACTGACAAGCCTGTAATTATCTGGGTCTTTAAATCTGGGACAGCAGTTGGTAGCTTCCAGTAGACTGAGATCTACCCAGATTCCCAGGATTATTGAAAAATAACTGAGGGAGTTCTTGTTCATCTGCCAGCTCTTGGGGTATCCTGAGATATAATTCCATTAGGCCCTATAGACTAATATGCACCCAGCAGAAACAGCCAGTACTGCACAAGTTTGGGATTGGCTGGGAATTTATTGTTACTGTAGTCACAGTCATGCAACTTAGAGCTCCAGGGGTCCTGGAACGGACCATCAGTGTTGAAGATGGAGGTGAAGAAAGGCATTAAATGTCTCTGACTTGTCAGTCTGCATTAAAAAGATTTTGTAATAGTTTGGTTAAGGTATGAAGCATTCTTTCCAGAGATGTAAAACTCATTCAGAGGTTTTTGTTTATAGATTATATACTGCCTGCATTTGAAGAAACTGCTTGGCAATACCACTTCTAAGAAAGAGGTTACTGATTGGTATCTTGTGCAGGAGTTAAAAGAAACATCTAACTTAAATGCTTTTGCTCTGGAGCTTTCTCATTCTTGTGGTTGTTCAGCACTGGGAAGTTGAAGATATTCCTGAAAGTGACTTCCAACAGTTTGAAATCTGAATATTTATCTTTACTTTTGCAGAACATCCATAGCCTGGATGATTCAATAAAAAATGCAGTGTCTATGAGACCTTCAATCTTAAAATCTATTCACACTGCATTTCCCTTGTCTGGAGCCCCTGTAAAAGTCATTCCAGACTACAATCCAGTTTGACATGTGTAAAATTAAAAATGCCTCTGCTCATAGGCTACTCTATGGGAAACTACAACAAAACCAAAAACTCCAACAACTTCTCATTAAAAAAACAACAAAAAAAACCCCTCTATACTTCACTTGTATTCATAACACTGCTCATACCAAGTCAACTTTTACATGCAGGAGAAAGTCCATAGATTATGCTGCAGGAGGTGTCAGAAGGGATTGTCTGAACTCACCTCTAGTACTTAGTTGAAAAGGACATGGAAGTTAGAATTTGCTAACAGTGAAAGACAGCCCTTTAACAGCATGACTCGAGCAGACATTTTAATAAGCAGCCTACACATTTTTACATTGTCGGTATACTACAACATTGAGGGAAACAGTGCAATCTGCATGGATCTTTGTGGGAAGAGTGAAGGTTGCCCTAAGTGTTTGGAAGGTACACTAGCAGGACGAGGCTATGTGTACATGGCTGAAACATAAGCTACTTTTCTGCAAGGAAGCTATTTTAATAGGAATCCAGTTTATTTATTTATTCAGAAGCAGATGGCATCCTCTCTCAAGATGTTATGCAGAACATGACACACAAAATAAGTATTTTCATCTGAGCATATTTTTTCTAATCAACTCCCCGCTATTCAGCATTAAATGACAAACAAAAATTTAGTCTCCAGAGTCTGGTAATACTCTAAGCTAACTCAGGATATAGCAGTAAGTGATGAAATGTAATGACTTATTATACACTGGAGTGCAGACTAGATGACCTCAGTGTCTTTTGATTTAAATGTTACACACACACACACACACACACACACACACACACACACACAAAAAAAAAAGCTTTTCAAATGTAGAGGGGAGGAAAAAAAGAACAATCTGCAATCGTAGCTTCCGAACCAATGAGCATATCTGATAGATAGACCCCATGACCTATGGTTAACCAAAACTGTCTAATGCAACTTTTTGTGTTTATACAAAGGAAAATAGTGGCATGAATTCTTATTATAAAGTATGTCAGGAGTACAGTCAGGCAAACATGGCATTGTATGATTCCATATGGAGTTGCACATAGCTTCCACATTGTGTTTCTGTGCAATTCCTCCAGAAATATGACCATAAATCTCCATTCACCAAGACTAATCAACTACTGAGATAGAAGGCTATCATCTTAAAGAACATCTTATTACTACAGACACACAAGACATAATTTAAAAAGAAGGCAAATACTCAAGTACTACAGAATATTCTCTTCTCTTGATCCTCCTTACACAACTAATTTCTGAGACTGCTGAGCGACACCTTTAATCAATGTTTTTTCTTTTTAATAAGAAAGAGTCATGCATATCCACATATGTTGATACACTGAGGCTACATGTGAGGATGTCTTTAACCCTCCTGCACTCTCTCCCATAAAAATAACTCTGCCTTCCATTTCTTCCATCAGCAACAGCTGCTCCTGCACACACCATCCATCCTTGGGCTGCTAGCCTTGCTGAAGGAGCAAGGGGCCTAACAGAGCTTCTGCCAGAAAGAGCGTGCAGTTGTTGCAGGAAGCATGTGGCAGCTGTTCCCACTAGCAGTCTCCCTCCCAGGAGCAGCAAACTGGGTCTATCACTTCCTTGCTCCTGCTGGCAACACTATTTCTGATACAAACCAGGATGCCATTGGCCTTCTTGGTCACTTCTAGGCACACTACTGGCTTGTGTTCAGCCAAGCATCAACTAACACCCCCAGGTCTATTTCTTCCACACATTCTTCCAGCCGCTCTGCCCCAGTCCTGCAGCAGTGCCTGGGGTTCTTGTGGCCAAAGCGCAGCACCCAGCACTTGGTCTTGTTCAACTCCATCCCACTGGCCTCAGCCCAGCTATCAAGCCTGTCCAGATCCCTCTGGCCTTTCTTTCCTCAGGCAGATTATCACTTCCTCCCAACTTGGTGTCATCTGCAAACTTACTTAGGGTGCACTCAATCCTGGTCATCAGTAAAGATATTGAAGAGGACAGTCACCAATACTAACCCTTGGGAAACACCACCAGTTGCCAGCTGGAGTTAGCTCCATTCACCACGACTCCCTGGGCCCAGCCATTCTTTACCCAGTAAAGAGTGTACCTGTCCAAGCCACAGGTTGTCAGCTTCTCCAGGAGAACACCACGGGAAACAGTGTTGTCTACTATGTGCAGTAAGATGTTAAGATAAAAAAAAAGAAATTGTATCTTTTATCAAACTAAGTGTATTTCCAGAAGGCTTGCACCCAAAATGCTCACAATTAAAAATGAGAAAAGTTTACAAAATCTTAGTTATAGTACTACAACATTTTAATATTATCCTTTTACATTTCAGTGGTAAATGATGCAGGTGAGTACAAATGTTTTAGTGTTAATGTTCCATTTCTCACGAATGACATAGTCTAACTTTTATCACTAGAAGTCTTATCAGAACATGATTAAGGGTCAGAAAGTAAAATTTAGGTTTTATTTAAATGTATAACTCATATCTTTAGAAGATTCTGAGATCACAGTTATATGAGTGATTTTATCCAACTCAAGAGGGCCTTTGAGAACATCAGCCTGCATCATTAGTTTTCTCCTCCCTGATATATCCAGAGTGCTGAAAAGTCTTACCAGGTTTGCAAAAATTACTGGGAGCTGCCAAGCAAACTGTGTAACTTGGAAACACATCATTTCACACAAATAACCAAATGCTGGAGTGTTCAAAGCTTTATCAGTGCCGCTGTATAGTGTTTAATTTGTTTACTTGATCAAGGCAATTATTTCACAGTATACCTGATATAAACAGATATAACTAATCTATAACTGAATTGAAGTAAGATGAGCACAGGGCAGAGCAGTTCTAGGATCTCATGGCAATTTCCACAGTTCTCTACAGAATGCGTATGTAAAAAAAGCCAACACCAAACCAACTTACATACATAACCTCAACTACTACAAAAACTTCTCTTTCCATGTAAGTGAAGCAGCAATACAATCAGAGCAGGCTTGCAGGAATATCTGTGAATACTGGACACTTAGAAAGGAAGTTACTGACGTAAAAACAAGCACCGTAAAAACATACGATTGCACAAGTATCACAATGCAAGAAACAAAATTCCTCCTTGACTTATGAGGATTCTTTGGGATGATGGTGTATCTAAGCTTCCATTCAAAGACCCCAACAGCCTTCTGAATGGCCATCACTGGAGGTGTTCAAGACCAGGTCGGATGGTGCCTTGGGCAACCTTATCTGGTGCCTGATTCAGTGGTTGGCAAACCTACCCACAGCAGGAGGTGGGAACTAGATGGCTTTTGAGATACCTTCCAACCCAATCTATTCTATGATCCCATATCCTGAAAGAGGACTGCCAAACCAGCCCTTGTGCAAGTCACTCTTAGCAATGTGGGGAGCAAGTAAGGTGCATTAGCAAATGTGCTGGGGTTATAACATGTGTCAGTGAGTGGTTGGAAAAAAACAATTAGCACATACAACTGAGAAAAAGTGTTGTATAGAGAGGAAAAAGTGGTCAAATTGCAAGAAAAAAATTCTTCAAAAATTGACTCGCTATAATGAATTCCTTTCTTAGGGGTATTCTAGGCTCACCCAAAAAATTATTTGGAGTACTTATAGAATCATAGAACGGCTTGGGTTGAAAGGGACCTCAAGAATCATCAAGTCTCAGTCCCGCTGCCACAGCCATGGTTACCAATTGCTAGATCAAGTACTAGATCAGTGCCCAGGGCCCGATCAGTCTGGCCTTACGCATCTCCAGGGACGAGCCATCCACAGCCTCTGTGGGCAACCTTATAATAGAAACACAGATTAACACATAAATGTACACACTCCCCCTCAAACAACAACAAAATCCACATGAAAATTTTATCGTGAAGTTGGAAGATCATAGCACAGCTTATTATTGACCTGGCTAAATATTAAAATACGAGAAAAAATTACAGAAGAGGTATAGAGATGCTAATGCCAGGCCAGCTACAAACCCACTGAGTAACTTTCATGCAGGTTTATCAGGAAATACATCTTGTTTTGAATTTCCCCTCCTTGCCTTTAATCTCAGTATACAGATGTATATGGCCTATTTGTATTACATTACTCTGCTGGATTTGTAATTTATAATACACTATAGTGCAGTAACAGTTTCTTCAGATAGGCACTGAACAAATATTATACTTGAATTACAAAGTGTCTAGAGAGATTTATTAATTTCACTGGGCCTAAATTTCACCTGGCAATCTAAAACAAATAGGATTTAAATCAATTAAATATCAGACTTTATACCAGGAATTAAAAAATAGGAAGTAATACATATATATATATATAAAATAAAGGGGTACTAAATCCAAATTTTCTTATGAGAATTCTTTTTATTTTTTTTAATTTAATGAATCTTCTAATATATCGTGTTCAATTATAAGATGACATTTCAATCTGGACTATACCAACAAAACCGTAATAGAGAACTTTTTACACATTATAAGAAGGAATGATGGTTTCTTGAAGATGACCACCACGCCAGAGTAAAATTTAATACCAGAATAGAAAGGACTTCAGAGCAAAATACCTTTTGCCATCAGGGAATCAAATTCACTTTCTTCTTCAAAGTTTTAAGGCAAGCCAAACAATAAAGATCAGCAGTGGATAATGCTTGTTTTGACTTGTATTACTTCAGAAGAAGAATTAAAGCTCAATCTTAAATGCTAGCTAAGTCTCTGTATTTGGAAATGCAAACAAAGTCTGATTTCCAGAGGTCCAAAGCACCAGTGCTTTCCTGTTAAGCTAATAGACTTGAAAGGTATCTAAATTGTCAAATAGGGTGGGAAAAAAATCATCACAAAAATCATACCGCTGATTTGCCATGTGCTTTAAAAGCACTCGTGCTTAAATAATTTTATCCATTGCTTTCAAAGCACATTAAGCATAATACAGTTCTTTCTTTTTTTTTCTTTTATTTTGCAGCATCTAAAAGGTTGTTAAACTTAACATGCCAGAAAAGAATAGAAAATCTTTGGAATAAGCATTTCTTCTCGATCTTAAGGGTAGAAACATCAAGCAAAAATAAGTCAAGTTCAGAAAACTGTCATTTCAGAGTACTTATTCCAGAATAGATACTGAATCTTGAGCCATATTGATTGTAGTAAATGGAGTGGCTGCTCAAAACATACTACACCATCTTTTGGAAAACAAACAAACAAACAAAAAAAACATTATTATAAAACAAATATTTTTTAAATGGAAAACATACCACTTCCTTCTTTTCTCATTCTTTAGCTGCAATATTGAGATTAAAAACAAAAAACAGCACCACAGTCCCCTGACTTAACTGACTGCAAGAACCACTAAAGCTGACAGAACTTAAAGCACTGTCAATGTACAAAACATCTCACTATCTTTCAGTGATGCCAATCAAAGATGTAACTTGTGATTTGTATAAACGTTTAAATATTTTAAACAGGTTTCTAAGCTAATTACCCACACATTCACTAAAAGTAAAAATAGATGATTTTCCAAACTAAAGAACATAGAATCATCAGTCATTCTTTGTACTCAGGAACAAAAATAAACAATAAACACACAGTACTTTATTTCAAATACCAATCATTAGCACATTACAGTTTTCCTACTTACACTCTCATAAGGAAAAAAAAAGTATCTTTGAGGTGTTTTCCTGCACCACCACAAATACAGCTTTACAGAATCACCAACTCCTAAGAGAAATCCTAGCAGGACATTCCTTCCATATGATGAATATTAATTTTAAATTATCTAGGCCAGTACAATTTTATGTCTGGTAAAATAAGAATTAGCTTTACATTTACAGTTGGTTTCAACTTATTCCTGCATTTCTAAAATTGCCCACTGACTTAAAAATCTGTCCAGAAAATAAATGAGGAGAAGGGGAAAATGAGGATTAGGGGAGAACTCACTGCAACAAATCTGTTTACACTTGAGGGACTTTTGAGATGGCTGTTTCAAAACTAAGAACGATGAATGAAAATCAGTATTGTTTATTAAAAGCATCTACATTTTATGGAAGGATTATTTATTTACAAATGACAAATTCACACAGCTTTCAAAGCATTTTCTTAAGGATGGGTATAAATATATGGATAGAATTGTTAAGAGTGGGGTTTTTTTGTTGTTTGTTTGTTTTTTAAGCTGGAAAGAATATGGATCTGGAGTAGAAAAAGGGCAGTGTCCCAATTCACAGCTTGTCCACTGGAATATGTTAGCAACAGGATACCACTTTCAATTTCCAACAGAAATGTCAGATGATGCTTCCAATTTCCAACCCTTCCAAAAACAAACAAAACTCCAGAAACTAAACTGCATTGAACTATCTCAACATAGACCATTTATTTGCTACTTGAGTACACAATTGCTAGAAGCTCCCTGTGTATCCACAGAACCTGCATTACAATTTTCAGGTATGTCACAGAAAACTTCCTTATTTCTACTGCAAGAGGACCTACATTCTTTCTAAAACTATAACATTCATTCCTACAAACACAGTTTATTACTGTTACCCTTACGTCTACAATTCTTTCACATAATCATTACCTTTAAGCAGTTCTCAGAACTAAATGGAGACTTTATCAGAAGGCATTATCTTTCTACTTTGAATGTGACACCTTTCAATTTATTTTGACATCTGCATGTCGTATTAATTCATTCCAGAACAAAAATTTCCAACATCAGTAATTATTTCATCACATTTCTAATTTAATTCTTCTCTAAAGTAATCAGATGCAATATTTTCAGTATTCCCACCAGATGTATAATTTCTTAATACTCTCTTTGTTCCTATCGTACCAGTGTTCATCAATAGCTTATCCTCGATTTGCCAACTATATATATACATAGCAAGACTACTCAGAAACCTCTCACATGGAACTGCCTGAGAAGGCAGCTAGCCAGTTTTTCCACTTCCTCTCTCTCATTCAAGCTCATCTTAAAAATGACACAGCAATCTGAGGGACAGCAGTGCAGTGCATGGCAGACACTATGCAAGCAAACCTTTGTTATTCACATCTGGTTATTTTGAAGTGTAATGACAAATGTGTGTGGCAAAGAAACCTTGAGAACTTCTTTAGCTCAATATTAAGCCAAGCTTCTCAACGTTGTCCTCCGCAGTCTTTATGCACTGCTATCTGCACTCAGGTTTCAAACCCAGTTTAGGAGCCAGCAAGGAAAATGATAAGTCCAAGTTATCTCCCTGCTGTTCCATCACATTGCTTATGTTTCAGCCTTAGATAAATCCCTCTGAAGTTCCAGTTTCTTCTATCTTAATAACTATGTGCTTCTCTGCAAGTGTTTGTAACTCCACTGACCACTGCATTTTTTTTCAAGATCAATAATACATATAAATAAGCACACATCCTATTACAGAGCCTTGTGACATCCTACTGCTAAGCTTCTGACACAACTGAAATGAGCCATTAAGCCTCCTCTGCTTTCTATCTTCCCAGACAGTTTCTCAGCAATCTTTTGAAGCATACCTGCTTACTTACTTGAGTTGTTTCTTTCAAGGAATATTTTCAAAGAAAATAAATGACATTCTGTACTTCTTTATCTACTGTTTCAGATATGTTCAAAGAACTCAATACAGTAGAAAGATGCTCTCTTTTTCCAGTCAAATCTTAGAACTTTCCAGTTTTCAGATACGTTTGAACAAAGAATAGTCTAGTTCAAAGCACAAGTTTTTATGACTTGCCTTTGTCTTTTAAAATCACCTAAAATGTAATAAACTTTAAGGCATTTTAAATGATAAATACTTCACAAATAAAAACTAAAATCTTATTTTTATGCAACCTAATATTGCAAAATTAAGCAAACAATTACTAGAGCAGAATATACTGTTTGATGACTTGTGGCTTAATGCATTTGCATGTGCATTCTTAAACATGTTTAGGATATAAAAGGTATGTACAGAAGATAATCTAGTCATTTTCATGTTTGATTTTAAAAACTACAGGCAGTTTCACCAATGTATAGCTTGCATATTTATTTTCTGTTACTTAAAATAATAGGAGAAATAATCATGGCAGTAGTACTGGGTCATGAGTACACCTGTTTGAATTTGGCAACTTGCACTTAGTAGATATCCCAAAGCAAGTCTTTTAACATCTCTTATCCAAGTAACTATTGAAAATAAACATATATTTTAAAAATCTTCCTTTTAAAATCAGTTTTATATCTTCCACAAGGATTACATGAAAAAGAAATAATCAAAAAAAGAGGCCATTTACTAATTCTTTGCTATTTCTCCACCTTCAACAGCTTCTCCCCGTGAGGTCTTTTGTCGATGGAAAATTTAACTGCACTCTCAGCACCTTCTCTTTCAAGTAGATAATGAACCATACTAAGATTATTTTTGTCCAGGTTTTATGGATTTTCATATCAATGTACTAAGATTAATCTTCTTGTCAACAGAACACAGATCCACACTGACAGTTTTCTTAGGAAAATTAGATTCAATCTACTTTACAGTCTTGAGAAAGATGGGAGGAATAACTTCCTAAAAAGTGGAAACAGCACGAGACAGAAAAGGATTGATGGTTACCACGCCAAAGTAAAATACACTGTAAGAAACATCTTACAAGTACTTCTGGTTGCACTTCCCACTTCTACTGTAGTACCAAAAGCTGTTTTAATGTTGCACAACTTTGGCAGTGTAGAAAGAAAAGAAACCAACTAGTTTAACACTTTTGTCGACACATTCAGTCTGATATTCACCACGTTTTCTCTGCAGAGATGTAAGTAAAATAGGTTGAAAGTGAGTCTCACAAACAGAGCGTTTGCTTCACACTGCACTTCATCTTTCCCAATGTTATCACAACAGGTATGATAAATGTGTCCTCAGAAATCACTTCGATCTGACCTTAATCAAGTACCATAGGAATATGTGATGGGTTCATTATTGAACCCTTCTGAGCAGTCATGAGATTTAGCCCCCAGGGATCAGATCCTGTCAGTGTAAACTGATGCAAAGACTGAAGAAGTGCACAGCTAACAGCATGAGGCTTATCATTGGGCCATCAGATACAATCCAAATGTTGGTGAAAATAATTTCAGAACAGAGGTTCAAAATTTTATGTCCAAATTGAGTATTTCTTGAGAAATTTATTTCACGTATGTATACATAGATAAAATCCAGAGTTCTCATTAAAGGGGAACTCATTTTTCTGGGGCAGGATGTATGTAACCTTGTGTGCATGTCTCCAAGGGCATACCCTTTCCCTCTCTGTCACGCTGATAAAAATGTTTGCCCTTAAAGGAATATGCAGTTAGGCTGCATTGGAATTGGGATTGCAGAAGCAACCAAAAGGAATGGGCTCATTCTTTCCAAAGTAGCTCCCCTTTTTCAGTTGTATCAGAAGTCTACACCAACAGTCTTCAACCAGACAAGCCTGACATCCAAATCCATACCATTTCTGTTCATAGCAGTGGAAGACAGCAGCAGGCAGAAAAAGCAAGAAACCAGATACTTACTCCTTATATTCCTTGGAAGACAGCCTTAAAACTCAAGCCTTGCACTTAAATCCTGCTTTGTCACTATGATAATCTGTTGACATAAACCAGTATATCTTGAAGATGAAAGATTTTCACACAAGTTCTCAGTCCTGGAGCATCACATAAAGTAACAATGACCTGTACCATATCCACACTGTGTGTGTGTGTGTGTGTGTGTGATGTACATAACCCAGAGAAGTATGGGATAACATTGATTTTCCACATAATACACACCATCCAGTCTACCACATTACTTAAAGCTTCTGCATGTATGATCAGGCAGAAAAAGAAAGATAAACAAATTAACAACAATTTAGAGAATTATTTTAGTTAAGAGGAGTGAAGCTAAAGAATTTGAAAATGACTTAACAGATGGAATATTGGTGGTAGGTTTAGATTTTACAAGAAAGCGTGTAATCGAAGCAATAACATGAGCCCTTCAAAAGTAAATTCTAAACAACATGCAACTTCTGAAGGAAAAAAACCAAAGATATCCAAGGTTGATTAAATTAAAACTGTTCTACTCTGAATTTGCAATTTGCAGAATGCATTCACGATAGAAAAAGAATACAGAATTATACACTGCTGCATTCAACAGAGAGGTTTAACCAGTCATGTCAAAAGTTAGGCAGGTTTCCAAAGGTCTTTTAACCATTTCATTGGCTTTTGTTTCCACTAATAAAATACTTGGTTGCTTTCCAGATCAGTCTGTAGAGATCAAACCACCACCCAAGTGCAACGTACAAACACACTGGAAAAGGAAGTTCCTGTCTAAAGGCTTTTTTTGGAATGTTTTACTACCAAAGCAAAACAAAAACAAATAAAAGGAGGGCTCAGAGCTGCTTCTGTCATTGCAGAATGCTAAACAGGAATCTGAAGAACTGCAACACATTATCCCAACTTTCCTTTATTTGAACTATTCACTCAAATTCCCACAGCATGGACTTCTGTAACCTTCCTCTTGCTTTACAGATGGGTTTTATGCATTACTTGTGGTCTACAAGAATGATTAGTCTGGTTCACACCCTCCATACATGCCTTCATCAGCTGCAATAATCTCCCCTAATGATTTGCAACATGGTTATCCGACTCATAACCAAATAATAAGCACTACTTTCCATGTTGCTGAAAGTGTTTTCTTGGTTTTCCAAATCTGTATGTTTATGTCACAAACTGTTGTAAATATGGGAGAGAAAGGGTCACAAAACAGAACTTTAGTTCAATCATCATTCTCAGGATGCCTGGCGTTTCTCTCAGTGCCAATACCATTGTTTCAAGCTAAGAACAGCACCATCATTCAACCGAAAAATCAGCAGACACCCTTGCTGCCCACAGGTCAACATACTCCAGTCATTTTTCTATTGCTAGACAGCCTATTACACCTGCAAGTTATTCATCTGAAGTAACATGTGAAAGGAGGGAGGTGCTAATGCCACTGTGCACACTGTTCTTCTAGCAAAGCGATGTAATCCACTTTCTTGTATTTGTTCTCTGCCCACATACCAGCCTTGCTCTAATTGTGACAACACATGCAGATACGAGGGCATTCTTTGCTTGTTTCATGCTTTTAGAAGATTACATGCCTCTCTACCTAAAATCTATTTGTGGCATTTATTCTCAATTACATCTGCATGTTGGACATCATTAGCGGAATAAGAACCTTAGTGACCACCATGTGGCCTAGAAAAAAGTACCCCAAGAAAGCTAGAATCTGCCAAGCAATGGAATTCACCTAATTTCTACTCTAGTTTTGCAGGAGGTGTAAAATTATCCAGTGTTTTAATTCTTTCTAACAGCAAAACAACTCTCTCACAGATTCCCTTTACAGTTTCACTTCTTGTGTACTCTACTGAAGAGAAATTCCCAGAATAGCTATAGGTATACTATGTCTAAAAAAAATTCCCATGAAATGTCAAAGTTATTCAGTTTTGATTAAGGAAGAATGATTTCAAAAACCTCAAATGTATCCAAACCTCATGTCAGATACAAGGCCATTTTTTGTCTTGCCTATTTTTGAATAATACATATTGTGTAGGTACCATTAACATTTCTTACACAATATCACAGTTTTTGGTGATGTCTTTTTCTGCTTCATCCATCCATCTAAAGATTACTTTTACTGACTTTTAGTAACAGAATCTTTAGAAAAACTGGAACCATGGAAGCTTGAATTCAGACCAAGTCCCACTTTGTCCATATGCTGCCCTTCTTAGGGTAGTATATAAAATATTACTCCATCAACATTTTAAAGGCCAACCCTTTAATATAAAAATATTCAATACAATAATGTGGTTTCTTAAAATACATGGTTTGGACAGCTGCTGGATTTTGGTATGCTGAAACCACCAACTACCAGAGCAAATAAATCTATTACTTTATTGTCCCAGCACTTCCGCATATCTATCTAAATATTTGCTGGTTGCCTTTTCTGAGACTGTTCTTAGGAACAAGAACTGTCTCATGACAGTTTGTCACCTGAAAGTATGACTAGGTGCTACAGTAATATTAATATTTCATAGTAATTCCAGTCATTAAACTGGGATTTTTTTCTGATGTGTACTGTTACGATTTAAAGATAAAAAACACACTGGGGAAAAAACACACAGAGAACTGACAAATTTTTGAGCAGTTTCATCATCGTGAACCAGAACTCAAATAATAATAATAATAATAATGATTTATACAATCAAAAAGCATTCATATCAATAATGTCAAAATTTGGAACACCTTTTTCATATTCATTTTAATGGTTTTTTTTTCTCCAATTTTACTTAAAAAAAAAAAATCAACATCTAAATCAGCTGTGATAATCAAAGCTGTCTAAAGTATGTTTGAAATGTTATTTGCCTTCTTCTAGAATGTTTGAAAATTACACTTTTCAATTAATGATTTTTTTTGATTAGCCAGGATTTTTCCCACAAAAGTGTTTTGAATTTTTGAATTTGAGCTGAATCAGCTCAAGTACGAGGTTATTTTTCAAAATATGCTTTTGTCTTCCTGACAGCACCCTCCATGTGGAAGTAGGAACTCTCAAAATTAACAGAAGGTATATGCGGAGGAGGTGGGAAGTTTGGAAAGAGTGCTCCAAATGCCAGATCTATCATTTGCATTATTAATATGCCAGATCTGGTGTGTATGAAGATCTAGCAATGAGGGTACAAATTTGAGGAAGTTTCTGCACCATTAACAATTCTGACATATGATTCCTGAGGTGTTGACAGCGCTGAAAATGTGATGAGGTGTTCAGTCAGGACAGGAGGAATGTCCTGAGTAAGGAACAGAACAGAACAGCGGGAGATCGGTGCAGGGGAGGGAGGAAGAGGAGTGTCTATTTATTACATTTCAATGAATAGCAGAGTGACATTAAAAATAAAACCAGCAAAGAACAGGGTGTAGCTTTAATGAAGAGGCGAATGTGTCAGCTTAGTAAGCTCCAAGGCCAGCCTAGCTCTTGGCTTCCCTCTGAACAGAGGTCCAATCTGCTGATGCAAAATAGCTGAACCAGACCACGGGCTTTTATGGGAAAGAGTACTGTCACAGAAATTTTAAGAAGCTGCAGAAAGAGAGGGATGTCAGATACAGCTGAATATTCTTATTTCATAACTTTGTTTCCAAGCCTTATGATCAGAGATTTACTGCTTAATTTGGACAATATCCCCTCAAATTTGTAAATGAGTAAAAAAAAAAAAGTCATAATGACTAGCTCAGGTGGCAGCGTTGTGAGAGAAGGAAAGCCCCTGGAGCAGAAAGTAGAAATGTGCTGTGTATCTTTAGGCAACTGTGTATCATGACTATCCCCTTAGTTCCTCCTGTTTTGGTCCACACCTTAAGAAGTTGTGAAAATGTAAGTGTGAGAAAAATCTTGTATTCTTGAGATTGCAAGCAAAGCTTTCAGCATTAGATGAAGGAGGTGGTGATAAGTTAAGGCATCTCAGTGAAACGGGTTAATACACCTCCACAATCTTTTATATGCCGTTATCACTACTGTCCAGGACTTTCCAATTCCACCTGATGTGCTGTAACAAGCCCTCACTATACAAGTATTACCAGAGTGAAAGGTTAGTGGGAATTATTTAATTATTTGGAGGCTATTGACCTACCTAAAAAGGTTATCTTATTTCCTGTTCTGTTTTGTGGGTAGTTTTGTTGTTCTTTATTTTTGTTTGTTTTTGTGAGTGCGTCAAGGTAAAAACCGGGACACTGAAGGCAGTGCTGATCAACTTCACTAGGAACACCACTGTACTCCAAAGCACATATGCGAGCACTCATCTACTGCACCTGCTGAGAAAACTAGCACACTGGCATCTCTTGCCTTTTCCCCCTCCAGTTTTGTTTACATCCTCAGAGATACACATTCCTTCTTTAGTCCATGCAGAGGAAGAGAGATTCATGGCAACAATATGTGCATTGCCATGGTTACGCAGTTCATCTGCAGCAAAAGGGGATGGTCCATGACCTGACCCCACAGCTCCAGAAGAGCATTCCTCTCTTGTTGGCCACTACAGAAGTGGTTGGTTTTTTTCATTTTTTTCTCAAACAAATCTGATTGCAAGCAACAGTGGGACACACAACTCAACCTCTCACAAAGTCTTCAACATATTCTTGTGCCTGTATGATCTGTCTCTAAGTGTGTTTTTTGTCAGTCCTTGATTTCAAGAATTTTTTGCAGCAAGTCATCATCAAAAGAATACCTGCAGACCTTACCCTCTGAGTTTTATCTGAGGAGAACGTCATACTTGAAAACTTAGGTTCAGAAGCAAGCTTACAACAAGAATTTGGGTCTGTCATGGGAAAACAAAAGCTTAGGGCAACAGAATGATGTCAATCATAAACTGGTCCCTCATCAGGGTGAGGGGAATTAATAGCTTCCTCCCACCCAACCAAAGAAACAGTTTGGGTTTCTTTGGTGTTAACAATGTAGTTTATTTCACTTGCACTGTAAATCTACTGAGATATCGCCAAGTCAGGCATTAAGTCTAAATAAACTCTGAATACAAAATGAGGTATAAACAATAAAATATTGATAAAATATAACAAAGAGTGAATTCAATTCAGGCAGAAGGTCTGTAGGCATCTCCACAACAGACTCAAATCTTCACTGAAACAAAACTTATCAACTTCAGTTTTTAAGCAACATCGCTCTCCCTGTTATTTTATTATAAAACAGATAAATAAACCATTATAATAAATCCCTTATCTAATTGCATAATGTATGTTTCTAATATTCGTAACAAATCTGAGTCTTTGACATAATTTCAAGAAGCAATTGTGCTACCCTTGGAAACAGTACACTGTATATATGAACTACGCAACGTCAAAGCAAACACAGATGTGTATTTGTGTTTTCAGAACCACCACAAAATAAGCGAATCTCTGTGAGGAAGGCAAGGCTAGTAAAATTTGAAATGGCTTTGCACTCATACAGTTATGCAAAATAAAGCTGTGAAGTACTCCAGACTTAACGTGACTGAAACAGGAGTGGGTAATTTGCTTGCATCTGATTTGCAAAATAGATCAGTCAACGAAAAAACGACATAAAAATGACTGACTTGCACACTTACCTTTTCCATTTATTGTTAATGCTGATGCAATTGTGGCTGTTACTGGCACTGGCAATTGTGGCACTAATGGATGTATCCTTGGTCGGCTCCCCATCCTGGCACGCTCTGCACCAGGTCCTAATAAAGCTCCCACGGGTTTTTCTGCTGCTACTTCAGGTGCTACAGAGTCTTCTTGATCCTGCTCTGTGTGGTCCATTTTATCGGGGCTTTCATTTTGGAAGCCATCGACTGCTGTCCGGCTCTTAATTGGACTTTTGGGCACTAGGATTTTAATACCTGACTTTGCAAGGTCCATATTTTTCCTTCCAGAAAGAGATGGTGAATTGTTTTTCCGGAACTTCTGGGTGGCAGTAAAGAGTTGGTTATTTTTTGACTCATGGTCTTTACTCATAACTAAAGATTTAGTGGAAGTCTTTGAAAAAGAACTATTGGTAGATCTAGAAATTTGTTTTCTGGCGTTATTTGGAGAGGTCCTATTTGTCCTAGTTAATGTGCTTTCTTTTTGCTTTTCATTGTGACGCCTGTTAAATTCATGTATATATTCCTCACAATTAACAAGGTGCTGTTCTGGCTCCCAGGTGTCATCTTCACTGTCGTATCCTTTCCATCGCACCAAATATTCTGTCTTTCCCTTCTTGTTTTTCCTCTTGTCAACAATTCTCTCTACCTGTTAAAAAGGAAAACTAAACATTAGGAATGGGCATATACACAGGTCAATCGAGCAACCCACATGCAAATAGTTTTCTGAATCGTACATCGCTTTAAAATCATTCCTATAGTTCAGTACTTCTCCATTGCAGCTCTAGAGCATACAAACCTTAATTGCTGACTGGAAACACATCTTTTTTCACCTAATAAAAGATGCCCTAGAATTCCAAAGTCATTCTTCGATATGAATTTTGCATGCACAGGAATCTGAATAAGATGTACATTGTTAACCAGTGGCACTGGTTCCAGATGAGTTTCAACACCAATATCAATGTGACTTCATGAATACAGAGATCACATTTACATGTGCTGTGAAAATACAGTTTGCTTACCTTACAAAACTTAACAATGTATTATTTCCTGAATAATTCATTTACTTAGCATAAGGCATATGTGAGAATATCTTAATTAAAGCAAACTATCCTTTAGTTACCAGGGACAGTATATCTCAGAAGTTGGGGCAAACAGGGAAGACTTTTTAGAAGCTGTTCACTTTGTGAAAACAGAGAACTTGTTTTGGTCAGATACTTTGGTACACATACTTGAACCAATTACCATGCCTCACTTATCTGCAAATAGAGATGGTATTTATGTCACAAGTATTAAGCATGCACATGCTACAACTGTGTGTGGGAGCCACGGTGTAGAGGAATTCAGGCACTGGGGTAAGGCAGACAGCAGCAGCTGCAGGGATAGAGGCTCATATCTTGCACCAAATCTGCTGTCAGTCATGCCACAACAACAGAGAGGGAACTCTTTCAAAAAGAGATGTAAGTGTAAGGCTAATGTCAGGATTTTCCTTTTGTTTTTTCTTTTTTTTTTTTTACCCCTCTATCCAGACTGCTCCTTATGGTAAATCCTCTAGCCTGTTTCAGTTACAGAACCAACACAGCTTTCTTCCCATCTGTATCTCCCTTTTGGTTATTAGGAAAAAAAAAAATGGGTAAGAGATATATGATGAGACTAGAACTTATTAATTTACCTCCTAACTTCAATGCCCAGCACCTTATGAGCAAAGACCATGCATGTAAGCAACAATCATGCATACCTAGCATAACTTCTGAAGACTACCAACATCTTCTGGAATGGCTTAAGAGTGAAGCATCTACAGAATAATTTGGAAGGACAGAAGCAAAATACAGATATCTATGTCATTGCTGAATCACCTTACTCTCAACAACAGATTCTCTTACCAGTACACCTCAGCTTTGATTTTTCATGTGGCATGTTACCATAATGCACTGCATGGTTTACAACTACAAGGTTAGAAGATTTCTATTACTAGGACTTCAGAAGTAAAATAACTGTACATCCTAGAACTTCGCAATTATCTTGCAAGTGTTGTACTATACTGTGCTGCCAAGAGAATGTTCCATAGTTCTGTTTGTATTGGTATTAAAAAGAATCAAAACAACAAACAAAAAAATCCAAATAAAAAGACAGACTGGTGCCACCTTTACTTTGTTCCTCGGTTGCATGGCATTGGCAATTTGACACATTTTATGGAACACAATATAAACTGTCCTGATATTAAATACTGAAATATACTTAAACTGTCTTTATTCTGATTATTTGACTTTCTAATAGTCACGGGATTTAAAAAATACCTCACTATTGAAACTATAATTTTTCTATGAAACTGTACTTAACTTCTTAACACAAATGCTAACACAAGTAAGGGAGTCATTTTACAGAAATAAGCCTTCCCTTCTTTTCTGTAGAAAATTAGTAAAAGATATTTAACTACTATGTCAGAAATGTTAAATTAGAAAATAAATTCATGAATTATAAACCGATACAATATTCTCAAAAGAACAGTTACCATGTTAGTCTCGCTTATCACTTCTCGTTCTCATGAGCCTTTAAAATAGATTTTCAAAGTGTGATTCACAGAAAGATCTCTGCAACCAGACAAGATATTTTTATTTGCTATCAGGAAATCCTCATAACAATCCAAACAGCAGTGATTTCTGGGCACAAAGTTCTACTAACATTTTATATACTGGAAGGCCACCCATTAAGGACATGTCCTTTTAAAGCAGGAAGCCATTCTTCTCATCCAAAAAAACCAGACACCTTGCAGAGATAACAGATGAACCTCAGAAAAGGAGATGCAAAAATCCATTGCTAACCCAATAATTTACAGCAAACAGGAATGCATGCAGAAAGCTGTTACACTTAGCTGTATTTCTCAAACCTGCATCAAAACACATTTTGATATTGCTCTTTCAATGTTTTTTTTCCAACACTGTTTAATTCTTCCTATATCCCTTTCATTTACAACACAAAAAATACAACAATTAACCTGTTACACAATACATCACGTGCTTTCAGAGTTTTATTGAGGGACTTTCTGAATTGCCTCCACATAATTAAACTGCCCTCGAGCCACTAGTAAAACCTGCACAGGAATATTCTACTTCAATACCTCTGCTGATGATAACAGGTACAGAAGTGTTTCTCATCAAGGTTTGGAAAGAGAAGGTTTCCATGAAGTACACAGGGTCATTAAGTATGGTTACGCAAGGCCACAACTGAACAGGAATGTTTGAACTCAATTTCATGTCAAAAACAGGACTACAAAGGTACCTTTTCCTCTTTTGCTACAGAAAAATAGTTTGACCAAGTCATACATTTCTACTTAATTATACAGTGGTAACATGATGTGAAATACAATGCAAGACACTTTTAGTTCTTACATTCGAATATACTAATCACTTACACCCAAATATTGAGAACAAGTATATAACTTGGTGGGGAAGTCCATCCTAAGACCAAATTCGCACTTCCTGTCACTTCAGTTATAGTTCAGTTTGATGGTACTGATGAAATAGACAACATCAAAACAGGCAGTATTTTTTCTTCCCCGTTGTCGTGGAACTGAGCTGGAGCTTTCCTGATCCTATGATGAGTTCTGAGAGCTAAAGACTGGCAGAGTGCCCCAAAGCACCAGGTAAGCGCAAGACCACATCCTAGGCCAAGATCACACCAGAAATGCTGGTAACAGCTACTTCTTGCCAACTACCATTTCTACAGCCTTCTGCCACAGGGTAAGATTTATTTTTAGTTCTTAAAATGTTCTTAAGCAGCAGATACTGGCAGCACAATCTAGTTTTCAAGCGTTGTGGAAGAATCAAAAGAAAAATGAAAATGGTTAAAAAAAGAAAATAAATGATTGTGAGGGAAGAACAATCTTGGTGGCAAAAGTCAACATAACCCACTTTATCCACTTGGAGTTCGCATCAACTAAACTTGAAACTCAGCCAGCAGAAAAACAGACAGAAAATTAACACACTGCTCAGAGGTATAATCCAACATTGCAACGTACATATTATAATCTCACTCACAGCAGTTATACTTGAACCTTCCCATCTGCAAAATGGTAAATTTCCATTCCTTCCATGAATGTGGTAAGAATTAGCTAGTGTTTGCTTTCCCTCTCTTTGAGGAAGGAAATACTTTGGGTTGAACTGCTTTTAATAACAAAATAAACAGCATTTACAGTTTTGAACAGAACAGATAAGATATAGTTGCAATCAAAAGTGCTGACTGGCTACAGCTGTGCCAGGTGAAAATGGTCAGATTAGAGCCCATCTGCAATTTCTCCTCCCTGTCCCATGCTCAAGAGACATCAGCTCCTCCCGTCCACATAACTCTTTGAGCAATTGTTACCTAACAATTGGCTCTGTCAAAGTGACCTGGTTTAGATATTAAGAATACCTGAGCTTATGTAGGCATCCTGAAATAACTGGTTTGGACAACAGCCACATATTGCAGTATTTCTGACGCATCTAAGAGGACTGCAGGGGACAACAAACACCTATGAGCAGAACGGGTGCAGTAACCTCTTTGTTCCACTACACTCAGAATTGGATGTGCACCAACTGAACATGGCGACCCTCGTGGGTCCCTTCAAACTCTGCGTATTCTACAATTCTACGCACTCTTAATCCAAGATGAAAGGTCTTTAGTTCAGGTGAAAATAAGGACGAAATTCAAAAGGATGTTTTTCATCCAAAACATTGTAATTTGTGCATATTTTAAAACACTGTGTCAGGCTTTCTGAAAATGCATGTGTATGTACATATTTAAAAATAATTTAATTTAATGGACAATTTGAAGAGATTAAAGTAAAGGTACACTGTTTCTAGTGGAAGGAAAAAGACAGAGTGAGCAAAATAAACATAAGTAGGCAAGTAAATATTCAAGGAGCATTGCTGTGTTAATCATAAATTCATTTTCTATTCCCACAGTGTTTCTCTCTGTCCTCACATTTGTGTCAGACTAAATTAATTTAAAGGTAAACAGAATAGAATCCATTTGACTTCATCCTCTCTGTTGCCTGTGAAATATAGAAGACCTTGTTCTTTTAGCTTGAGGCTATGTTTGGTTCAGAGCAACAGCACAACTGAGAAGCAAATCCTTCTCCACTTGCCTCTACTCCCACTTACTGTGCAACAGTTTCGTTCACAGACTAGTTTTCATGTAAGTGACATGGATTCTTTTGGGAAAAATCTAAACTGGAAAAGGTGCTTCTGATGCACAGAACATGCTTCAGCACTGAGGGAATAAGGGGCCAAGAAAAAAACAGCTCTGATCAGTTTCAACACATGTTGTGGCAAGGATATTTGATCCTAAGCGCCACTAAATCTAGTCCAAGACAAAGTTGCTGCACAACATAATGCATAGAGGTAAGGGCCACAGCACCAGCTCTTTCACTCTGCTAATTTTCTCCTACTGAGCCATGCTTCCCACATAAGACATTCCCTAATTCAGTGACTGAAGCTAGACACAACAAGTGCCAGTTCTGCAAAACTATACATGTTACACGTGAACAGTCACTCTTTGTTAACTTAGAAACTGTTCCGTGTACAAATGGGAATTCAGTGATGATCCATAAGTAATCAACAGTGGTTATGAAAGACTATACCCTCAGTTTACTATCATCTTGTCAGTAATAAATTGAGTGAACTCAGTGAAGTCACTAATAAACTAATTAAATACCTTCTATTTTAAGAGAAATGAATACTACATAAAAATGCATGCAACAGCTGAAAAAGTGAAGTGACAAACTTTGCTTAAAGCAAAATGAGAAAGTTTTTGGAAAACAGTTAATCAAAAACTAATCTAATGAGGAATTCCAAGTACACCTGATGGTCTGCAAAGTGAGCACTAAAATCTTTGAAGTACACATTTAATTAAAAAATACATTATTCCCAATGCTATAACCTGACACCAGTTCTGAGCACTACTCACTGCAGTTAGCACAAGCATAGGAATTTTAGAAACAGCTTAAAATCTATATGCTTAGAATGCCCACACCATAGTATTGTAAGATTTAAGTTCACATTGATACCATTACAGAGTTATCCTAGAATACCATGTATGTCTTCACTGTGGCTCTAAGTTACTCCATGTGCCTTAGTCTGGGAGCAAACCTAGTCCTGCTGCAACATACTCTAGGAGCTGGCTGATTCAATTAGCAGCACAGTGACTGAACTAACAGCCTATGAACTGTGACAAACTGAGCTGCTGCATCCTTGTGGCATGAGTAGCTGGAATGCCTACATAGCACAGCAATCTCTGGCTACCACGCCATCTGTATTACTGGTAAATTGTTCCGGAAGCCAGGGCCAAACAAATTAAAAATGGATCAGATGTGGGCTGACTACTGTCCTCTCGTCCAATCAGCTATAGCAGATGATACAGCTCTTGTGCGACTCCTGTGATATCTCTAAGTGGATGCCTGATGTGGCCCAAGGCCAGCTAACACAGAGCCAGCCCACCAGGATGCCTTCTGGCACTCAGGACTAGCAGGAGTTCACACAAAACCAACACTTAACAGCCTGCAGCCTCTGTGCTTCCAAACCAGTGCTGAGGGCCCAACAGCCTCAGCCTCTCTCCAAGGAAGCAGTCTGTGCGGTGAAGTTTTGTACACACTATCAGCAGTCCAGTAAAGGACTAAAACCCTGCCAGTTGCCCCTTCACACTGATAGCCCAACAAAGGCAACTGCATATTCTCAATCCTACTTCTAAAACTTAACAGTGTTAAAACAAACACGGTGATTTTTCTCTTTTCCAAGCTTTATTTTGATGAAAGGCCGTTCATTCTTTTAGGATTCCTGGACACAAGTCATGCAAGAGCTAACTTTGTGGCTGTTTGCAGCACTCAAATGACATTATGCCCTCTGGGTCTTTATTAAGTTCTAGTTCACATGAAGTTCTGGTTCTGCATAAATTTCTAATCAAGTTACTTATAAAAATGCATGTCTTGGTCAAGCTCATAATTCACCATTAACTTGATTACTGATCATCACCCATAACCTTTGCGAAGTCAACAGACAAAATAATTACCACATTCTCATCAAAGCAAATGGTTTGAGAATCATGGCAGTGGCACACACCACATCCAGGCTGCACCGGAAATTCCTCAAATGTCAGATTAGGAAATTTCATGCCTTGCAATAGCACTCAACAAACAGAGTATCACTGTATATTTAACTTCTCGATAGTCCCTTGAATAATACCATTCATAGACATGAATAGCGCAGGTCTCTAACTTGGAACAAGCAGTACTGTCCCAAAAAAGAAAAGAACACAGAAAACTGAAATGCATATTGGCAGTAGTAACATCACGAAAAACAGAAAATTCTCTTTCACTTAAAGACAATCATGTTTAGGGATGTGATGATTTGAGAAAACGGTAATAAATTCAAGCTATCTCACAATAAGAGCTTCAACAGCTTGGCTACTATTTACTTAAAGGATAATGCCAATAGAAATATTGTCACTTTATCATGCAGCTAGAAGAATAACACAGTAGCAGATGAAAAATTCATCATGAAGTATCAAGACAGCAGATATTTGCCTTCAAACTGGGAGAAACAGAACTTTCAACAATGCTCAATTACAAAGACTCTGCAAAGGCAAATGATTGACAAATATTCAAAATATTTAGGTAAAAGTGGTGTCTTAAAGAGAGAGGTCACAGCACAAACAGCCATGACAAAGCATTCACTAAGTAAACTTTTCCAATGGGAGCTACAGCAAGGAAGAGAGAAAAAAAAAAAAAAAAAAGCATAGGACAGCTGAAGAGGGAACTTGATATGCTGTACTTAACAAAATCTTAATTGTACTTTTATGGGCCAGAGTCAAATGAGGCTCTCCAGCAGCCTACTGCCTGCAGAAGGGACAGTGAGGAGCCTGCTACTGCAGATCACTTGACCAAACTTCAGTAAGAAAGCACACCAGGCCTCAGACAAGATCTTAAAAGCTTACTTGGTAGCACTCTTATTTGTTTTATTTCCTCTTGGAGGTCCTGCAGTGCTTATGTTAAATAAAGTTGACTAGAGGCAGCTTTCCTTGGAGTCACTGGAAACAGAACACTCGCACATCTTACTCACATTGCCAGACTTCTCTCATCTTTGCCATGTAAGATTGCAGATAAACAGGGAGTAAAAGTTTATTTCTACAAGACATAATTCAAGCATCTGGATACAATACTATAACCGCATTTTTGTTTCCAAACAGAAAAACACACTAAACAATTCCAGGCCATATTTAAGATCAGCATTCTTTACTGGCTTTCTCTGTATTCCTTCCTTCTGTTTCAACATCTCCTAGATGAACAAGCTATATGAGCACAGTTCCCAGACTCTTGCCTGTAATTTGACATCACCCAATATTTAATCTAACCCCATCTTAAAAAGATGGTGATACTAAAATTTCCCCTAATTAGTCAGTCTCAATGTTGTACAGATGCCTATTAGTTTACATTGTTTCTCTCTGGGATTTATTAGTAGATCTGTTCTTGCTTGCAAAGTTTGAAACAGACATTTCTCTATTTTAGGTGTCAGGTCTCTCGATATCTGCCCAGCTTTTGGTTTCAGCCTAAATCCTTGTTTCTTATTTAATACCACTGTGACTTCTATGATTCCACTCTCATTTGCACTGCCTTCTGGAATAGGGTTACGGGATACAGATAAGGCTATACAGATAGTAGCTACAGCTGGTAACTCTGCTTGGAAAAGTTTCTCACAGGATACAAAGTTTTAATGTTTACTTGTAACAACAAGCAAGTTTTGTAATGTTCTTACAACATGTAATTCTGTTTTTAAGAAATTAAAAAAGTTAATGATATTTGGCACATTATTTATTTATTTACTAGTGTTTACATGGCACTTTTGTGGGAGAAGCTTTGCAAAAAAAGCATTTGTTCAAATCACTTTTTAATTTCACCAATATTTATAACTTTAAGGGGTTTCCTAAACCTCATCTTTTCATCCTTTTAAACAAGCCGATCCGATATAAAACACATTTTAATTTTATTAATATCATTAAACACACAACTCTTCCTGGCTTTATTTATAGTAGAAATATGATTCCATAATTATGATTTTTTTCCTGAAACGTATCTTAATTTTTAATATTATACCACAATAATTCAATGTAACACATTATGTGTCCTGAAGCCTATGATATTTTTTCCTATTGTCTTTTGACAATATGCACCGTCTTAAGCTCCATAATTTGTTGATTCTATCCACACTTCACTGTTCACATATGCATGAAAAAAAAATGACAGCAGAAATTAAACTGATTATGCAGACAAAGGTTAATTAAACAAGCTGTCCCATCTCAAAATTCCACATGTTTTGGTAATGACAACAGAAATAAATAAGGAAAAGCGAGGTGCTTCAGGCTTGGATAATGGCACGTAAGATATAAAGATCTTCAGAAAAAATCTTAAAGTAAAAAAAGGAAAAATTTACTCAGTTTCCAGGACAGGTAATGAAGAGAAGGTTAGCCCAAGTATTTCTTTTTTGTCCACATCTTTTTTTTCCAGAGAACACCATCTTAGAATTGGTACAATGGATACTTCACGCTAGGACCATCTCTTCTCTCTCACACCATCTCCTTCAGCCTTTCCTTATTCTTCAGTTGTTTCTTATTCCTTTCCCTCTTTTTGTCCCTGCCTGATGTTGCTATTTGCAATGCCTTTCCTAATCCCACATCATAGCTAGCTGTCCAAATAATGCCTTGAGGATTGTTTTCCTCATCATTTTACACTGTAACAACACATTAATGTCTTACTCATTTTTCCAGTTTCCACACTAAAGTAAAGCACTCCGTAAAATAATTTTGTTTATTAAAAATAAATTAATTAAAAGTAATATATCAGTTTCTATCTATGCAACAGCTTGAGGTACAGTGACTGCTTGCAAACAGGCTGAAGTATTTAAAGTTATCCCCAAACCTTTATTTCTGCACTAGTTGTGTGCATAATATCACAAACAGATCAAGTTATTAATTTTTACTGTACAAGCTCTAGAGAAGAAGTGACTGTCTCACCTCTTTGTTTATGAAATAGTGGGATTCACCATTGAGATTGTGATAAGTAAAGAATTAAGCATGCAATACAAACTGGCCTCTATTTTCCTCTTCAGTGTGACTTTTCATATTTAAAATGCTTATAAATATGCATTCTAAGTATGAACATTTTTTAATTGAGAGCTGTTTTTTTTTTTTTTAAACATCTTTGCTTCTTTCCCCTTTCTCCACTGGAAAAAAAAAAGATGTTCAAACTAAAGTCACATAAAAGTAAAAATTCATGTAAAAATTTTACAGTTTAACATCAATATTATTTACAGATTGCCTACACTGAGAAATAGTCATCACAGGGCAGAGACAACAGCAGGGAGTTATCATTATCCAATGGCTACCAACTCACAAAACGCTTTTCCTGCACAAGTAATTCCTGTCAGTTTCACTGCACAAACAAGTCCTCAAATTCAGGAAATGGTTAGGCAAGATCTAACATGTTGGTCTTACAAATTTCTAAACTTGGTAATCTGTCTGTATAAAATAGAAATAATTTACCTAGAAGCAAGCCACCCAGTTCCAGGAATATGGCATTATCCTTTTGTCATAGCATACTTACAGTAACACTGAAATAAAGAACTGTATTTCACGTTCTTTCAATTTTAACTGGCAGGACAGATGAGATTTACTTTCTCCCTACACATTTGTCTCAATTCCTAGCATTATTATTATTGCATAATTACATTGCTTCCAAAGATCTTATGTTGTGAAATCTTTACAAGAAGAGTCTGTTCCTATAAATAGCAAGATATTTTTTTAAATCTTCTGAACTTAGGATCTTTTTA
The DNA here is from genome assembly GCA_023055505.1 of Callipepla californica brunnescens. Lineage (NCBI taxonomy): Eukaryota > Metazoa > Chordata > Aves > Galliformes > Odontophoridae > Callipepla > Callipepla californica. The sequence continues at coordinate 75,187,063 of JALIRH010000002.1, read as the reverse complement.
AAAAATATTCTAGATGCCAACAATTAATCTCATCGTCTGTTGGCAATAGCCAGTATTTCATTACAAAAAACAGCTAGTGGCTAAGAGGAATACCTTTTGAAACACACCTTTAAAAAAAGACGTTTGCATATTAAAAATCCTTTGTGATAGTTTTTGGTATCGTTTCAAATTCTTTAGCACAGTTTTAGAGTACAATTAGTTCTCCTCAGAACAGAACTTACGTCTTATCTCTATAGCTACTCAAAAATTAAATGAAATGAATTGATATTATTATCATTACAGTAGCGACACAGAGAGTAGAATCAAATCTCTGAGACAAATGCAAAATTTAGACGTAATCCAAAGCACTAATGACTTTTTAAAGGAATTTCAAGAAAACGATGACCAAACTGCTGTACTCTGTCATGTAATTCATAAGGCTGCATGCTCCAGACCTTGCTACTTCAGCAACAGATACACTCACTGACTATTTAATCCATGACTTTAAAGCTGTATTTTCCACTTTGAGAGAAATTAGCCATACCGTCAATGGGAGAAATACCTTTTTGAGATGAAACAGCACGCATCAATGAAGTTAAACACTGTTTAGTAATTCTTTCAATATTTTTTACTAACATGCTTTCTTCAAAATGCATTTCTAAAAAAAAGTACGTATTAGCAATGTAAGCCCTCTCCCAGCAGATGAGGTTTTAAGAAAAAGTTGCCATGTTCTCTTAATTATAGTACACGACAACAAACACCTCTTTCATATTCTGTTGAATTTGGAACAACTTAGCTCAGACACTGTGAATAATGTACCTGGCCCCTTTCTTTTACAGACTGTAGCAATGTTATGAATTAAACTTGCAAATGGATCTGCTGGAAACAAATGTACCCAAATGTTTGTCATTTTCTCCTAGTTTATGAATAGCCTTAAACTACATGAGGACGTTTTTGAAAAGTTCACCTCCTTCAAATGCTTTTCTACACACAGTCCTTAGTTCTTTGCTTTATGACATTACTCTTTTCACAGTAATCAAGTACAACGTGATGTCTAAACAAGTGATAGGTCTTAGCCTCTTCTACGTATTCCTTACCTGACTGCATGCTTGAAGAAGTCTTGCTTTCTAACAACTAAATCAGAGGATAAGTAAAAATGAAACCATCAAAATCTATAAAAGAAAATGTAGAACTCCAAACTTTTGTAGATATATATATATATGTCGGTACTCTCCATGAACACAAAAACATTATGTAAAAAATATATATTTGTTCTGAATGCATACTGTCATTTTAAGTTGTCTTCTAACATTTAGAAATAATTATTCAAAGGCCAGATTGGAATATTTATTCAAGTCCTCAGCTAAAAAAAAAAAAACAAAAACAAACAAACTACGCATGACTGCTTCAAAACTAGAAAAGCATTTAACTTTTGAGTGTTAAAAGAAAGTGATATTCAGATGCCAATTTCTGAATGAACTGATTCTTCTTGACACTTCCAGAAACCTCTGACATCTCACCAGAGTGAGAAGGGAAGCAAAACAGACTAAAAGATAAATCGACTGATGAACGTGAAATTCAATATTAGTTCCCAGTATATATAAACAGCAATTATTGTTTCCAAAAAGGAAATACGAGAAAAAACAGTCTATTCCTTCTAAAGCATTTTCTATGCATCTATGTGATGCATCTTACAGATTTGCTGCTAAGTCTATTGCAAGATATATATATGCATATAAATACATACATACACATACACTACCTACCACTCGCTTTATGACAGGATATGAAAAAGATATACTTCTGCAGGTCTACTACAGTTAGCGCATACATTTATTTTGCCCCCACCCCTATTTTTTTTTTTTTTTAACTTAATATGATGGAAGTAAGGAGAAATTTAACCCTTCTTCTACCATTAGCCTTAATATAACTGTTTTAATCTACCTCCTTGCATCCTAAAATACTGCTGCGTAAGTTGTGCAGGTTGACTCTTACACCTTCACAGATTTCCAAGTGCCAGTATCCTGTCTAGATCAAGGTATCCAGTATCACCACTCCTCCCCTGAAAGAAAAATAAAAAAAATAAAAAATAAATCAGATTCACCAGGGTTTCCTTTTCACTTATAGGGTTTTTCCAAGGCAGACTATGTTTACAATGGAGTTTTTACTACTATTTTTTCAGATGAGATCATCAGCTTGGACAAGAGGTAGGACTTCAACAATATGATGGAGAGACCTTCTGCATCATCAACTACACATTAGTATTTGGAGCTAACAATTGTGAACAGATTATAATACGGAGGAGGATAATAGATATATAGAGAGATCTTTATGTTAGAAAGGAGGGAAATTTGGAATCAAAAATACTGTCACAAACTACAATAAGTTGCCACTTAAAAGAAAAAAAAATAAATTCATATCAACCATTGTAACCAAATTAAGATAAAATATTTTTGACAGATAAAATTTGAAGAAACAATATGTAAATTACTGATTATGGAAGTCTGTTTTCCAGTATTACTTGTTATTTTTAAAAATACATTAATTGAAAATACTTCTAACAATTTCTGCATTTTGGTGGAGAGGATTTACTTTGCACTATGCAACTATGCAATATAAAGATAATCACGCAATTTAATTTGAATGAAGGAGATTGGAGCCAACTCCAGAGGGAGAAAATGAGAATAATTGAAATTAATGAAAATTTCTTCAAGACTTTTCTGAACTAATTGCTGGAATGAAAGTTCTGCTGGCAGCATTTGAAGTCTCATAAATTCTGTGCATGTAGAACAGAAATGCTCATGGGTGAGTATGGTTTTATATGGATGGAGATGGATAGGTAATACAAACAACCTAGCAGCCCACCTTCCTAGAACAAGATGATACTGTGAGGGACTTCTTTTTTGAACCCCTCATGTCTCACAAGGATTGCTATATTGAGCAATCTGTGAAACTGAATCTTCTGCTGAAGCAAGCTTCAGATCTCACAGTCTCTAGATAGATACCTATGAGTACAGGTGACTTGTTTGATTTTCTCATCTTTTTTCTCCAACCACATTAGCCCAGACAGCCAGAGCTGCTGGCGCTCCTGCTTTCCCACATAAAAATCTGAAGAACATCTTTTATACTTTCCAGGATCATCAGATCCTTCTTGTTTGATCAAGTCATCACAAATATGAAAACTTTGATTCTGAGGACCAGACTTTTATCCAAAGTGGAAAACCACAAAATGCAGTTAATAAATGTTTAGAAGTTTACTTGAATGCCTCAAGCGTTGCACAGTATAAACCCAAGTACCGTAGACATCACGTGTGCAGTTCTCTATAGCTCTTTTTTTTTTAAGATCAGATGATCAGAAATGACAAGATGGTCAGAAATTTATGACTGTCTTCAAAGAAGGAACAACTAAACAGACTGACTCTTCTGTCTGGGAAAGAGATGAATGAGATTAAGAGGCATATGAAAGGATGAATAAGAACATGAAAAGGAAATATTTCCTGTATTTCCAATAACGAGGGGAGCAGGGAGGAAGGCAGGGAACATCTGGTGGAAAAAGAAAAGAAAGAAAGAAAAAAATAAAAAAATTATAACATCGCCACATTCCATTGTGGATTGCAAGTCTATCAACAATAGACCCATTACTAATCACTGAACACAAATTCTACTTGAGGAAACACTTAAGTTACTGTTTACCAGTTAGGAGAAGGGTACATGAAAGGAAAAAATCACTTTGTGCAGTCTTACTATTCTTTACCCATTCACTACTATCATTTCAAGATGTGACACCACCAAGGTGGACCTTTGGCTTTGAGCTCCTCTTGCATCAAATGCCACTCAGTACTTTTCAGAAGCAGAAAGATGAGGACTACTAATGTGTTGACAAGAGGGTAAAGAAGCTTAAAGGAAAAGCCAAGGCAACCAGAAAATCAAGTGCTTGAACTGTACTAGTACCCTTTATGTTTTGTATAATTCAAACCAGCAACAATTTAGAGTCAGAATAACAGAGAGGGCTTTGAAAGTATAACCAACAAATGTAACTAATTATTAAATTGAAATGTGGTCAGGAATTTCTCAAATAAAATATTTTCTTAACAGTAGTGCTGTTTTCACAAAATCCGCTTAATTTACATTGGAAATCTTGGTTCACACTGAAAGCTTTATTTTCCCCAATAAACAAAATCAAAACCAAATAAAATTAGATACTTTTTCACTCTTTTGTCTGATCTCAATTGGAATATCCCAACACATTTCTTAAAGCAACTCAGTACACTTCACTCAAAACCTATTTAACAAGAGTTGCCAGAATGGCTCCTCTCTGAACCCCTGAAGTCCCCACTCATTTTAGAAGATACCAAGTCAGAAGATTATGGGATTCCTATACATGGGATACTATGCAGGCATTCTGCCCATCAAGAGTCCCAAGAGACGTTAATTCTCAATGCATTCCAGGAGAAATAATGTCATCAATAAGACCTTGGTCCATTTCGGTAAATAATACATTGAAGTTCTCAAAATACAACACTGACAATGATATGCCACAGTGGCAAAAGGTAAGATGATATATCAAAAGTCAGATCAACACTCCTAACAAGGAAAACAAAAACTAAAACAACAACAACAACAAAGAACACAGCTGTCAAAAAAGTTCACTCCATTTGATTTCCAGAAGGACAAAGTCCCACCATCTTCTGTGTCTCAGGCCCAAACAAATTTTATCTATGCAAATTTCCATGCCCTACAGCAAGCCGATATTCAGGCAATCACATAGCTAGGATGCCAGTGCCAGAAACACATGATAATGGTAGAGCCTTGACTTCAAAATTAAAACAACAGAAGATATTTCTACAATGTTTTAAATCCCAGAATAACTGATAAGAGCTGTGTCTAAAAGAATACAAAACGCTATTCTTTCAGCATGGGCACCAGCATCACTTAAAGCAATCACTGCTCTTTGGACATGTATAAAATCTTTTCCACTCCAGAATCTGGCACAGTTTTTTTGTGCTATACAATGAACCAGCTTGGGAAACAGATCCAGTTTAACAGCACACCAGTAAAGAAATAAAAAACACTTTCAAATTAAACGTTTCAGGTACCATTTTGTGGCATCAGCACAAAAGCTTCGCCATACGTGGGGTCAGGATTGAGCAGCCAGGCTCACAAAGAGGACTTTGTGTGCTTTTCTGTGGCAGCAGTGCTAACTTATGACAACGCGACACTAATTTCAGCTGTGGTGTGGAGGAATAGAATCTAAGTCTACAGACGAGGTGTGATTTGCAGGTAAACAGAATTCCTCATGAGAGGCTCTTCTCTCTGGCGACAGCCACAGGACCAGAGGCACGGAGATACATGGTGGGACGGCCAGGTTTGGGGGGTAGGAAAAGGTTCCTCACCAGAGGGAACCGCAACAGGCTCTCGGCTGCAGTGGGCACAGCCCTGAGCTGCGGGGGTTCAAGCAGCATTTGGGCAATGGTCTCAGACATAGGGTTTGAATTTTGGGTGGCCCTCTGTGGAACCGGGAGTTGGACTCGATAGTTTTTGTGGGTCCCTTCCAACTCAGTATATTCTGGGATCACTGAAACAGACAGACAGAGTTGCACTATTACCCTTCCCCAGCCCTTTATATTTGTTACAGGGATTTTGCAGCTATTGAAGAATCAGTTTAATTACTTTATTTGTCAGAAAGCTATCCATTCTGAGAAATAATACGGTTATTTTTCCTTTTATTCTTTCTTTTGGCTGACAGCAGGCATCAGAAAGGCTTTTTTAATTACTTCGATGGCAAAACCAGAACAGAGAAGCCTTCCTCAAAAAAGATAGCTGAGTCTAACTCAGAAACCTTGCTGCTGGGTTTCACGGCCTTTGCTAGCACCAGATAGTTTCCATTACACACGGCTCTTCCCTGCAGTTTCAAGCACTCTCGTCTTGATATGATTTGACAAACTCAACGACTATAAAGAGAAATGGCACCACTCCGTGATAATCAATCACAACCATTCTTGTGCCGTTACCAAAATGTCTAAAGACTTCTTGTAGTGGGTCACAGAACACTTTGTTCCACTGTCACAATGTATTTTTTCTTACAGCCTGTTTTTAATCTTCCCTCTTTTCTTCCCTTCCTCTCCACAATCAATTGCCTTCCAATAGCTGAGCCTATTAAAGATAAGCTGAACTCACAAGTATCGCAACACTCCTACACACTCAGCAAAGCCTTCAGAAAGGTCATTTAATAAAGTAACCCACACATTTTCTGGATTTCTTACAAGGGAAGTTGCAAAACAACTACTCAGGTACTTCCACCGCAATCCCTTGGTACAGAGCTGGGGTTCATCTGATCTCAAGATAAGATTTGGGGACATTTTCCCCCCATCCCACCGCTCGGTTGAAAACTTACCTTTTTTCGGAGTTGCCTCACCGGGAGATCCAGCAGCACTCACGCAAGACAGGAAACTGCAGCTTGAGATGGCTCGAAAGGGAAACCACAAAAAGCCTACCTACTCGGCCTGAAAGCTGCAATAGAACTGCACCTTGAACCCCCACCGCCTTTTGTTTGGATACACTGGTCCAGCCCAGGGTAATTGAGGACCTTTTCAAACCATGTGTCTCCTGACTCTGAGTCATCCTACACTTCTCTAGGTAGTTAACTCCACCCGGGAGTTCTTGAATTACGTGAATGAGTTTGGTGGAGACTTTTTTTTGTTACTTTGTTTTATTTTGTAAGTGTTAGCTATCAGAAGAGGCTAACGATCACGTAAGGAGAATAAGAGAGAAACCAAGTCACACCGAAGAGAAAGCCAAATTTAGAGGAGAAAATAAAGCTAAAAGAAAGTTCAGCTACCTCAACTCGCTTTTCAGCTGAGCTCAACTTTCTTTTTTAAAATTTTCTTTTCTCCTTCCCTCCACCTACCCACTTACCAAATTTACTCAGATTTGCTCCCGCCTTCTTTCCTGGCACCACCAAAATGGAAACGAATCAGATCGGTCTAGTGAGAGCTGCTTCCTCCAGTTTGGTTCGATGGTCTTTCTGCTCACTGTCCTCAGCTTCCAAATATTACAGTTTCTGTTCTGTTTCTGTCCTTCATTATAATCTGGCTATAAAACCTTTATTATTCTGTTCTTCCTTCCCCTTTTTATCACATAGGTATGGTAACATGAATGAATAAACGGGAGGGAGGGTGGGGGGACAAAAAACAAAAAACTCCACTAAAACCACTACAGATTTAAATCCTGACTTAAATAAAGGTTTTCTGCATGCCTTGGCTTTTACATTTTAACACTATCTGCATCTGACATTATATCAAAAGGCTCATTTTCACTGATTGGTACTGCTAAGCTGGAATGATGAACACTATCTTTAGCTAAACCTGGCAGGTTTTGCCAGACTGGACAATGATACGTTATTCAAAATTCTTACTGTAATGATAAAGGTATGAAAGTACTTAACGGAGTTGGTATGCAGTCAGGTGGTGCATCGTTCTTAATTCTAAAAGATTTAAGGAAAATGTGTTAAATCAAAAAATATAGGATATTACTTATTGTTGGCATGATTTTTTCTTTTATAATCAATGACAATTCAGCTACAATGTACAAAAATTACCGTTCTATTTTAGTCTTTTATTTAAATAAGATCAGGTTATACACTTGAATACTTATTTATTTAACATGACTGCGTTAGAAATTGTTTTGACAATATCATCAGTAGCAGGGAGCTAAGGGCTTGTTTTGTTTTGCTTTTTACTATATACACCAAGGTTTTGGAAGTGAAATATCTCAACTCCTATCATACCTATTATTTTATGTAGACAGGAATAGATGACATGAATTTCTGAAGTCCAAAATGTTTTCTTAGTACATCATAAGTCAATTAATTGATTCCACTGAATAAGCTGAAATAATGAAAGCATCTCTCTGCTTCTATAATAACATTCACTGCTATTTTACTCCTAGGAATGGATTGTTTGTGAAAAACTCAAGTTCACTCAAGCTCAGGCTGTGACTGATTCAGTGGTGTAATTCTCCAGCAGCAAAATACACAGTATTTCACATTTTTTTATAATTTTCTGTAGCCTAGTAAGTTATAGAAAATTCGTTCTTAAACAGATGTATCATATTTTAAGTACATTTTTCAATAAATTAATACTTATTTAGAAATACACCTAGACATGCCATCACACATCCTGATTTACCTGCTGGCATTCCCATGCTTAATAGTTAAAAGAGATTCTTTTTAATTCCATAGATTTAGCTTTCTTATACCTACCTACTTAAGTGTGACTGTGTCTGTTATGTGTTACAGAAGAACAAGAAGTTAGAGTAGTAAACACTGGCTAAATTAAACTCAAACCAAATTCTAAACTATAACAAAAAGAAAACCACCAGTTCAGCCAATTTTTTAGACAAGTAGCGAGGATTTGCTAATACGCAACAGCTGGGGACAGCTATTTAAATCTAGGAAATGAGCAGCTTAATTAACAAAGTATGTTAAGGAACATGAAGACTCTCAAATGCAGTATGTAGGGATTCATTCTGATAACCATTTTCAGGCCTGGGAATCAGTATGTTCTCTTGCACATATTAAGATAAAGTGTGTCCAATACGTGTACACCTCTATAACTGCTTCCGTCCTACAAATCACATGCATAAATATTTCAAGCATGAAAAATAAATTATTGTTTGCCTATAACTTAAAATAAAAAAAAAAAAAAATCAGACTGAGGACTGTTTGGTTGAATTTGCATTTTGTACGAGTAGATGCTGTGGGATTGGCTTTGAATTCTTTTAGAAAACGAGTGAATATCTTACCACTTAGCAAGGCACCAGTATTAACTTTATTCTGAATGGTTTCCAAAACACTCTCCTTAGTGGTAGATCCAGGTACAATGAAAATAAGGACAGTATGTGTTTTTGTATTTAGTGCGAAATTAGTGTGAGAGCAAAGGGTCAAAGGTAAATCCATTCATGTTTAACCAGCAAGCATTGCATTTAGCCATGGGATTCAATCACACTAACACAGTTTGCACCACTAATTAATCAAAATCAGTAGAAACAGATTGTACTGTTATACCAGAGGCATTCTAAAAAAATGCACAGCTTGGCACCTGCCAAACAACTTGAAAACTTGCTGTTAAGTGCTTAGTTACACAGTTGTTCTACCAAGTCTTAAAATACAATAAGAGAAGGAAGGAGAGGGGTAGGGAGGACAAGAGAACAGAAGGTAACAATAAAGCAGTACATTCTGAGACAGCATCATCTGAAAGACAGCTGCCATCCCTCACTGCGCTTCGTTCTCAAGGTGGCAGAGCTGATGATATTTTTTAATAAGGGCTCAAGGAAACAACGTTTGGGAGTAGTGATTCAAGCAGAAGGGAAGAAGGAACACTGCGAAAGGAGCCAAGTAAAAAGAAAGTGAGGATTAGGTTAGAACAAAAGATACAAAGGTTCTGTGTAGAAAATACAGTACAACAGTAGTTTCATAAAAAAAGACAAGGAGTTTGTAGGACAGTGTGCAATGATAAATTTGCAAGAGGCTTGGAGTCGAAAGTGGGAGTAAAGCAGCCAGATAGAAAAACGGGAAACATGCTATGAATTAATAGTTATTTTGCAGGACTACAGCGCCTCAAGCAGAGATGTTAAGACAGTTGCCTGGTCGATGATCAGAAGCACCCTGATTTGAGAAACTAGGTACTAACTCTTGGCTAAACACAGTCAGGGCTCAAAGAAGGGCAAGGATGTGCTTAAGCCCCAGTGAAGACCACGCTCAAGGAGATGTGCTCAGATTGCAGGTAACACACCCAGGCTTCAAGAAGCCAATCCAAAATTCAAGATATGGGTAAATTCAATATATGTTGAAAAGGAATTTAAGCAATATTAAACAAATTAAACAAGGAAAAAGGCTGTTCTGAGAAACAGTACTACAGCAACACCTTGTTTTTTTTCCTCAGGCTGAACAAGAATTATTCTTAAAGTGGAACAGACAACGCTGACATTATCAACATATTTAATTATTGTCTTACAGAAGGACATTTCTTATTTCATGAAAAGAGTTGAGTATTTTGGAGCGTCTTCAAGACAATGGAATACACTCTTCCGAACACCTCCTAGCCCTACAAGCCACTCTTAAGGTCTGAATTTAGAGGAAAACATTCTTACATGTTAACTCACTTGTGTTGCAATACAACCCTTAGAGAGATTCCCAGCCTAAGGATGTAGTGAAACATACTGCAAGTGTAAATAGAGAGATTCAGAACTATATTTCACTGATTTTTCCCATCATCTGGTGCTGACTGAAATTTGGATAGCTTCCATTAATCTTTAGTGCCCTTTTTATTTTCTTATGACGATCACTGAGTAAAAATGGCAGGGCCTCTTGAGTAATACAAAGCACCAAGTGCATTTTGAAAGCATGGCATTTTTAAGGTTTCTCTGATTCAGACACTTTGCAATGGAGGACTACAAGCAAACAAATCGTTAAAGACAAAACAATTACACAAAGAAAGGAAGCTTCCTTGGGAAGGAAATGGAGGAGTAAGTTTCAGAAGCCTCATAAAGCATCTGACTGAGCCTTCAGGACAAAACAATTTTTATACCACTGAAAAAATAGGAGAATCTTGCAAGTAATCTTTCACCACCTCTTCACATTATATCTCTTACCACTGGGACCTAGATTGCCTTTCTTTGCAAGGATATCTAAACTCAAGGGCAGAATTTAAGGAGGTACTAAATGCTAGCAGTGAAAAAGTAATCGTCTTCTAAGATGTGCCCTTAGATGAGGTCGCTGACCTGCCTTGGATAGCACCCGAATTACAAAGCACAGTTTATTTCTTTCGAAAGCTGAATAGGAGAGCATGAAAGACCTTCTTCAACACTTTGTTTTCTATGAAAAAAAAAATCAGAAAAATATGGGAGGACTACAACACAAAGGCCAGTTACAGCCAAATGTTCAAGCTGAGAATTCACTACAGTGTGAATGAACAGAAGCCATTTAATAGCAACTTGTGGGAAAACTATTACCAATTTCATGACTTGCTATCTGCTCATCCTTACTTGTTTCCTTTCAAAAATTTTTATATTAAAAAAAAGACATTTTTCTTCAAGTTACCTTTTATTCCATCCACTACTGTGCAGGCAAAGCTGTTCTGCAGCTGCATATTGTACTCACTCAGGTAACTAATTCTACTAAGAAGGAGACAAAGATAATATTTACATTTTAGCTGAATTTCTGGACCTGTTTAACATTCAGCCATAAAAATAGATGAGCCCGCACAATGGAAGAGAGGACACTGGAAAATAAAAACAACCACCACCAAATGTCTCCACCCCAGACATCATTCCTGCTGCAGCACTGCCTAACTACAGCCTAACACTCAGTCAGGGAAACATTAGTTTGATCTCAACGGGGTCGAGAAATAGAGTAAGAATAAAAGCCAACATCACTCCTGGCCCCATATAAAATCCCAAAAGAATCTGCTGATCTTTTTCCTCTGCAGTCTTCCAAAGACTAGCAAAGCATAAAGGGAATTAGAAGACTAACCGGTTTCTTTTGGTGGCTAGCAGCTCATGCCCCCCCACCATAGACAGGCATTCTGAACCTCAGAGGAGCAGCAGGGTTTTGTGAAGGGCTTAGCCTGCAGAGATGCTCTGAAACTGCCTTCAAAAGCAGGTTTAGGGTGCTGCTCTATACAAGTGCACCAAGCAGGCAAAACACTGCGTGGCTGCTGCCAGTTTATCATCCCTACATATCAACTTGACCTTGCTCATACTAGCGCAGTCCAAATCAGTTCTTTTTGTTGCTTTGTTTCTCACACCAGGTAAGTTTTTGGACATATGCTGGTTCACAACAAAAGATGACAAAAGCATATATCCAAAACATTAACAATCCTCTAAGCATGTATTTCTAGACAATTGTTTTGGGCATTTAGAAAACAGATTCTTTCTGGAAGTACCCACATGCTGGACTGAGTCACACACATCATTTGTGGCTGTTTGAGAACTTCCTGCTTGTGTCAGAAGCTGTCAAGGTGTTCAAAATCAACAAGGTACAACCGGAATGTACCAAAGTCCAAAATGCATGCAGTTCATTTGAAATTTGGCATAACCAGGATATGTCTGTGAAACACTTGCAATCTGTGTTCTTGGGAATATGGAAGGAAAAATGTACACATAGATAGCAGTGAACTGTAGGGCTGTTTATGTAAAGCAGGGTTCTCTGAAAGTGTCAGAGGCCCTGGGGAGAGAAATTATTCAAATGAAAAACTCCTCTCTCAGGGATGGCAACAGTTAATAGCATTTTGTTGGGAAGATGTGTGGTAGTGTGCTTCTATCAGTGTCTGATGTTTAAGCCTTTGCATCAGTAGGGAAAGGGCTTTCAATTAGATCTTGATCATGACATCTTGAAATACACTAAAGCAGAAAGCATCCAGTTGTATAAGACTGACCAATGGTCTAGTAGTTGCCAAAATAAACATCTAAAAGAAATCAGTAAAGAAGTAGAAAAGATTAGGAATTGGCAAAAATCCTCCCATTATATTTCCACGTATCTGCTAAAAAATATAACTCCCAAATAGGAGATTTTACAGTTAAAAGAAGTGCAAAGGACAAGGACTGCAGCAGCTGACAGCAAATACACAGTTCTGAATTTATGTGTAGATTAGCACTATGAAACACAAGAAAAAAAGTAGTCCACTGACTAAAGTTGCTGCCAGCACACTCCAAACTGTTACTACCAGGACTACAGAGATATCTTTTTCTTTCCATACAGTCGGTTTTCAATTGCCCAGCCCAATTACAAAATCTTGTGCTTTTAACAAAGTAGGCACCAGAGGGAGACCTGCACTTTAGTTCAAAATGCTGGCAGGAGCAGTTCAAAAGTGGACAATCAAAGCCTCTTCCAATGTACGCTAAATGGCTCTGGGTGAATTTGTGGCTAATTGGAGCACTCAGAGAGCAAATGATGTTGGGCAGTTTTCTCTTTCTAAGCGGTCCAATAGACTTAAAAGCGCTCCATGAAGAAGAGCAGGTTCCCAAATCTCAGGCAAACACACCTCCACCAGTTTGGCCATACCTGGAAAAGATCTGCTTTTTGCCACTCATGTCTTCAGCCTATCACCACATTCTGCTGACAGTAACCACTTCTCAAATCTTCTGGCTGAGCTGCATATATAAGAACTACCTAAACATGTCAGTCAAAATAAGCCAGATCAGCTTAAGCAATTTAAATAACAAATCTTTCCTAACATGGCTCAATTTGACCGAATTGGATTAGGGAGAGCTCTCACGAGTGGCTCAGCTAGCAGACCAGAGAGACAAGTGACACCAGGCAGAGGGCAGTGATGAAGACTGGGTTGTTCTTCCAGTGCCATGACTACAGCTGAAGTAGGACTGTAAATATATATATATTTATGTAGTGAATAGTGAGTGGGTTATTTTTGTTTTCCTTAAGCCAGGCAAGAGACTGCAAGAAATACTCTGTGGGCATGAAATACATTGTTCTTTTAAAAACAAGTACTCATCAGTTCAGGTGGGGAGAATCAACAGCTTCTAGAAAACAGGCATGATCCCAGTAGGTCTTACTACCCAGAAAAAATGATGTTCTGCATATGGAGTCAAGCAGACTAACTGGAATTCACACAGCCAGTTAAAGGCAAACAAAATTATTTCTATGAGAGGCAAGTCTGTTGGTGTGGTAACAACTATCAACTCAATACTTATACAACTGGATACAAGGTTTGTAATGATGCAGTTAACTGATGGGAACAGAGATAAGCTAAATTAGTGTTTGTCCTTATTAGAAGTGTTACTCCATTTTTTTTCTAATTTTCCAAAAATTTGGAAAAAATCATCAGCTCCTCACATACAATCCAAGTTAAGAAAAATATTGAACAACAAAGAACAAGGAGCAAATTCTGGAAAAAAACCAAAATTTGACCCTATTCTCTTTTGTGAGAAAACAATGGACAGTCTCAGCAAATTAACTGCTAGAATATTTGTTTTTCTAACAACCAGACTTAGCACTTGGACTTTTTGTTTTAAGTCGATATAACTCAAGTTTTTAACTAACAAATTCATTCTAGATGGCTCCAGCCACAAACAAAACAATGCTGGCATTTCAACTACAAAACTTATTGCAATTTTATTATAATTTAGCATGCTATTTTAAAAGGTATTCAATTATGAGCAAGTTATTAAAATAATAGGATATTCAAAGCTGCCTAATAATTTCAGTCTTTTTGAGAAGTTGTATCACTTATAAAATTAGCATCAGACTGAAACTCAGCAGACTGAACTATCCCAGAGATTGAACTGTCACAAGGACGGTCCTCCACTGCTGCTTAAATCAATCCTCGTGGAGTTGCCAACATTTACAGTGCTCGTGGAGCAAATTCAGCCTCAAACTAACTATAAAAAATAAACAGGGGAGGAGGTGAAGGGGAGGAGAATTTTCAGATTTCTGAACTCCCTAAGCTGATTCTGCATGAAATGCTATGAGCGCCAGAGTTGCCAAAGGGAACACCCAGCTGAGGAGGTGGTGGGAAGGCAAGATATCAACATACTTTGCATTTGCAGTACGTGGGAATCCCTAGTGGCTGAGAATAAGGATAAACAGAAGAAGCTAAACAGGCTGGTAACATGCTTTTTTGCTCATGGCTTTTGCTTCCTTCCTGGGAGCACCAAAGGGGGAAGCACTGCTTTCCACTGAATTCACCAGAAACAGTAGATTAGCTGTACACCTTCTAGTTCTCTTTTAATTACTACTGCAAACAGTTTTCTTCCACAAACACAGAACTCATGATTGACTCTTTGCACAAATTAGATATAGAGAAAGAGAATTACAAACTCACAGGCAACCATAAATCTGGCATTTCCTCAATCTAGAGTGTTTGAATTTGTGATGTAAATAACAGCCTTTTTACAATGTGGTATAAAATCTCTAAAGAAAAGAACAGATGCTCAGACTCAGCCTTTGCCCCAGAGAGCTCCTCCTTCCAAGGGTGCAAGAGTTTTATCAGATTTTTCAATCACACATGAACAAGGGGCTAACCTAAATATGGTTTGTTTATATGCACATTATTTATCATGCAAAAAAAAAAAATAACCATCTTATAATTTGTTGGGAACTGAATGTGAAATGGGTTGTGTTTTTTATTATTTTTATTTTTATTTTTGTTTCTGTTTTTTGTTTTGGAGGCAACACAAACACTGTAAGTTAACTGTGTCACAGAGCAGACTTGTATTATTTCTATTACACTGTATCACTTCATTATTTTTTATATCAATAAATATATATATATCAATAAGTAAATAATCCTGCCAAAAGTGTCTACTAGATACTTTAAAAAATATGATGAGTTACCAAAACTTGCACTAACATAAGGAACATTAAAATACTTAGTGTGCTTCTACTACACTTCTTAGTTCACTGCCATGAATAATATTCAAAGGTAGCTAGGTTTGTTCTTAATCTGCTACTAGGTTATAAGCAAGGTGCCGCAACATTTAGTACATCACGCTTGCTTCCAATTTTTCCAGACACATTAATATGGGTATAGGGAAGTGGCAAAGACAAGAAGGAAAAGATCTGGCCTAACCAAATTTCATCGGTTAGAAATGTACAGCAACTATACTCACAAGTTGCAACAGTGACAAGAAACCAAATTCACAGAGCTTTGCACTATGTGCAGTTCATAGTGTCTCCTATTTGGGTCATGCCTTCCTAAAATGGGTGAAAAGGTAAAACCACATTACAAGGAAGAGCATGGTAATTACAGAGGTAAGAGGCTTATTTTCTTCCCAAAGGATGCATTACACACCTACATAGACACACACAGTAAGCATAAACTTTATAGCATGTTCCAAATAGATCATGTAGAACTTCCATGAACAACTCAAGATCTCAAAAAACGTATCGCAAAATAGCATTCAGAGACTGCAACAAAGAACTACCTGGATGTATATTTCTAAACATATATATATTTCTAAATGATGCACAGTTTTTAGGCTAAAACAGATTTTCCTTGTTGTATATTTTTCCATCATGTTCTCTTCGAAAACTGAAATATACTAAAACTACAATCACTGTAGATCCTGAAAACCGTATGTCATCCATTCAAATATTTTCCACTACAGTCATAGATACATAGAATGTCTTCGGTTGGAAGGGACCTTAAAGATCACTGAACTACTCCCTGCCATGGTCTGGGTTGCAACCCACTAGATATTAATTGATGTTACCAATGCATCTCGAGAACTGAAGAACTTTAACTTGCAAAATGCAATTCAGATACAATTTTAGTATTAGAAAGCACTAAAGGAATCTAGTACTTCTGTTTTGTGAACAAAGTTCACAAAACCACTATCCAGAACTGAATTAAAAACAACCCACCTTACAATTCTAAGTTAGAGATGCTTAAAAATATTACATCCAGAGTTCAGGAAATCAAATAAATGATTTCCTATGAAGATTTTGGAAGCTCAAACCAAATATCTGAAGGAATCTAGACAAGCTGAAAAACTACATTTTGACCTCAAACAGTACTTTAAAATTGTACCGTAAGCCATAGAATTGATCAAGAACAAGCTTCTGGAAAGCCAGAACAAGCTTTGTTACCCAAGGAAAGCAGCATTTTCAACAGAGTCTTAACCTTTTATTCCTTGACCATAAAAGCCTTCATTTCATATACAAGTCCAGATTTTGCCCTCAGTTACTCCAGTGTAGTAATACTTACTGGAATTTAACAAATCAGAATGTGGCAGATACTGAGGACAAAAGACAAAAATCTATCTGTGAACTGTTACAGAAAACACAGAAATTACACAAAGTAAACAAAACTGCAATCTAAAAGGCTTGTAACATATTCACCTCTACACTCATCAAGGAAGGTCTATTTAGCTTATTTTATATTGTCTACGAAGTAAATTGGAAACTGAGCTCAAAAGCTGTGACGTGGTTAAAAACAGTTGTGTAGTTTAAGTTCTTCTTCTCATACTGTTGTACATGAAGAATTATTCTCCTCGTTAAAGTATTTGCCTTTTCAATGAGCTGAACTTTCAGGTCATCTGTTAACAATGTAGATTCTTTCCTGTCTAGAAGAACTTTATTGTCCTCTCCTTTAACAAATAACACAGTATTGTTCCCAGACGGTTGCCAATTCGCACAATTATCATGTTGAAATCTCTCCAAATGGTAGGTAGAAGTACGTATTGCTTGGTTTGTGATATATTTTTACTTAATAAATCTCGTGATTTATTTCCTTGCATATTTAAAATATAATTTAAACTGATCTTCATTGTGCCCTCTTCTCACCTCCCCAGCCATACCCTTCCTTTCTGTTTTCAACCTTCCCTTTGTAAACACATGGACACATGTTAAAGCTGAGTTCAGGGCACCCTTGATGCTGAAACATCTTTGCCATGTTTTGTAGATGACTTGCGTGTTACCAAACTCACAGATTTAGCTGAGTGATGAGAGTTCAGTTTGCCTTCCTGTGCAATATCACTCCATCATTCCTGCATCAGACCATCCTATTCTGCCTGTGCTAGAGGCATCTCTTTGCAACGATTCACAGCTTTTGTCACTTGCATATTCAGAACATCCTTAAATAAATTCTTCTGACAGAAAACTGCTTTCAGTTTTAAATTTATTCTGTTTCTAAAAGAAATACACCTGAGTTCAGCCTTCAGCTGCTGTATTTTGCAATATCATTGTCTACTGTAGTAAAGGTAATGGCTCCTCCTGAAATGTTTGGCCCATATATGTACTTGCAGGCTATCAGTCACCTCCTAAACTTCCAATTGCTAAACTTAGTAGACTGAGCTCTAGGCTCTTACTAAATACATCAGGGTTTGTTCACGTATTTCTTTTAAGGCTTTTTGATTGCCCTTTGGGTATTTTTCTGAATCTTTTCTAAGTTTAACAAGGGCGCTTCTGTATCTTAGCCTCAAACTGGACATAATTTTCTAATATTACCTCTCTAGAAACATACAGGAAAATAAAATTACACCTGATATCATTTGAGTTCCCTCATATCCATACCAAGGAACTAAAGAGTGCATTTTAGCTACTGTATCTCATCTGTGAAGAATTAGCACTTTCTGAAACACTACTCTCCAGCCTACATGTATGATCTTACTGTCTAGACTGATAAATTTAGCTATATTAACATATGTTGAAATGACCTCCATTACCTAAGTAGAGACCATCCTTCACAGTTATCAATCCACCAATTTTTGCAGGTATGCATTTTTCGGGAAATTATATTCTGCTTTCCCCTTGATCATTATCCAAGTCCTCAAAGCAATGGGCTGTGAAAAATCTCCATAAAATCCAACATGAGTGTCCTTCATTTATTACTGCTTTATTATCTGATCATTAACCAGTTGTGTGGCACTGTGTACTGTGTTCAGTTTTGGGTCCCTTGCTACAAGAAGGGCATCAAGGCCATGGAGCATGTCCAGAGAAGGGCAATGAAACTGGTGATGGGTCTGCAGCACAAGTCTTCTGGGGAGCAGCTGAGGGAACTGGGACTGTTCAGTCTGGAGAAAAAGGGGCTCAGGGGAGACAGTATGTCTCTCTACAACTACCTGAAGGGAGATTGTGGTGAGGCAGGGGTCCTTTTCTCCTGTGTAACTAGTGATAGGACTAGAAGGAATGGCTTCAAGTTGTGTCAGGGAGGTTCAGGTTGGATCTCAGGAAAAACTTCTCCAAGAGAGTGGTCAGGCACTGGAATGGGCCACCCAGGGAGGTGATGAAGTTACCATCCCTGGAGATGTTCAAGAAACTTTCAGATGCTGTACTAAGAGACATGGTTTAGTGGGGAAATAGTGGTGATTAATTGACAGCTGAACTGAATGACTTGGAGGTCTTTTCCAACCTTCGTGATTCTGTGGTTCTATGAATCTATATTTAATATGGGCCACATAGACTTAGCAAAGAGCTAGATTTTGAAAATCAGAATACTGTCCAGTTCTACATTAAGTGCCTTATAAAAGCTTACTATATCTACGTGAATATCTTTGTTAAACTTTCAGCTCCAAAATGATGAAATAAATACAGGCAAGTTGTATTTGTCACAGTTAGGCAAGCACCGACTGCAGTCCCTCTTCTACTTTCTGCTAACCAGCTCCCATCTCGATCTTTCCACAGTTCTACATCTGATCAGTATCGGCCTATCCAGTCTAGTGTTTATGTTGCATCTTGGCCCATCTTATCTCATTTACACCTCTTCAATAACTCAAATTAAAGAAAAACAAAATATAAATCCAAATACCTTGCATGTATTCTTAGGTGTGTATTTTTGCGAAAATGCTGACCGCAGTAGACTAAAGAAAAATATTAAATTTGGTTGGTTCTCCAAGAATAAAGCAATTTATTTTGAGGTAAATTGTTGTAAGCTTTGAACACAACATCCAGAACATGCCCAAAGAACAAGTGTCAGACCCACAGTAGGATTTCTAAAGAAACATAAGATAATATTTCTGCATTGCTTTTGTTTTTTTACTATTACTGTCCCTATCTTGTGGTCTAATGTCATTACTAGCACTGCTTTGCTCTCAGCAAGTAATATAAATTTATTATTGTTCTTAACCCCCCTGACAGAAGGTTCAGCTCTGTCTCACTATACCATGACAGATGCATATCTGTCTGTACTGAATTTGCATTCTAAGAATTACCAACCCCCAGGATAATTTTTATTTTTAAATGATGTAACTTTCAGACAAAAATGTTTTCTTTATATTTTCAGTATAATATCTGCTAAATTGTTTCTACGAAATCATCCTTTTGGAAAAAAAAAAAAAAAAAGAGTATATGTGTATACATTACTGGTAAGGACTGTCCTGGCTAGAACTGACTCAAATATACGAGAGTTATCAGTGCTGATTGTCCTGGTGAAAATAAAGTGAGCTTATATCTCATTTAATTTATTTATTTTTTTCAGAAAAGTAAAATTTTACAACAGATAATTTATCATTCTTAGAAAACCATGACAAACAGACCTGAAGACATTGTGAAATCTAGGAAGGTTTTGTTAATGATCACCTACTATAATCACCCTGAAGTAACAATGTATATTTTCTCTGCATTCAGACAGTTAAAGAAAGATTTCTCTTCATAGAAGTGTTCCAAATGTAAATCTTAGAAAAGGTTACTCATCTAGACATAGTACATATCCAATGAAGAGTTTTTCTCTGATTTTTGTATCATCAGTTATTTCTAAGCAAGCAACACTCCAATATTATTTTCTGTCCTTAGGATCATAGAATTATAGAATGGCCTGGGTTGAAAAGGATCATCTAGTTTCAACCCCCCTGCCATGGGCAGAGTCATCAAGCACTAGACCAAGCTGCCCAGAGCCACACCCAGCCTTTCCTTGAATGCCTCCAGGGATGGTGCATCCAGTTCCAGTGCATCAAAACCCTCTGAGTGAAAAACTTCCTCCTAACATCCAACCTAAATCTCCCCATCTCTGTTTAAAACCATCTCTATCCACCCGTGTAAACAGTTGTTTCCCCTCCTGTTTATACACTCCCTTCAAGTCTTGGAAGGCCACATTGAGGTTTCCCTGGAGCCTTCTCTTCTCCAAGCTAAACAAGCCCAGTTTCCATAACCTCTCCTCACGGGAGAGGTGCTTCAGCCCCCTGATCATTTTAGTGGACCTCCTCTGGACCCATTCCAGGAGTTCCACATCTTTCTTGTGCTGGGGGCCCCAGGCCTGGATGCAGTGGCCCATCTTAATCCATCAAACAGTGCATCCTTCAAATCCATATTTAGAGAGAATGATGTGGTGGGGGACCATGTCAAAGGCTTTAAAAAAGTTCATGATGATATCTGTTGCCCTTTCCCTGTCCACCGATGCCATCACTCCATCATAGAAGGCCACCAGATTGGTCAGGAAATATCTGCCCTTGGTGAAGCCATGCCGGCTGTCTCAGATCACCTCTTTGTCTCACATGTGCCTTAAAATACTGTACCTCCCATAAACAGTACATACGTTATATGTATGTGCATACATTACTGCTATTACTGCAGGATATAATAGCAGAAATAATCCTAACATATTTCACAAATGTTAAAATATGAAAGAGTTATTATACAGTAAGAAAATAACTAGGATTCTTTTTTGTGTGTGTCCTGGTCCTTTTTAGTTAGGATACCTTTGATTCAGATTATGTTTTGGATAAATTAAAGAAAAATATCAAAAGAATCAGTGATGTCTTCCAAGTCTTGCCCAAAATAATACATTAAAAAAACACCAAACAACAACAACAAAAAAATAAATAAATAAAAAAATAAAAAAAACAAACTGGATGTTACAAATCTTAGGAACACTGGCCTTTATGTCTATGAAAAAAAGTTCGGAACCTTCAGAGGCAACTTTCTATTCCTAAGAATCCAATTTGTTTAGTTGTCATTGTATCGCAAATAATTAGAGGTATAATTCAATGAATAAAGTGTGGTACTCAATAAAAACTGGCATAATGGAAGTCTGTTTGACTTGGTCATTTTCACATAAGTAGTCAGAACTGTTTGGGTGCTGTTGTTTTTTTATACTTCATTGGTAAGTAAATCAATGTGAATACATTGGGTTGAGTTTCCAGATGGTGATCAACAATATTTTTTTTTTCTGTGTAATCTTGTTCTGTGCTTTCAAATTATTTATTTAATGATATATATATATATAATTTAAATGAAGAATCAATGCCAGCAGTTGGCAATGCCATTAAATTGAGCTGGTTTAAAATCCAAGTATAGTTTTATACTCATTGCTGCACACACCTGTTAAAATAGTGAGTCATCTGAATACACCTTCATACAATTCTAATTCTTGTGTGCTACACCTCTGAAATAATAATATTTTAATCAATTTATTTTATGATGTTTTGAAAATGAATACAACTGTGGAGTAGATTTGTAATAAGTACATAAAATACATAAAATATTTTAAATAAATTGTCTTTAGAACATTGAATACATAATTTTTATGTATCAAAAATACTATGTATTAAGGCTTTTATCATTATATTGAAAATTAAGAATATTACATTTCTTAATTAATGATGAGCTACACTGAAGTAAATGACAGATTTTTGCTTAACATATTCCAAATATGGTCCTAACCACACAGAGAACTGAGAACACAGGACTGGGGGCCCTTAAACTACTTGGCTGCTTTATAAATTCTCACTCAGCTATGAACACCTTCAATAATAAAGCATTGGCATTGTAGTCTTTAATATTAACTGATATTACTCTTTCCTAACAGTGTTTTTTTATATATTGGAATGAACTGAAGAGCAACATGGCTTACTTTCCTTATGTTTTCCCACCTTCACATTTAAAGTGAAAATAATTTGTTCCTGCCTGTGAAACTGAAACCAAAAGTCATTAAAGCACAAGTTTTCTTACTCAGAAGCTATTGACAGCTCTTACACTTTGAACTTTAATTCCGCTGTAGAGGCTAACAATAATATTTATTAACTGCAGCACTTTCAGTGAAATAAAGCTTAAAGTGAGCTCAACTACTAAGAGATATGCTGTCCTATCCCAGTTCCTGCCCACTGCGCATTCAGTATATAACTAAAATAAAACTTAAAAAAATAAATTATACTTTGAATTTCATTTTTATGCCACCCACAGCTTCAGGTTGGGTTTGCACAACAATGATTTTGCACCTCAGCAAAATTATAATATGATCCAGGTGGACAGGTAAAAAAAAAAACAACCTTACATGGCTGCAAGAGTTTTATCACTTGTGTCAGGCACTAAAAAAATTCATCACGCTTTCTAACTGCTGTGTTTAGTGTAAAATTTAGGAGAAATTTCATAAGAAGTAGCCGTGCAAGACTGACAGCGGTCTTCCAATATTTAACGGGAGCTTATTAGCAGGAGGGAAATCAATTTCTTACGTGGTCTGATAGTAAGAGGACAAGATGGAATGGCTTTAAACTAAAAGAGGGGAGATTTAGGTGAGATGTAAGGAGGAAATTCTTTGTGTAAAGGGCGGAGGCAGTGGCACAAGCTGCTCAAAGAAGTTGTGGTGCCCCATCCCTGGAGGTGTTCAAGACGGAGTTGGGTGGGGCCCTGGGCAGCATGAGCTGCTGGTGGGGCAGCTTTGCCCGTGGCATGGGGCTTTAAGGTCTCTTTCAACACAAGACATTCTGTGATTCTATGATATGACTGAGAATTAACTGTAATCCCAAACTGTTGCAAGCAGGAATTTACCAGGTTTGTATCAAAACAGAAGTGCAAGTGGCCCAAACAGATCTGTCCTCAGCTCTGAAGATGATGATCTAGCTCAATTTCTTCGTCCCTGTGCCTGCTCTGTCCCTGCCTGGGGGTCATAACATAAGGCAGCCCACTAAATTAGCCCAGATTAAAATGTAATATGTTATTTGACAGATTTTTAACTGATCAAAGTCACTGCTGCAACCATCCCCAGTATATATCCAGCTTTTTCTTCTATCTCCCTTTGATTGCAACATATGCAATAACCATCACAAAAGCTGTCAGGATGGGCAAATTTCCTCCCCCGCTCTCTGGGTGCTTTCACTGAAGCTGTTCTGTGTACACTACCTTGGCTGTACAGCTCTAACAACCTCGGACACATGCTTTGTCATACCAGAAGATATCTCTGCAGCTACTCACTGAAAAGCACAGAGGAATGGTTCCAACCAAATTAACACTTCTGGAGATAAGTTTTTTGTTGTTCAATTACGCTAAGTTAATTTTCCAACCCTTTTAACAAATGTCCAGGCTTCTGTGGTGGTTCAATGGAAGAAACGGCTGAGATGTCTGAGGAAGGAGCTGCTGCTGAAGACAATTATAATGTGCTGTCACCCAAAATTCTTTAGAGATTTAAGGTAAAAAATAAAAAGTACAATTATGGTTTAAAAAACCAACGTGATCCACCACTCAGATAACTGTCACTATGGTAAAAAAAAACCACCTGATTTATGCCACAATAGCTCAGTGCTGTGCCTAAAGCCAGCTTCAACAGCACAATCCCTTAAAACATTCACCTACTAACACAGATTGCAGTCCCATGGGAAGGCCTGTAATGAAGACGTTGAGTACGATCCTGCAGTAGGTTCAGAAGACTGTAGGGGAGAAAAGGTCAGTGCTTCGTGGGTTGCAATTTAAGCACATTTAGCAGAACCGACTAAATGAACCAGACCAGCCCTTCTATACCTCTGTAGTGAAAGGAGATAAAGTTTCTATTCCGATGACCTTCTAGAGAAATTTATTTGGAAGGTCTGAAAGGCCGGACGACTCTCGTCACTGATAACAGAGAATATAATAGATGACATTGCATGCTAGCTAAATACCTCTCTACAGTTAGCCCCAGAATAAATAAATAAATAAAGCACAAAAGGGACAGAGCTTTGTCTGTGACTTGTACTTTTAGTGTAGTTCTTTCTGTATGACTCAATTAGATTATTTTATTCTAAGATGTTCTGACAATATTTACTTTAAGAAAAAAAATGTTTTATACTGCTGATACTTCGGCTCAAGGATTCAAATTTTGTCACGGAGATGAACAATTAGCAATCATCTCTGTGACACTCAGGCTGAGTGATCTCCTCAGTGCTACGTTAACTGTGACAGAGGGAAAGAATTACATTTTTCAAGACAGTATTCAGGCGTCCTAATGATGAGATCCAACACCTTCTCCCTACAGCCCCTGCCTACCCATTTGCCAACTTCTACAAAAGATAAGGCAGTTCTAGCAGAATATGTCTTTCTTCCACTCCATAAGAAAGTTCCTGTTTCTCGTTCAGAAAAATAAAAATCATCCGTACTTCACAATCAGTAGAGAACTGATTCCACTCTGAAATAGTATTTTTTTGAATAAGTCAGATGGAAAAAGCTTTATCTTGTAGTTTGACTGAAAATGAGACAAACAGCTATTGGGAAGAGGCTGGAAAGGCAGAGCTCAACCATTTGACAAAAGGGACAAGTTAGTGGCTAGAGAGCATTTGCTTAGTGAAAAGCAGAATAGAAAAAATTATCACATGGTTCCACAGTCCAGCCATGACTTTCTTCTTCCCCTTATTGTAAACGATATGGCTCTGTACACTTTAAGACTTCATTTAGCATATAAAGATCTAAAATCTCTTTCCCAAATTTAATCACTGCTATTCACATCTCAATTCAAGCTTCTTAAATATAAGGAAGAATGTAGAAGAAAAATAAAATTAGAGCCATAGAAAGCATTATTTTACAAATGGAAACACAAAGACACACAGACACACATATGTATAGGTTAAAATAATTATTTTGCTTGCCAACAATAATGTCATAATGAAGGAAATTATTTTGTATGTATGCGAGTGCTT
Source organism: Callipepla californica brunnescens (assembly GCA_023055505.1). Lineage (NCBI taxonomy): Eukaryota > Metazoa > Chordata > Aves > Galliformes > Odontophoridae > Callipepla > Callipepla californica. Next base: position 75,161,755 of record JALIRH010000002.1, on the reverse strand, counting down.
AGTTTTGTTACATCTAATAGCTTTGATTAGAGATATATGTGTTCAAGTACAGACGATCACATTCTTCGGAATAAACTTGGTTGTAATTACTTGAGCAATGACTTTAATGTTGAACAATTTAATTAATATTGAATGTTGAAAGAACATTCAGTAATAAAGACAGAAACTTCACATTTTACAGACCAGTGTCAGTAAAGTATGAATAACAACAATCTTCACCTTCGTTGAAGATAAATTGCATCTCACACTGTTTCAACTGTAACTTAACCTACAACTGGCCATCACTCATCGCTTTTCAGTATCTGAAGGTATGAAAACTGGAATGTAACAAATAATTTCACCTGGGTGATCAGAGGCAAATAACACAGGAATAGGTACAAATGAACAACAGTAAAAATGTTCCATCTGTCACTGCACATGGATCAAGCTGGAGTATTCAAGGGAACAGAAACAATATAATAATCTACTGTAATCCCACCCTCTCACAATGTTTTGTCATTAATGCCACAAGAGAGAACTTCCAAAACATCATCTCATTCAACACTCCTTGAAACATGTGAGATGCTGAATAAGCAAAATTTTACTTACAATTGACACTGATACTTATAAATAGATGGTTTTAAAAACAAGATGTACCTCAATAAGCACTAAAAAAAATCCAATAAAATACAACCAGTCCTGCTATTTAGCCTTCACTGATAAGAATGGAGAGAAGCACGGCTCTGTCTGCATACAATTAAGATGGGTATGCTTTCTTCCATGATTTAACATTCTCACAATGTCACACCTCAAAGAGGTATCCTTAAACAAAACAATTTATTTCTAATTCAGAAAGTAATATTTTAGTGCTGAGCAGTTTAAATAAACAAGCACAAATCTCAGGGGATTTGATGACTATAATGTGGTAGAGAGAAAAAAATACAAATCAATTAAGCAGCTACCCTTATATGTGACGCCTGCAACAAGAATTAAATAGGATCTGAAATGTTTATGGAACTTTTGAAACATGAAGGTACTTTATTTGCCATCAGCACCAGGAAAAATTATTTGTTGTTACTGATCATTATTACCATGTGGGGGCCCTTGTAACAGGAGGCACTGAGAAGGCAGAGATGCTGAATGCCTTCTTTACTTTAGACTTTACTGCCAAGACTGCCGCTAGGAAATCCCAGATTTCTTAGGAAAATTAGAGACTGGAGGAAGGATGACTTCCCCTTAGCTGAGAAGAAGCTGGTGACATACTGTTCATGCAAAATGAATGCACATAAATCCATGTGCCCTGATGAGTTTCACTCAAGCATGCTGAGGGAGGTGGTGGAGGTGGTTGCTGAACCACCCTCTACCATCTTCAAAAGGTCACGGAGAACAGAGAGGTGACCAAAGGCTGGAGGACAGCCAGTGTCACCTCAGACTTTAAAAAGGACAAGGAAGAACTGAGCATTATAAGTCAGTCAGCCTCATTGGTGTCCATGGGAAGGCGATGCAACAACTTGTTTTGGATGTCATCTCCAAGCAAGTAAAAGAAAAGAAAGTTATCTGGAGTAGTCAACATGGGTTCACCAAGGGGAAATGATGCTTGACCAATGTGGCAGCCTGACTTCTGGATAGATGTTGGGAGAGCAGTGGATGATGTCTACCTTAACTTCAGCAAGACATTTCACACTGTCTCCCAGAATATCCTCATACTGAACCTTAGGAAGTGTGGGATAGATGAATGGACAGTGAAGTAGATTGAGAACTGGCTGTCTGGTGGAGCTCAGGTTAGTGTCATCAGCAGGTTTGGTGGTGATACGAAACTGGGAGGAGTGACTGACACACCAGAAGGCTGTGTCTCCATTTAGCAAGACTTGGACCTAAAGACCAAGTCCAGCAGAGGGCCACAAAGATGATGAGGGGTCTTGAACACCTGTATGAAGAAAGGCTCAAAGATCTGGGACTGTTCAGCCTGGAGAAGAGAAGGCTTTTTATAAATATCTAAGGCGCAGGAGTCAAATTCACAGGGGTGGACTCTTCAGTGGCATGCAGTGATAGAACAAGGGGCTATTAGCAGAAACTAGAATGCAGGAAGTTTCATACTAACTCAAGGAAGAACTTATTTACTGTGTGAGTGATGGAGCACTGAAACAGACTGCTCAGAGAGGCTGTGGAGTCTCCTCTTAAATTATTCAAGACCTGCCTGGACACTTTCCTATGTAACCTACTGTAAGGAACCAACTGTAGCAGCAGGTTGGACTTGAAAATCTCTAAAGTTTCCTTCAAATCCCTACAATTCTGTGACTCCTGGATGATCAGAAATGACTTGGTAAAAACACAGCTAACATTAATTATCTGGAAACTATGGCTCCCAAAGATTATGCTATATTAAACTAGTACTAGACTTCTTTATTACTTTATCTCATGCACTTTTCTTCTGATTTAAAACAAAATAGGTATCAAATAAGTATCCTTTATTCCGCTTCTCAATACATCGCTTTTTGTATAATGAAACAAAACCAAGACATACTAGGCATATTAACCACACAATAAGAAAATTTGAAAAGAATTTTGTAAGTTGGGCGTATCTTCTGGATACGTACATAAAATATAAACAGCTTGGTGTGCACTGAGTTTAAATTATAACTTTGAATCTTCTGACCTTACTATATCATAAGTGAAGACTGATTGATTCCTCTAAAACTTCACTAATTTAAAACTTCAATTTCCCTTGCAAGTGTTAGGACATCTATTTATTTCTTCAGCTGTAACAGACAGTAGGTAGTTGTTTCTAAGGAAGTCCAGTCTTTCAGAGGAAGAGGAGCTACAGTGTCGCCTTCAGAAAGCATTAGAAATCATCTATCTAGAAATACTCACTCAAGTGACTGTAGCATGCTTTATATACATTTGTTTTAAATAAATATCTTTATGGTCTAATTCCACAGAAAAGTGCACTAAGAGCAAAAGCTCAAGATTCTGTCTGATGAAACATTGTTGCTTTTACTGTCTTTGTGTTTCATAATTCTTTGAAAGCCCTTCTAATCGAAGATCACATCTGTTCCTTATATGTGACCCAAACACGCATATCTCAGCCCTGTAACTGTGAAGAGCCATATAAGAGCTGCCAAATAATTACTTAAATAGGCAAAAAGCCTACATGGCTAAAATAAATAAATAAAATTTGAATTTCCTTCTTTTGGAAGAGTTTTCCACAAATCTTCCAAATTTTAGAACGATTACACTCCAATACAACCTTTTATGTTTACACTTACAAAACACTATTGATATCAAATAATAGAATTAAATCCTAAAATTCATTACAACAATTTGTTCCTTTCTATGACCATATTCCTCTAACTTTTCTAAACTAGGAGCATGCTCATATAACGCAGTTATCTAGACCTTAATTTAGAATACAGACCTTATGCATATCAAGTCTCCAACAAAGACTGCAGGTATCTAGAATATACACACCTGATGATTTTAGATTTTATCCAGAGTTTGTACTTCTGTTTTGCTTGACCACAAGTGATAATAACCTCTTCTTGAAACCTTAGGTTCAAATTATTACTTTGCTTACTAACAGAAACTTTTTTAGTGGTTATGACTCAGATAAGGCTTGTACTTAAACTTCACCAGTTGAACAAGATCACAAAGAGTGTTTAGAAGTGAAGTCTGAAGGGAAGAGTATATAAGTTTAGCTTGACACAGAAGGTGAGAGATCTGGCAATGCTTCTGCTTATCCCACGTCCTGCTGACACCGTCAGAAATGACTGATGTGCAAGGCAGTGATCTTCCCTCAGGGGTGCCTGCCCACTCTGGAATCTTGCAGCAGCCGTTGGCCGATCTGTGCAGGGCATCAACGTGGTTCCAGACACTTGGAGGCCTTGGTTTACATTGCCCAAGTTCTAGGAGCCAAGGCTGAAATCTCTCTTGACCCTAACAAAGCTAACCACAAAAGCTCCAAATGATTACCACTGCGCCATGTTCCCCATTTTTCCCCCCTACTGCAAGAAATTACTGACTAGTGATAGGTATCAGCATGCTGAATTGGGCAATTCTGTTGTGACGATGCATATAGTCTTACATTCTCAGAATTTCTTAAAGACACACTTCCAGGTCTGTTAGTTCTAACCTTGTACATGACCTAGCCAGTAAAATATGACTGAAGAGTCACACCGTGCTGGCACAAGCTATATTTTATATGTACAACTGAGGAAAGTCAGGTGCTAAAACCAAACAGAACTAACAACTCTGAGGTAGCAACCAGACAAACTATAATGCAGTTAATTTTCCTGAAGTTACTTGGATTCGTTTTGAACTCTTAGTGTATCTACATTCAAGTGTAATCAACATACAGGTGATGTTTCACTTAATTATTGTGTTTTATGGAAAGAACTTCAAAAACCATAGGCTTTTAAATATCTACTAAATAAAACATCCATTGCACTACAGCATAGGGGAAGTATTTTACAGCTGAGTTATATTCATTTCAACAAGTAAAAATGTACCTTAATGTTTCCCTGCATACATATTTGTGAAACATACACCCAAACTTTTTCTGAGATTACAAACCAAACATAAGACTTAAATTATCGAGAAGCTGTGAAACTTTCAGAAACCATGGTGGCGGAACAGTTTGGAGAGGCACAGCTATAAATGTGGTTAGGCCACTTAAAACACACATTTATCTTTTCCCACTAAAAAAAAAAAAGAGAAATGAACAAGTCATCAGACAAAATGTGGTCAAGAAGCAAGATCTGATCAGAGCTGTACTAATTTATTTTATGCAGTGTGATTATAAACTGTGCAGCCTCACTGAAGAATCATATAAAGCCCAGTGTAATTACTTTGTTTCATTACTCAAATATATATCTATATATATATAGTAAATAGGCATTTAGTAAATAGTTGCTTAATTGAACATTCTAATGCTAGCAAAGTAGCTAATGCCATTTAAAATCATTTTTTTAATGAAAAGTTATAGTTTGTTGTTGCTTTTTTTGTTGCTGTTATTGTTCTTTCTTTTTTTTTCATTTTTTTTCTTCCTGTATGTGTTTGTATGGTTGAAAGCCCATCAAAAGTGAGAAAAAACACAAACATATTCTCCAAGCAGAGCTTTTATGGTTCCATACTTGATACTGAAGAATATAAGACTCTCATTTTTAAGATAGTCTCTAGATTAAGAATATATGGTCAGAGAAAGCTCACTACTTCGTATGAAAATAATCAACATTTTACTCAAAGATGAACAAAAAAATCCCCAACAATTCTGCACTTATTGATGTGTAATGTTATCACATGTCATCCAGCCATCCCAAACCTCAAAAGCACAGAATTTAATGGGATTTACGCGCTCCTTTTGACTTTACAAATACAATACGTATGTACTTCCATCAGATAACCAAAAATAACACATCATCCAGCAACACCAGATTGGGAGTTCATTATGGTGCGTTCTGAGTGGCATTATAGATTTGTATATCAGTTATATCTAGTACATCTACATCCAGCTATCACATATTTAAGAAGTCATTCTGGCTGCCAAAGCTTTGTATCAAATACAATCTTTGCAAGCAAGGAATACTTCATAGATAGAAATGAAACCATAACTGTTAGTAACTTGTTTTTCCCATGGCTTGGCACAGGTCAGAGCACACTGCAGTGGTCAGGAATAAATTAAGCTGTACCTACTGAGAAGTCAAAGGGGAAATACTGCATCACTGCTGCTGTTCCAGCTACACCAAGCTTCCTGAAGAACAAGAGGCTGTGATGCGTCTCGTTAAGTTCTTTGTGCCCAATAATTTATCCTTATTTGAGAGGCACTAAGTGCAGGCATACTGGTAGTAAGCTTCTGTGACATTACAGACTTGAAGTTGGAAATAATTGTTCCATAACTCTTCAGTGCAACTGGTACCACATTTGCCAACATCTTTGATTGGCCCAAAACATTAAGAAATAAAATCTGTTTTCATAATGTACATGCATATGAGATATACATGCATGTACGGAACAGTTCTGTACATTAAAACAACCACTTATTTTCAGTGAATCATTTGCAATTCTACGCAGGATTGCAGACACAGACAGAATTTAACTCCTTTGAGTATTTGGAACAGCTACCACAGACCTGCTAGGCCAGCAACACAACAGAGGACATGATGTACAGAAGGAGCAGGAGCTTGGGCACTTCCCAGGCAGCAGCAGCAGGAGGTGCACTGAGGACTTCTGGGGTCTGACTAGAGCTCTGGGACAGATGATAAAAGACATCTCAAACTGTCGAAAGACAATGTAGCAAGGGACATGGAAAAGAGTTAAGTGGTGATTCTGTTTTGAAGGTTCTCTTGCATTTGCTCTCTATTTTAAAAGAGTGACCTTCACCAAAGGGGATCAACAGCTAATCCTCAACTCTAAATTAGAAGTACAGTTTCTACTCTTGCTGAGGGTCGCAGAACAGTTTGGATTGGAAGAGACCTTCAAGCTCACCTAGTTCCAGCTTCCCAGCATTGGCAAGGACACCTCCCACTTCCAGAAGTCCCACCCAACCTGGCCTTAAATATGTCAAGAGATGGGGCAACCACAGCTTCCCTGTAACTTTTCTGCAGTGTCTCATTACCCTCAACGTAAAAAACTTATTTCTTACATCCAATTTAAATCTACCATCTTCCAGTTTAAAACCACTGCCCCTTTTCCTGATGAAGTCTTTCAATCTATCTTATAAGCTTCCCATGTACACTGTAAGGCCACAATGAGGTCTCCCAGGATCCTTTTCTTCTCCAACTGAACAAGTGCAGCTCCTTCAGCCTGTGCTCATAGGAGAGGTGTTCCAGCCCTTTGATCATCTTCAGGGCTGTCCTCTGGACCCACTCCAACAGCTCCACATGCTTCCTGAGCTGGGATGCAGTACTCCAGATGAGCCCGCACAAGGGCAGAGCAGAAGGGGACAATCCCCTCCCTCTCCCTGCTGGCCATCCCTTTTCTGATGCAGCCCAAAATACTTCTGGCCTTCCAGGCTGCAAGCACACTGCTGGCTCATGTCCAGCTTTTCATCCACCAGGACCCCCCAAGTCCTTCTTGTCAGGGCTGCTCTCGAGGAGTTCTTCTTGAGGTCTGTACTCATATGTAGGTTTGTCCCAAAAGCAGCACTTTGCACTTGCATAGTCAAGCAAATCTCTTACTCTTTCACCCATTCTGAAACAAGTGATAATTTTCACACACCGTTTTGTCAAAACAAAACCCGAACAGTTCAGTCACCACAGCGCACCAACTGTAAGATCCCCCTCATGAAGAACTGTCACTGATGTTTAGCCAACATCTTAGGAATTGGCACAGAAGAAACAAGAAGCAGAAGATCGGTCCCAAGATATTTTGAACTTCCTGCAAAACAGGTTGAATAAAAACAACCCATTTTAATGGGAAAACAATTGCTATAGCCCAAAAGTGCAGTCTCGATTTTGTGTCAATACCTGCTCTTCATCAAATACCCACAGAAAATTATAAGTTGCAGAGTGTAGGCAATATAAGATCCAACCTTTCAGCTAACTTTTGCAGAACAACTGCTTAAAACTTTCCAGTAAGAGCCCGCAATGCATGACTACAGTGTAACTAGGGCTGTGATACAAACTTCACTTTTAAATCGATAATTTGTATGCAGGAACCAATTTTCAACTAATTCACAGCATTTCTCCTTCAGTTTTTTACATTCTGCCATTTCAGAAATTAGTAAGGTAGCTGAAGAACAGCCCACGGTGTCAGAAGCTATTTTATTCTATTTTATTTTTCACTTGTGACCACTGTTGCATACAAGAAGTCTACATTTTTGTAGAATACATTATTATCAGGTGGTCAGACTTGACCTACAGACTAATGCAGGGCCACAGGACTTTGGTCAGGTACACCAGAGATGGGTTTCAGTTTGTAATTTCACTGTCTCTGTAGAATTTAATGTCAAAGGGTTTACTTCTAAAAATAAAAACAAAAACACCAAATCATCATCTGAAGGGAAGCGTCACCTTGAGAACACAAGACATTGGGATGCAAAAAAGCACATGCATTTAGCAGGACACTTGAAGAATTAAAAAAAGAAAAAAGAAAAAAGACCATATCCATTCTATAAAATACAAAAATAATAATAATAGGACTACAGCACTTAAATATGTTCGTCTTTAATGCTTTAATGGATGTTGATGAAGTCACCTGAAAATGCCAGGTTTATGAGCAATGTCAAGGTAAAACACATAGTGAAGAAAACACCAAAGGACACACGCAGTTGCCAAGTTTACACAAACTGCTTCACTTGCTTCCTGGTAAAGCCTGAAAGGAATGTTTCCATCTGAACAGCAATCGCAGCTCAGGTCTAACTACAGTCACTCAAATGGATCAATCCAGTGGACCATATATATATATATATATTTACCATCAATTGTAAGAGCTATACCTAGAGGAAAGATGGAAACACTTGGTTGTTTGCTAAGATAAAATCTCCAACAGGCAGAGAATTTTAGTACATTTCCTCTGTAGTTAGTAAAGAAATTATTGAGTTTTAGAAGATACTCTGCCAAACTCAGCACAGCTTTAACTCTGTGCGCTTAAGTACTACCACTGGTGCTTCCGACCTGCAGGCTGATGCACAGCTGTCATGGGAAGTACCTTCATGGGATCACTTCCACATTTCATCAAACAAATCCATCATGCCAACCACAATTCAGGCTGACTTTAATCCCAGATGTGATAGCAAGGGTCTGCCAGAGAAGGTCAAGTGATATGACTGCTGAGGCAGCACAACTGCAGCTGCTTTCCAGATGAACCACCTACGTGGTGTGGCTATTGTGCTTCTAAGTACTCCAGGGAAGACGATGAGAACAAGAAATAACCTTGCAACAGGTGAGGAACCAGACAATGAAGTGAACCTGTCACAATGTACAAGAAAGTAGACCTAGCATTTACCCACGTATATAGGACTTCTCAAGAAGTACAGAAACACAGAAGGTGTGGATGAAGAAAGATGTCCTAACATGTGCCTACTGACACAGAAATTTAGAAAAAAAAAAAGGAAAAAAAGAGAGAGAAAAAAAAGAAGAAAAAAAAATTAGCACTTCTGCTTATATTTCCTTTAGCTGTCTTGATCACCAGTTCTGAATCTGTCCACCTCACCAACATGTCGTCACTTGAAAACTCAAACTTACAAACAGAAGAACTATGTTCTTAGCCTCACCCATAGAGGTTGGCAACATTACTAAGTGTTTCATTTTCCACCCAGAAAAGACAGCCTCTTCAATGCTTTTCGATACATGCTTCACATTTTCTTCATCTTCCCCCTCAAAATAAATATCTGGTCATCACTACCACAATCCTGAGAAAGCTGAGAAACAAACACACAGGATATATAGCCAGCCCAACAAAGCCACTCTTTCAGTCTGCGAGAACACTTCCATGTTTCTATCTTTCAATTCCCAATCACTGGCCTACAGTTAGGCTCCCTCAATCCAGAGATTATATCCACAGTAGAAGTAAAAATCATCACAAAAACAACTAATCCACTTTTTTTTTTTTATCTGATATTATTTTTTTGAAAGGTACTTACCTTTGTTTTTACTGGTTATAAGATGATTTCTCACATTTTGGAAGAACCATAACACATATCAACTGTAGTTGGCATCCATATTTAGCCTAATTATCTCAAATAGATGATACTCTTCTTTTTTTTTTTTTTTTTTTTTGTTCAAGACACACAATCGAGATTCAGAAGTAAAAATAGTAATAAAACAAACTGTGCTAAGCTTCAACAACCAGACTAGAAGAACATCGTATTGCATTAATTACAAAGAAAATATCCATGAAACAGTCACTCATACACAGCAGTTCATAGAAGGTTTAAGTTACATAATGTTCAACATTTCAGGTCAACTTGCAGTTATATACTTCCCAAGTTAGTATTCAGTATATTGAAATGATATATGATTTCTGATGGCTCTGTATATTACATTACAGCATAAACCTTATAAAAAAGATCAGCAATTTAGAAAAAAAAAAAAAAAAATTGTAGGAGACAGCTTGACCACATGCAAGTCCAAAAGCACCAACAATTTGAGCACCTCAAATAAACTTTGCACTTACACACTGAAACAATGTGACCGATTTTAAAATTAAAAAGAGCAGTTCATCACCTCAGGTGTTTTGAAAAACAGGCTTTTGCCCAAGGAACAGAGCACCTAGCCTGCCTAGCCAGTATGACCACGGTCAACGGCCTACTGGAGTCTTCCACACAAGCCAACACTTCCAACACATGAGTCAACAAAGCAGAATAATAAGCAGCGGTCACAGTTAACTTCAGCCCGATGTCTAGCAAACAGTTTTCCTGGTCATTCCTCTGCCTATCAAAGCCAACAACCCATCGTCAGTCACTGAACAATCCAAAAAGACACTACGTTCAGGTAATGGCCACAGCAGGGTCTACAGGCCCAGCTCTTCCACCCTGACAGAACTCTTCCTGAAGTCAAAGCAAACCCGGGCTAATTTTTCTCTATGGAGAGCAGCTTCTCAATTTCTCACCTACTTCCAGGGATCATCCCTTCAAGACTGGCTTAAGCCACGCAATGAGGGTGGGGAAACTTGCCAAAGCAATCAGCCACGACCTATCAGCCTTGTGAACATAGGCCTCCAGTCTTCCCGTCCATCAGTTCAGCACCTCCACTCGGCACTCGACTCGCTCAGAACACGATCCCACAAGGGGAGCCTTCCACCTCAACACCGGGGTGCAATCCCACGGGCGGGAGATGCGCGCACCACCAGCACGGCAAGCCATCGCCTTCTGTCAAACGTCCTGAAGGCCAGCCGGCTGCTTTGACCTTAGCATTCCAGCCCATGGACATAAATATTTTTTCCAGAGCGCTGCCGGCATGCCTATTACCCACCAGATAAAAGCATTTTTGTTCGGTGGAAGACTACTTTATTCAACCGAAAGACGAGAAAACGACAACCTCGCCTCACTCCCAGGGATGACTTCTCGCAAAAAAATAAAAACAAGGAAGTTAAATCCAAGAGGACCATCATGCTTTTCAATTAAGGGCAAGGATGTGAAATTGACACGCTCGGGACAGGAAATTCGAAGTCGCACCCTCCCGTGTCTCCCAAGGCCGGCGGGAGGGGGATGGTGTGCGGAGCCCCCGCTCCCCGCACCGCCCCGACTTCTCATCGCGGCGTTTCGCACGGCGGCGGCGCACGATGGTGGCACGGGACTCCGGGACGGAGACGGATCGGGGCCGAGCACCCCGCACCCTCACCCGCCACCCCCCCCCCCCACCTCAGCCCGGCGCACAGCGAGAACTCGGCGCGGCGCGGCGCGCTGCCCGGGGGGCTGTCAGGGCGCTCCCTCCCCGCTACCGCCGGGCCGAAGTGCCGTGCGGGCGGCTGCGTGCCGCGGGGGGGGGGGGGGGGGGGGGTGGAAAGCGCAGGCCACGGGCAGCACTTCGTCGTCTCCTCCGTTCGCTCACATTTCCGTCCTTCCCCGGCGGAACCGGGGAGGGGAGCGGGGCGGGGGGCCGGCGGCGGACGGGGCCCCGGCGGACGGGGGAGATCGGAGCGCCGCGTCCCCCCGGAGCCGCGGGCGGGGCGGGGTGGCCGGCGGGGCCGGGGGCAGGGCGGACGCCCGGGGGCTGTTACCTCGTAGAGTTCCTCGGAAGCCATGCTGGGAGCCTCACAAGGTGGAGTTGGGTGCTGGTTTGGAAATACTTTGTTCCAGTTGGTGTCCGTGTGGCCTCCTCTTCTCCCTCCTCCTCCCCCGTCTTCTCCGTCGCTCTCCTCCTCCTCCTCCTGCTGCTCCTCTCCTCCCGCTGCTCTTCTTCTTCTTCTTCTTCTTCTTCTTCTTCTTCTTCTTCCTCCTCCTCCTCCTCCTCCCTGCGCGTCTCTCTCCAGCGCAGCTAGCAGCTCCGCTCGCTCCGTGCCGCTGAGGTGCTGCTGCTGCTGCTGCTGCTGCTGGCGGCGGGGCTGTGCGCACCGCAGCTGCGCAACTCGCTCGCTCCCCGCTCGCCCTCGCGCTCTCCCCCTCGCGCACCCCGCCGGGCGGGCACGCACGCACACGCGCGCTCACACACACCCGGGCGCGCACACGCGGGGCGGGCGGGCGCGCACACGGCGGCGCGCCCCGCACCCCCACCCCGCTGTCCCCGGCCGGCTCGCTCGCTCCCTCCCCAGGAACACTAATCGAGCGCAGAGAGAGCGCCACACGTAACCACTCCGCCCCGGCTCCCGCCGCCCCCAGCACCACCATCCTCCTCCTCCTCCTCCCCGCGCTTTGATCTCCCATTGTCCGCCCGGCCGGGGCCGCGGGCGGGATGGGGACGCGGAGCTGCCGTCCTCGGGGCCGCTGCCCGCCGCTGCGGGACGGCCGCGGAGTTGCGAGCCGCCCGCCCCGCTCCGACCCCCCGCCGCCCGCCGGGCCCAGCCCGGGGCGAGTGTCCCCGTGCGTTTTCCAGCCCGAATAGAGTTGGCGGAAGGTCTGAGCCAAGGACGTGGCGAACGCGCGAGGGAAGTGGGAGAGGGGAATGGCTGGTCCCCACCGGTCGTTGCCGATTGCCAGCGCCAGGCTTGCATCTGGCAACTGGCTGTTTGTGGAGTAGGGAAGGCCCCAATGGGGCCTCGTTGGCACGAGGGTCAAAGGAAGACTGCTGAGCTCTTGACTTTCTTGGGGTCAGCAATAATGCCACGCAACTTGCCATGTTCCATGGGGAACTGCGCAGATATGGTACCCCGTATTCAACTGCGGACTTGATGGACTGGATACCTTGCTGTGCCAAGACAGACGTGAAGAGTCACTTCTTCAAGAGCAGATTCTGCTAGGTGGCATTTCTGGTCTTAAAAGGTAGAAGAGTGGGACAAAACCACTCAGACGAAGCTCAGGACAAGAGCTGTACCATATGTAGGCATTCATTCAGGTGTTTCTTACCCCCCCCAGGAAGCCTTACTCCACTGCAGAACAGCACAAGTTAAAGCAGAGTTCATCACATTTGTGTGTGGTCAACCCACACACTGACTCAACCAAGTCTTGATCAAGTTACCTCTTGTTTTGGTTTTGTTTTGTTTTGTTTTTTTTCGCCAAAGGCTTTCCAAAGCACTTCTGGAAAGTGAAGATGCTCCTCAATATTCTATTTTGATAAACAACTTTTGGACCGTTGTCCAGCAGGTGTCCATTCAGAAAATGTTGATCTGTTTGTGAGATTTGGATAATTTATGCAGATGGAGTTGGAAACTCTTTTAGCAGACGTGGTTTACCTGTCCATTCCTATGGCACATTGTTTGCTTCCTCCGGGTCAGTGTTCTTCTAGATGTCTGAAAGTCGTATCTGATGCTGGACTGCCAAATGGACACTATTTACATAAATAAAATACCTGTCACCTTTCATACTTTTGTAATTTCCTTACTAGTCTGTGGGAAGTTTAGAGCCAAACTGTCTTTAAATAACTTCTTGAGGTCTTCAGTAGTTGGGCTTAGACTAGGTGTCACCTTGAGCTAAGCACTTACAGTTCCTGGGATGTGTTCTGAATCCTTTCTGAGCTGCACTCAGCATACCATCATTGTTGTACTCATCTATTGAAGGACAACTTTTTAAGGTAATTTGTGCTCATGTTTTGGCAAGGGGCAAGTGGTTGCTGAAGACATTACTTTGCTTGCAAGGCATAAGAATAGAAGACAGAAAGTTCATCTTTTTTTTTTTTTTTTTTTTTTTTTTCCTAAGGGTTTTACCATTGAAGTCACCAGATCTTAGGCATTTTGTTCTTCGTGATTACAAAAAAAGAAATACAGTTCATCAGTACTGCTCTATTTTTAGTCCTTCGAGGAAACAATGAAAGCTCAGAGTTATTACTAATTTTTAGTGTTTCAACCATCCTCCTCATTTTGTCTTCGGTGAAGGAAGTTCTTCTTTCACACACATTCATTGCTTGCAGTGTCATTAATTCTTCTGTGCCTCCTATCCTAAGCTTTTGTCCTTGTAGATTTATATTACTGCTTGAAAATGCAAGATGCTGCTGCCATGGTTCAAGCATCTGAAAGGTAACAAGTTCTGTGGCTGGTGTCAAAGTTAAGCAGTTGGATTTTGTTACAGTAAGTTTCACAATAGCTTGTGCTCATCTAAAAATAAAAAATACAAATCAAGCTGTCTGAAAGTTGTACGGTGAATTGTCTAGATCAGCGTTCTCATCTTATTTCTTAATTTACTTCACTCTCATCCAGGAAGCACTTGTCAATTTTATTATTGTTTTTAAAACAATGTTTCAGTTGTTAAAACCAAACTTTGTAGCAACTTCGTAAATGGCTACAGTAACATGGCATGGAAATGGGTCTAGTAGAGAGGTTGTATGGAATACACTAACTGATCAGTCAAGGAAAATGAAAAGCTAGGCCAGCTGGAAATCTTAAAGTAGCAGCTAGTGTTCTTAGAGGCACTTGGAACTACCTTGGTTAATCCAGTCTCAATAAGAATCAGAAAATGGGAAAAATGCAGGTAGCGTTATCATACAGAGCTTCCAGTCTGAAGCAGACAGCTGGCTTGGCAGTCTGAGTGAAAGTCAGGACAGCTGTTCTACTTTGCAGAGCGTATGGACAAGGTACAGATCATGGAATTACATTCGTTTGAAAGGTCAACTTCATTTTGATGCCACCGTTTACCACTGACACGGCTATAAGGATATGAATTGATGGTGGAGTAGCTGAATTTGAGATTGTTACGGTGGAAGACTGCATCTGGCTGAAAATTCATATTACTGCAAATATCATAGAAGTCTGTGTTAGAAGGGAATGGGTCTACACCATCAGAATCTGCTATAATCAAGGCATCCCAATCATATTTGATGTGCAGACATTTGTTCACAAGATCATAACTCTCGACGTTCAGGTGACTATCAGTGATTAGTGATATCAAGGTGACTTTTTATATTTGGAATTAGGGTTTAGAAATGAAAGTTGAGATGCGGTCAGTGATTAGCTGAAGGGTTTCAAAAGATAGGACAGATAAGGTTAAATGTGATGGTCTACACTGTAGGAATTAATATCTGATCAAAGCTTATCATAAAATCATAGAACAGTTGGTTGGGAAGAACCTCTGGAGGCCATCTGGTCCAACCCCTGCTCTAGCCGGGACATGTAGAGCAGGTTGTTGCCCATGACCACATCCAGGAGGCTTTTGATAATATCCAATGAGAAAGCTCCAAAACGTCTCTAGGCAACTTGTGTCAGTGTTGTGTACCCACACAGTAAAGAAGTACTTCCCAGTATTTATATAGAACATTTTGTGTCCCAGTTTATACCCATTGCCTCTTGTTCTGGCACTGGGCACTACTGAAAAGAATCTGTCTTCATCTTCATTGCATCTTCTCTTCAGTTATCTATACATATTGTTGAGACTCCTCCAGGCTGAACTGTTCCAATTCTCTAAGCCTCTCCTCATAGGAGATATACTCCAGTCCCTTTATGGTCTTGGTCTGGGCTCTTCCCAGTGAGTGTGCGTCTCTCTCATCCTAGTCAATGAAAAGCTAGCTAGCACACTCAACAGAGCTAATGGCATGCTTTGTCTCATCCTAATTAGATGCCTATGCCTCTAAATCTGAATGAATATATTGGCTGAAGTTTTACTGACTGGAAGTATGATGCCTATCCTGCAACTGGCTAAAGAAAAGTGAGGTGGATCCCATTCATATTCCTAAGTATTTTCTTTCTTTTTCTTTTTTTTTTTTTTCCTCAGATGATTGGATAATATAAGACTCCGTACTGATGAAATGATGTTGATAGAGTACATATAAATTATACCATATCCTTTTGTCCCTAACAGATTTACTTTCGTATTTTGTTCCTGTCTGTATTTGTCCTATAGGTTTGTTTTTTTCCTTTTGTCTTATGACTCCTAAGATGTGGCTCATCTTTGTTCTTTGATCATCTCTGAAATTCCTATTGTTCTTTTGTGCACCTCTTCCTCATCTCCACCTCTTTCTCTTGTCTTTTAAGTGTTCTGGGGTATTTAAGTGAAAATAAACAATTAGAAATGCTAAGGAAAAAGAAAACAAACAAAAAAAAAAAGGAAAAAGAAAAAAAAAGGAGAAAAAAAAAAGGCTACTCAACATGTTTATTACAAACTGTATCTTTATTCTGTGACACAGTGTAAAGAGCACAGTCACCTGAAGGAATGGCTGTTATGATTTCTAAAACAAAAGTCTGGAAGATAGAACCTCCTTATTGTCTAAACTATGAAGAAGTTATTTTTGTTGACTGTTAGCATTGACTTCTAAATTAGATTAAGCCAGTAACATAATCATAATTAAATAACCGAAGAAAAGAATGCTAATCACACAGTAATAGATTATTGGTAAATTTTGTGGACTTTGATCACCATATATTTACAGATAAGGGTGTAGCTTCTTTCCACTGATACTCGCTTTCTGGAATGTTAGCAAATGTTCCACTGTTTCCTCGTGAACTTAAATGATATCATAATTTTTGAGAATATATATATATATGTTTTTCTTCAGAATCTATCCATGAAATGAGTTTGTATTGTTATTGTATCATATGGAACTGAGAGATGAAATTAAAGTGAAAATTGTCAGAGGCGTCCACTGATTTCTGTTGGTCCATTAAAGAAGCCTGGATGTATATAAGTGTCTAAGATAACATAGTGCTTTATATGTTAAAAATGTAATTTTTATTGACAGAAGTTCCAAATGTAAATACTAAATACTTCTGCGACTCCAGACTGGTACTCAACATCTTGAGTTGAGTCTCCAATTATACATATCAAAGGCTTTTGTGATTACTATGTTTTAAATGTCTTGCTTAGTATCAAATGGAAGATTTGTGACAGAAGTAGAACCAAATCTCCTATGTCAAAATGCATCTTTTCTTTTTCTTTTCTTTTCTTTTTTTTTTCTCTCCAGGTGCTTTTCTCTTTCTGCTCCTCCCTGCCTCTTTCACTACATGCCTTTCTAGTTCTGCAGTGCACGACTTTGGAATTATAAATACAACACCTTCTATCATTACAGAGGGACAGACATAGCCCTAGCTATGAGGGCCATACAGTCAATAGTAGAGGAGATGAGATTAAAGTCTCTTTACATCCCCGGTAAATCTGTCTGCTACACACCCCTGATTACAGGTTTTAGAGATACATATACAGGCATTATCCAAGTTTCAAAAAATATATCTTTAAAAACTCCAAAATGCAAAGCTAAAATAAGGATTATCTTGTGCAGTTGCATTGTTCTCCTTTTCAGTTTACCCCATTGGTCACCAGCAGACACTAGACATGGATATTCACTTCAGAGAGAAAAAAAAATAGCTACTTCCTTGAATGCGTTGGTTCTATTCAAACTGGTGCTGACTTACCATTGTAACATCACTTACTTCCCCTGGTGTGGTTGCAAAATGATTTGTAATACAACTATGAAAACAAAATCCTAAATTAATAACTGAGCTGGTAAGAGAGCATGGGATGAAACTGAAGACTAATTTCATCCTTGCAGAACTCTTCAAATGGATGAGCAGCTATAAATATCTGCTCATTCTCATAGTCAAAATAATGATAATTATGAAGACAACATCAACCAAAAATTAAATTAGAGAATGTGCTCTTAATTAGAGAATGACCTCTTAAATATTTGAAAATGGATGCAGTAAGCTAAGTAGTATGTTGAGAACTGAAGTAAATGTAGGTTCCATGTCTAAAAGATACCAATTCTTTCATTTTCTCTGGAATCTGTACTTTATTTTCTCATGACTAAATACGGCTTTAAAGTCATTAACGTGTGAATAATAGAGGCAGCTGAAATCATGTGCTTTCATATCAAATGCAGAGAACCGTACAGATCTTTAAGTAGATATTCCAATAGAGCTCATGCAGGACACATTGAAAAATGTTCATAGAGATTATTTTTTTACCCAGGTAATGAGTTTCTCTATGATAAGAATATTTGCAGAAATCAAGAAAGAACAGTTTGATAGTTTTAGAAGGCTAACAAACATTGGATTTTCCTTTTAGATAGGAAGAATTAGAAGCCTGACAATCCTTTTTTTTTTTTCCCTACAGAAAGGAAATCTGGAAAATGAAGACGAAAGCTATTTCCTACAGCAATAGAAATGTGTCATTAAGAATAAAGAATATGAACTTTTTGATCTAAGAGATTATTTTTTTGTAGATTGAAATGGGTCAGAGTTTCAACTTTCAATCCTGTGTTTTCCCATGACCAGAAGAGTAATTTAACATGGCGATCTCAGAATATCAAGTATAGTTGTGATGTCTCAGCAACAGCTGCTGAGAGAATGGCACAGATCATTTTTTCCTCCAGCTCATGAAGAAGCAACACACTGTCTGAAGATGCTAATGTAGAAACAACCAGCCATGGGATGATCTTAGGTCTAATCACCTGGTTCTTTGTTTCCCCTCCATATTGGCAGTATAGATCTATGATGGCTGCTCTGAAGGAAATTTTATTATGTTCACCCATGGCATCAGAGGCAGATATTGGTGGTACAGCAGTAGAGGTGATACCTTCCCGCCAATATCCCATTACATTTTGTTCCCGTGCAACAGACAGCAGTAGAGGGGCAGACTGACAAAATGGAGTCTGATATGAACGCATGGATGAAGCAAAGATGTGTGATTAAATTCCTCCATGCAGAAAAAAATGCACCCACTGACATCCATCAACACTTGATGAACGTTTCTGGAGACCAGTGGATGTGAGCACAGTGAGGTGGTGGCTGGCATCTTTCAACACTGGCAACAATGACTGTGGACAATCTCCACTAGTGCAGATTTTTATGAGCACAGTATTCAGGCTCCTCTTCGTTGCTGGCAAAAATGCATAGCTAATGGTGGTGACTACACTGAAAAAAATAGTGCTTTGTAGCTGAGAATTTGCTCTATTGAATTTCTTTGTACCTGTTCTAGTTTCCATGGAAGTAAATACAAGACATTAATTTTGGAGCAGCCTACATAAAAGTGTGGTATCCATTACTTGATTTCCCTTGACTGTATAGAGGAAGGTTTTCTAGACAGTGGATTAAATTTAGACTTTCTGTAATCACAATAAAGTAGACTCCTCTGGTCTACTGTAGCGTAGCCTTGTTCTATCATTACAACTCACAAAAATTATTGCCATAAATAAGAATACTATATTAATCAGTTAGGATTAGTGATTGAAACATGGTTTATATAAAATTAAAATAAAATAAAAATAAAAATAAAATAAAATAAAATAAAATAGTGCCAACTGACAGAATAATGAAGGGGAAACGCCTTACTTAATTCAGCATTAGACTTCAAATTTGACTGTGAATTCAGTGTAGTCTGAACTAAAACAATGTTGTATTCTGTAAAGGAAGGGGTAAGAACGCTACAAAATCTTTACTGGGAGAAGTTATGTAGTTTGTTGGTGGTGGTTCCTGAACAGTTCCCTTCTGAGGAATTGTGTTCCTGTCAGCATATAGCTTAGCAAAAATGTGATAAAGTAGAAGAGGAAGTTATTTGAATGCCTCTCATGTTTTTCCTTATCTGAAATTGTCTATAGGGCTTACTGATATGACTGGTGATCCGTAGATAAATTAATGACCTTTAGCAATAACCACAGTGATCCTAGAGATCAAAACTGTGCTATGATTTCTTGAGACCTATTTAGCATTGCTATTGGAAACAAAATTTATTACATTTCCTAGGGATAGACTATAAAGATATGATCCTTTAACATGGAATCTTAATTCACCTTGACCACTCCTCTCAGTTCAATTCACAGATGGAGTTGTTTTTTTCTTGGCTGAGAATTATACAGGTAGTTCCCTGTAACAAAGGATGGCACATGCATGCAGTCAATAGCCTTGTTGCTTAGATTGGCACCACTGGAACAAAAGGCCTAGTTCCAGAAGTTTGCTTCTATTAGTGTAGATTGTATTCTACTGGATTTGTTCTGTTAATTAGTAGCAGCTGATAGCTGGGGGTCTTTTGGTATCATTATTCAAGTTTTGCTGTCAATAGACAAGGGTAATTCAACAGTAAACACTTTGTTTTGCCATCAAGCCGCTATGTCATCTTGGACTGTGTTAACTGTCCTAATACAAAGAGATATTGCGTTAGAAGGGGGGCACAGATGCATTTCTATCAGTCTTTCTACAGCAATACAACGAGGAATGATTTTCCTCTAGAAGGTCAAGAATTAGCACAGGTACAGTATATATTTTTATTTTGGCATTAACAACTTTTATGATGCAGCATTGTATTATTTTTTGTTTTTAAATAGGTACAAAACAATGTTTAATGAAAACAATAATTAAATGCCAACCATGTTTGCGTATTTATGTAACCCCGACTCAATGAAATTCAACAACTGATCACTTCTGTAGCTTGAAGGAACTCCATTTCTTATGCCTGCCTTTCATTGTTTAACATGAGATCACTATGCAGCAGTAAGGAAAACAAGTAAGCAAATGAGATATGAGGACACTCCAGTGAGTACTTCCTCAAAGAGTTAAGCTGTTATCAAGCTGTACTGTTGGTGCAACCCAATAATGAGAAGCTACAAAAGCTATTAAGGAAGAGCATACTTTTCATGAATATTGTTCTGGGAAAAAGCCCCAGGCAGAATTTTTTTAGGTAAAACATTCCTTTAAAGAATTCACCAAGAGGCATGTATCCAACCTGAAAAATTGTAGTCCAAATGGCTTAAACTCAGTGAAGATAACAACATAAAAATATCTTATTCTAGAATGTGTCAAGCAACATTAACTGTAGGCATTACTATCTGCATTGCTTATAATAAAAGCACTATAATATACCAAGTAATACACTCCCCAAAGACAATCTCAGATCAGCACAGGCATGCACAAACACTACATAGTGTAAAGATTTTTATAAAATAAATATGGGATGATTCCTTTGCTTACAAACAGCACGGTTATGAGTTAGTTACACAGGTCATCAGAGATAAGTGTAGAAGATACCATCTTTACATATAATATCATAGTGTTATGTGCTTTCAATATATAATACATGCACCAGAGGAGAAGAATATTTTTGAGAATTTGAAAAATAATACTGCAATTGTTGTCTGTATCATTTGTACCTATAAAGGCTGCTTTAGTTAACTTGAGTGAGCTAGTTCGAAGTTCACACGAGACGAAGACTTAAGAGTAATACCTATAAAAGACCTTAGAACTACTGAAAATTAATTCTGTATATGGATTTTCTACACTGGCAGTTCCCAAGGGAATAGAGTTCTTACTAACAGCTTTGCAGAATTGGAAAAAAAAAAACATCAACCATCAAAAATATATCACAAAAAGTATCACAATTCTGTTGTATTTCCATTGAAAGTAGCTAAGTCCAGAACAGAGAACAGTGACTGTTCATCTTCCAGTCTGTATTCAGAAAATTTGTCATGTGGAACACGTCAAGAAATCTGGAGATGGTGTCACAAAAGAAACTTTGCTGCTTCTGTGTGAATCAAGAGAAGCGGAGGGCCCAGGGTCTACTTCAAATACTATTTATTTGGTAGTTCTTGAGTATATTTGGAATGCACAGAAGGAAATTGTTGGTAAGCTTCGTATAGTAAGAGGAAACATTTTTTTTTATATTTTATACTCCATAAGTCAGGTGATAAAAATCTCATTGACTTCAAAGGGTCAAAATTTTATAAAGAAACTTCTAAATGTCAGCAAATATAATTTTACTACAGGAAAGGTATCATTCTTGGGTAAAGAATGTACTGTGTTCAAGAGGAAATAAACTCCAGAGCGTTTTGTTTTATTTTTTTGTAGAGTCATGAGTTTCAGAGCAGAAAGTGGAATCGCCATTATCTTTTACCAGAATCCTGACATTTTGTTTTCAGTGTTATAGGAGTGACATCACCTCTGGCTCCTGACTTGTCTGATCCTAGGCTTGTGTTTGTGTGCAATCTTGCTCTTATTTTTCGTTAGGAGGCATGTGTTATCTTGTAGGTACTAATGCCTATCATCCTGTAAATCTGACTGGTTTCAGGCACCTGTTTTTCTTTTAATATTGACAAGCAGCTCCCACAAAAGAGGGAGTGTTTATTTAGTGGTTGGAATAAAGCATGAGAGAAAAGGGGATGTTAGAAACACCAAAGAGCCTAAGCGCGTATTCTGTTTAAATTTGGTTAAGGTCCAGCTGGAACCAATCCAATATGTAGGGATAGGCAGGAATAATGTAGTCATGTTGACAGTCACCAAATGGCTTCTCACAACTTCCCCCAAGCCCAGCCCCAAGGACTGGCAACCTCTAATAACCAACACAATCTAACAAAATATCTCAAGTCGAATTACCCCACTTATATGGGTGACTTTAAGACCCAGTGGGGATATCAATGAAAGGGAATATCTCATCCACAGAAGGTCACCTTGGGTGTTCAGATGTGTGCAACTGTCACCGAGCAGAAACGGAAAGCAAAGATGTACTTCAAGACCTGAAGGTCAAATATGTTCAGTACCTTTCATATAGTACAGAGACATTATATTAAGGACAGATCCAAATACAGCTTGAAAAAAATATTCAAAGGCACACCCACGTTTCTTACAGCCGCATTCCTATTACATTGTGTAAGAAGAAAACAATATCTGGCAAAAATAAAATAAACAGAGGCACATGAATGAAACAGAATTGACTACAATAATTTCAGATGTATCTGATGTTTTAGAATCTGTTAAAATATGTGCTTGGTGATACTGTGAAAATGTGGTATCAGGATACATAACACTAGTTTTCTGTAGAAAGCTGAAGAGGAGAACAGCTGTAACTATGTCCTCAAAAGAGATGAAATAGTGCAATAGTTAGTGAAGATAAATATACAATTTTTTTTCAAAGTTCCCTTTCCCCCTTATTATTTACTCTGTTCCAGAGAAGTCTTCGCTAGCTTCCATTGTGGGTATTTTTTTCAGCAACATAAAATACAATTATATTCCTTATGATGAAAATATAGCAGTGAATAAAATAAATCAGGGTTAAGTAGGTTTATTCTCTGTGCAACTAGTAAGGAGAATTTTCCAACATGTCAGCTGATTTGGAATCTCAGGGGATGAAGGAAATTTATGAAGGTGAAGATTAATATCCATTCTCTATGCTATTTTTGATACAATGAAAAATATTTAAAAGAGTATTTGCAGTTAGAAGAGTGTAAGAGTCCTTGGGTTTTGAAGAGCTGCCTAATGTAAGAATTTTGTTTGACATTTTAGTATTTTAAAGAAAATATTTTTTCTTTTCAGTGGAACATAAACTTTAAAGCAAGACGTCTACACACATGTGCAGATTTTCCCCTCCACTATAAATAGTCTTCAACGTGTAAACTAACGCTCTGCTGATTCAGGCTTCCTGAAGAAATCCTATTTCTATTTAAGTCTTGTTAGACAATTAGAAATGCTTTTGGGAAATAAAAACAAAAATAAAGACTCTCCACATGCATACTATTTCAGAAAAATAAACCCCATTCCTGAAGAAAAGGATGACAATCCTAATCATTGATAGAATTTCTAGTTCTCCCTGTTAAGTGTCCAGCAAGGTAAAGGTTGGTAAGAGATTAAAATATCTTGTTGATTGTTAATGGTAATCAAGTAGTTGATGCAGAATCTGACAGATCAGCAAGCCAGCTTCATGATAACTCTTGTCATTTCTCAGAGTGCTCATTTAAAATTTTATTTCTGACTACGTATTCCTTGGTACTAGTCCTGAGTCCCTGACATTTGTGAAACAAATCCTGTAATCTAGATTCAAAGTTTGTTTAAATTTGCTGTTATCTCTTTTCTCCTGCATACTATTGGATCAAATGAATGGATGCTTACAGTTTTTTAGGTATTGCTTCTTTGCCTGTTAACAGTAGTAATTACAGATTTTGAAAAGACTTAAGATTGGTCAGCTTCCATTTAGACAAACAGTCCCAGTCAAATCTCATCGTGAATAGAGTTTTCCTAAATTTTGAGGGCCTTATAGGTTTCTTAAGGTACTATTTCTTGTTTTCTGGCTTTCACAGCTGGCTGTTAGTCTTATTTAAATGGCATGAAATTAACTTTATCCTTTCCCTTTGGAGTGAAATTCCATGTTCTTTTAATTTTTTTTTTTTTGTTTTAAATATTCTACATATAGAACAAAACTTATTTTTTTTCCAGCTCAGATACTTTCTTCCTATTCACTTTAGACTGCAGCATCTTAAACAGGAAGTGACTATGTTTTGATCTCAGAAATGTAGTCCATAAAATTCCAGAGACACCATTATTCTTTAGGATCCACCAGCAAAACCATGTAAACCCATTCTACCACTACAGTAGATGTTTTCACTCAGAAAGCATGCTTTAATTTAGTTTTTTAAGTTCAAGTGGGTTAGAGCACAAATCTGTACTTCTTTTGACAAACCTAACTGAAGAATTCAGTGTTGAAAAATCCTTTTCAAGTCCATTCAGGTATAGATAATTTGTAACTAAGACTCTTCCTCACACTGGCTTTTTTTATATTTTTGCTATCTCTAGAGTTAAGTGTCCACACTACCAAGGTGCTAAACATGTAAGCCAAAGAGCCTTGGAATTTCTCATTCTTCAGAGTGTGAATAATGTCAAATTTGCTCTTTAGAGATACACTGTTGATCTTTTCTTTCTCTTTAGACATAATCTAGAAGCGCAGGTGTGCACGACATGTTTGGGGATGCATTCAAGCTATTTCACAAGATAATGCAGTGCATTCACAGAAAATGATGATGCTTGGCAAAAAAAAAGCCTGTACATTTTTTCTCTGACACTTTCCCTGGAACGTCTGCTAACTCA
The DNA here is from genome assembly GCA_023055505.1 of Callipepla californica brunnescens. Taxonomy (NCBI): domain Eukaryota; kingdom Metazoa; phylum Chordata; class Aves; order Galliformes; family Odontophoridae; genus Callipepla; species Callipepla californica. The sequence continues at coordinate 75,136,984 of JALIRH010000002.1, read as the reverse complement.
TGCAGTGAAGCAGCAGTACCCACAGAATTTAATCTTGGATTGGAACTGAATAAGCCTTTTCAAAATACAGGTTTTTTTTCTTCCAATTGAGTGGAAGCTTGCATCCTCGGGGCAACCACTCTAGTGAAAGAAACCATCTTCTAAAACTCACTGATATTCACAGATAATTCTGTTATATTTTCAGTGGGTCTCAAGTAATGCTAACATCCTGTGCAGACTGGTGTTAAGTACACGCAGAAGGCCATGAAGATGATCTGAGGGCTTGAACACTTATCTTATGAAGAAAGGTTGAGGGGGCTGGGCTTGTTTGGACTGGAGAGGAGAAAGCTCTGAGGAGACTCTATTGCAGCCTTCTTAAAAGGCTTACTTGAGTATTTAAAAGGAGCTTAAAAAACAAGAGGAAAATAGACTTTTTGCATGATCTGTTAGTGATAGGACAAAAGAGAATCATTTTAAACTACAAATGGGAAGATTTAGGTTCGATATTAGGAGAAAATTTCTTACTCAGAGAGTGGTGAGGCACTGGAACAGGTTGCCCGGAGAAGTGGATGACCCATTCCTGGAGGTGTTTCACCATAGGTTGGGTGGGACCCTGAGCAACCTGATCTGGTGAGTGACAACACTGCCCACAACAAGGGGTTGGAACTGGTTGCCGTTTACATCCCTTCCGATCCAAGCCATTCTGTGCATCTATGATTCTGTGAGTGTCCTCTTTATCCACAGCAAGTCTGACTCTGGTCAAAGGGCTTTACAGCTTCCACAAAATTGTTTTGGCTGTTTTTGCTGTAGGCTTCTGTAATAACAATTTAAGAGGGTGTGCTTTTGAGCAATATGCATTCAGCTGCAGTGATCCTCTGTCACAAAATAAACATAGGAAGCCAAATTCATACATTATATAAGCCGTATCAATTGTATATACATATATATCACATATATTGTATTGGTTTCCAAACCACCACAGAATGAACATCTTCCTCAACTGGCTCATCGGCGCAATGCTCGGATGAAAAGGGATGCTAACTGACAATCCTGGCTAAGTGCTATGATATGACTCTTCTGCTGGAAGCCAGTGCTAGCAACAGAGTTAGAATCAATCTCATAATTCAATCATAAGAGTGATGTATCACCAAGATCTAGAGCTTCCTACCTCCAGTTCATCTAGTTGATTTTTGCTCTGGAAATTGAAACTAAACCATAGTTATCCATAAAAATGATTTCTTACAATCTGCAAAATTCTTTTGAGAACATGAACACGACTGTCTATTATTTGGAGTGAAGTGGGAAAAATAAACAATACAAACAGCTCAAAATCATTCCATCATACTCTTGCAGGTTCAGACTGGAATTATCCTACTCATCAGTCTGTGTGGCTTTGGCAATATCAAGGGTAGCAAATATGTTGGAACCGATTTATTTGTGCAGCTAGCTGGTCCAGTCTCCTGATATGAGCCAGGCTCTGGTACTACCACCTGTCAAGCCTCTTGGAGAAACTGGGTCTGTTCTATCAATGCTACCAACCAGATAAGATTATTCTCAGATGAGTTCTACAAATGCAGTTGCCCCTCTGCTTCTATCAAATTAACTAGATGCAGATAAAAAATCTTCAAGTAGATATGCATGTACAAACAAAATGTTTCCTCCCCGAGTTTGTTGATTTTGTTTTTAATTACCAAACCAAAGTCCACCTCCTATAAAAGCTGAGTTATTCGGTTCTTTGGAATCACAGTTTGCAAGTCTTTGGCATTTTTTCTTGATAACTATTAAAAAACAAAAACCAACCAACCAAACAAAAAAACCCATAATACTTATACAGCCCAAACAAATTCTAAGCACAGCTACTTGAACTCCATACATGGAATTTCAGGTAAAAAAATATTTTTAAAGTAAGTTGATCAGTACTGACTTTTCCATTTTGCCCTTTACATGAAGCAAACAAACAAACAAACAAACAAACAAACAAATACTGTGTCATTACTTGTAATGGTATGGAGACAATATAATTAATGCAATATAAAGAATTATTTCAGCTTTACAGGTGTCAAAAAGCAACCTCAATAAATTAGTCAATACTTGGTGTGTTTAGTTTTATTGCAGGAAAACTGTATCAAGTAACTGCCTTTCATTTCACTCTCTTTCATTCATTGTACCTTTATTCATTCTCTTTCTCTTTTCTCAGATTCTTGAACATATTTAAACTGATACTCAGAACACCTTGTATACTACTACACATGTACAGAAAACATTTTATAAAATTGTGAAATTTTGCAAAGTCAAGAACTCTAAGTTGCCTTAATTGAACACTTTTCTAGGCATTATGATGCTGTCTTTAGTTATCCGATGACGCACTTCTGGTTGATTTTGTTTTTCTTCTTTTTTCTAAAAGGCAGCATTAATGGTAGCATTTCCTCATCTCAGAATGCTTATTTAATACAGATCTTTTCATTTTCAGTTTTCTAGAGAAATAAAACTCCAAGATATATGGCATCATACAGATTGCACTATTATCAATAATTAGAAGAGATAAATTTTTTAGAGAAAGGAGATTGCTGATAGTGAGTAGCAGTTAGTACTAGTAAGCCATCCACTTCCACACAGTTGACATAAAGAGAGTAAAGAGGGCATAATTTCAGGGTTGGTGTAAGCAGTTCTACGACCAAACAGTCAAAAAAAATTGGGACCAGTGGTGTCCCCTGCAATTCCATCTGCCTCTGTTGCAAATTGCACCATAGCAACACCATACATCAGATCAGCTCACTGATCTCACTGAAAACTGCCTCTTGCAAAATAGTACCTAGTGCCTGGTTGGGTCTGTGACCTGCATCACCTTTCCTGTGGGTCCATAATCCTCAGTGCTGATGTAAGCAAAGGACAACCAGAGACAGGAGAGAACACGTTCACCCTTTTCAGTGGCAGTGTGTTCTTAAATCCACTTAAGCCAAATGTAAAAACACATATTTAGATAGCTGCACATTACTGGTTTTCACAAGAACTTGATGACAGCAGAAGAATGTTAACAGTGAAGAAACATGGGTTCAGGTTCAATCACTGACAGCATGTTCTGAGTTAGGTGGAGTATTTTCCTCTGTTCACCACAACTGGATGGTTTACTGTTCCCATCCCCTCAGATCTGTCTTGCAAGTTTTCTCTCTTTTCTTTTTAATCTCAGGACAGTCACTCTGTCATTGACTTCTCGCCAACTAATATGTGTCTTCAGTTTCAAGATTCTCCTCACAGTTCCAGCCTCCCCACTCCTCTGCTCCTGTTCTAATCAGTTTTTAGCAGTGGCTCACAACCCTAGTCAGTTTGCTTTGCCATTCCCAGGCTGCCCTTGTTCCCTGCTCCCTGTTCTGCTTAATTCTCTTCAAACACACACATAATTAATCTCTTCTCCCAGTCCCACTATCAATTTCCAGCAGGTTTTTGTCTGCTTCCTTGCTGTCTCCCAGCCTTTCAACCAGAACTCATTTCAGTTTCTTCATATAGTTAGTCTCAGGGTCTCCTTCAACTTTGATTCAGATTTCCCATCCTGTACCTGTCTTAGCACCAAATCTTCCTTTCTTGAAATGGATTTCTTTTTCTAAATTTGCCAGTAGCATTTCCCAGTTCCCACAATCTACCCAAATTCCCCAAGTCCAAGATCTTGCTACATTTTGGACTTCAGACATTGTTTTCCTTTTCTGTTTACATTTCACACAGATTATTTCCCCAGTATTGACTTGGCAATAGAAAAACACTGAGACAAGGGTCTTCCTGTGTTCAAATCCAGTGCCTGCTTCTACAGCAATCTGAAGCAGCAGCAGCAAGGATTGTCCAGCTCAGCATCTTGGTGAGGTGAAAGACTCTAAAGAGATGATAAATGCTAAATTGTGACCAGGCATTTCTGAACATGCGCAAAGAATGAGTTTAATGAAAGGCTTATCATTGTGGTAGTTCATCAGGGAGATCACAAAAGGCTCATCCCTGACAGAGAAGCCATTTTGCTGCCAAATTTTAAGTCTTTCATCCACATCATTGAACACACACGAGCTTTTGAACAAAATAATTAAAGTACTTTAAACAGGATCACAGCAATTTGAAATAAATGTATTCAAAATAAGGCATCACTAAACAATTGGCAGTCATATGTTAGGTCCCTCTGAGCAAAATTGAGAAAGAAGTACATTATAAGTCATTTTACTGTGTTTTGGGTATTTAGGGACTGAAATCAATAGAGAAGCCAGCTTTCTTAGTACTTCCCTTGCTCATGAAGGAAGCCATCCCTATATAGCTTCACCCACACCTCAGGTTATACAAATTAAATTTTAAAAGGTCATTTTTTTTCATATAGATGGCCTCAGTAGTTGTCTGACATGCTCCATTATGAGTTTGTTCACACTTGACTGTTAATTCAAAGAACTTAAAAAACTTGTGTATTGAAATTTGGACTTAGCATTTCCCTTTTACAAAAGATCTGTTTCAGCCTGTGTTTCCAGGTAAAGTTTCTTCTGAAACAGAATATAAAACATTTTTCATTTATTTTCCTCTATGTTTGAATCTAACTAATTAAGTAGCTCTAGTACTCCAGTGATTTTGAGCAAAAGCTTAACATTTGGCAAAGGTTTTACTCTTCCTTCAAAAATTCACCCAGAAATTATTAGGCCAAATGTCATTTCTTTTTTGGAAAAGCCAGAAGACAAGTTGTTAGCCAAATATGACCAAGCCTCCATCTGTACTAACACTCTTCTGTTTCACAGTTCCTTTGTGTGAATTATCCTCCAAAGTATTCCAGCACAATCTTGCCTAAAGTTATAGGAAAATCTAAACACAAATGCTCCTCAAACTATTGGTCTTCATTGTCACATGTATTATATTTCTCTGCACAAAAATATATGCAGAGTAGGAAAACTATCACTACTTTGCTGTCAGTATTTCCCTAGCATTAACTTAAATCTTGCATTTTTTGATACCTCTAAACTTGAGGGCTTTTAAAATACTATTAGTTTTAAATGAAATGACATTTCAGTCATTTTTGCCATTCTATGAAATGGCTTTAAATATAGGTAAATCACACGTTCAGGAAGAGTATAAAGACCAACACTTTCCCCCTCTACTTTGCCCTCATGAGGTCCCATCGCAAGTATTATGTCCACATCTGGGAGCCCCAGCGCAAGAAAGATGTAGAGCTGTTGAATTGGATCCAGAGGAGTGCCACAAAGATTATCAGAGGGCTGCAGCACCTCCTCTGCAAATAGAGGCAGAGGGAGTTGGTCTTGTTCACTCTGGAGAAGAGAAGGCTCCAGGAAGACCTTGTTACAGCCTTCCAGTACCTGAAACGAGCTTATGAGGAAGATCAACTTTTTACACATTTTAATAGTGACAAAACAATGGACAATGGTTTTAAAATAAAAGAGAGGAAATTCAGGTGAGATGTTAGGAAGAAATTCTTTGTTTAAAGGGTGGTAAGGACTGCTCAGAAAAACTTTGGATGTCCCATCCCTGGAGGCATTCAAGGTCAGGTTGGATGGGGCAGCCTGATGTGGGGAGTGACAATCCCATGGCAGGGATTCGTAACTGAGTGGGATTTAAGGTCCCTTCCAACACAGGCCATTCTATGATTCTGTGATTAGGCTACACTTTAGTATTTAAATCTACTAAACAATTTCCTTCCTTTTTAGTAGTGTTGTAAAGGAGGATTCATAATCAGAATTACCTGCGGGATATTCATAAAGAATATTCGTGAAGAATACCATGAGGAAGCTTCCTGGTAGATAGTGCAATGTTTGGGTTGGAAACCAAGACCACTTGTATCTACAGCATCCAAATCAGACAAGCTTCCTAGCTGAGCAGACTTTTCCATTATGTGTTAACTTTTCCATCTGAGCAACTCTTTCAAGACAGTTACACTTATGTCCAGGTCATCAATAAAGACATTGAACAGAACAGGCTGCAATACCATCCCCTGGGGAACAGCACTCATGACTGGTCACCAGCTGGATTTAACTCCATTAACTATCACTCTCTGGGCCCAACTATCCAGATAGTTCTTTACCCAGCAGAAAGAGTACCTGTCCAAGCCATAGGCTGCCAGTTTCTCCAGGAGGATACTGTGGGAGACAGTGTCACAAGACTTTGCTGAAGTCTAGGTAGACTACATCAACAGCCTTTCCCTCCTCCGCCAGCTGGGTCACTCAATCATAGAAGGAGTTCTGGTTGGTCAGGCAGGACCTGCCTTTCATGAGCCCTCACTGGCTAGGCTTGATCCCCTGGTTGTCCCATGCATGCCATGTGATCTCCCTCAAGACAATCTGCTCTATAACCTTATCTGGTACCACGGTCAGGCTGACAGGCCTGTAGTTCCCCAGATCCTCCTTATGACCCTTTTTGTAGATGGAAGTCACATTGCAAGCCTCCAATCCTCTGGGACCTCTCTGGTAGACCAGGAACACTGACAGATTATGGAAAGCAGCTTGACTATCACCTCTGCCAGCTCCCTCAGTACACTCAGGTGGATCCCATCCTGCTCCATGGACTTGTGGCAGTCCAGGTGGAATAGTAGTTATTTAACTATTTCCACCTGAATTATGGGGTGTTTATCTTGTTCCCCATCCAAGAATTCCTGGTCAGGGTGGTAGAGTACCCTAAGGATAACTGTTCAGATTTTTAATGACAGATGTAAAGAAGGCATTGAGAACCTTAGTGTTCTCCTTATCCTCAGTGGTCATGCTCCCTGCTGCATCCACTAAAGGATGGAGATTCTCCTTAGCTCTCCTCTGACTGTTTATGTATTTGTAAAAAAGTTTTTTGTTCTCCTTTACTACAGTGACCAAGATGAGTTCAAGCTGAGCTTTTACCTTTCTAATATTCTCCCTGCACATTCTAACAACTTCTTTGTATTTTCAAGTCACCCTTCCCTTCTTCCACAGGAGGTAGATTCACTTTTTCTCATGGAGGCTCAGGAAAAATTCCCTTTTCATTCACACCTACCTTCTTCCCTGCCAGCTCATCTTGTGGCACAGGATAGTCTGCTGCTACACCTCTAAGACATCCTTCTTGAGGAGCAACCAGCCTTCCTGAACCCCTTTACCCTCTAGGACTGAATCCCAAGGGACTCTCCTTACCAGTGTCCCAAACAGTCCAAAGTCTGCCCTCTGTAAGTCCAAGGAAGCCATTTTGCTGCCCTCCTCCTGACTTCACCAAGAACAGAGAATTTTACCAATTTGTGATCACTCTGTCCAAGACAGATCCTGACCTTCACATCTCCCACCAGTCCTTCCCTGTTTGTGAACAGCAGGTCTAATGGGACAACTCTCCTGGTAGGCTCTCTTATCAGCTGCACCAGGAAGTTATCTCCTATGCACTCTAGAACCCTCCTAGACTGCATCCTCTGTGCTATGTTGTATTTCCAGCATATATCAGGGAAGTTGAAGTCCCTCATGAGAACAAGGGCTAGTGATCCTACCTGCTGTTTGTTGAACACCTCATCTGTTTCTTCATCCTTGTTAGGTGGTCTATACCAGACCTGCACCAGGATGTCTGTCCTGATAGCTCTCCATCTGATTCTTATCCATTGATACTCAACATTATTCCCAGCCACAAGCTCAACAACATCAAAACCCTCTTTAACATAGAGAACCACTGTCTTGGCGGAGGCAGTCTTGAGGTGTGGAGTCAGCCACCTTTCCCTAGACAATCTCCAGGGTGGACCTCCCACCACATCCTCATCTACCTCTCCCTCAAATTACAAAACCTCAGGTCTATCATGCTGGGTCACTTGGGAAACTGAGGTAGGTTGGGATGGGGGTTGTTTGTGATGCTGAGCTGGGAATTGCTTTCATTCCTTCTCTTCCCTTAAATTGTCTCCCTTTGCTCATGATGGCAGGAGAGGGAGTTCACCACCATCTGGGGTACTGGTATCACCCCAGTGCCCTTCGTGCAAGTTCAACAGAGAGTTATTCCACCAATCTATCTCTTTCCCGCACTCTCTAATACTCCTTAATCTCTCCACCTCCTCCTTGAGTTTCACCACCATACTGAGCAGATCATCCACTGTTCACATCTCACACAGGTGGAATCCCTGCCACCCTTCACCAGCAGTAACTGGCTTGGACACTCACTGCAGCCAGAGACTTGAACTGCCACATTTTTATTTGATTTTAAATGGATAGTATCTGAAAAAGAGACTACAGCACCTTTGGAGTAAATATGAAATAGAACATATATATCAATAGGATATGCACTGAGAGGAGCCAATGGAAATGAATAAAAATTTTCACCTTAGTACTTTGGGTCTGAGACAACCTGTCCTCCTTACTGCGTTTTCCAATTTCACGATCAACATGGAATTTCAAGCACTCTCACTAATAAAATTCACTATTCCCTGAGGAGAATTACATCTGAAGAATGTCTTGACTAACTGTCTCAAAAATTGTCTGCAGAAGAAAACAATAATTTGTCTGGACATATCAGTATTCAGTTATATATGTAGACTTCAGAACACATTTAAAGTTGAAAGCAGTTGTACTACAAACATTAAGTACTGGAAGTGTCACAGTCAAGTGAACTGAAGTTTTTACAGCTAATTCTACTTTAGTCACTACTACTGTTTTCAAAACAGTGTATTTAGGTATGTGAGCCAAGCATCTTGATTATAAAAATAATTTTCTTTGAGCAGAAAGGCAAGTGAAGAAAATTATCTTAAACTTGTAATTTTAATTCTTCCCTTCCCTAGGCATGTAATTTTTTAGAATAATGTGGGTATGCACACTGACTGTAAAGCATTTTGAAATACTGGCTCTTCAATCTGAAACTGCTTTCAGGACAAATGTTCCTTGAGGAACTCCCGTAGAATGCAAACAACACACATAAAAAATTCTTAAAGATGTCTAGACTCAAATTCACACTATCCAAATGCTATTTGGCTTTTATGACTTCAGTATGTTACTGTGAGCCACATATTTATTCTGGTAGAAGCCTGTCTGCAAACACTTTGGCTTGTAACTGGACTCCGCTCCTGTTGTACATTTACAAATAATTTTATTTGAGTCATCACCTGGACTTGACTCCCCACTGCTTTTCCTATTTAATTTGGAGTCCTTGTGGACAGATTTGAAATAGGATTATTCTAAGGAGGCTCAGCATTAACATTTGTGCCAAGAGGTACAAAAAATATCAAAATAATGGTGTCATTGTGATGTAACTTTTTTTTAGAGTAATATTGTTTTTAAAGTGTCTTGTTCAAAGAATCTGTTTTTTATCTTAAACTTCAGCTGGATTCCTACAAAGTTATAACTGTAATACTGCAACAGAAGTAGTAACAGATACAGGTAATTACTACAATTCAGATTTGTTGTATATGCTTATTAGAGACAACTACAATAGGTACATATGCAATTTGTAAAGTTAGCATTTGAGATGTTTTTGAAAAAGAGCATCATCTGAATCTCACGCCATTTCAACTACTCACTGAAGTGAAAAATCTTATCCACAATGGGACCTCAGCCCTCCTGTTGTGGAGCACAAAACAGAAGCACTTTCTTTACCGCATAAAGAAGCGAAGAGACAAAGAACATCTTTAGTTCCACCTGTCCAATTGCAAGCACATTCCACAGATATGCTTGATGACATGACATGATGTGAATAGGGGTAGGGAGAAACTTACTACCTGTTGTCTGATAGACAGACAGGATGGTTCCCACTAAAACAATCCCTCATTCCTTTTTTTTTTTTTCTCCTGGAGGCTAATGTGATAGTCTATGCTGTTTAGGATACAAACTCAGGTAACTAAGTGTAGCACTATTTTATTCAAATATTTTTCTTATACCAAGCATCTTTCAGTTATGAAGAAAATTACCCATCTTCAGATGGATGCTCAGCCTTGTCAGGCTTTGGCAGCCATATGAATGATCTTTCTTCAGTTTCTCAGTCTATTCCAATGATGATCTCTCATGTCTACAGAACAACCCTGGCTAGCAGAAGCACCTTTGCAGAGAGGAGTCTATCACACCTTCCTGCAATGGACTTCTGTTGAAGAAGCAGTTAAATGCCTCTATCTCCAAATGTATAGTTAAGAGACTGTGACTCCTTGCCCCTTAGAATATGTATTAGTCCACAAGACTCTTGGACCTCTAGGACATCTACCTGTTTTGGAGTTCCAAATCTGTCAAGTTAGAACTGAGTTTACAAATTAATTGGGAAGATATTCTTGGTACTGGTCATTGTTCTACTGACTACAGGGGAAGAGGTGAGAAGTAGAGTGAGATCCTGCCAGTCAGCAAACTTCATTAATTAAACTGAGCTTGTTTTTAAGATCTTCCTAAGCAGCCTTCTTGAGGTTACTGAGCTTTAACAAAGACTGCTTTAAAGGTCTGATTTTGCAAGCTCCTGTGGTAGGTCAATTCTTGGTAACACATGAAGCTCCATTAACATCAAGGAGATTTTGTGCAAGTGGAATAACTTTATCCTTAGAGAATCAATCCTGTAGTCAGCAGCAAAGCTTATTGTTGAAGCAAATAATTTTTCAGTTACCGAGTATGTAATTATCCTACACATAATTCTTTGTACATCCTTTGGAGAATTCTGATCCATCCACTGGAACATGTTGATTCCTAATGCAAGTTATAAAATCTCAAGCACTGACATCACAAATAATTATCGAGATGAACTGAAATACAGTTGTAAAAAAAGCTAATGGGTCATGAGTGTGCCATTTCAGTAGCGCTGGTAGATAAAATGTGTTTGTACTATTTCAATCTTTAATTGGGTGGAATAAAATTTTCCTGAGGGCTAGACTGATTGTACAGTTCAAATTCTATTCTCAGCCTTTTCTCTTCCCAGAGGGAGCGGAGGCTGTGATTTGTGAGTAGGAGCCTCCTTCTACCTCCTCCCTCATCCACCCCAGCTTAGTCATTTTTCTCTGACTTCGCAGAATTGTGACTTATGCAAAGTCACAGAGAGCCCACATCAGAGCTGCAAATATTCCATTTCCCAATTCTGATACTAGATCAGTGTCGTAACAGTGCACTGGATCAAAGACAAGTGTGTTCTGAGGAACTTTTTTTATCAGACATTTAATACATTTCAATACCATGTTGCAACTAAATTGGCATGCTTATACAGTAAGACTTCTTTGAAAAAGCTCTCACTAACAAGCTAAGGGAAAGTTATTTTATTAAAAATACACTAAAAAGATCACAAGCTATTCTTTTATCATTCCTTAATATTTTAGATAGGGAATCTTGAGCTGAAGATAACAGAAATTATTTCCAAAACTACCAAGGGTTTCCCTTCTGAAAATACAATTTGGGAATCATGAAAAAAACCCAAAACCTATTAGTTTCCATTTTCTGCCTCTCCAAATTAATTTCAGATACTTGAGTAGCTCAGTTACATTTTATTTATGCTTCCTGCCATAAACACAGTGAATGGATAAGTATGTGAAGATTTCCCCAATATCCAGATGACCAATGTAATTTGATATCTGAACTACTACCAAAATGCTTTCAACGTATTTATCTTCGGTCAAGGTCTGGCAGACATTACAGGTCACAATTACTGTATGACTGCATGAGTAAGATAAAATTTGATCTGCCTTCAATTCATCTCAATTTAGTGATCTAGAAGTTAGTTATTAACTCAGAGCTAGTCACACAGAATCATAGAATCATAGCAGTTGGAAGGGACCTCTGCAGATCGAGTCCAACCTCTCTGCTAAAGTGGGTACCCTAGAATAAATTCAGACATATAGTTCTCCCTTACTATCAAAGAATAGAACTAGGAACTTCAACAAGGACTCGGATGATGCCCTCACATGTTTATTCTACATTTTGATTAAACATTCCTGGGAAATGCCAGTCTCTCTCTGTTGACTATAGAGGGAGCCTTGACAACTCACTTAGGTGGAGCCTAGTTTTCATATGATTAACATTATTGAGATGAATCTCACCCTTACAGGGATCAGAAAGACACCAATCTATTGCTTCCTAACACTGCCTCTTCTAATCCTTTTGTAGTGTCACACTGGCGTATTATTCCAGCTGTGTTCCTGTTTGTGATTTTTAAAAATAGCATAAAAGTATCCACAATCAGAAACCTTGCTGCTTTCACAGATGTGTTTTGCAAGACAAATAACTAACAACATTATTCTGTTTGTTTTAATCCCTAATAGTCTCAATCTGTTCCAGTCAATTTTGAATCTCTAAAAAGAATTTTTGCAATGATTATCAAATAGTGGTGATGATTCCAGTTTTACCTTCCAGTGCTGCTATTAAAGAATATGAATATGCACAACATATGGAACAGACCTTTTCAAATCTTTATTTCAGATTTCATAACTATTCTGTGCATCTGAAAACTCTCAAACACAAATGATCTACTCAGCTTGAAAAATGATGACATAGAGATGTCTAAACTTTTGTCAGCCAGGGATACATTAATATTGTACATACTTAAAAAAGTCAAAAACATTGTAGAATACAAAATATCAAAGGTCCTTTGTACCACTAAATTGTGCTTGGACCTGTATGTTGAAGTGAGAGATTGCAGTTTTATCACTGATGTCTCTGTAAAAATACAAATGGAGTCCAAAGTAGGATTTATCTAACTGGAAGTAGATGTCAATAGTGTTCATTTTTGAGCTTTTTGCCTAAACTTCTCTTATACTGAAGGAGAGAAAATAACACTCCTAGACATGATTTACTTAAGCTTAAAGATAATATCTAAAATAGGCCAGAGGAATTATTTCCTACAAATTATTATATTTTTTTGCTTGAGTGAATTAAGTATGAGTAGCTCAGATATAAAAGCTTACATTGTACAACTAGGTGAGACTGATAATAAACCTTGCTGAAGAATTAGTGTTTCATTATTAAAAGTGGGATTTTGAGTGAAGCTGGTGTGTGCTAAGGCAATAGGAGAAATATAAAGTCTTGTTAGTCTCTCAGAAGCTAAATCAATCACCAGAGTGCTGAAGAGGGGAAAGTGCTGGAGCACAGAACCTTTGACAGAATATTTTGGAGGGATGCTGACACGTAGACAGGCAGGATTTATGAGTGGCAAAATATCTACCAACTTGTTTGCTCTATCCAGTTTCTGAGCACATGCTTGTATTTTATTCATCTTTCATATTCTTTCTATATCTCTTCATGTACCTCAAAGGTCTGTCAGTTACTGATGAAGCAGCAGCCTATTGTGGACTGGGCAATATTAGTGACTCATGAAATAGAGTAGCATCAGGGTAAATAGATTTCATTGTGGTTACACAGACAGACTTAGAAGCATTGGTCAGTTGAAACAGATAACACTGCTTCACTCTGCATCTTTTTTATTTACAAATTCTAAATATTGAAGAGGTTGCAAAGAGGATAAATTGGATCCATTTTGGTGACACTGAGCTATGTGTGAAGTGCAGATATGACGTAACATCAAGAAAGACAATAAAAATATCAATTGAAATTATTTTTAAATATATTCAAAATAATTCCAATTGAAAGCAAATCCAAACAGAGAGCTTCTTTGAAATGCCACTAAGATTAGAAGTACTTAATGATAGGAAAGGAGTAACACAGGACATATTTATTCCACCTTTGACCAGTGATTGGAATTTTTCCTACGTTATGTTAAAACTTGGACAGCGTGTATGAAATAATCAGGACTGATCCCTGTGTTATTAAAATTACTTTGATACAAGCAGCATTGTCCAGAATGGAAGCTAATGAAAAATATGCCTTCATCTTTTTTGTCTGAACATTTCTAACTAACAAGCCTCTTAGTATAGACCTTCCTACAAAAAACTACGGATAGTACCAGAGTGTTTTACATTGATAAACACTTTGTGACTTAATTAAATTTACATGTTATATATAATACTGATTGATCGATTTCACTACTGCAAAGCCAGATGCCTGAAACAGGAATAGTAGAGAATAATGCGCTGCATTGTACACTTCAGAAAATCTGTTGGTTCAAGGATTGCTTCTCCTTTCTTCCAAATGTTTGTTGCATGGCAAATATTATGGAAAGCTATGAGTATTTCAGTGACCTAACATTTGAATCTGCACAACATAAACTAAAGAATGCCACCCTATAATTTCCTCTTCTGCACCTTAATAGTTCATTAATATATCATGTAGAAAGGCATCTAACTTTAACTCAGGCCTCAAGTGACAAAGAATGAAACATATCCTCCTAACTTGCTGTCAATTTCCAGTCAGTTAAAATACATAAAAAGGGATGTTCTTTCCTACCTGAATGTACCTGCTATCAACTTCAAACACTTGATTGCATTATACCATTTCATCTGATTTTCATAATAATTTGCTTTTTCACTCAAGAACTCTACCTGCCTGCTTGCTTGCCTACCTGAAACACTGCATGGGAAGCTTGTATTTATTTAGTTATCTGTTATGACTCCTAAGTCTTCCTCTTAGTCATTCATTCCAAAATGCAGCCGCCCTTTTCACTCATTCAGCCCACAGATTTATTTCTAAGAAGAGATTGAATAGTTTATTGCTGGTTACGATTACCTGTTTGGATGCTGTACATGAAATGGCACTACACTCTGTAGAGACACAGCAGAAGGACAAGTGGTGACAGGCACAGAATGAAACCTGGGTAATTCTTGCACAATACAGGGAGAATAATTTTTACTGTAAAGGTGGGCATACTGGAGCAGGTGCCCAAAGAAGCTATGAAATCTCCACCTTGAAGGGAGATGAGACCCAGCTGGACATGATCCTGGGAAACTTGCTTCACCTGGGTGTGCTGGACTAGAGACCCCTGGTGGACCACTCCAGCCTATGTCTTCTGTGATTCAGTGATGCCAGACATCTGATCTTGATTTTACATGTTTAAAATTCATATTTTACATATTAACCTTTACTATTTTCTCTGTGGTATCACCAAGAACCCCTGACACAATAAGTACTGCTGTGGTGATCATCTGCGGGACAATCCTTTCAAACTTATGAAACAATATTCAAAAATTCAAAAAAACAACAAAACAAAAATAAACAGAACAAAGCCTCATGTAGATAACATTATTTAACAGATGTGAAAAAAAAAAAAAAAAAGTTGAAATAATTGGTCAGTTGCAGACAGGAGATGACATACCAAGAATCAATCAAAATGGCTTATAAATCCACATATCATAGAATTGTTTGGGTTGGAAGGCACTTTTAAGATCATCCATTCCCAACTCTCCTGCTATAGGAAGGGATACTTCTCGCTAGAGCGGGCTGCTCAAAGCCTCATCCAGCCTCACCTTGAATGCTTCCAGGGAGGGAGCATCCACAACCTTGCTGGGCAACCCACTCACCACCCTCAAAGTAAAGAATTTCCACTTAATATCTAGTCTAAATCTAACCTCTTCCAGTTTAAAGACATTTCCCCTTGTCCTGTTGCTACGTGCCCAATTAAAAAGTCCCTCTCCAGCTTTCCTGTAGGCTTCCTTCAGGTACTGGAAGGCTGCTATAAAGTCCACCAGAACCTCCCCATCTGTAGACTGAAGAGCCCCAGCCCTATTAGCCTGTCCTCATAAGGGAGGTGCTTCAGACCTCTGATCATGACTTTGACACTCACTGGCTTCTACAGGTACCTCAACCAGAAAAGGAAAGTCCAGGACAGCATTACCCCCAAGTGAGTGATACAGACAAGCTAGTGACAACAGACAAGGAAAAGGCTGAGGCACTAAACTTTTTTCATCTTGGTCTTCTCTCATAACTGCTTGCCATGCAGCCCTCAAACATTTGGTTTGGTAGGAGGGGATCAGAGGTGTAAGTGCATCAATGGACAAAGGAAGAGCAACTGATGTCATATGTCTCAACTTCAGTGAGGCCTTTGACACAGTACCCGACAAAATCCTTCTCTCCAAATTGGAAAGACAGATTTGATGGCTAGACTGATGAAGAATTGGCTGCAGGATAGAGTCCAGAGACTCCTGAAAGCAGATGCAGACAATGTAAACTTAGAGAGTGGAAAGAAGGGGGAAATACTGGATTTAACAGGAGAAAATAAAATTACTTTGTTATGAAAGGAAAGATCAAGGAGATGGAGAAATAATGAGAAAAGTAGGGAGATAATATGAATGGGTAAGAATGCCTCCTGATCTACAAGGGAATCTCTAACAGGTTCAGATAATATCTGCAGACTACAAACCAGACATGGCATCATGCAATCAAATGGTTGAGGTTGGAAGGGATCTCTGGTGATCACTTAGTCCGACTGCCCCACTAAATGAGGGTCATCTTAGTATTAAGAAGATGTAGCTGAAGTAGAGGAAGAACAGACTGACTAAATTGTGGGAAAGAGTACATCACAGTTTGTAAATTTCCTCTTGTATTATATCAGGAACACGTGAAAACAGTTCTGAAGGAAAACCTAAGAACTGAGATGCAGAGAAAAACAGAACATCTAGAGTATGGGAGTAGAAGTCTGTCAATATGAAAATGTAGGGTTGTTTCACTTGAGGACAGCAAAATCGAAAGGGAGTAAATAAATTTGTAGTAGAGGAAGTCAGTCTGTTCACAGAACTTTCCACTGAGATAGCATGCAACGTTAACAGAGGAAGGAGATAATGAGTCTGGCCAAGGGGCTGGTATGTCTGCAACAGTTACCAGAAAGATTTTGTGTTTTCTTGAGAACACTGTAACAAATAATGACCATCATAGGGCTTGATGAAACTTCCGAATGAATACACAAATAACTTCTACAGTAGGGGGCCAGCTTGCCATTTATGACTTCATGTCACTCTTATCACATTTTTAATCTACTCAATGTAAACTTCAGAATAAATTTTGCTCAAAGCAAAAAAAAAAAAAAAAAAAAGTCTTGAAAGACTAGGTTAAATTCACTGTAGGAATCTCAGTGCATGGTGTCATCACATTATCTTCGTCACCAAAGTTTGTAACAGAAAAAAAGTTACTTTTAAAAAACAGGACATACGTTCTACAAGCTGTGTTCATTTTGGATTAGTAAATTTAACAACTTCAAAAAATTTTTAGAGCAGACTCTTCTGACAATCTTATTTGTATTGATTTGTCTGTGGACCACAAGACTGTAAAGTACCCTATGAAGACTGATAGGTCAAACACTTGATTTGCTTTGGATTTTGGGCACGAAACTGCAGATAACTTCACTTGATATTACTGCTGGCTTCACTGGAATGTAATGAGGTTGATTTTCTAATTTTTTTTTTTTTTTTTGCCTTTTTGCAACCGCTATGGCTAACTCCTAAAGGAACAGAAAAGCACAACAGGAGAGAACATTATGAACACTTCCTCCCAACTTAGTGTCATCTGCAAACTTACTGAGAATGCACTCAATGCCCTTGTCCAGGTCACCAACAGACACTGAACAGAATAGGCCCCAACACTGATTCCTGGAGAACAGCAATCATGACCAGTCACCAGCTGGATTTAACTCCATTCACTACTACTCCCTGGACTCAACCATCCAGCCAGTTCATGATACATACATTGGAGTAGATGCATTTTAGCTGAGCCATTTACCTCACCCCCAAACCTGTCATTGTTCCCCTGGGTTCGTGAATGCCTCTGTAGTTCTGCTAGGCAGCTTCTGCCATACTTGATCTGTACATCAGAACAGAACTTCCTTGTTTTTCGGGGCTTTGAGGAAGCTGTCATAAAAGATCCACCTGTTGTCTTGGATTCCTTTGGCCTCTAGGAAAATTTCCAGAGGGTTTCTACTTATAAAATCCATGAATAACTCAAAACTCGCCTTTCTGAAACCCAGGGTTGTGATCCTACTGTTTATCTGATTTATCTCATGACTTTTAACTTTGTGATCTCATGCTTACTGCAGCTGACACTGCCCTCAGTATTTACTTTGGTGACTAGCTAGTAAGCACAGGGTTCAGTCAACCACCTTCTCAAAGCAGCTTCCTTACAACCTGTATCAAAAAGTTGTCAGTGATATCTTTCAGCTTGTCTTTAGCTCTATTGTCCTTGCAGCAGATATTAAGGTCACTGCGTACTGATGAGTTTGTGGGTGTGATTGTGAAACTTCTGGATTTCTAAACAAAACTTCAGCCTTCTAGGTTACTTAGTCCGAAGCACATGCTTACAACAGTATCACCTGTGTCAGTATGCCCTCTGGTTCTGAGCCATAAGGTCTCAGGTGGTGCCATTTCACCTTTTCCAAGGCAATGCTCCAGTTACTCTAGCTACTCCATTGCATAGAGTACAAACTCTCCTCCTTGCTTTCTCAGCCTGTACCCATTCACTACAGCACACACATCATGTGAGCTGTCCCACACCACAGCTCTGCAATTCCAACAAGGTCATAGGTCCACAACTGAGTGAACTTCTAACTCTTCTTGTTTGCTTCCAGGCTGTACGCATTTGTGAGCAGGCACTTGAGATGAGCCCCAAGTCAAGCTGCTTTCACAATGGGAATGCAAGAACCTCCCCAGTCATGTCGTCTGACAGATACTTAAATTGCTGGGACAGTATTTGAAAAAGTATCATTACATGTTGTTCCATTTTTGCATTCTTCCTCAGGCACATGCTTTTGATCACTGCCTTCGGTGAAGAACTGCCACCAGTAGGAGGGGTTATCCTATTAAATGGAGAGTAGGACATGAATCCCAGTCTCCATAAGAGTCAGAAAATTTAATGCAGAAAAGCTTGTACCTTTGAGCTTAGTACCTCCACCCCCACTTGGCAACCACTCAAAATAGGATACTGGGCTACACAAACCCAATACAACTCTGCTTATATTCTTGGGTTGCTGCCCAGAGGAGATATGCAAACTGAATTACTTCTTTTGTTCCTTTGCCTTTTAAGATAATACTTGACTTGTAGCTGCTGAATTCTTCCCAGGTGTTTTTTAATTGTTTTTTACCCAATCTTTCTGACGTTTTTCAATCTGTGCTTGGATGCCAATTGAGCTATCCCTTAGAAAAACCATATTGTTATCAAAATCCAACTCTCACAACATTCTGTTTTTGAACTAGGCAACGAATGCATTACAGCAAGTTATATCTTTTATTTTTCCCACATAATGGAAGAATGGCAATGCCAATAGAAAATATGAAAGAATACTTTCCTATTTGACAGAACCTACATTAAACACTTCATCATTATTATCTTGATTCTACCTTACCTTGATTCTCTTCTATGAAGACTCAGTTTCATTTTGTATTTAAAATATTTAGGTATGCTTCAGAATTATTCACAAGTGATGCTGACAAATAATACTTGGTAACTTATAGTGTTCATAACAACATTTGTTTTTGCTGCACTATACTCAATTTTGTGCCTGCTCTTAGGTAGAAAAAACCTGTTTAACACATGATTTTCTGAATCAAGCTTTGTTTCATCATACTTCTGTTTTCTACCTACAACTCTAAGTTACATTATAGGAGATTGGGTATCACTCACAAAAGCATAATATACACCAATGATGAAAAGATTACAATAGGTTAATTTTAATTATTTCTTATTGTAGTGCAAACCACTAAGTTTGCTGAAGCATATCAAAAGCAACTGTTAAAATCTCTCCAAACATGTGCTGATTAAGAAATTTTATGATTAAAGTATTCATAGTGCATCATAAAGCATGGACTTTTATGTTTACTAGAGCTAGTAAAAATAACAAAAATATTGAATGTATTTTGTACATTTCAAACTGTAAGGAAATGTTAATCTGGTTGTCAAAATGATGGGTTGTATAGAAGGCCCAAATGCCCGCATTACAGTAGATGTCCTCAGGTCTATCCCGTTAGACCGTACTCCTTGCATTATTTTAGACATAGAAACTGAACATCAAACCTACCCTGACCATCATCATCATTTTGGTCCACCCAAAACTTTGGCTCAGACCCATAAAATAAAGGGTGCTTTTATTACTAAATTTCAGGCCAATGAAGTTATATTACAATAGCATGAGTCTGCAGAAAGAATGGTGGAAATACCCCATCTGATAACAAAGAAGCTGTCCTCAGCATCTCTTGTGCAGCATGCCATTCTAGTGGTTCTACCTCAGAAACAATGCATGGAGTGAAGAAGACCAGAGATGGATACAGAAAGAACAGATCTATGTTGCCCTGGTTACATCATAAGCTATAAAAGCCTGAAACGTGTACAGTGATAGCATTAGGTACTCAGTTCTATTTACTTCACTCCACATGCCCCTTCCCTTGGTCCACATTATCTGCTAATGTGGACATGGCTTCAGTCTTTCTACATTTACTTTACACACATACTGTCTCATCTCCTACCTCTTCAAACTGGCACCTCCATGTAATCTGCATATGTCTGAGAAGGAGAAAATATGTACTATTCTTTAAAAGATATTTTCTCAAATCACCTAGATCATAGATTTGGAAAGGTCTTAGAACACAACAAACTGCATGTAAGGATCATTTTAAGAGAGTTAAAGAAAAATTGGGTCCTATATGAATTGGAAAAATTTTTGAAAGGGGAAGGAACAGGATACTAAGAGAGAGAAAAATATTAAAACAAAGTAGTTTTAATGAACAGAGACTATTTAAGGTAACATGAAAATGCAGGTGTCAGTTGCTTCTGGAATATACACACACCAAGGCGAACAAATATTCTAAGTAAAAATCATATAACCAGTAGGTAACTAATATACCAAATAGAGAAGAAATACTTTTGACTTAATCATTTTGCAGCTCAACAGCAGACTTAGACTACTCCAGTGAGTCTTCTGCTGCTCATTTTGTACAGTAATAACAGTGTCCAAAAGGAGGTAGTTAAGTTTCAGGTCTTTGTTCTACAGTTTCCAGTCTCTTGACAAATATAAATTGCATCTATTTTTCCATGACAGAGAGAATATAAGGAATTGTGACCTGTTTATTTCTCTACTGTTTATTTAACATCTAATATTTCACCTCTGAGAAATCAAACAGGTTGATATTCCTCAGAGTCTAGGAAATAGATTTTTAATTAGCTACCCAGAGAACAGCTCCAGATGATGGATCTGAAGGTAGTTCTAGTATTCTGTGTGACTTCTGTCCAACAATATCTACACTGTAATTTAAGGCTGAAGCTCAGCCTTCTGGCACACCCACTCTACCAAACACCCACTGCTGTGACTAGTCTGGCATTGGTCTCTGCAGAGGAAAAGGCAAGGGGTGGTGGGAACAGTTTCCCTGATCACTAAAGTGATACGGGAGCTTGCTTGAGATGTTTCTTCTTTTCTGTGAGAGAGAGAAGATCAAGTCAAACATGAGGTACACTGGCACTGGGAAAATCTCTTCTGCAGTGGAGAGAAATGGAGAATTCCAGAGCTAAATTAAATTTTCCTTTATTCAGTTCAAACCCCTCCTGGCAGCTGAGCAACACTAAGTGCAAACATTGCAAAGACGATAATAAGAAGAAGCATAGTGAAAAAGAAAACTGCATTTTGCTCTCATGAACTGTTCTTCCACATATTGCCAGGGGAAGCAAAGCCTTGGAATCAGCAGACAGTACTACCACTCAGTTGATACAGTATGGAGGAAAAAGAACCCCATTCAGTTCCAAAGAGCATTTACTTCCATTCATTCCCAAAAGTACATTACCAGAAGATCTGTACTTATCATATGCAAGCCTAAATCCTAATTTAACCCACAGAATGGCTCTTCGAGGTGTGGCAGATCCGGGGTCTGATCCAGGGGACAGTCAATCTTGGTTTAAAGTCAATAATGTAAACGGAAATCAGGATAGATTTTCAACTTAGATAACAGATTAAAAAGTGAAAGGCAATGGAAACACACTCAGTGAATTGATACTCACCTAAACTAAAGAAAGATCTTGCTCTTAATCCTACTGTGGTGAGTCTACACAAGTCTTGCTTACAGCCTGAGCTTACCAGCTATGAGGTGGATATTGTGTAGCTGTGGTTATTGCAGTTCCATGCTTGATCTGAAATGCTCTGCTGAAGAATAGAATAAACCAAACTGTGCTTAAAACTAGGGTTATAGTGCCATTTAGTATGTCCAGTTTACAAGGTGGGCAATGCAATGCTCACACCCCTGAAAAGTACTGAGTAGGTATACCAGTGGACCAAGAATCCTAAGGAGGTCAAAAGCAGTAACATGGAGGAGTTTGTTCAGAATCTGATTAACACAAGCCTCAGAAAACAATGCTGCTGAATTCTGTACTACAGAAACAAAGTCAAGGACTACTGCTTTTCTCAGTTCATACAACACCTACACTGATGTTCTAGAGAAAAAAAAAAAAAGTATTAACATTTGCAAGATAGTATAAATATATGAAAGAAATATTACAAATCAGTATTGAGGGAAAGAGAAAGAAGAAAGGAACTGGAAACACTGATTCATGAGTTTGAAAGGAAAGTTGAAGAATGGAAAGTAAATTAGCACGGAGGATATAGTGCAAAGGTCCCATAAACAAGTTTCTATGAAAGAAACAATGGTGTAAATTGAAACTGTTTCTATTCCTGCATGTTAACTGCCAGGGTTCATAGCTGTATTATGTAGTAAATAGGAGATTGTCAGTGTTACAGTGAAAGAGCTAAGCAATATTACTTAATGATACATAATAATGATATACAATAGCCTTTCTGACTACTATAAAGTTATCATCCTAGCTTACCTTACGTTCACTTACTCATGAAACAAAATTCTGAAAAGTATTGATGTAAATTACTGGAATTTGGGTTATATTTTTTGAGACATTACAAAAATTGTAAGCAAGAACTTTTCCTCTAGAACTTTGTCAGCTTTTAGTCTATTTAGGTTGTTATGCTTCGCAGGTGACCCTCAGAGCACTATATTCTGGTCTCTATTGCCACATAGATGGAGATAAACTGAATTCTTCTCAGTTGCTTACTAATTTAATAATTATGCTGTTCCTAATTTTGAATCCTATCACCTATAAAGATGAAGTCCTCAATACCAATAACTATCTGTCAGCTTAAACAAAGAGCAAAAAGACAGGAACATTTTTTTGTGAGGGCAGAATTTTGTATATATGAAAGTAGAGGAACCCTAATGATTTCAGTTGTACTTCTGTTTTACACCAGCAAAAGCAAGATTAAGTTTCATTACAGTATATATCTATACCAATAAAAGTGACCTAAAAAAAACTTTTTTTATATAAAGAAAGTATGTTTCACTCCTAAAGGGATATCTATCTTTGCTGTTAACATTAGAGTGTCCTTTCTTTAAAGTCTGAGTTGTCTACTCCTCCAGAAGCTAGCTGGAAATTAACTTTTTTCCGGAGAAGCGTACAGCCTGGCTTTCTGAATGATAAACCTCATGGGGTAGCTCCTTACCAGTCTAAAGGCTTTCAGAGTATTAATTTTGACAGTCTGAATGTAAGAAAGAGAGATGGGAACCACCAGCTGAATTTTCATTCATTTTTGAAGTTTTTACCTGTTTGAAGAGACCATGTTTTAAAGAAGGAGGCACTGGCTGTTCAAAGCTGTTCTAAGGTGTCGCAAACAGGATACCATCATTTCAAAAAATCTAAACAAACCACAGAAAGGTATATTTTAAAATATTCCTGAACCCCAGATAAATTTAACCTTTCATTTTTATCTTTAAAAGCTGAATTTAAAATTTGTGCTATGTACCTTGGTACTACTGAACTACAAAAAACAGAGTTCAACTGATAAAATATTGTGAGGTAGTTTAGCTATTTTTAGAGGTAGGATGGACGGAAGAGCTGAAAATTAATTTTGTGGAACTTGATCTACTTTTCTATATAAGTATAATAAATATTTGTTGAAATAGACTCTAGCTTTCTCAAGAAAACCCAAAGCTATTTTTTCCACAAAATTATATGCAAAATATGTTATGGAGAACACACCAGCACACAACTATAGTAAGAAAAACAGTTGAGGCATACAGCTGTGGGTTTGGAATGTTTGGCTTGTAGTTTAGGACATCTCCCACCGTGATATTAAATGTCCTTCATGTCTACCATTGCTGAAAGGATTTAGGGACTACTCATGTACGGATTAAGTCAATTTTAAAGCTCACTAAATTTAATAATTTTATATAAGTATAATTTGAGCCTCAAGCAGATGTGTTTTCTTAACTTATTCTATACCAATCTCATTAAAAAAGCATAAAAAATCATCCATGTATCATGGTTTTAGACAACAATATAATGTTGACAAGAAAGCATATGATGACATACACACATCCTTGGACTGTGAATTCAGGCACAGGTCCTGGTATATAAGATTAAGAAATGAAACAGTATTTTCAGGGCTGACAAGGACATAGGAACCCCAGATGTGACTGGCTATTTCTGTCCGAAACATCTATCCACTCGTGCTGTTAGCCTCCTTTCAGAGATCTCTTGAGGCCCTCGCTTAGCTTTTGCCCCATAGCTCTGAATACAAAAATACGTACCTTCTCTTGCAGACATGTATCTTCTGCTCTTTGCCCCCTTGGGGGCACAAGGACATAATCTTCTCCTTTATAGAGAAGCAACTATATTAGCAGAGTCTCATCTGTCTATTCAAGGCCATTATCTACCAGGAAAAATGCCATGTTGGGATTTTCAATGGCAATACCTAATTAGGAGTTCTTTCTTATTAGGAATCACCTGCAGCTCAGCACCATTGCTATCAGAGTAATTCATCAGGTCAGTGCTGCCATAGGAGAAAAGCGGCGCTCAGGAAAAGTAGAATCATTGTTCCCTGTTACTCTTATAGTACTATCCTAGCTGGACTCTGCTTACATTGCAAGAGCTGATGAGATCACACAACTAAGTGGTGTGGCCACAGGCAAATAGAGAAAAACACAAGTATAAATCCAGGAGGTTTCTGTTTGCAACAGTAATGCTTTAAGCAGAAGCACTAAGCCGCACTTATCCCATTTAAATTTTGCTTTTCCAGTCTCTCCTAATGAGAATCACTCATATGAGCTAAGTATTTCCCTCAGTAACCATCCTTGCATTATTAATAACCAACTCAATTTTGCTCGCTAGAATAAGAGCTTTCCTTTAATATGTAAGATTAGGTTCAAGTAATAGTCTCTCATGTATGCATATATATTATCAGCCTTCTCCACTAATTTCTCTCAGAGTATGTCACCAATCTTATCACCAAATCCAAATAGTTCAGAAACTGTTCTACAATTCACATTCAACTAAAGACCTGAACAGACAAGCAGGGAGAAAAAAAGAGACAAATACACTGCATGCTAGCCATGGTCCACAACAAAAACAGAAAGAATTAATAGACCTAATCTAATGCTCTTAAAAGAGCAAACGTATACTACATGTAAAGAAATACCAGAAGCAAAAATCAGGGAGCCCATGACTCCGGACCTAATCCTTCAGTTCTTGATCCATTTTGTTTCAAACTTATCTGTCACTGGAGATAATTTCTGAAGTGTATGTGTTCACCTTAAACTGTTTTGCTAATTGCTAGGTCATACAAAAGCAGATACAGGGGACATAGAATCTGGTATTTCTGGTAAAATAAAGAGTAATTTAGTAGTTAGGACTATAGTAGATTTACCTTCTTCGGCATTTAATATGCTAAAGCAAATGGCTATACTCTCTGAAGAGAAACTATATATACACAACAACAAAAATAACAGAATACTAAGTCTTTGCTTACCACCTGCTGAAGTCAGATTTATCATAGCTCTTGCTTTATTATTCAAGTAGAGAAGATATGACTCTAAATAAATACACGAAAGTTGGTCTCAGTTTTGAGGGACAGCATAACAGGAGCCATTAGGCTGTCAAGTTATGGTTAGCCAGTCGTATCGTGGGAATTTCCTTTTCATGAAATTCATTGCGCTCACCACACAGAGCTGACACCTCATCTGTCATGGAGAAAGTGCATTGGCACTCGGGACAGGGTTTTTGTTCAATAGGACAAAGGTCCTGATAAAGGCTTCAGCATATATTACCTCCTTTCTCCAGGTGACTACTTTTGCTGGTTACCACTATCTCATTCATAAGAGAACAGATGTCTGCAGCTGTAACATAAGGCTAAGCAATGCCTTACACCTACCTTGAGTGCTTCTTTCTGCTCCAAGGCTATCTGCTCACTGGCTTTATCAAAATGAAGGTCTGTGCTCTGTCTCTACACTGAACTGGTACAAAGTGTCCATGATCAGACACTTTAAAGTGCCATTTAGATCTATTTCTGAACTGAGTGGGGCTTGCAGGCTTTACACCTTCAGATCCTTCTGGAATCAGATCCTAACACCTTTGTCTGACATCTGGACTCTACAGGATGGATCCAGGGTCCTGTTTATCAGTCATGTTGACTCTTTCAGCAGCCAGATGTAATTCATTTCCCTGAGAGCCCACTAGCAGCTGATGTGTAGGGGGCTCTGTGGTTCACACTTCAGAGCAAGCAAAGGGTGGCAAATATCCACTTCCCTATGGAAGGTTCTGGGCACTCAGAGCACAGGTGCTTCAGCTGTACAAGCAGCAACAAGTAAGGGCACAGTTTGGAGAATTTCATTTTCAGCTGACTAACCTCTTTCCTTGGCAAGAGTCAACATTTCCTTATATTAAAAAAAAAAAAAAAAAAAAAGAGCACATGAGACAGAGCTATTTGCCTCCTCAGTGTCTATAATGGAGCCTGGGAGAAGGTTCTAAATACTACCTGTATGTGTAACAGTCTGTTCAGATGAGAGTATTTTTCCCTTGTAGCGGAATCTAGGAGTTTCTTCACCAGGCATTTCAACAGTGAATTTTCACCACATTTTTACTGTTTTTTCTGGAGAAGATGCATGACAAGGGTGCCTACTCTACTCCTTTCTCCTTGTCTCTTTGATTTATCTCTGGTTTCTGACATAAAGTCTCAGAGGCTGTCCTGCTCTCTTCAGCTACCAGCTTTTGTTTAAAACCATGGGTTGTAACATCCTCATCCTCAAATAGAAAGCATTTTGCAGTTAGTGTCTCCAAGTCTTTTCACTCACCTAACCAGAGGAGGATTTTACTGATTTTCCACTCTCAGTGAAATGCACTGAGCAAATTTAACGCTGCTTCTCAGACAGTTAAATTGGATTTGTCCAGATGGACATTGTTACCGGCCTCCTTTCTAGGTAGGATTAAATTTATTAAAATATAACCCTCCTATGCTTATATTATCCCCTTCAGACATTCTCATTTAATCTTTTGCAAAGTAGCATTAAAACACTTTCTGGCATTCATTAAGAATTATATTAAAATGCAGACACACCTTCCTAGGCTACAACTGCTGAGAAAAAGCAAACCTGGGATTTCCTTTTCCTAGAGTCCCTCTCTGTGCCAATCAGATAGGAATGAGCAAGATGTGGTTGCACCATACTCTCTAGCCTCATGGATAAAGGGGTACAAAGCAGTCCCCTGACCACTGATCTTTCTTCTGGAACGGAGACATCTTAGCCTCCTGGCCATGGAAATAAACACATACTGTCCAGCAGTTCTGCTTTGAGGGAAGATCTACAGATGCTTCTGTGATTTTTCTGTTCCCCCCCCCCCCCCATACAGTGCATAGCCTATGCACCACTTAAATCCCAATCAAAACAGGGCTTAGGTAATAGCCTTGGCAGGAGGGCTAGTTCCACCCACATTCCTTTGTGCTCATCTGGGCTGGAGAACCAGAACTGGAAAGCTATGTGGTTTTTTTTACAGCTTGGAACTGAGCACTTACTGTGCACCTACTTCAGCTTTGTTTCTGACCATGCTTTCTATGAAGCCAAAAGCTACTGGAGTATAAGCTGCTTGTGTTATAAATTTAGAGTTCCGTGATTGAGCTGAAAGAATTAAAATGAGAAATCTTTGCCATTCATTAATCTTGAGCAGGGAGTTAAGTGGAGAAAGACTTCTCAATTACATTATTCATCTCAAAAGAGATTCTCAGGTTTCCAAAATCCTGTCAGTCTGTTATGAAACCATGTGCATGGTACAAAAAAGTAAACAATCTCTTCCGATTTGTCTCCTGACTTTTGGCAAAGCCCTACAGTATACATACTTCACTGTTAATGATGGCATGTTAAAGTCTACATGTAAGTGAAAAATAAAAGAGAGCTTAATATGTACAGTGAAAAAAAAAAAAAGAAAAAAGACTGCTGAAAACCCAAATTAAAAAAAAAAAAAAGAAAAAACGAAAAAACTGT
Organism: Callipepla californica brunnescens; assembly: GCA_023055505.1. Taxonomy (NCBI): domain Eukaryota; kingdom Metazoa; phylum Chordata; class Aves; order Galliformes; family Odontophoridae; genus Callipepla; species Callipepla californica. Next base: position 75,108,939 of record JALIRH010000002.1, on the reverse strand, counting down.
TTGAAATGATTTTTAACAAAAACAAAACCTTGGCAATAATATTGTACATTTCAATATACAATAAACTGAAAGAAAATAAGATCCTTTATCTGTTTTTGTAAAAATAATATTGCTTAATGAAGTAGTGATTACGATACTGATATGTCTCAAATGATTTGTGGGAAACAGAAGTACATTTCTAGTACAAGCTGTTAAGCAGCCATAAATTGAACAGAGATAAAAAGGTAGCAACAAGTGAACAGGAGATCTGAGGAAGAGTTGAAAAAGAAAAAAAATCCCTCTAAAGATAAAACGTAAAAAAAAGAGAGGGTGCTGCAGAAAATTCTGACCAGAGTGCTAGAAGGATTCACAACACAGTCATTCCTTCTTGCTCCTGTCACTAAGTAAGTACAACAAGTTTCCAAAAATCTCATAGTGTGATATTACTAGTGTAATTAAACCATAGTAGTTTTTGCTCAGTTTTAATAATAGTACTTTATACTTTGTTGCAGTTGCCTAAGAGATCAGTTCTGAAATTGGAAAACTCTTTAGTTAGTTCACTTTCTCAAATCTGCTTTTGTAGAGGAACTGGATTCCTAAGGGTGTCATAAATTACCCCATCTACTAGTATTTCTTGTCTTACATTTTAGCCATTCTCTACGAACATGCTTTCAGGTCTTGACATGTTATAAGCAGTGCATTAGTAGTTTTGGTCTTGGCTGGGTCAGAGCTGATCTTACAGCTAAATCTCAGCTCCATCTTCCTCCCAGAGAAAGCATCAAGCCTGCTAATAAGAGTGGGAATCTTTGTTAAAATTTGACCTAAGATTAACTGAAGAAATCATTTTTAATCAGGGATATCATCCAGACCAAAACTGCTACTGAACTGTATCAGCCCATCCAACTTTCACTTTTGTCATGTAACACAGTTGCAGCCACATAGCCGTTCAGCACAATCCAGATGAGGACCACACTAAGCTATTACAAGATCTTACCCAGCAGAATGAAACTGAAATACCCCAGGATGCCCAGCTCCTGGCATCTTTAGTCGGAGAGTACCTTAGCTACACTCTTACCAAAATCTTAACTAATCCACTTTGAAATCAGACCTAGAATTTCCCAACCCTTTTATTCTATCAATTACATGTTTTAGAAATAACAGGAAATCTGTAACACAGCAAAAAGAATATTCATGCCGGGTTTATAATTTCCTCTCTACTAACTAGGGTATTTCTGCATTGTTACCCAGAGTTCCCCGTGCATTGTTCTCATTCAGCCACATTGCCACCATGTCTGAGTGGACCTGGATATTTTTACGTAACATCAACTTGTGCCCCATAGACACATTCACAAACCCAAGTCACTGGGTAAGCAATGGGTGGGCAAATACTTCGAGGTCAGATGGTGCAATAACACCTTGAAGATAGGGTCTACCAAATCTTTGAAAATTTATATTACCTTTTGGCTCATTTCTATCTATTTCTTGGACATTACTGTACCTCTGCAAGCAGAAGCAAAATGGTACACGGCAGAGCTGCTGCATTTCAGAATTTCAGTATCAAATTTAGATTAGCATTCCTTTGTATATTCCTGTACTTGCACTGCACTTGTTTTTGCTGAGTCAAGATGACTAAACAAATTTCTCACAATCCATACTGGCCCACATCATCAAAAGATCCAAAGAGAATAAAATGAATCTTGGTCCAGTAAATATCACTGCTAAAAGCTTGGCTCAAGCTGATAGCAAAAGTCCACTTCACTTCATTCTCTGTTTAAAAAGAATTACCAGTTTATGCCACCTGCTTGTATTGGGAAATCACCACCATGGAAAACATACTTTGTAGGGTGAATATCCCCAAAAAAATAGTATCCACAGAAAATAATGAAGGTGGACAGAATATTTTTGTATAACTTATCCAGTTGGCATAAAGGAAACTAGTAAACTAGGAAGGGCTCATCTGTCACTGACAGTCAGGCCTTGCCTGAAACTCCACACAGGAGAGATCTCCAACAAGAGAACCTTCTAAAGGGGTGGTCAGCCCTTAAATGGGGTCTGGGAGAGGTGGATCCAGACTCCACCCCCCTTCCAGTCACACAGGTGAATTGCCTTCACCTGTGCTCCTGCGGCTGACTCAGTGCTCACCTCAGGTGATCAATCAGTGGTTCAGGACATGATTCAACAGTTCCCATACATATTTCAGCTATGAGTTGTATGTGTTACATAGAAGTTCTTCCAATTGTGAGATATATATGTACATATTAATGAATTTATATATCCATATAAATATATATATATTTCCTACAAAGTATATCTAAATAATCCAATAATCTAAGAGAAAATTCTCTCTTACTTTATACTCTCACTGTGAAACTGCTACATCCCATGAAGACCCAGCATCACTTTCTGTTTGTCCTACATAGTTTCCTACACACAGTACTTCTATGAGTACTAAACCACTGGTTTGGCAAGCAGAAGAACATGATGTGGTACATACAGACTATAAAAAATTATTGATTTTGGACAAAAATTTCTAAACTTATAGGAGGGAGAAGAGAAGGAAGAAAATGAGGGTCGACAGATGACATAATTGCATATAGTTAGCAACCTTGGAAAACCAAGTTGAAACACTGCTTGGGGAACGAAATACGAACTATTTGATGAAAGACAATTAAAATATGAAGTACTGATAGACAGACATCAAGGTAGAGTGGTGTGAGGCTAAATATTATCTGTATTGCAGAACTTTTACTGAAGGTTAATCTTCAGATGTTTAACTCTTGGCTGTTAAGAAGATTAGAGATCGACAGATAAAGCTCAGGCAAGAAAAACTGCATTTCCACATTTCTCCTGATGAGGACATGGGTAATATTACATGTTTAAAGGTAATCAAGTCATGTTATTAAAGGTGAACCCCAGCAGTCCTGCTGATCAGAATAACTGGAAGTTAAAAAGAAATCAAATCCCAAGAAACAATGCTATTCACTTTGCAATTTGTAGGAAATTAAAGAGAAAAGCAGCTAGAATAATTAGATTTAATTACTAAACCCCGTTAAAAAGCATCCAATAAAAACAAACATTAAAAATAAATAAGCATTTCAAAGTAATTAAAAAAGATATATTTTAAAAATATTTCCTCAATTGGCTTTAGATATTACTGATACTAAGAAAGAAATTCCTGTGACTGCAAGAATAGAATAGTCCCAAACTATCTATAGGTGCCAGTCTGCAGCTAAGACTGTGCTTCCAATGAAGGACAAAGATGTCAAGAAAACCCTGAGGGTCTGAAAACATGGAGGAATGCCTCAAGAAAGAGGGTCTTTTGATATATGTGTACCGGCAGTGTGAGTAAGACACAACAGATCAAATGTTAGCCCAACCAGTTTATTACAAATCCTAGTTGCTCATGTAGATGGGGAAGGGAAGACAGGTGATAGAAAAGGGGTAGGAAATAAATGCAAAGAATCTTCATAGAAAACAAGAGTGAGATAGTCACCACTGGGATTCCAGCTGTTGCTTGTAGTTCAGACATTGATCTTCAGTACTTATGTGTCGTCAGAGGTTGCGTTGTTCGGTTGAGGATGACTTCTTTTTTTTCCAGTGACAATACAAACTTATTTGTAAGTCCGAAGTGGTAGAGTCAGATCCTTTTGGAGTGAGTTTTTTGTTTTTGGACCTCAGCAGGAACTCTTCTGTTCCCACTTACAGGCCTTGCCAGCAGATAAGAGGGAGGAGGGAGATGCCCCTGTATCCTGTTTTCACAGGGTACGATGGTATCATCCCCCAGTCTCCCATACCAAGATGGAGTTATTTGCTCACAGGCCAGATCTTCTGCCAGTAAAGGCCTGAACAGGGTGGAGAGTTGAGTAGAGATAAACCTCATGAAGTCTGACATGGGCAAGTGTGTAGACTTACACCTGGGGAGGAATAACCACATGCATCAATACAGGTTAGGAGATGATATGCTGGAAAGGAGATCTGCAGAGAAGGAGCTGGGTGTCCTGACGGACAACAGGTTGGCCATAAGCCAGCAGCATGACCTCGTGATCAAGAAGATTAATGGTATCCTAAGGTGAATTTAGAAGAGCATTGGCAGCAGGTCAACAAATGTGATTCCTTCTCTCTATGCTGCTCTGGTGAGGACACATCTAGAGTACTTTGTCCAGTTCTGGACTCATCTGTTCAAGAAAGACAGGGATCATTTAGAGAGGCTCCAGAGGAAGGCCACAATGATGATGAGAAGCCTAGAGATTCTCCCTTATAAGGAAAGGTTAAGAGACTGCACAGAGAGGTTGTAGATAGAGTCTTCTTCTCCGGAGATACTGAAAACCTGCCTAAATGGTTTCCTGTGCAACTTACTCTAGTGAACTGGCTTTAGCTGGGAAACTGGACTAGATGATCTTCAGAGGTCCTTTCCAACTTCGACAATTCTGTGATTACTTATGGGATGATACAGGAAATACATGAGTTTTCAGTTTGTTCATCTTAAAAATGAGAAATCTCACAAAAAGTAGGGAAATAAAAGTAGCTGAAAGTTGAAAAGTAGGATTTGAAGAAAGAGTTCACACTTGGAAGTGCGTTTTACTGGAAATTATGTAACTGTTCTCTAATAGTACAGACTAGGTAGTATAATTTATTAGGCTGTCACAGACCTTCAAGACTAGATTTCAAGGAAAGACAGACAGTTCTGATCTAAAAAAAGCTGAGAGCTACTGGTCTGAACAGCCATTTCTTCAGTGATATTAAATATTTTGGATTTACTTACTTCAGTGAAGAGACAACGTGTTTCAAATAAGGAAGCAGGTTTGGGGAAAGGGGCAGAGTTTTTGGTTGATTAATTCCTGATACTGGAGTCTTACTTGCAGACAAGAAAAGAGGAAGAGTTCATCAGTTAAGGGATTAGCCTACAATGAGAATGATTTGGATTCCAATCATCTTCATTCACCAGATTTAGCCTCTTGCCTAAATTTACCACAGCTTGTAGCTGCCCTAAATTGTTTAATTTCGCTAGATCTTTATTTGTAATGTAAACTAACAATAACATTCTTTTACTCATAAGTTTCTCATAAGGCCATTGGGAAAGCAACTGCTTCATACGTACTGTGAGGTGATGAGGAAAAAAAAAATTCCCAATGTAAATTTCAATAGAAAATTCAACTGACATGGAACGACACACATTTCTACACAGATATGAAACGATACATTATAGGTAGTAGTAGACGAATAGGAAAATAACAGAAAACAAGATAGCTTCATTTATGACTGAGCTGGTACCAAATATTCAATGCCTTACAAAAACAACATTTAAAAAACGTAGTAGTAACATTATAAAGTCAATTGCTATTGCATTATGTCAGAACATGGCAGATCTCTTCTTTAGAGAATGTAATCGAGATGTTATTTCACTATCATCAGACTAAGTAGTAGTAGTAGTGTCTCTAGTGTTAAAATCTATTGCTCAGGTTTATGCTGAAATATGAAGATGTGCTTCAATTTTGAAGTTTTTACCTTCTACACTATATGCTATTGTATTTTCAGAATATTTTAACATTAGCACCATCAACCGAGGGTTTTTTTATTTTATTTTTAATTTTTTAATTTTTAATTTTACATGTAAGATGCTTAAACTATAATTATAAAATAGTCAGGAAAATCTAAGAATGAAACCAGGGATGGAAATCAGGACAATTTAGAAAATCAGAACTATCACTACCAAAATTCTGTTGTGTGTCCTGTCTGCTCTTCCCTCCACCCCACCCTGGAATAAGCAAACAAACTGAACTGTAACAACTCATTTATTTAACATTTACCTCTTCTGTAGCTTATCTCATGTTTAAAGGTTAACAAATAATTCCTTTGATGTTAATTTACTTTTCATTTTCAAGAGGGACAAATTTAGGCAAGATGTTAAGCCGTTCTAGATTATTTGCTAGAAAATACTAAGTATATGTTCATGCTAAAAAGCTTCACTGCTTAGTCAGTTTAAAGGCAATTTAACTGAGTGCAAACTACTACTACATGGATGCTATATGTTGATCAGGCATGTCCTGGTCCCAAGTGATTTCAAATAAACTAAAATCACAGTAAACCAGTATTTATACAAATTTTGCATTATCTTAATCTAAACTGGTGTCACCTTCTTGGCAGGTTGTTCCTAAAATATTGTCTTTTTCTCAGAGTAAGCTTTACTTTGCTGAGTAACATGTGATCTAATGAATTGCCACTCTTCTACTGGAGATTACTGACCACTTAGATGGAACATGATAACTGCAGTCAATGCTCCAGACATGAACTAGAAAAGATTACATGGGAAATCATTTTTGAAGATGACATGACTTCAACATAAAGGCTTTCATTTAGTCCTATAATATGAGAGCAAGAAAACATAAAGGCACTGATTTTGAATTTAATGCTATTGATAGATCATGATCCATTAATAACAGTAAGCTATTTCATAAACAGAGAAATCAGTGAATCCTGCTCTCTCATACAATTGTCCCCTTTCAGAAACAAGGACAGAAATACCAGCTCCCTTATTTGATTCCCCTGAGTACTCTCTCCATGTCTTCACAGATTTCACAGCTTTCTCCTATAAACCTTTCTAAGCCAGGAAGAAACAGACTATTCAGTGGATGAATCGCAGCTTCGTACGTGGATAGATTAGATATGATACTCAAAATAGTTGTGCAGCAGGAACAACAAACAGAACAGGTAACACTTGGGATTATACCACAGTATTTCCCAGAAGGTGCAGTGAAAAGGAAATGGCAGTGACAGTTTGGATCTCTCTGGGCTTATTTGACAATTTTCAGGAAATTTCAATAATTTAATAACTACAAGTGCTCTTAATCTGTGTCAAACTTAAAGTTGCTGATCAAGTGAAAAAGTAAATGTGAAATGAAAGACATCTCATCCATACAAACATTATTTCCTTAGGCAAAGGAATATTTTGCAACAGCTTCACATATATGTCCAGGTATTTCACGCCCTGCAGTATATATGGGTATGGTGAAGTTTTTGCAGGTAGGCACAACAAATAATGGACTGGTTATCTTTGACAAGTACTTGCTCACTTGGCTAATGGCATGCCTAAGAGGAGAAAACATTTACTTTCACTTCCAATCTTGTACTCTAACCACTGGACAGTGCTCTTCTTTGGCATTCACTTCCATGGAGAAATCAATGAGCTCACTTTCACTGGGAAGATGGAAAGGGTGGCTATAGAAGCTTTCCTTGTATTTTTATTCTAGTAAGCAACTTGACAAATGGGTTTCCAATTTCCAGTTGTCTTAGCTGCAGCAACAATGAAAGCACTGACCTGAGGATAATATGGCAGCAAAATGCCCAGCAGAAGAACAAGGTCCTTCTACGAGACCAAACTTCAACACTAGAATTTATTAAAAGCTGTAAACCTGCTTATCAGAAATTTCAAAAGATTTCTGTTCTCAGTTTGGAAATATTTGAAATTCACTCATTTCACATTTTGCAGTTTTCTGAGCATTTCTAATGAAAAATCTTGGAAAGTCTTGTCAAAATATTTCAAGTCTTGTAAACTCTAATGAACTATTATGTTTCCAATCTGGTTTTGGAATTAAATTAAAAATGTCTTTGTGAGAAACTGATGCGTTTGCCAATATTGATAAGAAGAACTTGAAAAGGCAATTTTTGACTAATCTTTTTTGTTTGTTTTGTTTTTATTATTCTATTAGAGACTCTAATAAGCATCTTAACGTGAGGGAAGACTCGCAAGGACGTTTCTACTGTTGTCATTAATTCAGTCAGAAGCATCATGCTAATAATACTCAACACGTTTGCCGCTTTCCATGCCATTGATTAGGGAGGAGGTTTTGCAGACCTGACTGTGAGACCTCACAGGGACAAACACTTACACTTTAAGATGGCTTTGATCATTCCTGGCAGACCTGCAGCTACTCCTTTTACTCATGACCTTTCGCCACTCCTATTCAAGAGCACTTCAACAAGACTTCTGGGAAAGAATGTGCAATGCCCTGAGCTACAATGCTAGCAATATGCTGACAGCACCCAGCTCTACGCCTCCAGGCTGGCTTGTTCCCAGCTGTTCTACTGTCTGTAGGAAATTGGAAGCCTGCTGAATGAAAGGCAGATGGTGTGATGGACAACCTCTGATCCCTATCGGCAAGTTACACAATGTAGACTGGTAGATCTTTTCAGTACATGATTAAATGAATTGCATTTTCACTGTCACCAAATTAATTCTTGGTTTCAGTGCTTGCAGACCATTGGAACTGAAGATGGTTTGCTAGTCCCATCTTAAATATTGGAAAATAGCTGTGCTGTCAGTCTGATTTTATGCCCTCTTCCTTTGTTTATGCATTACATAACATTATCAGCTCAATGAAAAAAGGCTTTAGTAAGTATACAGTAGAAATATACAGTGATTTATTTTCATAGTCTAATGCTAAATAAGAGATATATACAAATACAGGAAAAGAAAATTGAAATGGATAGTAAAAAGAAAACCAAAATAAATTTTCTGAAAGTAATGACACAGAAGTGCCTTAGACAGTAAAGTAAATAAAAATAAATAATTTCTGAAATAAAACAAACCCTGAACTACTAAAATGAGTGGAATCATAGGCTAAGACACTAGATTTTCTGAATAACATGATGGATTCCCATCCTTGTATTCAGAAAGTAGTTTACATTCTACTCCAAATATTAGTCTTGGTGAAGTGAGGAATGAACACTAAGCTTCAAATCCGTTGACTTCTATTACTTGTCTGGAAATGTACAATTGCATCTTTAATCTGTACTTCACTACACTACACTGAGGCCAAGACTTTGCTTTTATTAGAATAAAAATCTCTCTTTACCTTATATTTTCTCTGTGAGAATTTCTTGAAGTTCCATCCTCCTAGTTTGCATATTCTGAAAATAAATAAAGTGTCAGCTGATTAGACTTCATGCCTGATGATATGCTTGGGGAGATCAACGTGCTTTTAACAGGAAGTTTGGAGGGAGTACGTTTCTCCTCTCCCACCTAAGGTGGGGAATGAAATATTTGTTGTTTCTTTAATTACTGATGTAATTGGTTGCACGCAACCTAGATTTCTGACAGACCACAAATGGGGTGCATTTTTACAGACAAGTGCAGTGAGACAAGGCTATAACTTGACTCATGCCTGAATGGGAAGCACAAGCTGCTCTGTGGACATGGAGGCAGACTGTGTTTCTCATCAGTATGGTGAGCTTACGTCATTTTTCAGAGTTGCAGGGGCCGTGATGGCATTTGTTTACCTAAGTGATTCCTGTGCCAGGTGCAGCGCTGCAGACGGGAAGCAGGGGATAAATGGAATGGCTTGCTCTCAGGCTTCTGCTCTGGGTACAACACTTGCTGTCTCTGGTTTCTGGGTGGGGTGTGGCTTCAGCCACTGTTTCTCTGGTTGCCAGGAGGGACGGAGAAGATAAATGAAATGGCAGAGCATTTCAAGCCCTCATTCAGGCTACAGTTGCTAGGTGTTTTTGGTTCCCAGATCAGGCGTGTCCCATTTCTGTTGCTCCCAGAAAGGACAATGAAGATAGATGACACAGCAAAATGCTTCAGATCTTTAGTTCAAGCTTCACTGCCTTCCTTGCTCTGGTACAAGGTTCCCCAATACCTGTAAAAAAGAAGGAAAGTACCTGAGCATTTCAAGCTGTGTATTAAAGATATGAGGGTGAGATTTCTTGCAGATCTTATTTCTTCCTTATCCAGACATGTTTGTACGTCATCAGCCTCCAAGAGATGGTCTCAGAATACTAATTGTTATTTAAACAAAGGCTGTCAGTACCTTTCATCGCTGTCTTTCCTGGACTAAACTAGAAGAGAATTAACTTAGAAAGAAGAGGTTTAGAGAAGAACATTCAGCCCTGCTACATCCAGCTGAGGAGAGGGAAGGAGGCAGGCTGGAGCATGAGGATGAAATCCTACTGAGTGGTGACAGTGGGAGCAGAGATGTGGAGGGAGACAGATTTCTTGCTGTGAGCAGAAGTCACCACAGTAAATGCTTCCTGGACATCTCAATCCTCACACCAACAGCAGATTACTCAGTTTTCCAAAGGCAAAGCAGAGAGTGGAGCCACGGCTGCAGCTATTGAAAACAAAGTGTTTTGCTTGTTCTTAAAGCCATCCACAGGGGAGACAAAGAAGCAACATCTTCTCCATGTTCTTTCTTCCTGTTCCTTCTGCAAGACACCCAAGGGCACTGAGAAACCTTAGAGCATGAAGCCTTGCTAACTCTGTAGCCCTTCAAAGTGATCAGCAGAGAACAGGTAATGGCTAAGAATTAAACTGCTCCCTGTGTGGATGTGTATGTATGTACGTAGATGTACACACACATACTGCAGAATTAATATGGATGTGTTTCATCATACTTGTATTCTTTCTCTTATACTCATTAAAAAGTTGTTACCTCTAGTTGCCAGTTTTACCTGGTGAACTAAAGTCTGAGAATTAGACACCCTGCTCTATTCTGAAGATAGACATTGTTAAGGAATAGCAGGAGGTGACGTGACTTTTCTTTAGCCACAGCAATAATCTAGGCATCCCCTGCTTTTCTCTGCGACCTTGAACCACATAGTTGCTTGTGCTGATAACAGTCTTAGTGGGGCTGTGTGGTGACACTTGGCAAAAGAATATCAAGACTGTATTTAACTAAAATAAATTAGCTGACCGAGTCACCTTACATCTCCAGAAGCAGTGACTGTGGCACAACTGAGAAGGTGACAGGAGTTGGTAAAGATGGCTCAGTGAATCAAAGAAATACAATGTGCAGTCAACCTCTGATGTGCTAAAGTGGGTAGGGATCCTTGCATTGATTATATTTTGTGTCTTGGTTTATAATCATTTAATGTCATTGGTGGTCTTGAAAGAAGAGGAGTGACAGGCCAGGAAAGGTACTTCTACATTTTGGCAGCTTTAGTCACTGCATTGCTTCAGGATGTACTGAGAACCTTGCCCTGCAATGTCAGAGAGCCGGTGAAGGGAATTTTTCTGTCAGGGCAGGTATTATCTTTTTTATGTGTTTGTAAAATACTTGACACAGGAGGGTGGGGTCTTCCTCTGATAGAAACAGCAAGAAGAATCGAGCACTGCAGGAAACCTTGCACTCAGCAAGACGAGCTTAATCTCATTAAAGGGACATGAGGATGATACATTGCATAAGCTGATTAATGTTTACGTAGAGAATGCTGCTACATTTGAAAGATTTTGAAAAAAGGTGCCTATTTATAGTGCAAAGAAGCTGAAAAAATACCAAACAACTTCTTTTAAAAGACAAAAAAAAAAAAAAAAGAGGGAGGATGTAGCAAAAATCTTGTTTATGTTACTGCCCAACAGTTCTCCAGTAATTCAGAATAGTACCTGGCACTTTGGATTTTCCTTTCTAAGCATTTCTATAGGTGGTGTGGTTTAATGGAGTAGAAAACAAAAAGATAAACAGCCAAATTACTTCAAATTACTTCAGAAATACTTAATTGAAACTTAATTTAATGCTCCTGAAAGGCAGGGATTAATAAGATTGAAAATTGAGTTATTCATTTACGGAACACAAACTTTCTGCACAGAACCAATCTTTTCATCTAATTCCTTCCATGAACAGACTCTCACAAAGAACAAAGAAAATGTTCAGATGAGAAATATAGCTTTTGCTTCACACAACAATAGCAGGTGGTGCTGAAAGGAAGAAGCTAGTCCTGGTGATATCTACCTATGAATTCCCTCTCTGAATGGAAATTACTAGCTTGTTTCATATTGGATCATAGAAAATCAGCAGAAGTTCCTCAGGGATCTTGTTACTGACTTATGATGAATTTTAGTCCATGGCTTATAATCCAAAGGACCTAGTTCCTGTTACCAGTTCTCTTAGCAGTTTGTTAGACTTTTTTTTTTTTTTTTTGACAAAAGAGGATTTGTTTGTGATATGCATAACTATTTACAGTTGAAATTCTCCTGTAATTTTAGAGATGAAATCAGCTATTTTTTCACACAAATGCATAGTCATTTAATCAACTTGGCTTCATTTTTAAAGGTATCTTCAAAGACTTTTTTTAATGGGCAGCGCCGTCGCTTCTTAGCCTAGTTGCACACTTCAAAAAGGGTAGTTAGGGCATGGTCAAACAAGCTCTGACAAATCTAGCTTTTGCTTTTGCAGTGTAAGAAATTACTGCCCCCAGCTCTCTGTTCCACCTCTCTCCCTGAAGTTACCAACCCCACACCAGATTTTGTACAGAATTGGCTGAGACATGTAAATGCATTCACTTTTGATGACTTTGTTTTCAGTACACTAACCTCAGTAGAGGACTGCTACAGTTTAAAATAATTATGCCATTTCTGTCATGAATATGAAGAAATGCAAGGCTTGGCCACTGCAAATCCATTAGGACATGAAAGGAACCAGGGAAACCTTTGTCAGCATGAGGAAAGGTCATCTCTCCATTGCCTTTTGGATGTCCACCCCTTCTGCCATAACAACCTATGCCGATTGGACCTTCTTTTTTTTTTTCCTGGGACATTATCTGGTACAGAATATCCATTCTAGCCCCAGGTGATACATACAATTCCCAGCTAAGCATATCCTCCCTCCAAAGTCTGAAGCTGACACTGTCTTCATGATTGTGCTTAGTAACCCTCAAAAAAACACCCAAGCAGGAAAGCTCTGTAACAAACCCCAACTTCCAAGCAGTAGATGTAGAATTTGCAGAAGAAACTCAGAGCTTATTTCCCAATTCATGGGAAGAGATAATTTGCATTTAAATGACTGGGCCTTTTCTTGTGAAGAATTTGAAATATAGCTCATGATCTAGGCCAGGTGGACAGGCAAAAGAAAGTCTGTTAAGTGTGAGAACTGTCACTCAGCCTACTGAAGCACACTAAATATTTAGATAGGTAATTACACAGTTTACCTTAATCAGAAAGGGCTTCTGAGGCTTTGAAAATATCCTTCTGTTTTGCAGGGAAGATATAAAGTGCTCTCTAATGGGAGTTAAGTTTATGAGGGGAAAAATGTTTCCTCTGTGTAAGGATATTTGTGAGAGGAATTTCAATTGAGGGTAATTCATTAACAAGAGTGTGTCTAAGCATTCCTTTATCTTGTCTTTGCCATGTGCGAATATAGTTTTAAATAAAAATAACTTGAAATATTAATAGGTATATATGAACAATTTGCTGAAATATGTAAGTGAAGCCTCGTATATGCTTTATGCTCATGCTTCAAGCTTGCTTGCTTTCAAATGTTTCATACAGTTATATTAACTACTGTGCTTTGCTGTCAGTGGTTGGCAGCAGGCATATTGCTCACTACATCCAAATATGACATTTCAAATTGTTATTTAATCCATAAGGAAAGGGGTGATTGTCACATCTTGATATATTTAGTATTGGGAGATTGATAAAGGTTCACTGTGCAGCTCTTAGAAATAATAGAATGTTATTGAATCAAGTGAGGCTCATGCAGAGTGTGCTATTGCTGCTGTAAATTAGAATTACCACCCATATGGTGACAAGCCCTTGGTGGAATTGTATCTTGGGTTATCTTTACTAAGCTGCTTGCCTGAAAAGGTATGCACATTATTTCTGTTCCTTACACTTAATGTATGAGTAAATTATGTGCTAGTGCTCTCTGTGAGACCCTGAGATCCATAAAGGTTTAAAATATATGCTGATCCACAGTCTTGTTATGTTGATCAATATATTTTAACTAATGATTTATAAAATAGCAATTTTTTCTTCTTTTCCAATTTTCATTTTTAGTACTTTTATCTCAATTCTAATTTAAAAAAAATGGAACACTAAATTGTGACACTTTTCTTTCTCTTTCTAAGAAAATATGCCCTATGCTATTTTACTTTCTGTCTCGGTATGCTTCTTGTTTATTAGTGTCCTGTAAGAACTTAGAGGATTTATTTCAGTTAAGTAAGTTTTGCACAGGGATAGATAGTTTTGGCAGACGTTAGGTTCCTGCAAAGTTTACAACAAAGATTTGACTAAGCAAGAAAGACAGACCCTCATAAATCCCTCCCTTGAAGGAAAAGGGAAATATGAGCACAAAACCAGATACACTTGACGGAACACACATCTAAGACCAGTCTTGAGATACAAATCCAAAGAAAGCCTCATTTGTGTCTGCTGTTCAGCCACCTCTTTGTTTATCAGCTTTTGCTCTCCCTCTTCCTGCTAAATGTCTTTCATTGCCATGTTTAGAATCTGACAGTCAAATAATATGCTAGGAAAACCCTAAGGATTCATGGCTAGCAAAGGGGAAGTCTAGCTCCCAGTTGCTATGTTCCCTGACTCTGCTTCTGGCCACTTTGTCATGCCCCCTCCGTGGTGCTGATTCAGCTCACTACCCTTAGAAAAAGGATTACTTGGTGTTCATTTTTTTCTATATTACTGAGTTTGGTCTCTTCAGTTCATGTCTCCCAAGTGCCACAGCTAGCACAAAGGAGGTGTGAGAAGCTGCGGGGCATAAGCCATGAGCTGAAGGATTGACTCAATTTGATACTGAATTTTATTGTAAGGCCACTTTACCTCTGCCAGAGATCATCTACACACAGGTTTTGTGTGGTGCTGGTGTTGAACCTTAAGTTAATCTGACTTAGTTGTCCTAGGAACCACTGTTTCAGTATGAGACATCTGTGGCCAATAAAAGAGTGGCCCACAAAGGCTTTGTCTACTGTAAAAGAGAGAATATTGGAAATTCAGGTAATTAGATGAAAAATTCTACCAGGCTCACTTAGAATCATAGAATTATTTAGGTTGGAAAAGATCTAGAGGTCTGCCTAAATCATCAAATCTAACCATTAGCCTACCACTGACAAGTCTAACACTAAACCATGTTCTTAGGCACCTACTCTACATGTCTTTTAAATACCTCCAGGGATGGTGACTTAACTTCTTCCCTGAACAGCCTGTTCCATTGCTTCACAGCTCTTTCAGTGAAGAAATTTCTTCTAATATTGAGTGTAAACTTTCCCTGGTGCAACTTGAGGCCAGTTCCTCTTGTAATATTAATTTTTGCTTGGGAGAACAGATACCCCCACACTCTCATTTGAAATAGGTGTAGAGAGAGGTAAGTTCTCCCATGAGCCTCCTCTTCTCCATAATAAATAACCCCAGTTTCCTTAGCCACTTCTCATGAGACTTATCTTCTACATCCTTCAGCTACTTCATTGCCTTTCTTTGGACACACTCTGATACTTCACTATCTTTCTTGCAGTGAGGGGCCAAAACTGAACACGGTACCCAAGATGTGGTCTCTCCAGAGCCAAGTACTAAGGGAAAATCACTTCTCTGATCCTGATGGCTACACTGTTTCTGATACCAGCTAGGATGATGTTGATTTTATTGTCCACCTGGGCAAACTGCTGGTTCGTGTTCAACTGATAAATCCAGGTCCTTTTCCAACAGGTAGCTTTCCAGACCCTCCATCCAAAACCTACAGTGTTGTATGAGATTGTTTAATCCAAGTGTGGGACCCAGCCCTTGGTCTTGCTGAACGTCATACAGTTAGCCTCAACCCATTAATACAGTCCATGCACTTGTTATGGACTGTTACAGAGGTGATCTGATGCATTTTACTACATCAGAGAGATGGCCACTGTGGCCTCTCTTAACCTATCTGCACCACTTCATCTATGTTAGAAATTATTGCACCTGAAGGTGCCATGGCCTGCCATGATTTTAATATATGCCACACTTCAGGCCCAAATAAACCAAGTGAGCTGACACAACTGCATGCCATGGAAGCTGCCTCTGGAGTGGGCTGAGATGGAAGCAGGAGTAAAGCTCTTAGTTGTGCTGGAGTGGTAAAGGTATGCTGTGTCTGCCCCTTGTTCCTCAGGTTCACAACTTAAGCTGATGATTAGATCCCAGCCTATTCTGGGAGAGTTATTACCCAGGAGATGTGTCATTATCAATTTTAGACATTATTCTTTTTTCTACAAAAAGCTTGAAATGCTATTTATGGAAACATATTTCTTAGAAATCGAAAGAAAATAATAAATGAGGATGACAGACCTCCTACAGTTAAATATACACTAATCACAACTACAAGGGCATAATTAAAAAGCCACAGAATTCTAGGTAATATTTAAACTGATGAGATCAGCTGAAAATTATAAAGAATCTTCTACAGGAAAACTGAACTAATATTTTCAGTATTGGAAAAATATTTCCACGTGAAACACTTCAGGCATTTACACATTTGACTCTAAGATTGTGATGGGTATTTATTTAATGCTTAGCTTATGGATTCATAAAATAATGACGGCAGTGATTTTCTGTCTTGAACAAACCAGAATTTAATTTGTTCTGGGGTTCGTTACTATTCATTAATGTACGTTACTATTCTTAGCCTGGTAAGATAAGTGGTTCATAGGTAACACACAATATGTGTTTATCTCTGCATGTCCATTTCTTCTTGTCTGTGTGAATTTTGAGTCTGCTGATTATTTCAGCCAAGGTCATCAGAAGGGTGATATCACAGAAATGAGTACCTTTTCATGAAAACAGGTAAAAAATAAAATAAAATAAAATAAAATAAAATAAACACTTGCTGAGTGAAAGAACAGAACATGAGTTCAGCCGTTACTACATCCCTATCCAGAATCCACTCATGAAGGAGAAACAGAATTACTTCACCCTTAGGTAATTGGTGGTCACACCTTCTTAGGCACTTGAGAATCAAACCAGGATGCAAAATTCTGCAAGAAAGAAGGCTTCTGCCATTCACAGAATCAGTTATTATCATAAAGATACTAAGCCAGATATTTTTGTTTTTCATGCCGTGTCTTCTGCAGTATTTGTGTACTACTTTACCAGTAATATGTTGTTTTCAATTTAGTTATGCAAACAGTGATTTCTGTCATAGCTATTTTTGTAGCTGAAGACTATGACTGCCTGAGCAAAGCAGCATCCAAAACAGCCACACCATACTGCAGAGAAACATATGACTGTGAGTGCTCCATAAAACATAACTCACACAGAACAAAGAAACCTTTTCAGGTTACAAAGCATGATATGAAAGTAGGATTTCAGCACTTTGTAATCAAACACAGTGTTGTCAAGCTAGTGTTAAAGGAGATACTCTGAGTGCCAGAAGAAAACAAACTGCAGCGGCATGGAGCTCATGAAGGCTATATTTCCCTGCTAAGAGGCAGTGTGAATTAATTTGTATTGCCATGGCCAAAATTGTCATATTCAAGCCAGCTAATTTAACTCTTCTTTGGGTATCTCTGCACTGCACTGAGAGTTGCCTGGTAAACAAATATAATAGGGTAAAACACAATCCATTTCAGATATTACTTCAGCATCCTAACTTCCTGAATCTTTTCTGCATTAAAAATGCATGCACTGAAATATAGGTGAAGACTTCTGGTCTCCAACATGTTATGGAATTCTGGGTAAAATGGGTGATTATATTCATTTCAGAACATGAGATTCCTCTTTTCAATTAGGTGGAATTTTCCTGAAGGAAGCCTATCAAAATTTCCCATTATCTATATCTAGAAAAGAATGTCTTTCCACTGACTTCTTTTTTTAGCTTTATGAAAATTAGTGATATCTAATGACAGCAGGTTTATTTAATTTGCTGTTCACAACAAATCTTATTTTAATACATTTAAAATGTAACAAACTGTAGACTTATCCACGTACATATACTGATGATGTCTACCATAAAGAGCATGTATTGAATTTATATTGTCTCAATTAAGCATTTATGTTTTCCCTGTAACTTTTCATTTGCAGTAATGCACTTGTCGATGAAAACATTTTACTGTGGGTGTGCAAAGCAATTTAAAGCATTTTGCTGTGGTGAAACTAACACACAACAAATTTTGCACTAGTTAGGGTTTATGGGATGGGACAGTAGAACAGCTAGGTTCATAAACTGTCTGCATACCCAGTTGTGGAAACATTCCTTGGTACCTAAGTCTTCACTGAAGCCCCAGTTCCTCCTGGCATAATGTTCACATCTCATTTTTGCCTAGTCGGGAAAACAGTCTACTCCCTATTCTAATCAGTCTTCATGGCCATAAAAGGAAGAATATCCCAGTGGTTAGTATGGTAGCCACAGGCTACTTCTGTGATCTTGAGCACCAGAGGCAGAATTGTAAAAGAATGCAGGTAAGTAGTCAGTAGGCTTTCCAGAGATACTTAAGGGCCTGTTTGCCACAGAATAATAGGAATTAGGCACCTGGTGTTTTCAAATATCCTGACTAGGTGCCTATGGCCATGTCTAGACTACAAAGCAATGCACTCCAGGCCTCTCTGTCTCTGTACAGACTGCCTTCCCATGGAAACCAAAGCATAAAGTAGGAATACGGGAATGTTTCACTCAGAGACTGCACTTTCACATAGCTTTCTTGCATCTTTAAGCACTTGAACAGTTTTAAGCTTCTAAACAAATTGTCAAAGCACCTTAAAAATCAAATACTTTATTGCTCTGAGAGTTTTTTCCCCATCAGAATAAGTAGAGAGAGTCATTTTTTTCTTGTATGGGCATTACAAAGAAAAATAGATGAATGATTTTGCAGAGCTTCAAAGTAATATAAACCAAGATGCCCAGGGAAGTCTGTGCAGGGGCTGCGCTAACAGGATGGGAATATGGGTTAAGGTAGTACTTGTCCTCCCATTAGCATGCAGCATGCAATTCTGAATTCACTTTGCAGTAGTATTCCTCCCTGAGATGTCAGAAACAGATACAATCTTCCCAGAATGAAATGGTGTCACTAACAAGCTGCTTCTGCATGTCTGTTCCACCTCCATTGGTTATAAAAATTATCATTGACAACTGCACACAAATATTTGATCTACCTTGGATCTCCATTTCTCCAAAAATAATGGCCAACTTATGCACAGCATGTTCTGTGGCTAAGCTCTACAGTTGCACTGAACTGTGGGAGTTATTTATAGCTATAAATGAGGATGATTTTTGAGAATACTGTCTCTATAGAAACTGGTGGTGGACTAGACCAAAGAGGTTTCTTAGAGGAAATTCCCCTGCTCTTTCTCCTCTGTAGATGATGCCAGAAAGAACTTGAACTCCTTGTTGGCTGGTAGAGAAGGATGCGTTTGGCATACAAATGCATTATTCATCTCTCTTCTATGAACAAAAACGTAAACATTTACAATTCACAGTATTTACTTAAATAAAAATCTTTTTCAACTGCATTTCATCTGGGTCCATGTGTTGACTTCACTTACATTCCAAAAAACCAAGGGAAATTCCAGCATACGCACACAAAATTGCATTAAGATGGTGTTAGGGTTGCTGACTCTCATTCCTAAATAACACAAAAACTAAAAGTACAGGAAATCCTGAGTTAAGGCTCTTTCACAAACTTTAGACATAATTTCCTTTTTCATACATAATACTTCCTCCAGTGCTGGTGGAATCAATTTGTGGCTGGCTGTTCTGGCACTGGGACAATTAAGTGGGAGCGGAATACTGCGCAGACTCATTTAATTTCCACTTATATATGTGGTATTACCATAAGGCCAAAGCTTTCAGGAACGGTGATTTTGAGTGCTTAAAGCTGAGATGTCTGAAGTCCTTTGAGTTTTGGAGATTGCTACCAGGAAGTAAATTAAAAATCATTTTAAAAAATCAGAAAATTCTACACAGAGTAGGAATCTTGGGAATAGATGCACTTTTGGGTAATTCCAAGTCAACTGCCCTCTCTATGGTTCTAAGATTTTAATATCTTTCTTGTCCCTAATAATTCAGTTTTTTCAAGGCACCTCATGAAATTGAAGCATTACAATAAACATTAATCTTTCCCTGAGGGGTACTCCTGCTGTGAAAGATAATACTAAATTGCATTAGCAAGTTTCCTGCTGCCAAAAGGGTCTGCATTATGGGTGCAATCATTAAAAAACATCCATCTACTGAGGTGCTATCAGTTTTAGGAGCAAGTTGCATTTTTTGAGGCCTGCAAGTAAATTGCACTTGCTGCTGTGGAAGGAAGCAATAAATGTCTAGATGCTGATAGCAACATTCCTTGCTATTTTAGAACAGGAAGTTAAAGAGCAGCATGCAGCTGAAACTGCAAGGAAAGTTCCAGTAGTCACTCTGAATTTGGTTACTGCTTGGGAACTTGCCCAGCTTGGGCAGGGCAGTGCTGCAATTCATGTGTGAACCACCATCTTGTGTTCTTTTACTTTCATTTGGAGGAAAAATAAAACAACCAACAAAATAACACAACAAAAAGCATACTGTGCTACAGCACAAAATTGCACAATAGCAGAGCTGCAAGTGAGACTCATCACTTTGGTAACATCTTTCTATCCCAAGTGATATCAGACTTCCAATCCTTTACTATATAAACCCACTTACAAAGCAAAACTAAACATGATTAACTGGACAACTGCTAACGATTATGTACATTAAAAGCTTTCTGTTCACACAGAGTAATAACCACAAACAGCAGTACTAAAGCCATTGCTTTTTCATTCTTCAGTTAAGATGATGAAGAGATACAGTGGAAGGGATGGAGACAGACCTGTACCCCTGCCAATCTGTGTCTATAGTTCCTGCATATCATACCTAATGAAAGTGTAAACACAAGGTGAGTCAGTTCAACTGGCTGATCCAATGGAAAATTAATCCTGAAGGAAATGAAAGAGTTCCTCTGCGGGTCAGTCATCTGTGTCAGGTCACACTTGAGGCATTATCTTTAGTATCATATACAACAGCCAGGGTAGAGAAGAGCAGAACAAGACCATGCTTCTGGCAGCTGCTATCCACAGATGTAGTATGGAGAGTCACCCTCAGGCTCACCAGGGTTATGGTTCAATTTGTCTTAAGGACATTGGGCATCCTCCTCCACGTGCATAAATGAAAGCAGAGGACCATGAGATAAGTGAAGCACAGGACCAGCACACTGTTACCTGGCATGCTGAAAGCAGGCTGTGGCAGACAGCTGATGAGCTGGTCTCAGGGTGGGGGATCTTAATTATGTTAGCAGCAGGACCCAGCTTCAACACAGCCGAAACACTTGAGTGAGTTAAAAATAAGCAGTGACTTTGCATTGGAACAAGTACACTTCAAACTAGGACAGAATTTAGGAAAGACACGTCAAGAGCCTGCAGTGTCCCACTCTTTCCAGTAGCAGAACAACTACATTTTACAGAATCTCTAAACTGCATTTCTAGTGCTCTTCCAATCATCACAGACCTTCTCAGCAGCTTGGACAAAGAAATCTGCACTGATATCTACCCCAGACAGAAAGAAGGAAATAATTTAATCTATGTCATCCACGTTAGCTATTTTCTCTAGAAAGTCATCACAAGAAACATCAAGAAATATTCACCTCCAGTGCCATTCTTTTGCCTTATTTTGGAATTTTTCAGATGAAATGGATAGTGCTCTGCAAGATGTTTATCTCTTTACCTTGACAGTAAAGGGAACTTAATGTGATTAGTTCAGAAGCAGCTGTCTGTGTTTCAGGCAGCTGAAGTTAAGTGAGCTGGATCTCATCTGAGGAGCTGTCACCTTCTGTCCAGTTGCAGATGATGAAGTACATAGTACTATGATCCAAATATTGAGGAGTTAATGTTGTGAGACTCAGAATTATTCAGTTACACAGTTTCTGTCACCCTATTCCCATAGAGGCTTTCCCTACCTAGTTAACCTCACCTCAATCTCAATGTGTCAAGACAAGGCCAAAGGCAGTTCATATCTCTCTTAACTAAGCCCCTTAGAGGAAGTAAAAAAGTGTATTTTCTGGATTTCAGTAGCAATTTTTTTTATAATTAAAGATCAAAGCAGGTCCAGTTCAGTCATCTCTCTTCATCTGCTCTGTTTTTTCAACTTAGATCTAGTAGTTTGAAGAAGCCAAGTGCCTACCAGTTTCCTAGGTCTTTGTGAATCTCATAATCAGGGAAATATCCTAACATATACTTCTAGTGATCTGTCATTTAATTTAAATCTTCTTGTTCTAGTCATAGTTTCCCTTACAGCATTGAACAGCCTCTACTCTATGTTGCTACTTGGATATTCCAAACATTTGATGCAATTACACAGCAGACAGTACTTCATGATTCAGGTGTATCTGTTTGGATCTTCTAACATTTCTGTGCCAACTTCCCCCACAATCATAGAATCATAGAATTGCCAAGGTTGGAAAAGACCTCCAAAATTATCCAGTCCAACTGTCCACCTATTACCAATATTTTCCACTAAACCATGTCCCTCAGTACAACATCTGAACAGTTCTCAAACATCACCAGGGACAGTGATTCCACCACCTCCATGGGCAGCCCATTTTAGCACCTGACTACTGTCTTGAAAAAGTGAAACTCTATCTCAGACAGAAATGGACTATCTGAGGAGCTGAAAGCAAGTTGGCATTTTGATAATTGTATCACAAAGAAACGCTTTCCATTTTGGTAGTTAACTTTAATTATTGTGTGACTGGAATTGACTTCATAATATGCAGAATGAAACTGTGACCTTCTTGAAGTCAGTGGAGAATTTACCCACAAAACAGTAACAATACATCTTACAAAAACCTTAATTATTCTACTTACAAAGATCTTACAAATGGAGACAGAAATATACAAATGCTTAAAATATTATTGACACTAAAAACATTTTTCTCATGTATTTGTAACTTACTACTAGAGAGAAGATACAGGGAAAATGCCATCTGATATATATTAAAGATAAATAACTCAGATGATCCACCACAGCATTCTAAATAATTGTGAATACTGCATGTTTTACTCTGTTCTGGTTTTATGTTGGGTTCACTTGGCTATCATTATGTTGAAAAAGCTCTCTCAGAAAACAGCTGAAATCCAGTTAAAAAAAAAATGACTCTTTTTTTCATTTACAATCACATTCTCTTTGACCTGTATGAAATTTGTCAGTAACTCTTGGAGCTTTTGCAAACTTTCTGGGTTTAGAATCCCTCTTGGTAGCAGCCACTGATATACAGCTACTGACAAAGGTAGGAAGCTCAAGTGTTGCTTCAGGTTTCCTTCAGATAATGACTCATTTCAAGGGCTTTTGTTAGCCCCATATTGAGCCTTCAACATACTTCATCTATTTTCAAGTGGTATTCAGCATTTGTTTCCATTGTCTCAATTATTTTTTTAAGAGTATGAAAAAGACAGAATTAAAAACCAGTTACTGTTAAGGGAAAAAAAGGCTCAAACACATAAGACTTGTTGCATCTTGACAAGCAGAGGCAGTGCGTCATCTCTATGTACCCGCTCTCCAAGACCATAGTAAGTGCTATGGAAAAGGCACTAGTGATTTCATTTATCCCTGAGCCTGGCATCATGACAATGGTCAATATGTCCAGTATTTATACTCAAGTGTCTGCTCCTGGCTAAACTTCATATTGTAATACTAATATGGAGATGAAGGTTTCTTGCCTTTACAATTACAAGTGGACTTGATTAGAAAAACACCCCTAAATCTCAGATGCTGTAGGAGAACATACCACTTTTCCTCAATGCTCATTCAGTCTCATAAATTTTAACTCATTCTGATTTTGTGAGACCTGATACAGGATCTCTGGATAGACTCATCCATATAGCAATAATTGCAGCTATTTTATCATAAATACAGCAACCATCATTTAATGAAAAAAAAAGTGTTCAAAGCACCCTCTAACAGTTTTGGTATTAAAACTTAAAATAGTGGTGACAGAAAAGCTGTGAGATGAGTTTTTCTCTGATGATTATGAGAAGAAATTTTGCTCCAAATTTTAATGGACGTTATATTATAGACAGGCCTGGATGCACACATGCCTAGCAAGGTTATCCAAATTTTCCATTATGAGATTCTTTTTTCAGTCATTTGTAACTTTGCCAAAGTTTAATTATTTGCACTGAAATTTTCCACACTGAGTATCTGCCTGAGGCTGAATTTGTGTTTTATTATGTGTTGTTTTTTTTTTTTTTAACAAATAATTCAGTCATCTCTGAAATCAAGGCTAAGGAAAGATACGTTGTTTTCATTAAAAAGCAAAAACAAACAAATAAAAAAAGACCTCAGAGAGTTCTGCTGAAATTTTACAGGGAATATAACAGGGAATATAACATGACTTTTGGACTTTTAAAATTTGGAAAGGATTGACTTTATTTCAGAGATGTGCTACTGGCCATCTTAAGACAATTTGTCATTTTTGGCTAATTTCTAATTCTTTGGAAAGCAAACAAACAAACAAAATAAAAGCATTTCACAGAAGTCGGTACAGCAGTCTCAGGTGTCAGTAGCTGCATTTCTCAAAGATTCTGTAATTAGAATGTGTTCCAGACTGAGGCTGAGCAGGATTTTCCTTGCAACTCCAGCTCTATGTCATTCTGGGCTGCAGTCCAAGGCTGAACGCAGAAGCTCTATTTCTCCCTCCTACTCTCAACAGGAAGTGAGAAGGAGGAAGCTGCACTATTTAAAAGCAGAACGTACAAAAAGCTTATCTGCCTGGAGATGAGGAACAGATAGGAACCAAGATACGGGGATGCAGAGAGAATGAGATAGAAGAAGGAAAAGGGAGAACTACAGTGTTAAAGACAGTAAATGGCACCTGAAAAAGGAGGTGAAGAAATTCTGAGCCGTCAAGAGGAAAAAAAAAAAGAATAGATGCTGAAATGTATGGTGAATAGACTGAATGATACACTCAAACTAGGTGAGAAATAGGTGCTGGAAGTCAGTTTATAGAGAAACCTGTGGTGGAGAATTTAAAAGGGCCAGAAGAGACAGAACAGATTAAAAGTTAGAAAGGAAAGGAACTAATGGAAAGAAGTAAGAAAAGCTGAGCAATGGAAATGAAGCTGGAATGAGGAGCAAGGTTAAGAAGATAAGACTGAGAAAGTATGACTGGTAGAACCATTAGCTGTGCTTTGCAGGAATAAATACAAATATCTATGTCCTGTGGATTTATATTCAATCAGGAGCCCAATAACCTTAAATAACTCTAACAATCCAGTTGCTGTCAAAAAATAGGTTGGAAACCATCCATCAGAATATATTATTATATTGCTGCAGTCCACACATCAGATAGAAAATATTATTCCTATTTATTCTATTAGTTTAAATGTCAGGAAGCAATGTTGGGTATCTACATTTTCCTAACCCACTGATAAAACATACATGTTACATTTAGGTGTGACAGCTGGAACATGTGGGAGATTTTTTTTCTAGCTTGGGTCAAAACAGTGCAACTTATTGAAGAATCTGATAGAACATTGTTAAGACCAAGTATTCAGAAGTTAGGATATGGAAGAACTATAGCTATACAGCCATGCAGACTATGTATCAGCTCTTTTGTGTTTTGGTGCACATGTAATTCCATGATTGCTTATCTGTATAATTTACTGTGCAGTGGCAGTATACACCTTCTTGTAGCTCAGAAATTCTCTGTGTCATTCTTAGCAAGTCACTAGAATAATAGAAGCTTTTCTTATGTAGACCTGGGTGCCTCACCTGAATTCCTGTGACCTGAATCTTTGAACTCTAGCATTTGCGAGATATCGAATTGTATTAAAATGTACATAAATGAATTGCTATATTAATGCTCAAAATTGGGCATCTGGATCTGAGCACCTCGAATTACAGGGTAGTTTTAACCTTTTCTCCTCAGATAGCAGGAGTAGCTGTATCACTTTAACTACAAGAGTCATAAAAGAAAACATATTCGTATATGTGAAGCACACAGAGTACTGTAATGAAAACCACAGAAAAGATCATGAGGAAGTTAATCATTCTGTTATCAGAGCATATTTTGAGTACTGTGAAATAAACAAAGCAAATGGGCTCATACTGAGGTAGAAATAGAAAACAAAAAATGAGATATCATTTAAAAACTAATTGTCATCTCTGAGTGCTGATAGAGCAAAAGTCTTGGCAGGAAACTTCAATATGGACGTGCAACTAAAAGCTTTTGTACATGAGTGAGAAGTAAAGTTTGAAGACGACCTGACTTCTGACACTTCCTACCTTTACACTGCTTGACTTTGCACCTTGAATGATATCCTTAAAGCCTGTATTGTAATATGCTTTATACATACATACAGAACCTTAGCAATTCTGCATGCTATACATCTGTAATTGTCAATATCACCAAAACCCCAAGATGGCATTATAGTTTTGTTTTACAGAACTGTTTGAAAACAAACATACTTATTGCTTTTAATGCTGTATGTTGCTAAAATGTTTTAAAACTCTTCTTTCTTTCTTTCTCTTTTCCTTTCTGTTTCCTTTTTTTCTCCTCCATACTTTACAAATGCCTTCTTCAAAAACTGCAGGACTAGCTCTGGCTCAGACAGCTGCAGAAACAGCTTGGCTTCAGACATTTACCACAGCAGATTTGCTTAATCAAACAACCATCAGAGCAGCTTTGTTCCAAGCAGTTGCCAAAAGCCTGTCATGCTACAACTTCAAAAAGCTGTTCCAGCAGCTTTGTTGCACACCAGAGATGCTCATCGTTCATAGAGGTGACATCATACATTTCTAAGTAGGAAATCCAACGATATTAATGTTCCGTATAATTCCGTGGCATAGGTTTGTTCACCTAATTAAAGTATTCGGAGTAATGCATGTCACGGCCATTTTATCTAGTTTGTATCTTGTATTACTTTGTCCTAGACTCTTTCTACAGTTGTTCTATATCCAAAAACAAATGATTTCAGAGAGTTTGAAGAAAATTCTTTCAACAAATTTAAATAAGTAATTTAAAACCAAAAGCCAACTGAGAACCATCAGAATAAAAGACCGAAAAGAAAGCTGTATGCTTTATGCTCGAGTTCGAGACATCATCAACATCTATCACATTTTTGTGGTTTCAATAGATTGTTTAACCATGTACTAAAGCCTTAAGTGATATGCATTCTAGCAGCTGCTAAGAGAAACCTGCTCCAGAGTGTTAGTATGTCTACTTTATGCAAGTTTTTCCCAACAGCTAACCTGATTCTTTCTTCCTGCAGTTAAATCCACTATTTCTTGTCATACAAGCAGTCTTGTCTTCATGGCCTGGGAGAACTATGCATATATACCCTTCTCTCTAGAAGTCTCTCCTTTACGGTACACAGTGACTGTTCTTTCAGACTTCTCTCGCTGAATGTGTTTTCTTGACTTACAGTCACTCACTGCTGTTCCCTGGACTATCCTGAGTAGTTCACTTCTTCCTTGAAGAGCAGTGCCCAGAGGTGGACACTGCAGTCCAGCTGAAGCCTTGCCAGCTGTGAGAAGATTAGAAGCATTTCTTCCTGTGATTTGTAGGCTGTGCTCTTCTAAAGAAAACTCTGCACAGTTAATGCCAAAGAGGATAAGTACTGTATCCTAACTGTCATGGGCACTTACAGCTCATCTGAGAATACTCAACAACTGTGCAGGAAATACATTTGACTAACTAATAAGACTAGATCTAGAACATGCAAAAAGTTCTGCTAAGAATAAATGTTTGAAGTCTTACAAAATGCACACCGATTTCCCACAGTGTATTAACTAGACTATCAGTACTAATTTTCTTTTGTGAACCTATAATTTTTGGAAGTTTAGAAATAATGGCTACAGTGATAGCAGTTAAATATTCATGTTTAATTCAAGCATATCTGAGTTTACTTGGTTAAACTCTTGCGACTTCTCAACTATTTTTCTTCTATGCTTCTGCAAATTACATACATTAGGTGACATCTTTCACAGAAGACCTCGTGTTTGGGCATATCTATGGTTCCAGGCTCTTTCTGACACACTTCTCTCCTCTAGACTTTACTGTGTAAATTTAGTTATTTCAACTTGTGCTTTAAGGTATAGGACACAAAATCACTATCTGTATTACATCCAGTGTCTAGTCTGAAGGAGAGTGGAAACTATGAGCTAGTTCTCATGAGTGTCAGAGGCAGCCCCATGCCAAATGTTCTCACACTGGAGTGCCATGCCTCTTCCCTGAGTTTCTTAAAAGATCATAGACTTGGGTTGGAAGTGACGTCAAAGATCATGTAGTTTCACCCCTATGCCATGGGCAGGACTGCCACTCACTAAAGCTGGATGCCTACACCTCAGAGCTCAAAGGTCCAAAGCACTCTGGATGCAGGAAACCAATAATGTCAACAACAAGAACAAAAAAAAACCAACAAAAAACAACAGCAGGAGTATGGAGACTAAGCTGTTTGAACAACCTGAGGGATTACTGTCAACAAAAGGCTCATTTTCTCTAGTTATTTACTAACTTCAGTTAACATCTGGGCTCACATATTTCAATGAGGGGGATAGGCAGAAGCTCAGTTTTAACCAATAGCCCATCAGTTAGTCTGAGGACAGAAAAAGAGCCATAATTCCTCTTGTTGAAGCTGCCTTACTTCACTGGGAATAATTAAATATTCATTAGGCAAAAGAGAGAGCATTACCTTATTGCTTAGCATTCCCACTAAGAGAGAAGAGGCCTCTGTGCTTGAGTTGATGAAATTTTAAGTATCTCATATTAACTAATCATGAAAGCAGGGACTGGAATCTGGGCCTCCCTTTACCAAGGTAAGAGAGCACACCACTGAGCTATCTTATCATACCAGATTTCATATTCCCTTTCCTTTTCTGCTCTCTCGGTTTTAACAAATATTTTGCTAATCTGTGCATGGTAAAAATATGTAGAAGAAAGGATGGATGTTGAATGCCTTCACTCAGGAAGCCAGACAGATCTGAAGTTAAAACATGATTTTGGAAGGTGTGGAATGCCTATTCAAAAGGGAGAGGAATGAACAAAAGGAGTTGTGCCTTCCCTGTCTTAGCTGAATCGTTTGGCTGATAAGAAAAGGGGCCCAGTGACCGTTGAGAGCTCTCTAGCCATGTTTCTTGTAAGGCCCAATCCGTCATTTCTGTATTTTAGTGTGTTTTCTGAACTGGATTATGGATGCAAGTTAAGGGTGGGGATGCCTTACTTCCCAATTTCATTCATTTACCACATAGTAAATGGTGAAAACTTGGTCATCTAGAGATTTCATATGCTTTCTGGCAAAGAAATATCTAAGTGAGGATTCTGGGTGCCTAAATTTGAGATTTCAACAACTAAATATTATTGGAGATCACCTCTATATACAATAATGAATATTAATATAATATTAATATTAATTAATACACACTATTATATTATATTTATATTAATAGTTAATATTAATATACAATATTGAATATATCATGTCTATATACAATATATACATTTATATACCACAAATGACTTACATGTACACCTATTTGCTTTGTTTGACTTCAATAAAATTTGTCTTTTAAAGCTAACCATTTTTATTTGCCAGATTATTTCTGGGATCCAAAGGCTGAGTAGCTGTTTTTAATTCAGTGTCTAGGGAAGGGAAGAAAAAAAAAAAAAGCTTGTATAAAATGATATATTGTCCTTAGCACTTGGAATGTTGAATTCAGTAACAACCATGTGTTTTAATTTATTGTTATTATTATTCTCACAGTCCCTCCTAAGCTTTAGTAACATGTATATTGCCTTCTGTAATGGTCACCAATTGTATGAGTTGGTATGTTATTCTGTAAAATAAGAGAAATTTTAAAATTGAACAGGGTTGAAAGAACTGTGGAAAATCTGTGCATTTGTAGTCTCATCAGGGCTAGTTTCATTGGGCTATGAAAAAATGGATACTTTATTTTAAGGATTAGTTAGCACACATCTAGTGAGTCTGCACATAACTTTGTTTTGATTAGAAATATGTTTGGACAGTGCATAGAACTATATCATTTGACTGTCCTTGGTTTTGTACCAGCCAGCTCTGTTCTCATACAAAGAACTCATTTTCTGAGAGAGAAAATAGGGCAGCGGTGAAATACACACAAACAAAATAAGCTGAAATAACCAGTTTTACACTGGAATATAAGGATCTGCCTACATGGTTAAGTGGAACCAAAATAACAAAATGGCTTATATTTTATGCATACAGTTATGGTAGTTCAGGTCTTCATGAGTGCTACAATTTTAGAACAATTGTGCTCAAATGCGAAATAAAATAGATTTTAAAAGTAAATTATTTAGAAATAGGGCAACCTCATTCTGAATGAAAACACTCACAGACAGTCAAAATCCCTCATTTAGACAAGGCCAAATTCCTGCCTTGGATATTTTGCATTAGCTGTTCTTAGGATGTATAACAGCCGTATTGAATACAGTAATCAAAAAAAGCTTCTCCTGAAAGCCAAAGAACAGCCCTTTGTCATTGGACTACTGCTGTCTACCCTCTGAGGTCCAAAGTGTTGCTCTAGCTGGAATGTCTGAAGTGAACCTAAGAAGAAAGTTTGGGTAACACTGAAAATATCCCTCATAGTGAAGTGAGGAGATCCAAGCAGCTCTTTAACAACACAATATACTATGTTGATAGCATGTGGGAAAAGAGAAAACATGTATTGGTGAAATTTTTCATTTCCTGATGAAATAAAAGCTATGCAAGTACCTCTATTTTAAAAACTGTTTGCTGTGCACTTAACGTTCTCAAATAAATATTTTCTGCTTTTGAAAGATTTCTCGGATGGCTTAGATAAACGGGTGTGGATGGCAAGATTTTGGTCATTAATCAAAGGGTTCAATTCTTTAGAGCATCTTTTCATACAAATATTTGAGCTGAATAAGCATTTGAAGTAAAAAGAATTTGAAGCTGACTAAAACCATTTCCTCTTTCAATTAAGAACATTTCACTTGCATAGTTGCTTGCATTACAAATGAATCACAAATTCTTTGGGCAATCAAGATCAGACTTCCTTCTTTGAAAATATAATAAATAAAAGCACCAAACATTCCTCTTTAAAATGTCTCTCTTATTTTTGGAAGAAAACCCTTATCCTGTATATGTCAAAGCAACAACAGACAGACACCGCCTGTCTTCCCCAGTTTTTGCAAACACCTTCTTGCCTAAGCTTGCATCTGCAGACATATCAAATTACGCTGTGAGAATCTCAGGAAAGCACATGCTCAACTTTAAGAACGTGCATAACTTCTACTGTCTTCTGCAGAGCTGAAGTGTATATTAATGAGCTTCTTTGCACAGAGATTTCCTGAAATAGGACCGGTCTGCTATCAGATATTACAAGTTTCAGAAGTCCTAACTTCCCTACAATCTTCAATGTGAAAATGTTGCAAGAGGCACCTGTGGCAATCCACAGGCAGTACCTTCCTTTCTGAATCAGATATATCCAAGAGCCAAGAAAGGGAGGAAACTGCAGCTGCAGGAATGACCTTCTGGAGAGGAAAAGAAGTTGAGTGTTGCAGATATCTAAGTATTTGCATGTGACAATATCCCATGTAGAAATGGTGCACGTGGTTAACCCGGTGCTATCTGCCAAATTCCAGTGTAGCCAATTACAAGCATTACCACATATTCAAGTCTTATCAGTAATTTGTAAGCTGTGTTTGATTTTAGACATGTTTGCATAATCTTCTTCTATATTCTAGTCTTCCTTGGAGCAATGTGTATTTTCAGTCTTTCAGAACCAAGCACCTTTGTATTAAACTGAGTGAGAAACATCTCCCCCCTCCAAATGTATGAATATTCTTCTCATATGTCCAGTGTAACTTAAGATCTGTCTGCTGGCTGATAAAGGTTGTTACAACTATCAGCTGTAGAGAGAGATTGGAACATACTTTCTTCCCAATTCAACTGCATAAGAGAATTGTCAGGGCTGCACATCTCATAGTCTCTAGCAGTGGGAAGAACCATGAATAGAACATTACTTCATATGCAATAGTACATACATAATTACTAAAAGTCCTACTTGCTCAAAAGCCTGAGTGACCCTTTGACTCTTATTTTAATGAATAAATACTCTCTTCAGTAATCTGCAGGCTTTGCCTGTAGCTGTGGAAGAGATGAAGCCCTTGGTAGTAGTCATCATGGGCTGTGAGAGCAGAGATACAATTCAGTTTCATGATGTGAGAGGGAGTTTTGGTCCTAAACTACAATTTCACTTGACAAAATATTTTATCATAGACAAAAGTACCACACAGACTCTGGCATAGAAAGGGAATATGTGAAAATATCATTGGACTTACGAGGTTGCTTCTATAGCAAGCATTGAATAATGTCTTTTCAATTTTTTTTTTCCACCAGTGATTATCTCCCTTGGTACATTTCAAAAATGTACGTAAATAAGCTTTAAACACAACATAAACAAGACAAAATATACAAAGCTTTAAGTTTTGGTTTCAGGTAACTTTTTGCAAGCTATCAGTATTTTGTAGCTTTAAATGCTCTCTCTCCTCTTTGAGTAAATATTGATGTAGTTTCTCATTCTTAATCTTTATAATGCCATGCTTATTTCCATTTGGAAACTTGAAAGTTGTGGTTCAGAGTGAAATTTTGCCACATTCAATTAGATTTTCTGATACTCGGGAAGCAACTCAGAAAAGGGCATATTTAAAAGTCCTTCTCACCCCATGATTACACAACATTGTGAGAACTCTGATTTAAAATAAACACCAGACAAATCAACAAAATATATCTAAATGTATCTGATATACTGGAGAACTAAGTAGCATTAAGTGCTGCTGGCTAAGAGACTCTAATGTAAAAGTGATTTGAGACTGCAGGCCCTAATCCAAGTGGAAGCTGAAAGGCTTTGCATATGTGAAGTGGTCATTCCCTGTTGATGCTGGTGGTCATACTGTTATCACAGCACTGCTCCCACAGATGTCATTGGAGTGATGCTGGTAGAGCCTCTATTGGGAGACATCTGCCTTGCTCTTCTAAACAAAGTTGAAGTGCTATGATGACAGCTGCACAGAAAGTGAAGAAAAAGGAAAGACAATAGAAATCTGAAAGAAATATTGAAGATATAAATGGAAGCAACTATGCTAACCATTGTCAAGATTTAGACCAGAACTTCACTGAAGTTAAAAAGTACAGCTACAAGAGGGTTCATTTTTATCCCAGCTACAGTGCTGTAAATTTGCAATTACATTAAGTGACTCTACATTTACACCAGCATAAATAAAATCATAATCTGCCTTGGAACACTACATAAACTTTAATTTACCTCCCTTGTCTGTTTATGCTACGATAGCTTCTTCACAGCCGCATGCCACGATCACACAACACACACGTAACTGTTTATGGCAATGCCACAAAAGAAGTTGACCACTGAATGTAACAGATTGTAGATGGTATACTTCTGTGAATGTCAAGAGAAGAGAAGTCACTCTCAGTGCACCCTGGTCTGTTGTTTTTCAGTAGTAGGAGTGTAATGATGCATTGGCTTTTATCTCTACAGAACATTCTCTGTCCTGGCAGTTGAAGGAATTATTACTACACACAGAAATGGGTATTTCTGTTGAGAACACTGTGTATATTTTTTTCTATTGTTCTGTGTGTTGAGCCTTACTCCCACTCATGTACAACTTAGTCCCCATGGAAAAGCTATTGAAGATGGTATGGATTTGTAAAGTACCAAATACTTTGTATTTTGTATAGAGTACATACATAATGTAGATTGGCTTAGAGAAACAGAGCATTCTGTTAGGCTGTCTCAATCCAACAGATGAAGAACCAGCAAGACTGGATTGATTCACTGCTCAAATACAACAGTTGAATTCCTCACATACTAAATTGGACAACTGTCCCCACACACACACACTTCAGGTGCAAGAGATTACACTGTGAACCAACGCCTAGTTCTTGGTTGTAAATGAATCGAGTGCATGGCAAGCCCACCTCACTCCATTCCAGTTACAGCTCAAGTTTTACAGAAGCTGTATATCGGGGCATCCTTGCCTCTCTTTGCTACATACCGGATGGTGCTGGAAAAGTGGACTTTTGAGGGACACACAACTTGAATCTGCATGACTTAGAACAGATGGAGGATAAGAACAGCCTGCTGTGCAAATGACATTACCTTACCCAAATGTCTGTGGCAATATGCCAAACGTGTGGGTGTCCTGGCCTTCAAATGCAAGAGGAGAATAAGTGTTACCTTTACAGCATAATACCTTGCTGTATTTTCATGTAGTTTAAGTGTCTGGTTTCCTTCCTTTCTCAGAGTTTGGGGCTTGGAAAGATACGCAAAGGTATAGGTGCTACAATGTATAGCAATAGCACTCCTCCCTAACCTACAATTATTTTCTAAGATGCGAAAGTGTCTGTGGCTGAATACTCGAACACAGCAAAACTATTTAGTCACAGAATGAAGATGGGTGAAATTTTGAAAAGCACAGGAGAGACTGTGAAAGATATTGCACAGACATCTCTCTGTGTTAAGGAAAAAAAAAGTATTTAGAGAGATATTTCCTGCAACAAACATGACTAATAAAGAAATAAAATAGTGAAAGAAAACAGTAAAACTGTCTATAATCATAACCACATTACCAAATTATGCAATAGTCAGAACTTATGGTTATCCCATTTTGGAGGGAAAACATCTGTTAATGCTTCTTTTTTTCTGTTTCTGAGCATCCATGTCTTCTTGCTGGGATCTGGCTTGGATTATTTCCAGAAGCTCGTTTATAGTTTCTGTTCCCTAAACACAGTGGTTTTGTTGTGGTCTTCCTCTGTTTTTTGAGGGTAGAGAGGACCATGTCTGTGTTTTCTATCCCAGTTTCTCTCCTCACAGCCAGGATTTCATCCAGAGAGCTGGGAAAACCAAATTCAGGCCATAGAAGAACAAGATCCTTTTCCCTAGATATGAACATTCTTGCTGTTCTCTGGCTCCTCTCAACAGAGCCTTAATCTTCTGTGTCAGCAAATGTAGCAAGAAGGATGACATTATTTTCTCACTAACTTGTTTTGACACCCTAAATATGGATTATTCTTTCTTTCCGTTGCAGAATTTGTGCACAGCTTCCCACAACAACTGTTTCATGTGCACCTACGCCTTCCCCAGTGGCAGAGTCCCTCAGCTGCAGAGCAGAGCAGACATCAGTTTGTGTCCACCCTCAGTTTGTTTATCACCATAGAACAACGGCAGCAGTAACAAACAAGGGGGAAAAAAAATCTCCACAGCAAAGGTGAGACACCTTGGCAACAGTAACAGAGAAAAGTAAAAATGAGTAAAAAACAGATATACTGCTGCGGCGTTTGAGCGTCAGAAACTAATTTAAGTCCTCTGAATGCAATTCCAGAGGTGCTACCACAGGACTGCTCAGATGCAGGGTCAGCCTTACAGAGGGAAGAAACAAAGGAGTTAAGTGGAAAGCAAAGTGCTTGTGAGCAACAAGACCTTTTCTGTTTCAAAGGAAAATTCCATGCTTTCCCTTCTGGTTGGCCTGCCGTAGCGGATATGCTTTTGGAGTACAGCATGTACACTGCATAAGCAACTACTGGCATTCATGGTTGGCTTCCAAATCAGCAGTGCTTAAAAATACCAACTTCAAACCCAGTTGCTTCTTCTATCCTGGGTTTTGTTATTGTTGTTTTTGTTGCTCTTGTTTTTATTTTAAAACAGTATTTGCTCTCTTTAAAAATAAATAAATAAATCTATCTAATTTTAACATTGTGAATATATTTCTATGTTCAATTAAAATGTTCTTCCTTCCCTTCTGATGTCAGTGGCAGCCAGTTTTCAGTTTCCTGTAAAGAAACAGAGCTATAGCTGACTTCAGGAACCAACACTTCTCCTGAAGACAGCAAACAGTGTCTCAGAGCCCACCCAGAGCAATGCCAGAAGGTATGCTTCATCTTGTACAAACACAGTAAGCATACAGTAAGCATGCACTGCTTTACAGCAGTGAAACCTGCTGTAAAGAATGTAACTAAATGACAAGAAAGGATCAGTCTGAGTATTTTGGGTTCATTTTGAGAAATCACCTCTCCTAATCAGCAAAATATTTACTGTTATCTGCGCTCACTTCCCAGATCCACATGTCTTGCTGGAATTAAATGACATGGCTACAGTTATCTGCAATATTATTTCAGTGTCTACACATGCTGGGGGCAGACAGAGACACTGAAGATAATTAGCAATGGAAACCTTCAGCGTGAATGAAGATGATTATTACTCAGAGCCAAGCAGCAGCTCAGTATGTCCTTGAACAATGTTAACAACATAGAAATGTTCAAGAACGGATTGGTCAGAGCAGCTGTGCTAGTATGAGGAAATTGCTCTCCCCAAAATTGTGGAGAGATGAAAACCCAGAGACAGGACAGCAGAAGGGCATAAAGCTCAAGGGAGTGATCTTCTCGCATTCTAAACTAGCTTCTCTATTTAGCTGTAATGTATGACAACATTCACATATACCACAGTTGCAGTTTAGTTAAGATGCACATAACCAAACAGGGAGGATGAAGTTTTTTTAGCCTTCGTGTCTACGTATAAATGTATCTCCACAAAAAAAAAAAAAAAAAAAAAGGTTAAATATTCAGATTGTCTTAGTCACTCAGTAATCTGAAGAGAAATTAAATATATATTTATAAAAAAAAAAAAAAAGGAAGAAAGAAAAAAAGAGATATCATGAGGAAAAGTGTGTTTCAAACAATCCAGGTTTTACTTTATGGGCACTTCAAAAAATGTGTATGCCACCTACTAGCAACAAAGAGAGTTCACAGCCTTGGTTATTTCCTCGGGCCTATATCTGTGTCTTACTTCATGTCAGCCATCCAATGATGCTTTCCCTCAACCAGTCTTTCTTGCAGAGGTGACCTCTTGCTAGTAAAATTGACTACATAACAGAAACCAAACCTGTCCTAGTATTTTCTCTTATGCATTTAAGAAGTAGTATCTCTCATGTAACTCCTCTGCTTTGTCACAAAACAATACGAAAAAAAAAAATACCGGCCTTATTTGTACAGATGATGTACAAAAATCTATCTCATTCCAGCCTGACCTTCATTTCAGCGAGGCCAGTGAATACTTGCTCATGAAAGTCCTCTCATCCTTTCTGGTTTGGGAAAATGTACTTCAATAGGAAACATGTCAGCTAAAACAATGTTAAATATGCTTTTGCTCTTACTTCTGGAAAGAAAAATCATGTTTCAAACTGTTTCTGCTTGTCAGAATTAGCACATGAACTGCCTGAAGAGAAGCATGAATAAAAATACTGTTCCCTCTTTTCTGTTCCCACTTGAAACTTCACTGCAACATGGTTTATATATAATATCTATATATGCTCTTTCTCACAACAGGGAAGAGCCTATAATGCCTTCTATTTAAATATTTAGGCAATAGTATATTGTTGATTCTGTAGTTACATGTGCTTGACTCTGGTAAGGTTGCTACTGAAACAAAACAGCTTAATACCTTTTATGCTGTATTGACTCAATGTGAAAGAACTATGTTCAAATAAATAATCTTTGAATCACGAGAAATTTGCAGGTTGTTTTGTCAAAGTCTTCATAATGTTTGTTTCAGGTTTTGTGAAGACACGCGAAAATGCTAAGAAATAATAAATAAAGTGCGAATTCATGAAAATACACAGAAAAAAAAGGAAAAAAATCATCAATGTTTTGTACTTCATTTGTAATAGTATTTTATCACTTTTCTACTATTCCCACCTTTCATCAGAAATTCTATGCTGTTGGAACCCAGGGTTTCTTCAGTTTTCTAGACTTAACAACTCTTCTCTCCAGAGATTTTCCCATTTTCTTTAGCATTTCTTCTTTCCCTTCCTGTCCAAAGCCCTTGTTGAAAGCCTTCAACAAATCAAATCCTTGACAGCAACTTCTTTTATCTTCATTTTACAAACCTGTCACCTATGTTTCTGTAGAATGATATTTTAAACTAGCCTAGCAGAGTGATTTATAAGCTTAGAGACTGCTTGATTTGACCTCTTTCACCTTGAAAGGACATGTAAAAGGAAACAGAGATTCATCTTCTGCCATTCCATGGGCTCCCAAGCTTCTTTTCATTGAGAACAGGACACGATCATTTATCCTGAGTGAAATATTGCTGGTTACACATGCTCTACTATCTCTATAATATATTATGTTTTAACTTACATTTTTCTCACAATCTAGTGATGTTAAATGCAGTAACAGGTAAAAGCCTCCAATGCCTTCATTTTTTCCTTCATCAGTGGCTTGCCAAAGCATCAATACTTGGTTGTGTCCTCTTCACATTTTATTTTGACACTTACATGGGCACATAAGCTAAAAACAAGAGAACTTGAATTTTTCTTTCTACTTGTTACCCTAGAAATTATATAGCGATACAGAGGGGGTGTTAGAATTTTTGAGCAAGCATATATTTAATAAAGTGTGGCATCAGAAGCAACAACAGTCATATGTAACCAGTCATGCTGAGTTAGTTTCAATGGAACAAATGAGAATTCAGTCTTAGGTGTTAATGTAATCTAACCAATCTAAAGTGTTAAACCATTTAACAAGGTTTGTGGTTTTAAGTACAGAGAGCTCGGCCTGCTCAGTCACATGGCAGCTGCACTAGAAATTCATGCCAAAGCTGGAAAGTATATTGATTAGTACTTCAAAAACAAAACACAAAGCATTTGAAAATTGAAATCAAGTGGTTAAACAAGACTAACTTAATCAAAATATGTCAGAGTTCCTTTGCTAGATGCAGGTTATTCATTTAGAATCCATTATGCTAGACAGAAGTCCTTAGCAACAAGAAAGGCTTAATTCTCTTACTCATCTTTCAGTTCAGAACTGTAGGAGTAAAGATTGATTTCCTGCTTGATAATAAATATAGACATGGAAGGAGAAAAGACAGAATAGTGGAAAGCAGAGGAGGTGTAGCTGTTGCTGAGCTTTTCGTAATGGAAAACACTTTGGAGAGGCAAGTCACCCTTGGTAACTGCCAAACTTGAGTCCAGTTCCCTTGCTGGTATAGTATATCCCCTGACTGGCCAAATTAGATCTCCTTCCACTCATCATTGCCCATTTTGCAGAGAAGGTCAAGTATTCTCATCTGAAGTTTAAAGCTGAGTGACAGAAAGGGAAAGATCAAAATAAACGATAATGAAGGAAAACAAAGAGACTCAGAGAACATGGAAAGGCAAGGCAGCATCACGCTTTTGTCATGTTGTGGTTTTGTTGGGAACAGATAGGTACAATGTTTGATGGGTTGTATTTGGCAAAAGCTGCGCAGTGGAGCCAAGAATCAATACATGGCCTTTTCTTATTAAGCCCTTCAGAAATCTCTTCTACCCTCTGCCTCTCAATTTATTTAGCTTTTATAGGTTTGGTGGGTGATGTGAGACTGAACAGACCACCTCTTCTTCATTTCATTCATATAATTTTGTCTACTGATTTCTCATTTCACCCTTCCCTTGTCTGTCATATGTCATCTTCGTACTACTATTGACTGTATAAAGAAGACATCTTTGAATGAGTGATTGTTGTCTCCATTTCTTCACTCTTCTTTCATCCTTAACTGTTACAGCTAATTGCAGTACTTTATGAACTTCTACCAGTTTCTCAGGTATTATTTCACAATTGCAACAGACACGTAGTCTCTAATTCTCACAAATGTATGGAGAAGTCAACAAGTAAGTAAGTAACAAACTATTTCATTTCAGCCAGTGATGCTTACTGGATTGTGAAATTCCATTAGAGCACTTAAATCCCCTACTAAGGCAAAAAGGAAACTAAGGATTCTGATCTAGCTACTACAGCCAAAAATTTTCTATATTCCAAGAACAAACTTCAGGATTTCCACTAACCACTGTAAAGTTCAAAACAATCTATCCAGCCCTTTAGGCTGGTGAGTCTTTCTCCATGGTAAACATGCCCAATGTTTCACAACATTCCCTCAGAGATGGCAGTTAGCCACCTGGCAGTCCGCCTTATGAAAGGTTTTCTTCATTTTAATTATAAAAATATCCTAACAAATGCCTCCCTTGCCTATCATGTTGCTTTGACAATGCAGTTCAATGTGATTTATGAAGGAGTAAATTAACACATTCCTACTATGGTCATTATAGATATAGTTGATTGGGCAGTATCAAGTGCCTGTTTTTTTTTGTTGGTTTTTTTTTTTTTTGCAGGTTAGGTACCAGAAGCATTCATTTGATCTGATTTACACTAATGACATTCAGTTATGCCACTCTTATAATATACCAACTTTTCAGTGCCAGCTATTTAATTTTGTAAAACTGTTACCCACTATTTATTAGTGATAGCATTTCAAGCCTGGAAAAGTCTTATATTTTGGGCACAGTGAACATCCTTGAGACAAACTTACATTAATATCTTGTATCTTGCAATTGGGCAGACTAGGAACACTCATGTAAAGTGTGTTAGCTGCTCAGCTGAGCTTTGCAGCTTCTCCCTTCTACAGACAGCAGAATTAAATACATATATCTCCTTCATATACAGAAAAATGGAGAGAACAAGGTCTGGAACTAGATCCAGAGCCTCTTGCTTCAATGCACGGTCAGTACATAGACCCAGATCAGTCCCTGCTATTGCCTGCATGAATTTTACTATTGACTTCAGCAGCTGTATGGCTGGTACTCTGTACACTAGGGGGTGATTGACGAGTTATTTAATTAACTAGTTTAAGCAGCATTAACAATAATCTCAGCAGTACCCAATGGATTTTCTGCTTTAAATATACTGTGCTCTTCCCTATTTATAGTAAACAACAGCAGTGGGATTCATCTGTCCAAATATAGATTCTGCATCGTAGGTGTCTGTATCAGAGTTAACTGACTGGGCTCCCCTTAGAGTTAAGAGAACAGGCTTTCTGAGGGCAGAGCTTCCCTCATCCCATTTCCGACGTCTAAAATAGATTAGACAAATCACCTTCATTTAGGAGATAGAGTAGAACAGCCTATTTCTGTCTATCCACTATCGAGGGAGCCTTGATAATTGGCAATGGTATAAAAGCCTACTGCATAGAGACGACAATACAGAGAGAAATGCTATGCCCTAAAGTAACACCAAGAAGCCCATGTCTGTCACACAGCACCTCTGTTTCTTCAGAGAAGCCATTCACCACTTTGCAGCCTTTGAATAATGTTAGTCTATCTCCTACTAGTTTAATCTGGAAGCAGGGCATATTTTAGAATGGTATTTCAGACCCACCCTTCTCGCTGGCTTTCACTCTTCTCCCCATACTTTCAACTCCATGGTCTCACTTTACTCACCAAGGAGGTAATGAGCTATTGAAATGAAACAGGGCTGCTGTGTAGCTGGTTGAGGAGATCATTGTTGAGCAATGCAACATGCTCTTATCCTTTGTCCCCAGAGGACTGAGCAAACGTTTTGTGAGGCAATCCCATTTATTGCTGATGCCAATGCCAGGAAATGAACAATCTGTGTTAGCTTTTGACTTTTAAAAACAATGGGCTGGATGCAGTGCCCTCTGAAGTTACCAGGCGTCTTGTTTCTCCTTTGTTTTCAAAGGCTCAGACTCAAGCTTAACACCAGGAGTTGATTCTTCTTTGTTAATACACTTAATAAGAAATAAAGTTAAAAGCAGGTGTAATTGTAGTTACAAGCAGATGATCTATACGGCAAAAGCAGAGAGTAATTTAAAAAAAAAAAAGAAAAGAAACAATAATCAACTTCCCTTTTTAAAAATTTTGCGTACTACCAGCAGGTGAGTGTTTTTATCTTATGTCATTGTTTAAGGTTTGCATAGGATATTTTTGGTGCCTGTATTAAAAAATCTAGTCAGAACAATTTTGTTGTATATTTCTTGCTATGCTTCTTAAGAGGAATTTCCCAAATAAAATGTATTGTCTATGATTCATTTGTGTAGCAGTTCTTCTCTATTTCGACAATTTTTTTTGTATCTATTGATGAAGTTTCTACCACTCATGTTCCTCTTTCCCCCATTTTCCCTCCCCCTGTGGATATCTAAGGAGCACACATGACACACAGTGACAGTGTATGTGTTGGGTATGATGCACCACGAGGTTTGTCACCTCACTTTATGTCTGCAGAAACTACCACATTCCAAAACCAATTACCAACACTTCTGAAACATTAGTTGCCCTCAAATATGTTTATGTAGTACAGCATTATTATCCTTACTTTAAAGGTGAGAAACTGAATCATAAAAGAAAATAATTGACTTATTCATGATCACATGGACCCAGAAATTGAGTCTTTCATGAGGCCATGTTCCTTTCTCTAAGAAGGAGAAGTTTATATCCCCAGTACTACCCTATGCATATACATTTCAATGTATGGCTTTGTTAATTGACAATGTTCCCTACATGTGATATGGATGACTTTGGAGAGACCCTAAACCACAGGATTTAGAACCAATTCAGCTGTTTCAATACTCATAATGCTACTGAGGTTGATTGCAAATATACAAGCATGCACTTTTATTGCAAATGACACTACTTCCCACTAGGACTTTGTCTGCTCCTGTCACAGAGCTCACACATACCACCACACATATTCTCTGTAGGTTATAGGCAAGTGGATGGGGATACATGGCAGTGATCACTCTTTCAAACAGCTGTCTTCTGTATGGAGACATTTATAACATCATTATAATTTAACTTCTTTCTTTTTATACCTTTATCATGACCTTGAGGGGTGATGGAGTACGCGCTCATCTAGTTTGCTGGTGACAGCAAATAGAAGGAAACAGTTGATGTGCTTCAGGGCAGGACTGGAGGAGCAAGTGACCTAGGCAGGCTGAAGGAACAGGTCAAATTCAGCCAGGAAAAGTTGAAAGTCCTGCACCTGAGAAGGAATAACCTTGGCAAAGATACATGCTGGACACGTACTAGCTGGGGGTCAATTCTGTTGAGAAAGACTTAGGAATCCCAGTGGGCAGCCAGCTGGGTATAAGCCAGCAACCTTCCTAACAGCAAGGACGACCAACCACATCCTGGACTGTTTCAGCAGAAGTACAGCCAGGGACGTGATACTTCAACTTTACTCAGTGCTTGTTAAACAGTATATAAAATAATGCATCAAGTTCTGGACTCTCCAGTACAAGAAAGCCACTGATACACTGGAGAAAATTCAGTACAGAGTGCTGAAGCACTTGACCTGGAGAAACAGGCTGAGAAGAGGGAGCTTGCTCAGTCTGGAGAAGAAACATCTTTCAAGGGACCTAAACAGCCTTCCAGTATCTACATGGAGGCAGCACCAGA
This sequence comes from Callipepla californica brunnescens, assembly GCA_023055505.1. NCBI lineage: Eukaryota > Metazoa > Chordata > Aves > Galliformes > Odontophoridae > Callipepla > Callipepla californica. Next base: position 75,065,982 of record JALIRH010000002.1, on the reverse strand, counting down.
CTTGACATGGCAGCACATAGTTGGAAACAATAGACATAAACTGAAACAAGAATGCTTTTGGGCAGATGTAAAGAAAATGCTTTCCCCCATGTAAAGCAGAAAAACCAGTTGGAAGAGAGGTTGTACAGTCCCCATTTTTCAAGCTTTTCAAGACCTGATCAGCCAAATTCTTTAGGAACCCGCCTTGAGCAGAAGTCAGGATTAGAGACCTCCTGAGGTTTCCCCCAATTTGAATTATCCTTTGATAACTTTGAAAGGAACTTGCCAGTTAATGATTTTGTCTGGGAAGCAAATATATGTATATATTTTCAAGCCACAAACTTCAGGAAGGAGTGTAAATGCATACTAAAGTCTTACAGCAGCCACATTAAGCATTCAGCACAGAGCAGTTATTTCCCTTATATAACAGCCTTTGCATTATTCCTATTTTTAATTCCTTTATTGTCACCAATCACCACTAGAACAAGAAGTAAGACAGAAGGACTATGGACTGCCATACTGCTTCTGATGGCTTTTGGATGTACTACAGAATGCACACAAAATTGCTTATGCTTATAGGGAGACATTCTGACCTCTGCCTCACTATAAAAACACGTGCTTTGCTTATGAGAAATCCCCACAAGTCTAAACTGATTGAAGTTGCTATAGTTCTACCTAATATTTCATGGCATGAAGTGTATGAGCGTGTACTGTGTGACACACATCGAGTCTGAAACACAGGAGGAATATCTGGTTGCCATTGAGTTATCGTGCAAGCACATACCAGCTGTGCAATAGAAGGGATGGCCTGAATATGGCTATTTATCCATGCTCACCTATCCAGGCTAGAGGCCTGGAGATCTTGTCCACATGATTATATTTCTCTTTTTCCTTTTGGACAGTAAAACAGAATAATTGACAGAAAAAGAGGGCAGGGCAATGTAGATGTAGAGCAGACCCAGAACAAATGTATGTGGTTTTCCTTTCCTTGATAGACCTTAAGTTTTTGAAGCATTTTTTGCTGCCCATGCTGAAGCAGTGATACTCCCTTCCTGTTAAGGATAAAAGTAAGTCACAGAATTACAGGTCTCATTTTCTGTCCTCTTAACTTCTGTGATGGCAGGGAGAAATAAAGGCCACATTAGCAGGATATCAGTACTGATTTCCCCACTGGTTTGTTTCCAAGTATCTTCTGTGTGAGGAAAATAGTTCCTCAGGGCAGGTGGGAATGACCACTGCAGAACAGAATGATTTCTAGGTCCCATAAGTAGACACTAGGTCTCACAGTGTGCCTTGATCCCTTTTGGGCGTTCAGCACAGCTTTCCCCCACTATTTACTCCTCAAAGTAAGAAGTGAAGTGATAATTCTGATGAGTGGTTTCCAGCTACTTTGACTTCTGTTTTTGTTTTTACTCAGGTCTTGTTTACAGTCTAGTTCCAAGAAGATTCTGTAAGCACTGGTGAGCCAGCAGTCTCGTCTCGTTCCAGAAGAACCAAAGAAATAAAACAGTAATAAAATGTGAAAGGAAGTTTTCACTGAGTTCTCTGAAATACTCAGCTTGTCTGGGTGGTTTTTTGTGCTGGCCTAACAAAACCGAACTGGGGTTGCATCAACTTAATTAAATAATAGCAAAAGCTATTAATCTAATCCTTAGATTTGGTTTACACCTATGTAACTCAAACCTCTTAGCAATAGCTACAAAGGGAGCTCAAGGGCATAAAAACTACCCAAGCTCCAGCCCACCACTCTCAGTTTAAATTAAAGGCCAAGAAAGCATGTGCTTCATGCCCTTAAACTTCACAGTAAAACAGGGAGAAACAAAGCAGTAGATATGCCTAAATTAACGAAAATCGCACCTGGTATGGATAGTCCTCAGGTCTTTGCCTTCATAAAACAAGCTGTAAAGGCCAAAAGCTTTTTTTTTTTTTTTTTTAATTTTGCAAGTCACCTTTAAGAGCAGAGGGAAAGTATCTCTTTGACAAGGCTGTATGAGCCCCTTGAGGCTTTTCCAGCACTTCATTTTAGTCATCTGGAACACCTTATTGATAGACAATCACCTCTTTCAGAAATCCCCATAGAAATTAACCCACTATTACTAGCACTGTAAATCCCTAGGGTGCAGTCTGGCCAATGCTTCTGTGTGCACTGACTCCTGACATGCATGACAGTGCCAGACTCATGGAGACCATCAGCTTTTTCTGAGTAACCAGCAAAAATAAATCACTTACTGACACTGTCAGTTTGCAGCTGCCAACATCTCTAATGGTAGGCTGGCCATTCCTCCCTCTTCCATTTGGCCATGGGGATCCTGAAAAGGGAACCTGTGGGAACACAGGAGGCATTACATTAGCTGAGGCAAGGGTTTATCTGACTGCTGCAGAAATAGGCTGAAAATTGTACGGTTTACTAAAAATCAACAAGTGATGGCTTCTGTTGTATTTCTGAGTGAATGAAGAGGGGACAAGGAGTCTTCCCTTTTTATACTCTTAAACACTGATTAATCCTCTTTGTTCTCCCGAGAGAATAAAAGTGGGGCTGGGAACTGCAGATTCTGGGACTGGCTCCAGTAAGAATATATTCTACACTTCCATCTGGTTATGTAGCCATTGCCTTTTTCACACAGGCCCTAGCAGGGCTCCCTGGAGGTACTCTGACCACCTTTTCTCATTGAAAGCTGATTATTGCTGTGGTTGTGGCAGCCTTTCTTAGCTTGCCACTGACTTTTACTGCTACCATGCTGGCTCAACAAAGCCAGCAGCCTGTGATCACATTGTATGACACTCTCTAAAAGCACAGTTGGCCAGGTGGCTGGGCTGAGGATGAATATGCCCTTCCTGGCCTGGCTGTGGGAGCTGGAGGGAATATTTGCCACAGCTGCTTGTCACTGCCCGCTTGCCAAATGCCACCGTTTTCTCAAATCTGCCCGAGGGAATCAGGACAGACCTCTGTGACACCCAAGTGCTCCTGATGTGCTGCCAGCTAAAAACAGCTACAATTGTAATGAATTCCTTCACAGCAGGCTGTGCCCTCTCTGATAATCAGGCAGCGAGTAAGATAACACACAGTTCTTTAAGGCTGGTTTTTATCTATTTTCCCCCCTCCCCTCTGTTTCCCTTCCCTTTCCCTTTCCCTTTCCCTTTCCCTTTCCCTTTCCCTTTCCCTTTCCCTTTCCCTTTCCCTTTCCCTTTCCCTTTCCCTTTCCCTTTCCCTTTCCCTTTCCCTTTCCCTTTCCCTTTCGTTCTTTTTCCTCTTTATCACTATTAGTTTCATAACTCCTGAGTTGAAAACACTATTATTTTTTCTTCTATTATGTTCTTTTACAGGGCCACACCTGTGATATTCTCTTAGGTATGATGGAGTTACTAAGGGATAAATGCAGTCAGAACTGGCCTCTGTACTCACTGTTTGCTTCTGATACATGACTGTTAAGAGACAGAGGTTTGTGCAGCTTACTGACCCTGACATCTTCTTCTATTTTTGTTTTTATTATTGTTGTGAGATGTGATATACGCATTGAAGTATCCTTGTTTCCACCAGGATCCTCACATTTCCTTTTTTTGCCAAATAATCCTCTCTTCAATGTATAACACCAATAAAGCCCCAGCAGCTTAAATTATTTGTACACTACATGTAAAACCACTGTTTGTTCTCTGATGAATACGTGCACTCTCCCTCAGAGCCTGGTGCACATATGTGCAAACAGGCACACATGGAGGCCCTTCCAGTGGAAAGAAACCATGTCTGTTCATAGAAATTTTCTGTTTACAGAATAGGCATCTTTAGGCTCAGTTATTACAACGCTCCATTATTTCTTTTGTTGCAGAATGGTAGGGTTGGCACAGAGACTTAGGTAAGCCTCATTAAGCAACTCTTGCAGTATGCATAATCATTGTGATGGCAGTTATAGGAGTGTTTATGATATTCTTACATGAATCGATTAAACATGGGACTTAAAATGACTCATCAGGATTCTGCAGCATTCACTTCCCATCTGCCTGACCTCCATTCCCTGCACAGGCATGCTGGATGTTCCCACAGCTATCTGAAGTCAGTATATAGCTGACAAGAACCCTGCAGGACTTAAATTCATCAAAGAGTGAGAGCATGGTTTAGGCTGCAAGGTTTGTTACACTTCTTTCAAAAACATACTCACAAATCATCTCTGCAAATGGCTCAGAGTATTGGCTCTGGAAGTACCAGCATTAGTTATTCATTGACACAGCTACCGAAAGGTTATGAGTCTTCACAACTCATTGGCTTTATCTACTCATAGAGGAATATCTCATATGAAGCTTCACCAACATCCAGCCCATCATTGCGTGTAATATCTCACACATAAACATGCACAAATATCCCTAACTATATGAAGTTGTCATCTCTGGGTGACAGTCACAAGTGCAGAGACGGTAGGAGGGGCAGCGCTGCCAGCTCGTTATGAACATGAAACATCCTTCACCTCATTGACCATCAAGGAAAATATTATTCAGCAGCCTACACAAGTGGTATGGCACATGCTATTTTCACAGCAGTCGGCTGCAGAAGCACTAATTCATTTCCTTCTCCTTCACTATCTGGAACATGAAAAGCAGTGATCCACTGGGAAGAGAAATAAAGCCAGATTCAGCTGAGCAAGGTCAAATCAAAGCACTGCAGGCTATGACTAAGTGCTGGAAAAAACAGTGGAAATGGGTAGCTGGCTGCAATTGTACAGTACAGCAGGTTCACAGCAGAAAGATCTAAAGGGAAACCATGTTCCCTGAACTGCAATGTAATTCAAAGAAAGTTGGGTATCTTAATATTTCCTAAAGAAAAGGGAACAAATTTTCCAGGAAATTCAATGAGTTATCTAATTTCTAGTAGTTTTAAGGTACAAAATACAGAATGTAACATGTTACCAAAATATGAATCACGGGAACAAAAAAATGCATGAGAAGATTGTATTCCACCATAGCACTGATAACAATTACTACTTCATTGCTAATCCACATTCCTACATTCATTAAAATCACTTGCCTTATAAATTATGTAAAAATTTATAAAGAGTAATCTATCACTAATATAGAAAAAAAGACCTTGAAAATAAAAGAGACTTTGGTGATTCCTATCAACTCTTTGTAATTCTCTGTCATAATTTTGAGAGTGCATGAACACAACATTTTTTATGTTTCCACTTCCTATTCTGTCATTCTTATTCTCTACCTGCACCATAGTAACACAGAAGATGCTAGAGACCTGTGTTCCACTTCAGGAGAAGCACAGGATGCTTATATTCCACACTGCTAATAGAAAACCTGACAAATCTTATTGCCTTTTATGATGATGTAATTGTATCAGTTGAGAAGGGAAGAACCACTTATGTCATTTATCTGGAATGCAGTCAGGCCTTTGACACTGTCCTCCATAAATCATTCTCTCCAAATTGGAAAGCTATGTATTTGATGGATAGACTGTTCAAATGGATGAAGAACTGGTTACGAGGTCATATCCGGAGAGTGGTGGCCAATGGCTCAATGTCCAGATGGAGACCATTGACAAGTGGTGTCCCCCAGGGGTCAGTACTGGGACTAATGCTCTTTAATGCCTTCATCAATGACATCAACAGTGGGATTGAGTGTGCCCTCAGCAAGTTTGCACGTAACACCAAGCTGTGTGATGTGGTCGACACACCTGAGGGTGTCAGAGGGACCTAGACAGATTTGAGCAGTGGGCCCAAGAGAACTTCATGAGGTTCAACAAAAGCAAATGCAAGGTCCAGCACATGGGATGTGGCAACCCCTGCTATCAGTACAAGCTGGATGGATGTAAAGATGAAGCACAGCCCTGCTGAAAAGGACTTGGGGGTACTGGTGGATGGCAAACTGGACATGAGCCAGCAATGTACCCTCATAGCCCAGAAACCCAACCATATCTTGGGCCGTATTAAAAGAAGTGTGTCCAGCAGGGTGAGGGAGGCAATCTTGCCCCTCTACTCTGTGCTGGTGAGGCCTCATCTGGAGTACTGTGCCCACATGTGGAATCCTTGGTACAGGAGAGACATGGACCTGTTGGAGAGAGTCTAGAGGAGAGCCACAAAACTGATTCAAGGAGTGGAGTACCTCCTCTATGAGAACAGACTGAGAGAGCTCTGGGCTCTTCAGCCTGGAAAAGAGAAGGCTCCAGGGAGACCTGACAGTAGACTTCAATATCTAAAGAGGGGCTATAATAAGAAGGGAACAGACTCTTTAGCAGGGTCTGTTGTGATAGGATAAGAGGAAACAGTTTCAAACTAAAAGAAGGGAGATTTAGACTGGATATAAGGAAGAAGTTTTTACAATAATGCTGGTGAGGCACTGGAACAGGCTGCCCAGAATGGTGGTGGATGCCTTGATCCTGGAGGCATCCAAGGTCAGGCTGGCCAGGACTCTGAGCTACGTGATCTAGCTGTAGGTGTTCTTGTTCACTGTAGAGTAGTTGAACTAGATGACCTTTAAAGATCCCTTCCTACTCAAACGATTATACAGTTCTACAGTTCAAAAACCCTCAGATTTGTCGAAAAGAAAAAAATAATTCAGAAAAACTGTAAAGAGCTTTTCAGTTGCATGAATTTACTCATCTGTCTGATAGCACAGGCCCCACATGCAGTTTTCCCAGCATAAATGAGGGATTAGCAAGGGGGTTATGGGAACTGATTATACAAGCACCCCTTGTATATGTGCATATATATGTGCAAAATATATGTACAACCAGAGACAAATTCAGGTTTTTTTTATTTATATATGAACTTGTGTTCTGGTACTTAAGAGGCTTCACACCATACATTGGTCATTTCTCACTTTTTCTTAACATGAGTATAACACCAGTAGTTATTTCAGTGACAGCAACCTCAGTTTAGGACAAAAAACACCTTGGACACTGCACACAAACTGTAAAAAAGCAAGTGACTTGAATGTTATATGCATCTTTCTAGAATGGTTATTGCATGAGAAAGTTAATAACAAAACAACATAGAGGCCGGACATTTCCTGACTCCCTGAGAAAGAAACACTCTGAAAATGTGTACAATATTCTCACTGGTATTTGCTGCAGCTATCAACCAAGGAAGAAACTACCTCCATGTTGTTATCAATATATTGTTTATATGGCTGTGCAACAGATTGCTGCTGTTTCCTTATTGCTGCTACTGCAGATTTCATCATGGTTTTCATGTGTATAAAAATACATTACATTGGAGATGAAAATTAATCATTAAATTTGAATTGCAGCAAGACAACACTTCCAAGTTTACAGTCACCCAAAAGTTCATTACAGGTATTTATTTCCCATGTGGTTGAAGCTCTCCTTCAATGAAGCTCTCCTTCATCTATGAACTATTTCAGAAAAACATGGAAAGTATGCAGGGCCACTTAGAACTGCTGCACTGTGAAGACATTATGAATGACAGTGTTTTGGCAGACATGAAGCCAACTGTTCTTCCCAAAGGAAGCAAAAATTGAAAGCATGCATTTTTCCTGGCCTCCCCATGTATAAGTAACAACTTCCTATGATGATTCAGTAGGTCTTACCTCATCGTCACTTGTTATTTATACTGAGAGCTTTTCAGAGGAAGGATTATTTTTCAATGTATATGTGTACAGCATCTGCCATGGCTACCAGCTCAGAACATGAAACTGCATTAATTCTTAGTCAACATTCCTTTCCTATAAAGTTTTCCCATGCTTCAATGGAGAAAAAAAGGGATAAGATAAGAGGTACATGAATTCCATCGACAGCTCCTGAGAAATCTGTGAAAATATTTCAAATGTTTCTTCAGCACACTGGTATTTCCATGCACAACTGTATATCAGCGGGTCAGGAACTGACTAATGATGAAGCAAAGTCTGCCTGAGTACTGTTGGCAAAGACTTTTAGGAATCTGCTAGTGATGAGTGCTCCCACCTTGGAAGCTTGGTCTAATAACAAAAAAGTCTTCTTCCTCTTCCCAGGGAAAACATTCCCTGTGTAAGTCAAGACTTGAAAACAAACCAGTCTGGCCAGTCTGTTCTTTTAACTAGGACAAAACAGCCACAAATGTAACCACCCTAGAGAATCATACAAATCAGACTGTTTCTAGCTGAGCTCACAAAGGTCTAAGTGAATGCTTCCAAAATGCCCTACGTCAGTTTGATATTTCAGCTGATGGCACAGAAACTCTAGCAGATACTTTTTACTCCTCACAGCAGAGCATAAAAACATAGCATTCTCCCTGGCCTCCATTATAAGAAACAGTTGATGAAAAAATTCCTAGGAACTCAGCAGGACCTAATCTTTCATGATTCTACAAGCCTCTGAAGGGCCCTTCAAAATTGGTTACAGCTTCAGAGAGAAGTGTCCAGGGAGCAAAATGCTGCAGTTCTGAGTAGCAGGACAGGCTTAGAACAGCAGTGAAGTGGAGCAGTGTGGACATATTGCATCATTAATAATAACACACGTGTTTTGCTGATCAGTCAATCCCACAGAACACAGACATCAAGTGGATTTCTAATTCCTCACAGTAGAGTTAGAGGTCACCTGCATTTCAAAGTGCCTCTTAAGTGAGAGATGTCTAACAAAAGAAAAGCAGAATAAATAGTGTATTATTAATGGGTGCACTCCACATTAGACTCCTCAATGTAGTCATCTACTGAAGCATTCTCCCATCATTTTGTACTGTATGTAGACAAGTCTTGCAAACATAAATACTGAGGTAGGGAGATATTGTAGATAAAATACAACTCACTTGTACTGTACTAAGGGAATAATATCATACAATAAATAGAACCTAATATATACTAGCACTGGCGAGAGAAATTTGCAACTGTGGAAAATGTTATGATTCCACAAATTTATGACATCTCTATACTGTAAAGTAAACCATGCCACACTCTACCATTTTATTAATTCCCAGTCCTTCTATTAAAATAGTGTTATACAGTTCTTCCACTACAGCAAGTTGTCTAAACCAGGTTCTAATGCCCAGTGGGATTCACAACAAAGACACAATACCAAAGGGATTTATAATTGCTCTGTTAATCTTAATAAAGTATTAACTTGCCTAAGTATGTCCATTTTGGTATTTAAAAAGTATATCTATCATAAAACAGACCAGAATGTGTAAATAAGGAAATCAGACAAAATGGAGTATTTTGCAAGCTGCTAAATAATGTAAAATATGTGCAAAAACCACAACTAAGAAGGGTGCAATTAATAAAAGAAAACATGTCATCCCCACAGCCTATCAGTGTCTTCTTTTTATTTAGGACAGACTTTTATACATCTAGATTGCAATGAATTTTGTGCCAGAGAGCCTGAGTCCTTTAAGACAGGAAGATTTGTAATGATTCTTATCTTTGTGTAAGGTTTCCTTCTGCTTTCCAGTTTCATATGGATACATTTCTATAAAGTGTTCAGTGCTTCATTCCCTTCCACAGTTAGCCTCTTAAAACAAGTTGGATCTAGTTTGCTTCTAATCAGCAACTATCTGTTGGTTTTTAGATTACGATTTCCTTTAAACACCAAAAGAAAGAGAATACATTATTTAGAATGAAGGGTTAGAGAGCTAAGGGAAAGTCTGTGATGGTAGCTAGTAAGCAATCTTCTTTATCTCAACCCACGTGTTTCTCTATCTTATTTTTTTCCCCTGTTCCATTGTGGAATGATATTGAGAGAGCAATTGGGTAGGTGTCTGGCAACTAGCCAAAGTCAGCCCACTGAATGAGAAACTTACATCCCTGATGATATGACAGGAAAAGAAGGAAGGGAAGGAAGGGAAGGAGGGAAGGGAAGGAAGGAAGGAAAGGAAGGAAGGAAGGGAAGTAAGGAAGGGAAGGAAGGGAAGGGAAAAAAGGAAGCTGGGAAACACAGAGGCAGTATGTTGAAATCAGTGTTTTTTGTACACAAAAATCTTGTCCCTACACACCAGTCTTTTCATTATCCCATACAGTAGAATTTCATGAATAAATCATCCACTGGGCCTTTTCAGAGGTTAATTTCTACCAACTTTACCTATGTTCACTATTCCCATTTAGTACTAGTCATAAAACTGGCAGAGTCTGGCCTTGTTCTAAAAACAACTACTTCTAGGAGTTGGCCATTAACATTAGTAGTAACATAACGCACAGGTAAAGTTAAGATGCATGGTAGAACAATAAACTCTTATGACAGAAAATAGAATACAGCATATTATTAAAGCCGAACATCAACCTTTGGAGCAATTGTCACAAGTTACATTCAGGTTCGGTATAGCCAAAGACTATTAAAAAAATGGCAGATCAATTTTTATAAACATCAAAGCAAATACTTATCCATTTTTTCATTTAAACTTGAGGTATTTAAGATAGTCCTGTGATCTTTTACTGGCGTAAATGTTCACAAGGAACCAGTTTCAAAGTGCTGAGTCCAGTGTAACATTGGGAGTGGAATTTTAAATTTATGATTGCTGAAATGCTTCCATATTCATTAAATTATAGAAAGAAAACAATTGCATGGGACTTATTTAATCAATCTGTACTCAGATAAGAAAATATCCCTGGGCAACTGTTTGCTCTCCAGCCACACAGTCAAAGGTATCTGCACGAATGTTCATCAAATACTCTGGAATAATGGGAACAATCAGTGAAATCACAGGCTACTCACAGGCAGCCATCAACCAGAAAGAAAGACTAAATTTCTTGTCACTGTTGGTGATCACCAGGAAAACACATTTGGATAGCAAGGCAAAAATGTACCATGATGCAATTGATTATGGACATTAAAGGCAAAAAGATGTAGTTAAGAAAAGTAATTAAGAGAAGAAAAAGAAGCTGTCAGAGCCCTGACTTCTACACCATAGTTTGCATCATGTTGGTATGACATTTATAGTAATGACTGAAAGTAAGTGTATTGTGACCTTTACTCATCAGCTAACAGTAGAATAACAAGCACTATTAAGGACAGCAGAGTTATAATTCAATTGTTTACAGATCAAAAATAAGGTAGTCATAATATGAAAGGCCATTTATTTCAAAAGAAAAGATCTGAATTTCTTTATTGCTGTTCTTTTCCGTCCTTTACTAATACTTAGAAATTGAAATGTTGTCACTGTGTTGTAGGAGTATGAAATTTTTCTTGGATAAAGCAGAAAGACAGTTCAGCCAGAAATATTTTTTTAATTCAACAGACCTTAATATTAATTCTCTATGGTTGACTGTATTATCAGTGAAAAAATTACTGAATACTGGATAAATGCAAGGCAATATTAACAATCCTCAACCAGTCTGAGGGCATATGCTGACTGTAGTATTAACATCTCTTTCTCTGTGATGTTCTTCTGCTGGTATACTGAAGAACCTACGTATTCCAATGGTTCTGAAGCAACAGAAAATTTGTAATTGGAAAAATCAAGCACTCTATTATGTGCTGTGATTTCATAAGAACTGCAACAGTGTAAAACTGGAAAAAAAAATGGTGAACAAGATTCTGCATTTTACTTAGGAGCATTGAAAACAGCTACTCTAATTCCCTGATGGTAATTCTAAGGTAGAGTTCTGAGGATGCATTAGACAAACACACAGTCAAATTATGTTAGAGGACATTTGATGTTAAATTAATATTATTGTATGTATGGATTATCTCCTTCAAAACTCACAGACACAAACAGTCTACAGGTTTGAATCTTCATTCATTTTCTCCAGAAATGTCTGCAGAGTTTCCCTCAACAATATGACTATAGTGCCAAACACAACCTTTTAACTGCTCATCATTTATAATTTATTCTTTAACTCCTAGCATTGCCTCCAAAGGATGTCTTAGGTTATTAAGTGAACAATGTAACTGTACTGAAGGATTCTAAAAGAAATAGCAGGAGACAATTGTCACCATGGTATCAAACTGTACCTTCTTTTCCTTGAAAAGAAACATTAAGATTGTGCAGAAGAGGTGGGAGGGGTAGAGTAACAGTGTATTATCCAACATCTTGAACTGAAATTAAGGAAATTTTTTGAGAATGAAGGACTCGAAGAGAAATCTAAAAAGCTATCTAGTAAGTTACTTACTTTTAAAGTAAGTATAAGTTATTCAGGTCTGATCTAAAGTAAAAAGTTAGGAACTTGATTTGTGCAGTCATATATTTCCCCTGTCCTAAGTCTCCAGGCTTTCTTCTGGGACTTAAATCAATTTATCTTGAAGGGTGTTAGCTCTAAAAAGGTGTATTTTTAAAGAACATACTCATTTGGTCAGGGAGTCTTTGATCTCTTGTTGAAAGGGCTTTGAACAAGTGAAATGCTAGGCCTAATGTGGAACACTGGATAACTTTATCATTGGAAATACTGAAACTATGAAGGGAACATCCAATATTGCATTAATAAAAAGTGCTACTTCAGTATTTCTCTTAACAGTAAAAATAAACGAGCTGTAAGATATTAAAAACTTGAAACTGCATTTAGATACATGTACGCCAATTATTGTGTCTTTACCACATAGAGAAAATCATCTTGTGTGACAATGGTCAGAATCATAGGAACATAAAAGGTGTATTACTGCAGTATGTCAAGCAGCAGTCCCACAAAGAGAGTAATGCAGGGAGGGGTTACTGCAGAATTAAGTCCAATAATGAAATGGAAAAAATACAAAAGCAGATAAAAGTGGATAATTCAGTAATAATAAACAGGCTGCAAGTTTCACTGATGCAGTGTTTTTTAGAGATGAACTCATGAACTGAGAGTCTGGTATATGACCACAGAATCACAGAATCATACATAGGTCACTCTGCAAGTAATGCCTCCTAGTCATTCCCATGGAAACTACAACAGATACAAAGAGTGCAATAACACAGTTTTATAGAGCAAATTCTCAGCTACAGAAGTATAGTCACCACCAGTTGCTATGAATTTTTGCCACTGACAGAAAAGAGTCTGTATGCCATGCTCATAAAAATCTGCTTGACTATTCAAAATGTTGTCTTTCATCGTATTGTTGCCACCACTGAAACACACCATTTGCCACCTCACTGTGCTCACATCTATTCTTTGGTCAACAGAAATGTTCAGCAAGTGTCAGTGAATGACAGTGGGTGCAATTTTTCTGCATGAAGGAATGAAGTGACACACTTCTGCTTGGTGGTAGGTTGGACTGGATGATCCTGTAGATCTTTTCCAACCCACAGCAACAAAATATAACGGAATCTCTCCTCCAATACCACCAACATCTGCTGCAGGCCAAGATAATGAAATAAGAGGCATTACAGCCCTCATAGAATGTTTTAGGTTGAAAGAGACTTTAAGGCCCACCCAGTTTCAAACCCCAGCCATGGACAGCATCTGCCATCCACTAGCTTGGGCTAGATCGGGAAGACTTTCTTCCTAACATCTAACCTAAATCCTCCCTTTTTTAGTTTAAAGCCACTCCTCCTTGTCCTATCACTGTCAGACTGTATAAAAAATTCACTCTCCTATTCATATGCTTCCCTTAAGTACCAGAAGGCTGTAATTAGGTCTCCTCAGCTTCTCCTACAGGCTGAAGAAGCCCAACTTCCTCAGTCTCTCTTTATAAGAGAGGTGCTTTAGTCCTCTGATTATCTTGGTGGCCCTCCTCTGGACCCAATCCAGTAACTCCACATCTTTCTAGTGCTGGAGGTCCAAACTTGGACACAGTAGTACAAATGCGGACTCACAGGGGCTGAGCAGAGTGACAATCACATCCTTCACCCTGCTGGCCATCCTTCTTTTGATGCAGCCCAGAGCTACAAGAGCACATGGTTGGCTCATGTCCAGCTTTTCATCCTCTAAGACCCCCAACTCCTTCTCTGTGGGGCTACTCAATTAAATTGTTCTCCCAGTCTGTACACATACCTGGGATTACAGTACTCTGCATTTGGGCTTGTTGAATAGCATTCAGTTCACATGGATCCACTTTTCAAGCTAGTTCTTTCCTTCTATTGTGTCATCTAAAACACTCAGCTTTGTGTCATTGGCAAACTTGCTGAGGGTGCACTTGATCCTATTGTTTCTTTCATTGATAAAGATATTGAAGAGCACCAGTCCCTAGATTGACCCCTGGGGAATAACACTTGTGTCCAGTCTCCACCTGGACACTGATACACTGTGCACAACCCTCTGACTATAACCATCCAACCAATAATAATACTTGGAACTGATTTTGTTTTGTGACTTCTCACATGACCATTTCATGTGGCTTGATAAAATGAGTAGATACTTTATAAAACTGAGGCAAAACACTGCAAAGTATTTCGAATAATGGAGAGAGGAGCATCCTGAAAAAGAAAGAGAGTTCTCTCCTGACAGAGTTTATAATAGAAATTGATTTTCTCTACATTGAAATAGCTGCTGAAGGAGTAAATAATTGTGGTGAAAATTCGAAAAGGAAAGAATTCAGACCTTCAAAATTTCTGATTTTTATTTTCAGTTATGATTAGGACAGAATTCCAAACCAGTTCTGAGTGACCAGAGATGATAATCTCAGTTCAGTCAAAACTGATTTTTAATGTTCCACCTCTGGTCAGCAACAGGTGATACCAGTTTACCTCAATCCCATCCTTCAGGACAAGGTGAGGCTGATCTGTGAGATACCTGTCTATGGAGGGAGCTTAAACGAGCAGGTCAGACTAGGTGCATTCCTAGCTTTTCAGCTGCTAAAAGCAGAGAAAACTGTCTCGTGTTAATAATGCTTCAACTGTTCCGGTTGTGAAAATCACCTTCTATTTCAGCCTCTCACAGACTGTTTGGAGTGCTAAGATAAAACCTTCATACTTTAAAAAGAAAAGTAATACTGATTTGATGATCTGTTAAAGGTGATTTAAGTATGTGATGTATGGTATAATCATTGTCATTTAGGTTTTTCCCTCTTCATTAATTTATTTTTAATCAAACTAGTTTACAAAGATTCAAGATGGATTTGAAATAGCCAAAATCAAGCTGGATGTTCTTAAACAGTGATTTCCCACCTTGGCAACACAATCTTTCTAAAATGCTAATATCTTTAATTTTGGGGTCAGACCTATATCTGACACAAGACTGTATAATAAGACCTTTTCTGCTTCAGAGCTCTGGAAGAGTGTCTGATGAAGATCTCTGTATGTATGATTTTCACAAATGGTTGATTTTAACCATGTTATTTTAAAAATAATTGAAAATATTCTTTATTAGTGCTAAAAGGATAATTTTGAAATTTTCCTCAGTTCTCACTAGCATCAGTAGTGTAATATTTAGCATTTAAAGTGTCTGAATGTCAGTGCAGCTTAATAGCTATCTTCACAGGCTCCTTATTTCAATGGATCTTTACATCATGGAAAGATGGTAAAGCTCCCGCATTTGCCAAGTGGTGTTTCAAGTGAACTGACTGACATTTTAAAGCAAAGTACTGCATCTCCTACAGAGGAGCCATTTGCTTTTAGTGCAGTGAATTGCAGTGTTTCCCTTTGAGCTAACAGCAAATGAGGTCTGTATTATTGAACTCCTATTGGACTTTTTACTTTAGCAGATAAGTTGTCCTATGACTTCAAGATCTGACAGTAGACCTCAGCCAGTGGAAATACAGTTCTGCAAGAAGCAAAGATCTCCCTCTAACTACTTTCAGGTTAAAAATCAGCTCCCTGACCAGATCACCCAGACAAATGCAAAGAAAAGTAGTGGAACTGGAAGAGGTACTGAAGTTTTACCAAAAAGTTTTATTAACAACCTATTAAATTGCTCTACAACAGAATAATCCAACTGACTGGTACACAATGAGCAAGCATCTGGAATGTGTCCTGTTTAAAATATTCATGAGGAAAGAATGTGTCTCCAATTCATGTAATTCGACAGGCAAAATTTATTGCCAGTACCTGGAAAAACCACACATTTAGTAAATGCTGCTTAAATTTTAGTAAGGTCTCGAGGATTTGATGCCTCCAGTATTTCTCAGTATTCGTCTGTTGCTTGTTGAATCAGGTGCATAGTACATCTTCAGAATCCCTGACTACACAGTGCTGGCACCCTGGACATGAGAAAAACCACACAAAAGATCCTGTAATGGGGCATGGAATTGAGAAGTCTTAATATAAAGGAACAGCTATTTGGTGAACCAAAGAGAAAGTCTTCCTGATCAGCAGCCAAATGCCTAGTTTGCAAGATGACAGACATCCATTCTCTCCCAAATTCAAACTTTCACTTCAGATAGTGCATTTCTCTCCAAACATCCTATTTTTATGCCATGTGGAATTAGATCAAACCTTGCAACTCTTGTGGCTGAAGCATCTACTTTTGTAAACTCATCAACGCTTGTCAAGGTTTCTAGGTGTATAAACAAGATTCTGTATTATAAGATTATCCCTGCTTCATTTCAACCCTTAATATATTTTCCCTTATTCTAGATACAATCACTTCGTCTTCTAGGCATTTACTGTGAATCCAAGGCAACTACACCAATTTTCTAAAATAGCCAAGAACCTCTCATCAATTCAAGTGTGTCTGCCAGTTATATGACATTATTTGCACAAGCTAAGAAGCTTAGCTCTCTATCAGAAAGCCTTAAAAGACAACAAAAAAGTTTTATGAGCCAGATCCAGCCTGTCAGAACAATCTTAATCTAGCAGTTTGTTGCCTCCTACCCACTTATCTTTGGTCCTTCAGACACAGTTTGTGAGTAAGATAAAAGTTAGATATTGTGGGTGTGTTACTTTCTGACATCTTTCAAATGGCAGTTGTTCTTCTGAAACTTAAGTGACTAGAGTATAGGTGCCATACAAGCTTTTTCACATCACATGATTTGTATGACCAGTGAAAAAAGCATAAAAGAACACTGGGGGAAATGGTTAGGGACTATTTGTAGCTCCAGTCTAGGTTCCCTTGGGGAACGGATTCACGGGGGTATCTCACATCACTGATGTCACTTCACAGACACATTTAAGGCTTTGAGGTATGCGGTCCTAAGATGAAATAAAGCATTTTCCAGTGGCATAGTTAACAACACTGATTAGCCAGTGTTAAACGCTGGACTTGATCATGGCTGGTTCAAGAGCTGTGAAGAATAGCAGATCTGTGGCTTTTTCTGCTCCATGAGACTTTGAAATGAACCAATTGCTCAGTTGTCTATCAGTTCTTATGAGACTGCAGGATGCTTTAAACACACTAATTTTAATATTATTTTCACCTCAACTACAATCTTGATTAGTCTGATTCAGTCATTTTTCATCATGGGCCCTCTTGAGATGATTTAAATGTTATTATAAAATCAATGAAAAAAAAATGATTAAAAAAAAAAAAGCCGTAAATAATAATTAAAAATAAATATATTTTTTTTCCATTTTAGAAAATGAATATTGAATCATTATAATTTTGGCCAGACTATGCTGCACTGTTTTTTACCTTTATTTTAAAAGTGACCTTACTCTGTTCACAAGTATTACTAAAAGGTATTTTTCCAGAATTGGCAATAAATTTTATCTACATAATCATTGGATTGGCATGACATTCTTTCCTTGTGAATACTTTTTGAATACAGTGCATTCCAGATGTGTTTTCCACTTGCTTCTGTTCACCTTAACATTTTGCATTTCTGTAGCTTTTGCATTTCTATTTCCCTCTCCATTTGCTTTTTCTATTGATGAAGATTCTGTGCTGAGATTCACTGCCCAGAGAGCCAAACCATCCTGCTTTGCAGGTAGTCCTGTCCCTGCAGAACACTCAAAATGCACGCATCATCAACTACAGGGAATACACAATTTCAGAACGACCTGCTCAATAGGCAGCACCTCTTATAGGATTCATCAGTGCATTGTGAGACATAGCAATCTAACATAGCCAGTAGTACTGGCTCAGTTTCTTTTCCCTTACTATTCAACTGCCAAGTAAATTGTTTTTTGCTGTTGCTCTTTTTCTTTTTTCTAGATTGTTTGAGGTATACTCTAGTTGATGAGTTTCTTTCTCCACAAATCTTTGTTTGTACTGTCTTTGTGATGTCTTAACTGCTTTGATCACACTCTTACTTTGCCAGCAGATTTGGCCTGTTTATGCTTTTCTTGTAACATTCTATTTTGTTGCTTGTCCAGCTTGTCTTTGTTTGTTTATGACTTCCAATAACTTCCTCTAAATTATTTGGCATCACTTTCTCAAATACATACAAGCTATGTATTCCCATTCCTTTCTCATACAAACTGTAGTGATATTTCTTCATCCTCCCAAAGTAATGGCCTGAAATGCACTCTCAGCTTTACCTCGCATATCTCCTTTCCAAGATATCTTTGCATTTATAAAGAATCAAAGAGAAAGTGACACCTAATCATTTTCCTCAGCTATATCTCACTCTTTCCCATAATATAATATAAGGCCAGTCAGTCTCACTTTCATCTTTGGAAAAGTGATGGAACACCTTATTCTGGATGTTGTCTCCAAACAAATGGAAGAGAAGAAAGTTATGAAGAGTAGTCAACATTGGTTCACCAAGGGGAAATCATGCTTGACCAATTTTTTAGCCTTTTATGATGTCACTACCAGCTGGGCAAATGAGAGGAGAGCAGTGGATGTTGTCAGTCTTGACAACACTGCAAGGCTTTTGACACTGCCTTCCATAACATCATTGTAAATAGGCTTAGGAAGCATGGGACAGATGAGTGGACAGGGAGGTGGACTGAAAACTGACTTCCTGATGGAGCTTAGAGGACTGTGATCAGTGGCACAGAGTCTAGTTGTAGGTCTGTAGTTAGCAGTGCTCCCCGGGGGTTGGTACTGGGTCTAGTCTTGTTTAATATCTTCATCAGTAACTTGGATGAAGGAACAGAATGTACCCTCAGCAAGTTTGATGATGATACAAAGCTGAGAGGAGTGGCTGACACAAAAGACTGTGCTGTCATTCAGTGGGACCTGGATAGGGTGGAAAGTTAAGTGAGGAGGAATCTCACGAGGTTCTACAAGGGTAAGCGTAGAGTTCTACAGCTATTGAGGAATAACCGTGTGCATCAGTACAGGTTAGGGGCTAACCTGTGGGAAGGAGCTCTGCAGAGAAAGACCTAGGTGTCCTGGTGGCCAACAGGTTGGCCATGAGCCAGCAGTGTGCCCCTGTGGCCTAGAAAGTCAGTCACAGAATCACAGAAACATAGAATTGCTCAGGTTGAAAAAGACCTTCAAGATCATAACATCCAACCACAATAGGTCAAAGGTGCATTTAAAAGAACGCTGCCAGTAGGTCAAGGGAGGTAATCTTCCCCATCTACCCTGCCCTGTTGAAGCTACTGTGTCTAGTTCTGGGCTCTCCAGTTCAAGAAAGACATGGAAATTTTAGAGAGTCCAGCAGAGAGCCACAAAGATGATGAGGGGCCTGAAGCAACTCCCTTATGAGGTAAGGCTAAGAGACCTGTGACTGTACAGTCTGGAGAAGATAAGACTGAAAGGAGATCTTATAACTGTCTATGGGGCAGGAGTCAAGTAGATGGGGCAAGGCTCTTTTCAGTGATGTGCAAAAATAGGACAAGGGGCAATGGGCACAAACTGGAACACAGGAAGACATGAGGAAAAACTTACTTTGAGGGATGACAGAGCACTGGAAGCAGCTACCCAGAGAGGCTGCAGAGTCTCCTCCTCTGGAGATACTGAATACCTGCCTGGATGCTTTCCTGTGTAATCTACTCTAGGGAACCTGCTTTAGCAAGGGGACTGGACTAGATGGTCTTCAGAGGTCCTTTCCAACATCTATGATACTGTGATTCTGTGATAACATATCATAACATGCCAACAGTTCCCACTCACAACCATACTCTGCATTTCTATAGATGACAGCATCACAACATGGTTGTCTGTATCTTTGGCTGAAAAGAATGTTTAATGTTCAACTGATCATTTTGTGAACATCATATGATTTCATACATTTTTCTATGTAAGAAGGAGGCAAATAGACATTACTCGTGGCTGTCATGACTTAGTTATTAATTTACTTTTTATTTGTGAATTCATCCTTCATATTCATACAATCAATAATCAGATTTTTGAATCTTGCCTAGAATGTGGTTTCATGGATTCTTTTTCTCTGCCTCTTTTACTGCTTTGGTTAGTGTTTGCAAGACCACAATATATCTATGCACAGTTCAGTGTACTGGTAGTAAACACTATGCCAGTCACCCTAAATAACAATTTCTGGTGGATCACTGAAGAAATTACAGTGTTGCCTATCCTACAGCTATAGTATTGATACGCTTTTCTTTTTTTGTTCAAAATTTCATCTTGCAAATGTTGTTCTGTTTCCACTCTGATTCACTCCAGAGCAAATCAGGAAATGTCAAAATCTCAAAAGAGAAAAGAAATAGAGGGCTTTGACCACATCCAGTAAGTCACTGACACAGACACATTGCCTCTGTCTGAACTAAGTGGAATTGTGTCAGAACACATGTTGTAGTCTTGATCTCTCTGTTTTCTGCACAGGAGACTTAGTTGTTAGTCACATTATCTTCCCATTGCCACTGGGAAATCAATATTTGGAAAGTCTGGTTTCTGAATAGACGTTACACTTTAGAGTGAGACTGGGGTGCAGTCAATGCATTTACCTGGATTTGAGATTTATTATGTGCTCCAGCCCAGATTTTTCTGGAAAAAAAAGTGTGTGCGTTTGGGGGGGAGGCGGGGAGGGGGAGGGAAGGGAGACTTCTGTCATCCACAGTTGTTTTTTTTTATATATTTTGCAGCATTCACATGAGGGCATTGGCAACTCTCAGTTGTTTATGCATGGTGCCATCAACCAAGTGGAGCTCTTTGGGGAATAAGATATTGAGCAGACTGAAGCAAGAATGACAGCAAGGGGTATTTGAGGAGCTATAAAACACTTAAACAGCAGAGAGTAGGGAGTTATATATGAATCTGCACGAGTTTGTATTCAATCTAAGGATATGATTCTTCTCTCACCTCAGTGAAAGTGTTAAGAAACCACTAAGGAGCTAACAGTGTATAAACAGAGTGAGATGAAAAACCGAGCAGGAGGTATTTTCTAGTTCATAGATCCTGATAATCAAATCCACAGTATTACAGCATGACAAGTCCATTCAATTCAGCAGATCAGCATGAATGAAATGGAGAATCAAATCTAGTAGTAAGCAGGCAATCACCCTAAAAACCATTGAGAGCAAACTCCATTCTCATTGAGGACAGTGAAAATCAAGCAGAAATGAATGGATTTCAGAGCAGAACTTGGCTGTAAGTAGTTGACACAATAAATAAGAGACAGTGAGTCATTCTTGTCTCCCAAATGCCATTCTGCATGTGGAGAAACAGCACGTGAGCCAGAGCTGCTGAAAAAGGACATGGTATCTCAAGCTTACTGAAATGTAACACTTTATCTCAATCTGATGTGTTCAGCAGTATTAATAAGAAGAGAAAATGAAGTTGCTTTCTTTCAGGACTGTTAAAAACTTTTTCATTGCCACAGAACCCAAGACAAAGCACCCAGGCCAAAGCTATGAGGACTCTGTTGCTGCTGTTTTTGTTAGAAAATTGGTAAGCTAAGAAATGCTGCCTAAAAAAAATGCTTCCACTGTGTCTGAAAAGAAGATCAAGGAGTAAATCTAACAAAATGCTATTGCTGCTGGAGAGTTCGTTAACTAGTAGACTGCCCTAGAGAATACTCAGTTTTTCAAGTCTATAATAACTGATCAATATTATGCACAGATTATCTTCAAGATAGTCTGGAAAGAATTATTTTTGGAGAAGAGTGAGTCCAGCCATCCAAAATATTCATTACTATTTACTGAGATTGGGAAATAATAATTTAGGAACTTATTCATGGTTACTGATGCCTCAGTATTGCCTATTCTTGTAAATGACTGTTAGAACTATAAGGCAGTCCAACAGAGACATGTGGCAAACATTCCAAATCTCATGCTTAGGCTACTTGCCATGTGCAGGGGAAATGCATCTTATAAACAATCATATGAACTGCATTTTTCTTGCACAGCTTGACATGTAATAATATAATTCAGCCACAGGGTAATGGTAGCTCTGTGAAAGAAAAAAGAAGGCTAATTATGATCTACAGTGCTGGAGAGCAACATCAGCTGTTTTGCACTTTGCTGGTGAATGCTCCATCATGAATGTACCCACTTACAAAGAGCAAGACCAAGCTGAAATCTGGTTTTGTTCATAAGGTATGCTTGGGATGACCACAGTGGTGAGTAAATTTAGAGTTGTACAAGACCACCAAGCCTAGGTAGAAGAGGTGTTATCTTGCTCACCTGTGAACAAACTGGAAAGCAAGAAGCAGTGCCAGCTTAGAAGGAATAGGATGTGGGCATGCTGTCTTCAGAGACAAATTCCAGTAAATAGCATTTCAGAAGGAAAGTCCTGGGCAGATTTTATCTTTATTTCTTTCTATTAAGAAGTATCTGTAATTTGAAACAAGCCCCTTTATTATGTATTAATTTTATCATGCAACAAACACTGCTGTTTCCATACTTGTTGCCAAAGGATCTTCCATAACATATTTTATGACTTCCACTTGAAGTCTCCCTCACTGCACTTTTCTGTCAAACAACAATTTGTCTTCAGACTTAGGGTGGAAGTATTACGTAATATAACTACACAAGGAAAAGATAGCTTCCATTCTTTTTTTCAGGCAACCCTCCTGTGATGTCAGTGCAAACCACATCACTGATTGAAAGCAGGCTCTCAAATCAGGCTGTTCTCTCTTAAGTACCACATGCAGGTGAAATTATTACAACTTTATCGATTTATCATGACAGCTAAGGGACTAGAAAAAAAATATTTTTCTCTGGCCTCGCTTTCTGAAAATATACATAACAGAATCTGGGAGCACTGGGGATGATTTGCTTCATACAGCAGTAAAGCCCAGGGTAGTCTCAGCTAATATACTCAGACTGGAGACTTCTACTATTAGAATGATACATTTGTGCTAGTAAACTAAATTTTTAAAAATAATTTTGCTGGACAGTTTTCACAAAATCAACTCAATCTAACTTTACAAGAATGAACAGTTTTGAAAGACTGATCTTCAGAGATTATGTTTCACTATAAATAATCATCCTGAACTTTTTCTGCCTTCTATGACCTTGGCAATGAATACAATGACAGTGAGAATTCTTCCATGACAGTTTTATATTTTATGGTCCATAAGGCAGATTTCCGTAGTTAATCACATGAAAAGCAATGGATCACACAGGCTGCAAATCCAAATTATTTGGCAAAAGTCAGAACAAAGAGTATGTTGATTTCTGTATTGGACAGTAACCAAAATAATTTCATCTGAGGCAAGGAAGCATGGGAGTAAGTGTAGATCTTTATTTTCCCTAGTTTGGGTATTTTTTCCTCTAATTTTGTAATTAACATCTCTGCTCTTCTCACAACAAAATCAGTGACTGACCCTTGATAGCAGCACCCGAAGATAACTGCTTCTTCAAGGCAAGACAGTACTCTTAACGTCTGTGAGAAGAGTCTCAGCAGGATCAAGAGTCAAGCATTCACGTCTTCCACATATTAATTTGGTTAGCTTACACTAAGAGTTTATGAATTAATTATTATGAAAAACTAATTCTGATCTTGATTGATTTACCTAACAAATCAAGTTCCTATTAGCAGGATAAATGATACTCCTATTGAGATATGGCAATAAATTAATAAATTCAGAAAGAATTGTTGTTCTTAGTGGATCAGTACAAGCAATTGACTTTACCTTGCATTTATATTTACAAATTCCAAAAGTAAAGTAACAAGGGACATTATAGCATCAAGTGTCTTAAAATTTAGTAGCAGAGCTCATCTTTATTTCCAGGGTATTTGCAAAGTTAATCATAATGATTACACATATTGTCCTTGTTCTTGTGGGAGTTTTCTCACCGGTTTCATGGGAGATGATGGCTAAATGAAGAATACTCAGCTGGATGTTCGGAATTTGAACTTTATGCTTGTTTAAAATAGCACATACAACTCATATGCTCTGCCTAGGGCCTAGAATTAAGGTTATGAATATACATTATTAATACTTAACATAAAATGTTGACAAAAACCTGGAAATTTTAAGCATAATATTTGTGAAGTGTCGAGCACTTAAGATCTTGCTGTATACATTAATTCTGCATTGAAAAAAAATCCCACTCCATCCTATTGAAGACAACTGGAATTACACAACTTTAAATTGTTACACAATTTTGGTCTGTGAGTATATCTAATTATCCTGCTCATATCTTATTTATCTTTAATCTGTCTGTTAGGAGCAGTAGTTAAGAGACACTAAAGGTGGATTCCAAAGCCCTTAATTTGGAAGCTACATGGATACTTAAGTGGCTTAGGACCCAATTACAGTTTTTGTTTAAGAATTTACATTGCATTACTACTAATGTTATGTTTTAATTCTACAGAGAAAAACAGCTTTCTTGGACTAAGTCAATTCCTTTTTGTGTTTGCAAAGTCACCCTGACAGTGAAGGGGACTACACATGAGAAGTAGGTCTGCCATGAAGTCAGGCAGACAGACTTGTGTATCAAAGCTAGGAGGAGGAAGGCAGTGAACATGGTTACACTCAGTTGTCTTGGCCATGGTGGGAAGGGCACCTGAAAGAGCTGAGAAAAGGCACATCATTAATGGATGAGGAAAAGGGTGCCATTAGGGACTGAGGAAAGGGGAATCCTTAGCATCAGAGGAAATGTGTGTCATTAGGACCAAGGCTGAGCTCCTGTGGAGAACTGACTCGTGGCTCAGCTGGGCCATGACTTACAACAAACAGAAGACAAGCTCCCTCCCTGTGCAAGTCTCACTTCTGTGTCTGACTGCACCAGGACAGAGGGAATATTGGGTTTCCATGGTTTTCTGCCCTTTTCGTCTGCAGCAACCCATGCTCCATCTTGCACAATATTATTGGTTGAGGTCATTGCAGCACAGTGGCAGGCGATTGCCTAACTTATGTATTTCACTGTTCTTTCTCATGTTCACCAAGCAGATACTTGTCTGGCACTTGAGAGAGAAACACGTAGGTTGCAGGAGGAAAGGTTGCAGCAGGTACAGTGAGTCTGCAGAACTGACAAGCAGTAGGGAAAAGCATCTATTTTTTCTCTCTCACTGTGAAAAACTAATGGGAAGAATACAAAGCCAAAGCCGGTCTGGTTAAACAGCTGACCAGTGTGATGGGCTGCTAGAAAAAGGTGTTTTATGAATGCTGTAGAGGGATACAACCTTTCTACCCCCAAAAGGATTACATTTCAGTGGCAAGAGGTCTTTCATTTTACTTCTAAAATATTAAAAAAATCTTTATTAAAGGAAAAGTATGTGAGATACGAGTCCAGTTTATCTAAGAAATTGCTTCAGGGGACAAATCAACAACAGTCATAGCTCAGAACAAATAATAAAGCCCAAGGAACAGAGGTAGAAGAAACAAACTAGCCAGGAAGGATGACAACAATACAGTATCCTTCTCGTGGAAAGAGGTACAGCAAGAAGACTGAAAGGTGCATGGGGACAAGAATTTTATGAATACTGAAAACAAGATTAATATAATATCCCAGAGCTGCAGATAGAGAGAAAAAGAAAAAAAAGAAATAAGAAGTGGTTCATGCAATGTGAGAATGTACAGACTTACTACGAAAAAGGTACTATTTGCTGCACAAGCTTAAGGTATTAACATTCAGCAAACTGCATACACTAAGTTGTTCTATTTGCCGTTATGTGGTAAGGTTAGAACTGTAACGTAGCAAAATCACAGAGGCAGCTGTAATGTGGCCATAGTAACATGGGTAAACTGTATCTTCAACCTGTAGGAATGTGGCCAGTTTTGGGTGAGGTGTTATGGACACAGAGCAAAGAGAGAAAATTAATACAGAACCAACCGTGTTCCCCCAAAAGGAAACAACAGCATACCAGAAGGCAAAAAAAAAACAACAAAACTTCATAATATTTATAAAACAATGCTGAAGGAAATCAAAATATAATTAAAAAAATGAGACACTGAAAGTAAAAAGAAAATATAAGAGAGACACAGCTTCCAAAGGCTGATAGCTCTGCAAAGCTCTCAGGTTTCCAAAGAGAGCTAGGGTCATGTTGTGCAAAGATAATGCTCAAATTGATTGCTAGTTTAACAGTGCTCTGCCATAGAATGGAGCATCTGGCAGCAGCCACTATCAGCTACTTATGGAAGACTCAAAGAAAAATAAGAGGATAAGCATTTTTAGAGAAATCTTTCCGTTATGACAGTACCCTGCCATCTGACTGTCAGCCATTTAAGAGTTCTCTGAGATAAACACTGCATTCAGAGCACAGCTCTAAACACATTCTCTGCACCATGGATTTGATCTGTTTTGAATCCAGTGCCACATTTACACTGGGTGTGCTCTTTGGAGTGAGATGGTTTCAGCAGTTTACCTTTGCATATGAGGCTGATCCGCAATATAATCACAAGTATTTAGAAGGCATCGGGAGCTGATTTTTGTTACAGTTTGGTATACTAAAACTACAGTATGGTGATGTGAGGTTGTCACAGCATTTCTCTATGACTGGTGATGATGACAGCCAACAGTTCACTTTTCTCATTAGGATTGCACAGAAATTTATGCTTAAAATTAAAGTCTAGTTTTTCTAGGGAATTCTTTTCTCCACACACAACAAATGAAGATAATCTTGTTCAGGAAAATCATTACATTCATTAGACAGTTTGAATAGGACACACTTTCCAGAATATCACAACAACGGTTCTGCATCATTGATGATGACTCCATCCACGTATCAAAATATACTCGTATTTTTAATGGAACACTCCATCCAGTACAATGAACTACTGATAAAGATGGGATGCCATTAAGTAGAGAAATATTTCTGAATCTTTTGCAAGGAGCAAATGATAGAGAATGTTGCCTTCAGCTAATAAAGAGGGCAATATAGAATCACAGAATCATAGAATCATTAAGGTTGGAAAAGATTTCTAAGTCCAACCATCCACCTATCACCAATATTGACCACTAAATCATGTTCTTTAGTACTACACCTACACTTTTTTTGAACACCTCCAGGGACAATGACTCCACCTCCTCCCTGGGCAGTCTGTTTCAGTGCCTCACCACACTTCCAGAGAAGTTTTTCCCAATATCCACCTGAACCTCCCCTGACAGAACTTGAGGCCATTGCCTCTCATCCTATTGGAAGTTATCTGAGAGAAGAGGCCAAATTCCACCTTGCCACAACCTACTTTAAGGTACTTGCAGAGGGCAATAAGGTCTCCCCTGAGCCTCCTCTTCTCCAGACAATAAACAATCCCAGTTCCCTCATCTGCTCTTCATAAGACTTGTGCTCCAGACCCCTCACCAGCTTCATTGCCCTTCTCTGGACATACTCCAAAGCTTCCACAGTAGGCCAACTCTTCTTCTCATGGAGTCTCAGCAAAAGTTTCCTTGTTCATCCACACTTGTCATCCTTTTCTCCAGTCCACCTTATGGCACTTAGGGACAGCCTGTTCCTGAGCTTTTAAGACTTCCTCCTCAAGCATCATCTAGCCTTCTTGGACTCCTTTGCCCTTCAGGACAGACTCCCAAAGGATTCTCCCCACCAATGTCCGGAATAGTTCAAAGTCTGCCATCTGGAAGTCCAAGGTGGCAGTTTCGTTGCCCCATGTCCTGACTTCACTAAGAATAGAAACTCTACCATTTTGTGGTCACTCTTCCCAAGACAGTATTTGCAAGTTGAGATTTTATTTAAAGAAAGTCAAGACCTAATACTTATTAATCAAAGAGAGTAAGCCTACAGTCAAGACTACTCTTAAAGACAGATTTAGAACAGTATTTAGTTGTTTAAGAATGCCAGTAAGCATTTGTTACATTCTGCAGAAGAGCTTTAGGTACCTGGGAGGACAAACACCTTTTTAAGTCTGGTTCAAAAGGATTGCTCACATCACTCAGATGACAAGCAAAAATCCTCTATATCAAATAGCTGTATGGTAGCCACTCAGGCATGATAAATACCTTACCACAATACTGAATGCATCATCAAGAAACAAAACTTTAGATGAGTGCACGTAACCCAGGATGAAGTCTTACTACTACATACATACTCACAACTGCAGCGTATACTGAATGTCTAACTTTGAAATTTTGTCTGTTACTAAGCAGATTTTATTTTACTTCTGGCTTCTAGAGCAGTTCCATTTTTAACCTCGGCTGTTGCTTTGAGAAGTGCTTTCTGGATGGTACCATCTGTCTGTCACCCATTTCTGCTCACTCATATGCAGTTGTGAGAATATGTCCTAGAACAGCAGAATATTATATTACATTTAGTTTCCAAGGTCTTTTTTCATAATAATATAATGTCTTATAATGTCTCCCTTCTTCTCTGGCAGTTTAACTCTTGTTTTGGAATACTGTGATTTAAAACTGTGCTTGCAATACTTTAACTGTAAAACATGAATTTTTACCCACTTTTTACCTCATCATGAACAGTGCGATCCATTTTATGTAAATAACTATGGATGGAGCTTTGGATCTCATGAATGGTACAGTCTCAAAATATACTGAGTAATAGAATATGTAAATCCCCTCAATATGCTAACTGTCTATTCCCATCATTATCCACAAATGAGCATCAGTAGCTCATAAATTCATTCTCCTTGCAGAAGAAAATGTGCATAACACAAAGACAGCAATTTTAT
This sequence comes from Callipepla californica brunnescens, assembly GCA_023055505.1. Classification (NCBI taxonomy): domain Eukaryota; kingdom Metazoa; phylum Chordata; class Aves; order Galliformes; family Odontophoridae; genus Callipepla; species Callipepla californica. The sequence continues at coordinate 75,037,421 of JALIRH010000002.1, read as the reverse complement.
GAAGATTGTATGGTTTTACCTGTGTATTGCTTTTCTCTAGATGAACCCCAGTTAGTACAAACTTCCTAGCACTATAATCTGTGAAAGTCCTACAGTTAGGTTTGCTAGTCTAGCATCCATACAATGCATGACATCTTATTAAATTCAATGGCACAGCAACACAAGCCCTTCAAACTCAACGCATGATTTTATAATATTTGTTTAAAACTACAATTACCCATAGAATTTCACTGAAGGACTTTGTAAAAATACACAGAACAGTTTAGCAGAGTGGATAACTTCATGCTTTCCAACAAAAATATGTAGGCTTGGACCTACATATTTTACTGAGACTTGAACTTGGATCTACAGTTGGAAACTCAGGCCAATCAACAAAGGAGAGCTCTTCCCTACAAAAATGTTGTTCCTACTGGACCACTGAATCAATGGTTTCATTTAGTGACAGTAGTGCAAATTCCTTTGTGTACATGTCTGAAACCATCAAACCCTGCAAGAAACTGACTTAATATTAATTAATTTAAGACAGTTTAAAATCTAATCAAGAATGTACACAATGGAATTTGTTATTATTTAATTACATTTTAAAACATATATTTAGATAAACAAATGCAACTTTGTGTACACATGAAGTCATTCTTCAAATCTTTCAGCATATTTTCAAGACAATTTGTAACAATGGAGAATGTATCAGCCATTAGGCTTTCAGTTTCTTGAAAGTTTTAATAATTAATGTGAATTAGCAGATGGCCCCAATTCTTTTTGAACTGCTGTGGTAAAAAAATAGTATTTTTAAGTCCCCCAATATGGCACCAAATGTTACCATTTCTGGTCCCAGTGCTTTCTTCTTTCTGACTTACACTCTCTGATTTATTTCTATACTTCTACAAGTTGAAAGCAACTGTCACTCTAGACAGAAATACAGATATGTAATTTCTGTTTCAGGCTTAAGCGCGCAGACAAAGGACTACTGAGTTCACTTTGAATCCATATATATCCCACAGCTAGGAAACTGCACTGATTCAAATTTCACTCAAGTCTTGCTTACATAGGAGGACTTACTAGTATGTCACTTCTTGTCAGTGTACCAGTTTCTCAAGTCTTACTGTCTACAGAAACATACTAGTTCCAAAATCAGAGTATCACCCAGGAACAAGAATTTAAGGGGTATTCAGTTACAGTCATACATAACTGTTGGTAACATTTCAGGACACATTTACTTCCTAATGTACCAGTTGCAATCACCATATTAACCATACACCACGTACAACAAATATTTCCCAGAACCTGAGAAACTTAGAACTTGGGGAATTCCCTACACATAACATAAAGCAAAGAAAAAAAACAATAATATAATCACCGCGCTGTTACCCTGAAATAGCAAAGTAGTCTTGAATAAAAATCCCTTCTAGAATATCTTAGGAGACAAAGAATAGCTCTCACAGAAGACAATGCCAAGCGATCCAAAGCTAATAGTCACTGTCGGTATGTTCCGAGTTAAAGGTTTTGCTTTCATCTTAAATCTGGCTGATTTATCTCTGGGCATATGAGCAGAACACACAACTCTCTGACCTCTGCAGGCAAACAGCGAAAGATAGAAATGTGGGATTTTCACTGTGTATGAATAGTGCAGCCTCTCTCAAATAGTGATTCAGCCTTCTCAAACCCCTTTGGAGATATTAATACCTTGGGTTCTGGAGGGATCTTAATTTCCAATCCCAGAAATTTTCTCATTCTATCATCCAGTCGCACATCTCTGTCTATCAGAGTTTAAGCTATCATTGGTGCCTTACCCTCCCTACATTTGTTTGGAAGATTATTCCAATCCATGTCCTCGAAATTCATTAAGACCTTTTTTCTCATTCACAATTCACAATTAGGCCTTACAACTGCCTTACAAACCTTTGAATTTGCTATTCTTCATCTTTTTCTCCCTTTTCAGTACCAATTCCAATTTTGTTTTCCTTTCTCTGCAGCTATTCCATTTTAATTTTCTTTTCATGAACACACATGAAGACCTGCATGTAACACTATGAAGAAGGTCTTAGTACAATGCAACCTTTGCACACCCATCATGTTTGCCTCCTGGAGAAAAGGATTTGAGATCCTTAATACATTGCAGTCTCACGCTAGTCAGTGCCTTACCAGCCTAATCAGTTCTTGCAGTAATCCACATCATCTGTACTTCAGTAATAACTTGAAATCACCCTATAACAAATGCTGCTCTCATGAGTGAATATTCAGTCTATTGCATTGTCCCTGTCTAAAAGGACAAATATCTTATCCAAAATGATTTTATTCTGACACTACTTTTGATACACTGAGATTATCTCATTTTGCATTTTTCTTCAGGTTTTTTACCTTCCAATATTTTCTAAGTCTTCATACAGCATTGCATTCAAACTAAAAGACTTCTCAGTGTTATCTGAGTGATTTTTCTTCTCCTGTTTGTTAGAATGTAAAAAGAAAGGGAGATACAAAGTATATTGACATGAATACACTTATTCTGTTGATAAGGCATGGATTTGTAGTCGGCTGAAAAGAGACATCCTTTATCAAATGTCTGGCTTCTTTCATTGGTGTAATACACTGCAATCAAGGTTTCCAAGGTTGCCAAATCTTCAGCTTTGCAAGAGCTGCCTGCCTACATGTCATGTTCATAACAAATATAAAAGATTTTACAGAGAACCTCATTTCAGCAAAGTCTCATTTTTCAACAAAACACTTCATCAAAAATATTAATCAGACCTTGCCATAGATTTCCTTTACTATCTAGTCTTTTCTATCATCTCTATCGTCTTTAAGCTTGCCTTTAGACAAGCTTAACTGGCTGAATTTATGTTCTGTTTGGCTTCTCATATTGCGACCATAACCTTGCTCTCTAAGCTATGCCTTAATCATTTAAGTTTTGGGTAAACACAGGTTAGTGTCACTGCTATATCACGTAAGTGCATTTATGGGGTAGTATTTTACTAGAAGACACAGAAGTCTCACATAAAACTCTTTCCTCATATAAATTCTCTTAATTTCAATAATATTTACTGAGATGTTTAACAGAAAATGCTAAGATTTATTGCTATGATGTTTTAAGATGCTTTCAAACAATTTTGCAATATACTAAAGCTCACGGAGAACTGATGGTAAATGTGGAAAAACAGTTGAGACTTCTTTCTTTTTATTTCAGTGCATATTTGTTATTGTATTTTTCAGGCTATTTAAAATGTTTACCATATTGTAAGTAGATCCATTTACACACACAAATTTTAAGCATACAGGGAAGTACTGTACCACAAAAGATTGCACTAATGATTCCCTGTACCACAAAAGGCCACATGCATTACAATTAATTCCTACTTCAAATTCAAGAGTGATCTTGTTTGAAGATTTTCAGTGATATATGTCTTACAACTCTTGCTTAGCTGATTTTGCTTATCCCAAGACATTTTCACTTTACTTCTTCCTGTGACTTTCAGCATTAGATCACTTCATGTATTGCTGATGAGATATAAAAGCTACCTTCTATTGTATATGTTCATGTTCTTCACAGACAGCAATCAAATCACTCCTTTATCTCTGTATCAGTGGGTTCTTTGCATCTCTCTTTCTTTAACCATTTTATGTCTGTTCCAAAGCAGCTGATTTAACAACTTTCTCAAGAGTAAATTTTTAATGGACACCATGTTGGTAGACAGCATTGTTCCAATGATCACACCAGTGCTAGCTCCACTGGTAACATAACCTGAGTTAGTTCTTGTTTCACTTCAGCTACTGCATCATACTGTGGAGATCAGTTCATTATTCCACACACTTAATTTTTTCAGACTCATTACTTCTGCTGTTGTCCCACCTTCTGTAAGGATGACCTATATCCTTTAAGATGGCTGGTTTTTGTGCTTGCAGCTCGTTTATCAAATAATTCATGTCACTGTCTTGATCTTCTGTCTTTATTATAATTCAGAACAGTTCAAGAAATGTGCAGATTTTATCAGTAACTGCTTTATGATATTTTGTCATTTATAGTAAATAATTTTAAAGCATGTCCAAGATTTTGGCTTGCCTGGGCTGCCTTGAGCGAACAGGAATTGTCTTGGGCTGGGTATAAAATATATAGTTAATGATATAAGTACCAATAACATTTTTAATGTATTTTTTATTAAAACATAAAAGTCAGAGCAGCAAAACCATAAAAGTAGTGGGATATTTCACACTGCTTTTAAGCTACCAGTCTATCAGTGTCTGGTTCAGTACAAGTAGCTGAAGTTCTCAATGAGTTCTCAAGATGGTTGTCAGAGATTTTTAAAGAAATACTACTCTTCCTGTGCTTCATCCTTGACAATAATTGCTCACAAATATATGTACTGCCAGAAAGTGATTACAAGAATAAGGCATGACTGTGAAACAAGGGATATTTTTCTCTGTTAAGAAAGGTCTTATAAAAGTCTAGTAAAAAAAACATGAGCCATGATGAGATGGTTTTGGACCTGCTCTGAAAACTGAACACTCACAAGTCCATGGGGCCAGATGGGCTGCAGAGGGAGTAGGCAGATGTGGTTACTCAGCCTCTGTCCATCATCCTTCGACAGCCCTAACCAGGAATGTCTTGCTGGACTGGAGACTGGCAAATGTGATGCCCACCTTCAAAAAGGACCGGAAAGATGATCCTGGTAGCTACAGACCTATCAGCCTCACCTCAGTGCCAGGGAAAGTTACGGAACAGAAAATCTCAGGAGCCATCACTGGTCAATTACAGGTCAAGGCCCAGTCAGCATGGGTTCATGAATGGTAGATCCTGTTTAATAAACCTGATTTCATTCTATGACAAGGTGACATGCTTAGTGGATGAAGGTAAGGCCGTCAATGTGGTCTACTTGGACTTCAGTAAGGCCTTTGACACTGTCCTCCACAACACTGTCATGGAGAAGCTGGCTGCCCATGGTTTGGATGGCCATATGCTCTGCTGAGTGAAATTCTGACAGTTGTGGTCAATGGATTTAAATTCAGTTGGTGGCCAGTCACAAGTGGTGTCCCCCAGGACTCCATACTGGGGCCACTCCTGTTCAACATCATTTATCTTGATGAGGGGATTGAGTCCATCCTCAATTCCTTTATCACAACAGAAAGCATGGCAACATTTTTTGCTGTTCAAAGGACTGTGTTTCACCAATATATCAAAATGTATTAAATTATTTGTCATAAATTGAGCTTGCTGTAATTTAAGTTTCATTCCAAGAGCTGTTATGGTTTGAAACATAGCACAGATAACTTGATTTTCACCTTGAAGGCGCATATTTAACTCATTTATATGAGCAGTCAAGTCCATAGATAATGCTAAATCTTTGTGCAGTCTTTGACCTTCATGTTCTGGCACAAATTTTCCTTTTGATTCCCTATATGACTTGATTTCACTTTGTACATCATAAAGTCTTCTTAGCTTTTTACCCCGACTTAGCCACCTTCCTTCAGAACAGTTAACGATATCCCCATAATTAACATCCACATTTCTAAGGAACTCTTGGAATTGGCAGTGATCCAATCCATTGCATTTTATGAAATTAACAGCTTTGATGACGATTTGCATGACATTATCCATATTTAAGGCTTTCACACACAAATTTTCTTGCTGCATGATGCAGTGATATTTCATCAAACATGAGGTCCTGGTGGCAATCGCATCATCTTCTGTTAATTTTATAAGTCCCTCTTTTTTACCAAACATCACCAGACTGCCAGCAGTAGCTATACCAGATATGCTGACAAAGATTGAAGAAAATTTCTTTAATGTATTTTTTTTACTGCTTCATACAAATCGAGAGATTTATTTTGTCTTTTAATTGCACCAAAAACACCAATTCTTCAGTGAACATCTATTCATTATCAATTCCTCTAATGAAAATGGCAAGTTGAGCTGTATCTATAGTATCAGTCTTTTCATCTATCAACATAGCAAAAAATGTGAATTTAGCAGCTTCTCTCCCTAAATGTCTTCCATTAGATATTCCTCTTTCCTCAGTTCACCTGGCTACAGTCTGGAGAGACAAACTGATGGTAGAAAAATCCTTTTTTTTATTTTTTATTTTTATCAGGACACACTATATCTGCCACACTTTCCACACATTGCCTAATAAACTCAGCATCGGTAAATAGTTTTGAGTTTTTTGCAATCAAATCTGCTACCATGTAACTAACTTTTACAACGGAGTCTGTTTGGGTTTCAACTTTTTTAAAAAGATGTTATTGAGATGACAGAGTTTTTTTCAGTTCTGCTGCTTTGTCTTTACTAAGCACTCCTTGATATGCATTGAATGTGGCAGCATGTTTTTGCATATAGTATCTTTTCAAACCACAATCTTTGAAACCTGACATGATTTCCTTGCAACTTAAGCATAGTGCCATATTATTTGTCTTGACAAAGAAATACTCTCTGTCCATTTTTCTTGAACCCTCTTCCTTCATCCACGATTTTTCTTTTTTGGGTTCTCTTTTCTTTTGAGATGCCATTAGGCAAGTTGAAATATATGAGTATCCTCAACCTCTGTGTTTTACTCAACAAACAGCACAAGCACATGCCATGTGTAATATACGCAGGTTTCAGTGTATCTGAGTGAGTGCTACAGGTACCAGAAGAGTCAGCACTGCACTGTGCCTCCCCTGAGCTCTAAAGTGGGATTGGTCCACTAGGCAGAGAAGACCTGCCACCACAATGACACAGGGCCAGAGATGAAGGTAGCATCGCAAGCTGTGCCTGGCTGCATGTGGCCTGCAGGCTGTGGGTTGGACATGCCTGATCTATAATAGTGAATTTTACTTGGGACACTTCTGCACTTGAGCAATGACAGTCCATACAAAGAATCAACAAGACTGATTAGGAGAGCAGCCTATATGAAACTGTATTTTGAGTAAACTTGTAACAGAATTTAGCAAGCTACGACCAAATCCTTCAGCAATGTATTGCTTCTCCTCTGCAATTCAAGACTAACTTTTTAAATTGGAGATGAATATTATGCTTTCAGAAAGTATCCATATTTTCAGAGAAAGCAATCAGGAGCTAGAAAGGGTGGGATCATTCTGAGGACATAAACATTTTTGCATACAGCAACAGTTATCCAAATAATCCTTACACCTGATAGAGACCAGTGACTTGAAAGATCAAAATCCAGTGGTTTTGAAAACATTTCAGCAGATAAAATCTCACCTGCTGTTTGTGTTTCAGAGATGCTCAAAGCTTGGAATGGGTGCGGCAGAGGAAGGCGCTGACAGACCCCAGGAACCGGCAGAACAAGTTTCCTGGGTGCCTGGGAAATCCTACCTTCAAAGGCACGAGTTGACCTCTCTTACTAAAATATCCAGCTCACATCCAGGTACAATGCAGACTATAAATCACTGCCTACTTGGGCCTACCTGGATGTAGGCCATTTTCACTGGAGCGCACATTTTCTTGCCATATGACAAACAGAATTTGACTGGCATGTTTTAGATATTTCTCCAAATCTGAAACCAAGGAGATTCCCAAGGATTCTTGGGAATCAGCTCCTGCCAACACGTATCTCTTTCCATTCACAGTCCCAATTAAAATGCATTGCTTAAAATGCACTGTCCTGGGCTTCCACTAACTACAGATGTAGGAACCTCTGGCACTTATCCCCTACTTAGGTTTCTTCCATCTGACCTCCAGAAGGAGAGTGGTTTCACAATGTGCATACTTTTTAAAGGCAACAGAAGACATGTCCTTTTTCAAAAATCAAATCTAGCAGAAAGTGGCATTTCATTTTAAATCAATAGTATAAACACGTAGAATGCTAAATAACATTTTTTCAGTTGACAGGACTACATAAGCCACAATTACATTCCTTCATTTGCTGTTAATTATGGAAATAGGAACAGAAATTCTGTGCATCTTTGCATTTTTAATTTTTCTCACAGGGTTTTCCTTTGTAAAAATCTGCATGTATTGATCAGTTTAATATTGATAATATTGTAGTCAGGGCAAAATTCATGTTTCATTGGGATTACTATTTCTTCTTTGTGTAACTCACAGTGATAGTTGGTATGTTTGAAGGTTGCTGAAATGCAAACAAACAAAGCACTGAGCCCAGTGATATTGTAAAGAAGAAAGGGAGTAGTTAGTAAGTCATTATATATGATACATAGGTCATGACAGTCTGACTCAAACAACTAACCACTCATTAATAATGTATACATTTCCAGCATCGGTGGATTCTTTCTGGATTCTCCCTTCACGCACAAGTTTTAATGTTTAAATACTGTATTCATCCATTAGGATGACATTCATTCAAGAAACATTTCTGTTACAAAGTGTACAAGTTATCCTACACAACTGTCCTCCAGCCCATTTGTTCTTATGTACTGGAAGGTAATTCAGAAAACAAGCAAATTAACTACTTTGAACCTGCATCATAAGAAGGAACAACTTACTAAATGCTTAAAGCTCAGTTTGTAGGAAACCTTGGCTATAGTGGTTTATTACAACGAAGTAATATTTTACTGAAGGAAAGTGTTCTCCACCTGAGTTTAAAGGAGAAATAGGTCAGCTATAGACTGTGTGTTTGAAGCAGATGAGCTACAAAAAAAAAAAAAAAAAATTAGGACAAGAGGCTATTATATCTGACAATTAGAGGAAGGAAATGGCAGTTGATAAGCAGAGACTGTAATTCCTCAGCAGAAGAATGAAGGACCAGAAGAAATTCTTTGCTCTTTTTTCATGTTTGCTCCATACTTATGTCAACTTTAACTTGATGGCTGGAAGAGCAGGACTGTGAGCTTACTTTTTTTTGTTCTAAATTGTCAACAGACAAGATTTAAGAGATGATTCTGAGTTCTTCTTTAAGACACATGAAAAACAGACCCATTATAGCTTGATTCATATGGAACAACTCACCAGGCTGACACCCACTCATTTCCTTTCAATCACAATGCAGGGGAGTTTCCTGTTTAATCACTTCTCAGATGGTCATAATTTTGTTAGGTTCATCCTTTCATCTTCATGATCTCCATGAATTCAACATTAGAAAACATAATATACGCTAAGTAGGAGTTGGTGTAAGGTGTATACAGTAAATAGCTTAACTGGATCAACAAGAAGGCAGAAATGCATACTGAGAGAAGGTGGGGAAACTGCTCAGATAAAAAGAAATTAAAAAATCCCACCCTTACTGAACTTGTAGGGACAGGGGTAGCATACACACACTAAGAAGTTTGCACAGAAAATCAAAAGGCAAGATTAATGGTAAAGAAACTCAGCAGTCATCAACCACTTCTACTTATGTAATGAAGATTAGTAGCCAGTTGGGAAAACAAAACAAAAACATATATATATCCAAAATTAGGTAATAGAGTAGAAATTTGACACGCTATTCTCCACAATTCAGTAGCATTCCCGGTTCTATATAAGGATCTGGCTATTTACTTATAAACAAAAGAAACTGAAAAGAAATGAATATTTATAGGCTTATTTAAAATGACTGATGTAAACTATCAATAAATCACAGATATATCTAACACAGGTGGCAACGTGTAGGATGATAGTTTTATCCATAATAAGGCACATCCCATACAGGGCTCCTCACACTACAAAGTCATTTTTCTAGACAGATTTCTATTCCACATAGAAAATATTTTCTGTGAGTCATTTTGCTTAAATAGAAAAGAGAACTAACTTTAGTTGTTCTCATGTCCTTTTGTGTTTGCTGTCTAAGAACATTTAGGTGAGAAAATGTCTGCAGAAAGTGAATTTTAAAAGCAATCCTCATGTTCTGTTCTACGTTCTACATTAAACTTTCCAGTACTCTTTATGCTCACCTATTTATTGTGTGAAAGATTAATGTGATGTTCAGGAATCCTACAGTTTGCAATTGCAGAGTTCCAGACCTCTCTTCTCTACCTCCTAAAATCCACACGTGTCATACGTTCCTCAGCTTTCACAGTTCAAATACTTCTCTGCAGCCCTTTCTTTTTCTGTTGAGTATTAAAGGATCTCCTTCCTTGCCACATTCAAAACAAAAAACGAGGTTATCATTCACTCCCCCTGCATTCAAGACAGCTGAACAAGGAGCATCTGAGCCTCTCACGGTATTTCATTACTTTGAGAAAATATCTGAGGATGTTGCTGAGGTAACAAATGTTAACTCATCAAGTGAGCATGCATGGTTGGTCATTGAGAACAAGGGAAGCTGAAAATAGAACATCCTTGTGAAAAGAAGCATTGCAGAATTCATATACAGCACCAGAAAGAGTACTGTTGTGACAAAATGAGACTGAGGGAAGATTAGGGCAAACAGCAGAAGAATTATGGTATTTCAGAGGGGATGCAAAAAATAAAATAAAAAATAAAATAAAAAAGGCACCATGTTTTTAGCCAGTGATTAGGCAGAGCTCAGTAAGAACAACACATCACATTTACTAATATAATCTTGCAAGCTCTAGTAGAAGGAGCCAGTGAGGAAGGGCAAGAGATCTTTATGCCTTTTTCGGTCATGCTGCTCATCATCTAATTCCATCAGCAACTAGCTCCAATGAAAAAGTTCCAAGAATCTTATGCTTAATCCCAAGCCTATTAAAGGACCAATTACTTACATGAAGAGAGGCTTGACTGAATTTCATTTACCAGCATTGTTTACTGTTTCTTTCAACCAGAACCTGGCATTAAAGTCGCACCACACTGCTTGAGCAGATCTGATCATTCATTGCATGCCACTGCCCCATCTCTGGGGCTGTCTCAGACTGCCTTCTGACCTCAGACTCAACTGATCCATCTCATTAAAACGGGATAAAATGAAGGTAGCAAAAACAAAACAAAACAAAAAAAAAACAATTAAAATTGGCTCACTCTGCAGCTCGAGGAACTACAGAGAACTGGAGAACCAGTGCAAAACAAAGAACAGAACATGTAACTGATAATGGGTTGGAGAGAAAGGTGCAAATGGGTCTGGTCCATTTAATGACAGCTGTATGGTGAACAATCACCTTTAAAAAAAAAGGACAGCTACTTTGCACAAAAGCCCTGGATTAGATTTTAAGATTTCAAGAAGAAATATGAGAATACTGTCCTTAAATAAAAATATTCAGTTATGACATAGAAAAGACAGGAGGTGCTGATTTTCCACCATTTTCATTGGAAACATGATGGAAAAGAAGACAAAATTCAAGACATGAAAAACAATCACTGAAGTCAACAATTGTCTTACACTATTTTCTTTCCTGCAACTTTTAACTCAAAAATAATAGGATGCTTTGTTTTATGGCAATAAAGTTTGAAGGAGGTCCAGTGTTACCACAACAGACAACCTCTCCCCCTGGAAATAATGAAGACAAGATGATGAGAAATGTTTTAAAAGGTGGATTAAGTTTCATGTTTAAGTTAACTGTCAAACTGCAAAGGTTAAGTCCACCATTTTGTCTTCCTTTTTCACTTTCATTTTCCTTCACGTCTCTTTGACTTTGCCAGCAGAGGGAGCAAACGTGGAAGATCAAGCGTATAGGAAAAAGGAACAGATTTTGATTGAACTTCGATCTTTTCAACAAAAACAAAAACCAGTTTCAGCAGCTACTGTGCCGTCAGAGTATGTGCAGCACAAACAGACTTGCTTCACCCAAGTTTCCCCGTTCTTGGCAGCAAAACGGCAGTTGTGGACCTGCCACTTCCTCCAGCGCTGCCTTCCTCTCAGCCCTCTGCATCGACAGTTTCAAACTGAAAATCGTGGTGGAATTCTCTAGATGACGACATTTTAAATTCAGCTACACGCTGCTTCCAGCCCTTCTTTCAGCCTTCCTCGTGTTATTCCACTGCATTTGAACCACTGTCCTAGCACTGGGCTTTACTGTAAATCTAGAAACATCTAGCTTATTTGTGCAAAGTGAAAACTCCCGAGGGAATCCACGTCTGAGTAATGCAGTGCTAGTTTTGATCTACTAGAGAAGCTTTTCAGTTCACCAACCTGTTATAGGAAGGTTTGATATGCTAAGGTCTCCTTCATGACAGTATTTATAGTTACTAGAAGTTTTGCCTGAGACTGTAAATGCTCTCTTTTCTCTCTTTTTCTCCCTCTCATCTGCTTCCCCCCCCCCCCCCCCCCCCCCCCCCTCATTTCTGCCTATTCGCAGGTATCTTCCTCTGCACCACTTCTGAAAATGAAAAGTGTTCAAAACCTAATAATGGAATTAAGGCAGTTATAATCTCTTACTCGCATCAGAGATTCTGTAATTTCTTTTTCAGGTACACAGGAAAATGGAGATTAGTACTCCTTCTTTTTGAAAGATAAACATTCTAGTAATATAAGGTTATTTTTCTTAAAGCAAATACCAATGTATAGGATATAAAAATGGTTTACAAGGATCAGGCACCTTTCTGACTTGATAAGGAGGAGGAGAATCAGTAGGATCAGGTCATAAATTTAGGGAAATGCTGGATACCAGGCTTCTCAAAGAGATACAATAAAATTTTTAAAAAACAGTTTAGCACAAAGATTAATTTAAAAAGGTTATCTTTGTTCAGCCTTCATTCAGTAAAGGTGAGAATCCGCAAGATCTGAAAGCAGTCGTCTGAACCAGACCAAAGGCAAGTAATTGCTAATCAAAAAGTGTTCACTGACCAATTTCTTACATTCCATCTAGCACTTCATGAAAATGATTCTCTGCCTAGAGCAGGAGAAATTGGTAGCTTTGTAAAACTGCATATCCCCACAGCAGAGCTGTAAGTGTGGCTCAGCACTCCTCCACTACCAAACAAGGTTTGGAAGGAAAAGAACAGAGTCAAAGATCTTAGCTTTGTTGCTGTATCTGGAGAACTCTGTCAAATCCTCATGAAAACTCTTATGTTTGAGCTTGTAAATTGTGTCTCAGAGAGTATACAGAGAGATTGCAGCAACTGGAAGCAAAGTCCTTAAATCTGTCCTTGAAGTCAATAAAGTTGTGCAGAACCACAGCTGATATTCATGAGTGTCTCTTTTCACCTCACTCTGATGGGACTGTATTGAACAAGATTAGTATAGTTAATATCATAACTATATTTGATATATAGTTATATATCACAAATATATATGTGATATGATATATGATATCATATGATATGATGTCTTGTCAATTTATGAGCACAAGACAAGAGTATGAATGATAAAAATCCTTTCATATGTAGATGATACCCTCTTGGTACAATCCCAGATCAATCTACTCTGTACTGTATTCTCAGTTTACTGAATAAACTGAATAGATTATATTCTATATTCAACATTGAATATATTGAATAGAATAAATTGAAAGGACTGATCATCTCATTAGATGGTTAGGATAGGAAGCACTGCCTCCACAAGGCCACAAGCATGGGAACAAAGGAACTTCAAATGCATTGGCATCCAGTTTCCAAAGGAAATTCACAGTCAAGGTTAACCTAGCCCTATTAATTATGCAGTAAGTGACTAAAATAGATAGTAAGCACTACTTCTTTCTGCTCATGGAAAAGTAAACGTAATTAAAATGAATGCTGTCCCTGGTAACGTGTTCATTTTCAACTCTCTTCCTGATTTTTTTTTAGCAAAACTAGCACGTTGAGATTCTCCTGGTGAGACACTGGCAACCAGATCAGAAATTCTCTACAAGCCTTATACAGGGATTTAACCTCTTAACTCTACAAGCCCTATACAGAGCATTAATCTCTGAGTGGGTGGTCACCAAGGGGCCAGGGATAAAGCTAAGATTACTTATGCGTCCTCCAAGGCACAGCCCAAGATCCCATCTGTTTGCCCATACATTAATATTATATACATTAATACTCAGTAATACCTCTTGATTAGTAGATTAGAGAAAGCATGCAAGGACTTAGAAACTGCTACCTTTGCAATGCAATTCAGACACAGGCTGCTAAATACAGGATGACCAGCCTATAAGAAACATGTAGCATTTATCTTACTTACTTACAGGTAACTACCATGCTCCAACATTGATTGTTGTTTCTTTCAATGCACCTTGCCAACAATACGCATAATTGTAGATCTAGCTGATTTTTGCTATGATTGCAGTATGTGTGATAAAGACCTTCCACTGACAACCCACACTGAAAACTAATGAAAAACAGAAAGTTTGATACTATGCTCCTGCATCTGACTTCCAACTACAAACTTAACATGGATCGCTGAGTCTCTAGTGAAACTGCTGAAAACAGTTCCCAGTTGGTTCATTTAAATTTGAGACTTAGTTTTTCAAACACTACCCAGAAGTTGTCGTGAATGGCATACAGGAAACCTTAACTCAAAGGACTACCTCTAAGCTCTGAAATAGTGCCAACACTTGTATGTCAATGAGCTGCCTGAAACTTGAGCTTGGAAATATTCTAACTTGATGACATCTGTTTGGGTATTCAGTCTTAGGACTTTCCTGACCTTGAAAATAGCTTGAAACCTGATTCAGCGGTAACACTGTTATAATTGATACTTACAGCCGAATGCTTCACTATCTTAATTTCTCCTGTAATTAAGTTTAGTATCTCAGTTTATGGAATCCTGTCCATATCTGGTTTGTATCATGGTTTCTCTTGAGAGATCTGTGACTTAGTCTGAACACCCGACGACTCTGTGTGGTAATGTCAAGATCTGCAACAACCTACTGACAGTATTGTTGGACCTACTCTGCTCAATCTTCAAACACTTGCTAGTACTTTGCTGCACAGGAAGGAGCTTGGTCTTCCAGTTTTGCTCTCCCAGTCACATGCTACATTGGCCAACATGCAGTTCCTTGCAGTTATTTTGGGTTACTGATGCTGAATAACAATGTCTTACAATACTTCTACTCTGAAAACACAGCAGCTAAAAGGATAAGTATCAAAACTTTGCCTAACCTTCTTCTTCTGTTTGAAACTCTATTTAGCCCTTGTTGGTCTTGCCTATTATTCTGACATCTCACATGGTCAGCCCTGCTATATGATGTCATTTAATAGAAGAAAATACAAAACTTTGCTGGAAGCAAACTGTTGAAAATCGTTCCAATAGATATGTATGCTTTATGCTGTGATATTCCTAAAACACTTCCAGGTTGCTCAGAGCAAGACTGCTGCAGTCACCCTCTGTTACAGCATAAGGAAAATCTTCACTGCAGGTGCAGTCCATGATTCACAAAATACAACTTAAATTCCCTAACCAGATGAGGTCTGTGTGCACCAGATTCTATTTCTGAAAACGCTGATATAATCAGATCTGCATACACCAGTATTGCTAGTGATGTTATTTACATGACTGCTCCATCACTGAGCATGTTAAACAAGCAGAAGAAGCCAGGGCAAGCAGATGTTTTCCAAGAGACCTAGTATATGCATTAGAATTAAGAAACCATTATGGTTTAAAAATGAAAATTATGTCCAGTTGGTAAATATCTCAGCCTCGTTTGTCAGTAGCATTCAGATGAAGCAACTGTCATCTGGCCGAGGGGCAGCTACTCTGTTGGGTGGTCACATCCTTACTCCACATTTTTTATAGGTTATCAGGTCCACAGGTATTGAATGAATCTACCTCCTAAGGAAGCACAGAAGTCCTAGATATATAGGGATTTTGCTGTGAAACAGAGGTAGCGTTTCAGTTTGCAGTGTGCTAACTGCTTCATACTGCCTCCATCAGCACTAGTTTAAAATCACCCAGGCATCAATTGCAGAGGTGGAAAATGGTAGAAAGAGGCTTCTATATTGATATTTAGTAGTGGTGAGCTAAAACAAGAATCACACGAACCTTTTGTATGAATCATCTTGTTTTCACATTACAGCGATACTATTTGCAGTACGTGTGGAAAAATTGAAATGTGCTGGTTGTAATTTATCCCCAAAGGCCTACAGTGGTGCTACAGATGTGCTGAAAATTACACACATCTTTAACCTGGGCTGGACTGAGGCCAGCAGTGCCATGAGGAAATAAGCTAATGAATAATGGCTTATATTTACATTGCTAGACTTGTCTGATCACAGCAGGCATTTGTATCGATGCACGTTTGCAGTACTGTAGAGGAAGTCTTCACTACAGAACCAGAAACTCAATGTCTTCATATTTCTGCTGTTTATTCCCTCCAGTTAAATCACTTACATTTATTCTATCTGGAGTCAGTGTTCTGCTGCTGACTTCTTCCGCGTGAATCATGATAATGTTTGTTATTTACATATCAATTACACTTATTGAGATAAATATAAAATTAGAATGACCATTTTCTATTCGTCAAAAGTTTTCAGTGTAGTTTTCATGTAGCGTGTGTAATGTGGTCTGGAAAAAAAAAAAAGGTTTCAGAATGACTTTTTTCTGCTCATATCTGTTAGAATATAATTTCTTTATGCATTAACTTGGCTTTTACTAAGCACATCTTTCATATCTGAGATTTTCTGGGGTTGGCTACTGTAAATATATGCTTTAAATTCTTTATTCCAGATGCTTAAGCTCTTATCCTATTTAAATAGCACTTTGTTCCCTTACTGATTCCACTGGAGTGAGATACGGTGTAGTTTATCAGAATCTGGCGGTGAGTGGCTTGCTTCATTATTAACATCAGTATCTTTCAGTTCTACCACCAGATGCTTAACTGTTACTGGTGGTTTGTGTAAAACCAATTACAACTAAATCAAAGCAGAGTCCACAGATACGGTTTTGTTTACAAAGGCCGATGTCTGATATTGTTATTCATTTGACAGCTAGCTCATAATCAAATCACAAGCCTTTCTGCGTGTAATCTATCTCACAAGCCCTGGAACAGACCTGGAGACAAACCAATACCACTGACTTTTTCTCCATTATTTGAATATATCATTAATAAAAGGCTATAAATGACTTATTAGGTGACACTAATGGCTAAGCTGAGAGTCGTGCATACAATTTCTCTAAGTCCACAATGAACGATTTGTGACAGGTCAGATCTATGTGAAAGAAGACGGAGGAGGGGCAAAACAAATACTCCTGACTATAATTGACAATTAAAATGATTGAAAGTCCGTGGGTTTCTAGCCTCTAGATAGGAACAATTTTACTTCATTCTTTCCCTTTCCAAAAGAGAGCGAGAATCAGAAGAGATGATAACAGTGAGGAGACCATGGCTCTCTGGAAAGCTTAGAAATGCATTTTATGTGGAATAATATCAGTGAGCTGGGGTTGTCAGCTCACTTACAGTGGCAGACTAAATGAGGATGGCTGAAGTAGTTACTACTTCCAGCTGTCTGCTCACTCATTGCAAGGAGAGCTTCAAAGGCTGTGTAAAATCTGCAGCACCCATAATGGTTTATAGGTGATGGTTAGGGTAAATTGAAAGCAGAGCTACTTTGCTGCAGTGGACAAGACTGTTTCCCTCAGCGGATAACACCTGTTTCTGGTCTATCTCCCTCAAAAGGAATCTCAGCTATGGACTAAAGGAGATGGCAACAGCTTCTGCTCTTTCTGATTTAGTTTGTTACCGCTTGTGAATCAACATCCCTGTTAAAAACATCAACATCAGCATCCCCATCGGCAATTCAGCTCTGCTGCATTAGCAAACAGCCCTGCTCTGAGCCCAGATCTGGCCAACTCATGAGTGACCCAGGAGTTTGGTGAAATGTCAGCATCTCAGAAGAAAAAGACAGCTCTGAGACAGTGGAGGAATTTCTGTCTAACACTAAGTGCCTGGAGCAAAAATGACAAACATGTCACTAGTACAGCAGATACGGACTGAGATTTCATTTTACATGGCCCACCACCATTTTATACATCTATACTTACACACATGCCCTCACATTATTCCTGGATAACACTAAGGTCTGTTGTTAGTGGGAGGCTTGTTAAGTGTGTTTCAAAGGATCTATTCAACTCTAAGCAAGAAAAAATTACCTTTCCCCTGTCCTAGAAGATTGCTTTTTTGATTATTATCTTTTTCATTTAAATATTAATTCTGGTTTTGGAATGAATAAACCTGCTGAAAAAAGGAAAATACTGCCCTGGAAATGAGGAGTAGAAGAAACTGGTAATGGGAATAAGGTAAAGGACAGTAAGACAGAAGAGGGAAATCTTCATGAAGGACCATTAAGTGAAAGGGCATGTACCTCAAGATTGTACTGAAAAGATAACTCTTATCATGCACTACAAATAAAAAAGACCATACATTTGCACATTGACTCAAATGGACATGACTGCCATATCAGAGGCGTTTTAGTTCAAGAGCTGTGACAGCAGCCAGTAGCAGATATTTCAGAAATAATAAAGAAATAGAGCAGAGAACAATATTTCTACTGATGTCCCCCCCCCCGGATGCCACAAACCAGTAATGTGATACTGCAAACCTCTTCTCTGAGCATCTTTGCTCACCACTGGACTCCTTTCCCAGGTCTTTCCAGAAGCGGAGTGATCCCAGCACAGTTGCCTGAGGAACTCCATTGGAAACATCAGATTGTTCCAAACATCTGCTTTTATTTCCTATTAGTCATCTACTAATACACAGAAAGCCCTTCCCTTCTATGCAGTGCGAGCTTAATTTCCACAGGAGTCTTCTGTGAAGGTTTCTGTTGTATGACTCTTGAAAATGCAATACACCTTGTTGATAACTAGAGAATTTTAAAAATGTGACCTTACTGACACCTTTGGGGTGTTTTATCAAATTTATGAGATAAGACACCCCTCCAGTATTTATCTATGTACTCTCTAGCATAAATTTCACCAATTTGCATGGTATGGAGGTCACATGTAGAAGTCCTCGAAACACAGTGGGAGTCTTTCCCTCTCTATGAAGGTAAGTTTAAGCAAAGGAAGTACAGAAAAGCCAGTGGTCACAATGTCTAAATAATTTTACATCATGCTAAGTACTTTGAAATGAGTTGGGCAATAATATAAATAAAAACATTTAGCATGGGCAAGCAGATTGAGAGTGTGTCGTATCAGGAATTATTGCGAGTTTCATTAAGACATTTTCTCAGAAGAAATCTTTTCTGCAACACAAATTACAGCCCTGCCAATAATCCTCCCAGCGGGACTGTGGTTCAGGAACAGTATCTCCTTTTCCCACCTCATCCCTACCTGGCCACCGCCCACCTCTGGCATTTCCAGGCTTCCTTCCCCAGCCAGGAAAGGGGATATTCAAAGAGCAAAGAGGACAGAGAACTGAAGAGCACACCCTCTCCCTGTTTCAGAAACTCAGACATCCAAGGTGAGCATTCGTTCTCACCAGGGACTATTTTAAAGCTTCAAAATCATCAGTGACAAAAAGATTTCCTAAAATACAGCCTGCATTTTCTTTTTTAACACAAGTCAGTTGTTCTTCATTATGCAATCATCTGCTCTGCAACACCGCGTAACTTCTTTCCTTTTGTATCCCCAAAATACATGTAGATATTGATACTCTTCCTTTCATTCTTTCTACAATGCATTAGAAAATGTATTATCTACACAGAAGTGACATTTCAGGTCATGCTGTGGTTTGGTTCCATTCTCTGAGAACTTTAACAGAATAGGAAGTCAGAGGCAAAGGCAGATTATAGGTCTGTATTGGTAAGATTCAGGACTCTGGGGGAGTTAGATATTAGTGCAGGGTTCCCTTCATATTATTATTTTTATCTCCCTAGTAGCACGCAGACGCCTAAGGGCTTGCAATCTATTGCATGAGTTTCAGCACAATCCTTACACTAGTAGCGTTTCTCTGAAAATCCCAGTCAAGGATTTAGATAATATTAATTACATGATTACATAGATAAACAGTGCCATGAGAGGGCAAAGTCTGGACAAGAGTGATTGCTTAATTTAATAGTCACTGTGACAGCAGTGACAGGTACACACCCCAGTCATTGTATCCTCCATTCAGAAGTTTGGGTAAACATTTCAGAACAGTCCCACAAGTGCACTACCCCTATGCACATGTGCACACATTTTTTACTGTCTTCATAAAACAATCCTAACTGCTCCATGCCAAAAAATGTCTTTTCCACTATGTGCCATAATGCTGATTATAATATAACATCTGCCAGCTCAATCTTGGGCTTTTTCCCATCACTACGTAAAGCAGGACTTTAATATCTCTTCTGTATAGCTTTGATGTTCACTCCTGGTATACTTGGCTGAAAATTCATAGACTGTTCTTTGTATATTATCACTATCTTCCCCCTTCTGTTGGTGCCACTTCTCCCCCCCCACACTCCTCCCCTTCCTTTTTTCTTTCATACTCTAAAGTCCTTTTAATCCATATTTAGTCCTTTATTTGTCTCTGTATCTAGTTAGCTTTGCGAGCAGTTTCTTTCGGTTGCTAGCACCATCCTACCTAATATCGTTTCCTTTCTTCTGTCTTTTTACTCCTAAAGCTGGTTAAAGGCTTTTTTTTTTTTTCCAAGCCATTGTTCCGGAGAGCACTACCAGACATTCTTAGGTAGGCTGAATGCATTCAGTCCAAAAGCATGTTATTTGCTTAGGATGACTGCTACTGATGATCAGACATTTGGAGTGCGCTACCTCCTTGTCCTTACTTGCTACTCTTCACAGTTAATTGGTGTGATTTGGGGGACAGGTAGAGGAGAAAAATATCCTCTACAAATATTAGGGAGGCTGACAATGGTAAAGAGAACTACAAACAACTCATCCTGACACTGAAGCATTTCGATTTACAAATTAATGTAATTTTACTATTTTTGTGACTGCCACAATGTGTGACCTTAACCGTAAACAAAGAGAATGGAAATTAGGTTTAAAATGGAAAGCTATGTACAGTGTTCCTGTTACGTCACTCCCTCTGGCAGAAAAAGCAGGAAGACTGGGCTTAGATTTCTCAAGATATTAAACATGTGGTAGTTATCTCAAATCTTGTTAATACAGCTAAGAATGTGCCTTGTGAGGAGGAACAATGCTGTCCTTTCTTTGTTTTGTGAGGTGAAAGCACATCTTCTGCCTGTAGCATTTTCCCACCTAGAAAGTACATAGTTTGAAGAAATGTTCCGGTCTCATTGTTTAATTTATACAGAGTAGAGTGAGTATCAGCAGTTCTAAGTGGGTGAGAGAGCTGGACATGGCTACCTATGTCAAGCTGCTTGCAGGGGTAAATATTTGCCGGAGTAGGTCCTGTGTTTGCTAACTTTAATATAATATGAAGATGGAACATTAGAATTTATCACAAAACATACCAATCCATATCAGTGCAAAGCAGGTGCCATTTAAAATTCAGAACATTGTATTCTAAAAGAAGGTTGTTAAAAGGTCCAACTGACCACAGTGTTGAAACATGAAGATGCTATCACGGTTCTGATTTCTCTTCAATGACAACTCTCTTTCTGCTTGCTTTTCAACTTCAGAGATTTACAGCTCCTCCAAACTGTAATTTCTAACATCAGCCTCTCACATCTGTTCACTGTGGTTACAGCTCTGTCTTTGATAAACTCTTCTCATACCTTCCATTTTTGTTAAGTCAAGCAGGTGCTAAGGGTTGTTTTGAAACAGAGTTGAGTAATCAAAATGAAGAAAAATAAAAGCAAGAAAGGGTTTAAATGCATGTACACTTTGGCTCACAAATAGCTCTCTCTCTCCCATAGGGTGCCATACATCTTTCCAGCTCTACTATCTCATATCCCAGGATTATCTGTTCTGTCCCCGAGTTGTGGCTCTTGGATCTGCAACACTATGCTTGACATCGATTTGGCTCATGAAATATTATCTTTCTGATTATAATTCATCTTTTGAAAAAGTAGTGTCCTACTTTCAAATGAAATTGTTTTCAAAAATCACACTTTAAAACATCAAGTACATATCCTCCTGTCTGCTTTCATAGAGAATCAAGTCTCTGATATCCTGAAATAATTTGAGATAGTCATCATATGATGGAAAATTATCTGCCTTGAGAGCTGTATTAAAGACAAACAGACTTTATCTAAATAATACGACAATCAGCCCAACCCTTAACATTATCCTCAAAACACCATCACATTGAAGTTCAAAGAAGTTCATCCAGTCCTTGCATGTTTCCATCCCCCAAAAATATTTTAATGCACCTCAGCATATCTTGATTTTAGAGAGAATTGGGAAGCAGTGTAAGAAACGTGCTATTCAACAGGCCCCATAATACACATAAGGCAGTACACTTACCATTCATCCTAATCACTGATAGAAGTGAAGATACAACCTCTATGAAATGTCAAAAACTGCAGATAAATTTCAGAAAAGCAAACAGCAAAATTCAGACTTCACTAGGATCAAAATCACTATGTGATAGATGAAAAAAAAAAAAAAAATCAGAGCAATAAGAACAAGAAAAGAAAACAATTCAGCCAGCAGAATGAAAATGAAAGACTTACCATAGCCATATTAGAGACTATTATGTGAAACACCTTATGCAAATACACAGTAGAAATTTATGCATAGTATTATCCTCTGGCAGAGATTTATTTTTGCCTTTCTGTGTGTAGCAGTCAATTAGTGATTATTCTACATACTCATCTGTGAGCAGAAATGGTAAATAAGGGGAGTTTCCCTGCGTATTCTGTAACTAGATGTTTATTTACTTTTCTTCAGTTTTTATAATCACAAAGAGGCAGTTCTCTTGACTTTGTTTTTAGACTTTCAGGTGATTGTTTCTAGTGAGGAAGACACATGTAACACTGTCTTCTTAACTGCTCATTTTTGGAACTCAGAGTGGGCCTATTTCTCACCAACATGAGTGTCTTCTAGAACTCATGTTTCATGAACCGTGTTGAGACTTAAAAATAGGAATTGTTACCTTCAAAATGAACCAAGGCTGTTTATATGGAAGGTTACTTATGACATTTGTATTCTGAAGTTCATGTTTGCCAGCTGATTGATGCCTCAGATCCAAGGCTCCTGTCTCTAAATGGAAGAAAGGGCTTCAGCCTTGAGAACTGTGGCTGGATCGTTATCAACGCAGGCACACTACCCTACTTTGTATTTACTCATACGTGTGAAAATGCTAGTTTTATCTTCAGTGCATACCAGCTCCAGGGGCTGACACAGCTAATGGGCGTGTGTGGAGATGAAGGCAGCCTGAGACGTGGCAAGCTTCAGCATGCTAGTTGAGGACAAAACCATTTCATATTTGCTGAATTTCTGCATTTATGACAGCTCACTTGCCAGAGCAACTGCGTTGGAGATTCTGCTTTTGATTTTCCTCTGTATCTCACTGTAGCATGCTAGCCAGCAACACTGCAGCTCTTAAAGAGTGCTTTCCAGCACAATGACATATTTTAAAGATGACAGCATTATGAACTGCTCCAAAGGAGCTATTTGGCTTTTAAGATGACTGCTCTAGAAAGAATTCTCTGGCTCAACAGCACCAGGAAAAGGGCAAAGGAAATACAGATGCTGCAATCTGGTTAAGGAAATGACAAGCTCCTGTGCTGTAGTACTTAAGCCTGGTCTCTAGCCGACACCATTTATGAGCTGTTACATACGGCTGCAATCACACACCGGCTCAGCGAGGCTTTCCATAGGGCTCACATTTGTTTTCACATTCCCTTTGTAAATGAGTTTGTAATGTGGTGCAAATGGTAGCAAATGGACATTAAATGAGGCTTGTATGTGGACTGCTCCTTTGTAAATATATAGGCCATTATAAAAGCAAATAATAAGAAGTCGAACTAAGCAACAGCAGCCTCTGCAACAGAAATGAGTGAAAAAGGAGTTGCTTTACATATACTGCATTTTGAAATGTGGGTTTCCTGTTTAAACTGTCTTCACTCCAGCCTCAACTTCTCTCTCCATACTAAACCTACAACATATTTTATATTGCCATGGATACTTTGGATGGAAGACAGTGTGCACTAGCAATCAATTTTTCCGCAGGAAACCATTCCAAGAACCTGTCCCACATTTCAGTGCTCATATATAGTTTTTGCTCAACAGTGCACAATCTTTTTCTAAAGGGTATGACTAGTGGGTACTTCAGCTGCCCATCTGCAAATTTGGAACTGGCCCAAGGCTTTACCACTCCCCAGGATAACTACTTCTAACTGCATTTTTCTATCACTTGCCACTGCTAGGTATTTTTACCTTCCCAAGAAGGGTCTGGTAGACTGCAAGAGAAAACTTCCTTTAGGGTGCAAAGAAAAAATGTGAGCTGACATTTTAAAAAATCATTAGGAGACTAAAATACAAACAAACCACAATGATGGCCAAGCAGAAGAGAGTTCACATAGATTACATGGAGTTGAAGGTATTACAGGTCTTGACAGGGAGTAGTAAGAAGGAATCCATGTGATATAAGAATTCCAGGGCAAAAATAAAAATAAAAATTGAAAATTCTCAAAAAGAATTAAATAATCAAAGAAAATGGTTAAGAGTGTAAGCAAACTGCACAGAGAACTTTTACTTACCATAGAGGTCAGGAATGTGAGCCTTTTATTCTCAGTACCTGTCCCTCTTATTTGCCTCTTCACTAGCAATTTGTCCCATCCAGCAGTCAACTTCCCTCAGGGCAACATTCAGTTAAGTGCTGCAAGGTTATCTGAGTCTTCTGTCGTACTTCTCCCTCAGAAGAATGACATGGTATTTTTACCCTTTCTGGAGAAGAGGTCAGTGAAGTTCCGGCAGTGATGGACAGAGGGCTTCTCCTCTTCTCTTAGGAACCCTCATACCCATACTCAGCAGAGACTGGCCAAGGTTCTCCTCAAGCAACAGGAGTGTGCAGTGACTTCCTTCTCTTTCCCTTCAGCAGGGGTACAAAGCAGCTAATTCCCTGGGGCAGATTTTCCCTCCGCCATTTTCTTCAGGCATCCAGTGGCTACACACACGAAACCTCTGCAACCTCGAATCTGTTACGGCCCTTTCCTAGGAGAACAGGGAGAGCTGTAAGTCAGGAGAGTGGAGGGGAAGTGGTGTCTGGCCCTAACCCATCTCTTTCCCTGCTGCTGGAGCAGTCAGCAATGTCCTGCACAGCAGTATCCCAGCTCCTGAGGACAATGGCTTGACAGTCAGCAGCATAGCAAAGCTCAGGCTGTGCCAGGTTGTGCACAACAGGGCACAAGGTTAGTACTGCAGAAACTGCCTTACTGAAGTAGGAAAATATATCTGATGGTTGGTTATTATTGTCATCAATTTGAGGAGTACCTCCGATTTAAAATTCAACACTACAGATTCTGCTTCTTGATGCATATAGCCTCATTTTTGCCTTACCACATTTATATTCACTGACTTTGAGGGCAAAACCTGATCTAACACAGAAAGTACAACAACAAGAATGCATACTTTGGTACAGGTTGCTTTACATAATTCTAGTTAAACTAAATCGATCTGTGGTAAGATCGATTAACGCTTCCAAGGTTACAGAGTTTTTGCATAAAATGGAAAACTGTAACATATTTCCCAAGCCATTTTTATTAACACACCTTCCATATATTCCCTTCTATTTTGATCAAATGATCCTTTGGGTGTGCAGAGAAGTGTTTTTATGCAATGCTATACAGTCATTTCAGACATTCCTTTTGCTGTACACAGCCCATCTACCTATAGCATCTTAACAAATTAGACTAGAAGTACTTGGTAATGTATATCCACTTGTAGTATGCTCATTTCTCAATCTGTCAATATCTTAGTTCAGATTTTCATTTTGCTATTTATTGAGGCTACAGTTCAATACAACTAATAGTTGCGGTACTTTCTCTTCCCTCTGCATGTTGCAATTGTCCCTGCTTCCTTCCCAGGGGAAGCATCATGTCCTCCTGGCTTCATCACATTAAATGCCTATTAAATGTCTACTACAGGAGTGAAAACTCTCTCTAAAGCCTTTGTAAAACTCACCCTTTAAAGCACTATGGACTGCTGCCTCACACGTCTTAGACTTTTAAACGTACATCCACTCCTTTATTTAAAATACAGTTCTCCAAAGAAGGCTTTTGTTAAATGTTGTTCATCTTGGATTCTGAATCTCTGAATGGGGGAAGTTTTACTGACAAGAACGACTCTTGCTTCTTCATTTGGTCTTGCCAGTGTACATTTCATTTTTTTATATGGCTTTTACCACTGTTTCCTCAGTATTTCTAAAACTTGCTCCTCCAGCCTCTGTGCACATCAGGTGGCTGAATGCAAACTGTTCCCCAGATCAGATCCATTAGGGAGTGTTCAGATCCTCTGATCACTGCTGTGGATGTAGAGG
This sequence comes from Callipepla californica brunnescens, assembly GCA_023055505.1. Taxonomy (NCBI): domain Eukaryota; kingdom Metazoa; phylum Chordata; class Aves; order Galliformes; family Odontophoridae; genus Callipepla; species Callipepla californica. The sequence continues at coordinate 75,011,357 of JALIRH010000002.1, read as the reverse complement.
TAAGCTGATACAGCCAGACACTGAAGCCGTATAGAATACCCATTATAGGGTATGTATTCTGTGGCATGAAATAGTAATTGGAATTTCTAAAATTATGAGTCATCACTCTCCAAATATTACTGAAATCTAGTCCTTCTAACCAATTTGTAACCTTTCTAAGTATCCTGCTCTGGGCAGTACTTAACTGTTCTACTCTCTCATCAGATGAATCTAAGACTTAATTAAAATCTCCCCATGGAAGGTGATTTCCTCTTCCTTGAAGGCTAGAAGAAATCCAAAAAGTTATACAAGAACATGAAAAAGGAAAGAGGAAACATTTAAGATAACAATTTTTGTTAATTTTCCCTTGGGGTAACTCCTTCATCTAGCAACTAGCTTTTAAAGACAATAAAACAGCAGTACCCCTCTCCCACTCATCAAAGAGGAATGGCTCAGTTCCCATGCTTTTCACACAAATCTTCTTTTAATGGCACAATGACAGGTGTAGCACTCTATTGTCTGTAAAGTCCCCTTGAAGAAAGGGAGAAAGAATGACCCGGGGAACTACAGGCTGGTGAGCCTCACTTCTGTGCTTGGCAAGATTATGCCGCATATCCTCCTGGTTAACATGTTAAGAAACATACAAGATGAAGAGGTTATCTGAGACAGCCGGCATGGCTTCACCAAGGGCAGATCTTTCCTGACCAGTCTGGTGGCCTTCAGTGATGGAGTGACAGCATCAGTGGCCAGGGGAAGAGCAACAGATATCATCTACCTGAGCTTCTGATTGTCCCCCTCTAGTCAGCTCTTGTGAGGCTTCATCTGGAGTACTGCATGCAGGCCTGGGGCCCCCAGCACAAGAATGACACAGAGCTCTTGGAACAGGACCAGAGGGCCACTAAAATGATCATAGGGCTGGAGCACCTCTGAAAGGTTGAGGGAACTGGGCTTGTTTAGCTTGGAGAGGAGAAGGTTCTGGGGAGACCTCACTGTGGCCTTCCAATACTTGAAGGGAGCGTATAAACAGGAGGGGGAATGACTGTTTACACGGGTTGGTAGTGATAAGACAGCCACAAATAGTTTTACACTAAGATGAGAGATTTAGGTTAAGAGGAAGTTTTTCACTCAGAGGGCAGTGATGCACTGGAACAGGTTGCCCAGAGAGGTATTGGATGCCCCATCCCCGAAGGCATTCAAGGCAAGGCTGGGTGCGGCTATCTGCAGCCTGGTCTAGTGCTTGGCAACTCTCTCCATGGCAGGGGGGTTGAAACTAGATGATCTTTGAGGTCCTTTTCAACCCAGGCCATTCTATGATTCTATGATCCTTCTGGATGATTTTTGAAAGTAATTTTCCTTGGTTGTCCCATTCTACCAATATTATCTTATTCTTCCCCATTTTCAAAGTATTCTCTCAGCAAAGACATTACAAATAGTTGTAAATTGTTGAATATACAGTAATAAGGATTTTATTTTAAAACTAATTGCACTCTTTATAGGAGACATTAAAAATCTAGCTTACTCCTATGCCTCTATATACTGTGATTCTTTTTTTTTTTTTTTTTCTTTTGGTCCCAGAGCATTTCCTAGTATATATTACAGCCCTTAAATTGCCAACAGAATTCACAATTAGCCAGAATTTATTTTCTCATCAGCATCTTCTGACTGTTTAATCACTTCTTTTTGTTACCCTTTTGAAACCCCTAATATTTCTTCCTGCAGAAAAGGTATAAAAAATTTAATTCCCCAGATCCTCTTCCAGATAGGGGTTGTCAGGCCCTCCTCAGGGGAGCAGTGGAAGGTTCTTGATAGGCAACATGGGCAAAGCTGTGGCCCTGTGATACCTTTATCAAAGGCTGCTATCCTGGCTCGCTTCTGTGCTACGACTGTATCTTCTTTTGCCTGGGTTTTTCTTTCAGCCTCAGAACACACCTTTTTTTACATATCTATCTGTAGGAATTTAAATCCTTTTCTGTTATTTTAAGTGAGGTTCTACCTTCCACTTCTTACTCTTTCCTTCATATTATTTTAACTGCTAATCAAATCCTCTCAAATACTCACATTTTTATTTTTTTTATTTGCAGTCTTAACCCTGTCCTTTAATTTCGTCTTTATATTGGCTACAAGAGTTTGCTGTCTGAAATCATGGTGGTATATTTCCAGTTTTTCATAGGACTCAGGTTGTATTTCTAGACTGTTCTCCAACCACAATCACCTCTTCAGGGATTTAATCTCTTCATTTTTGTGATGTGTCCTTCATACATAAAAAGGTATTTGAAAGGAAAACTCTGTACTTCATATCTACTGCTCTAAAGCAGGCCTCAGTACTGCTCACTTCTTTGTTTTCCCTTCAAGTAGCCAGTGATAGATACTGAAAAATTGCTGCTTCACCTCCTCCTCCCCAGAAAATCTACAGCCTTTCAGAATTTTATCCATTTTGAAGAGCACCATCTTCATTATTACAAATTCGTTGGCAGGGAACAGAGAGATTTCTGGGCACACTCTACAGTGATTGCTGGATTTGTTTCCAGTTGCATGAAGTTAAGACTTTTACTAAAGTTTAAAGGAACTCCCTTCTTTACAACTCCTGTGAACTTCCTCTCCTCACTCTCATTTTTCTTTTACTATTCTCTACAACTCACTTCTGGTTTTATTCTTCATCAAGTCTTAATTTATTTTGCAGCTTTGTTCCCACTGCAAGATTTTCCACCCTTCTTACTGTTTTAGGTGACCTTGCTCACTAAATACTTCCATCAGATTTAACCACACAAATCCTTGCTTCTGTGGAAGATGTTAGAGATCTGCTTTTTTGATATGTGAACGGTGTTAATTCATCAAAGTCTCTTCCAGTAATGGGGCTTACTTTTGTTATTTTCTGTTCTCTTCTGCCCTGCAGCAACCAAGTCTGATAGCACAGGCACTGTGTGCAATGCTGTGTGAAGATCTCTTGGTATTTTTGTGGTCAGGGGATAAGAGGGTAGGAGGACAGATAGGATAGCTTTTCAGTGCAGTCAGAAGACAGGGAGTAGTTGCAAATCATCCCATCTCCTTTGTAAAGCTCCAGCCTGAGCAGCCATCCACTTCCACAACACCTGGTGGTCCCCTAACATCTGAAATGCATTCACGAGTTCAAAATTACTTCAGCTGAAGTTGGTGGCAGGGTTCAGCTACTCAGAAAGTGAAAAATACATACTTTGAGGTGTTTTGTTGTGGGATGGCCCAAACAGCAATTGCAGAAGCACAACATGCAGAGGCAGTGAAAAACTAAATTTGATTTCTGTGTAGAGCAAATTGTACTGCATACCTTTCATGTTCACAGCTATTTCACACCCCTAAGTAGCTATGATTCCTCTGAAGTGAAGGAAGACTTAAGTAGCAACTCCCTGCTTGAAGCAGACGCAACAGGGATAGGGTGTAGTCTTCTGCTCTCTGCATCTCTCAGGCTGGATGTGGGTTCTGCATAGCTCCAACTTATTCTGATGAATTAGACAACTCTCTGTCTCCCTGTGACCTACACACAGTATCACTATCCTTTTATTAAAAGAAAAGAAATGCTTACTATCATTCCTCATTGAGCACCTTCTAATTTCTTATTTTAAAATAGTATATCCGAAACTTTCCTCTGAAACCACTTGAACAGACACCACTGTGGCAACTGAGGTTGCTCTTAAGTTTTCCCAAGGATGACATCTCTGACTGGAAGTAGGGGCACAGATTCATTTTCCTTAGAGGAGCATATGGTCTAGTGAAGGGATTTCTGGCATGGGATGTGAGATATAAAAGTCCCAAGCTCGTGCTACCTCTAATTTACATCAGGACAGTACTTGTCAAGTGTATTGCGTAATGGTCTGTGCCATATGATCGTGACACCACAGACACATTTCTAAATACAGCCTGAGAGATGGTGAGTGGGATAGACCCAAGAGGTCCTGAAAGCAAGACTTTTATGAGCAAAGAAACAGAATGGGGTAATGAGAGATCAGGCTTTCCTGCTGAAACTGTTTCACTTCAGGCATGTAACTAAACATTCAGTAGGCCAGAAGAAAGATTTCAAGATTTTACTGGCTTTTCAAAAAAAAACCAAAAAAAAAACCAAACAAACACTCAGAAGCTCTTGGTTTGGATGGAATGGGAAATATTTTGAAATCTCAAGATCTTAAAACTGAAGATTATTTCCTGTTCTTAACCCCCTCCTTTCACCCCCCCGCCCACCTCCCCCACCAAGTGAAATGGAAAGTTAAACCTCTTGGGCTAGCATTCAGAAAGCCTGGATTCCATTCCTGCTTCTCTCACAGGCTTCCTCTGCAAATTTCTTTTCCCCTACATTCTTCCAGTTATAAAAATGGGAATATTCCCTTCTTCCTACTAGATATTCAGTTTGACCCTTTGCCTGCACAGTTCTGTGTTTCTGTTTTGCCATCTTCCTTAAAGCGTTCTGAATTTGGACAAATCTTCTAACCTTTCTTGGAATTAAGTTGTCATCCTCAAGAATTTCATACAGTATTGAGAAGATAACCATCATGTTCCGATCATATTTCAAATATCAAATCAAAACAGAAATATCTCATGAGATCTTAAATCCAGTTGATTCAATAGCTAGCCCTATCTGTAAGGATCAAGGTCTTTTCAATGATCTCAATTATTTTGCCTTTTAAAAAGTAGGAAAATTGGATCATGTGAAAAATATCCACTTCTCAAAGCCACTCTGACTCACGGATCGCAGATGAATCAGAGTAGCCAGGCAAACAATATTTCTGGAACCCTGATTCAAAAAGGCAGTAAACCTGTGTTTCAGACCCTTTTGGGGATGAAGAATATGATAACAAGCCTTCTCATGCAAGAACATTCTCTGGAATCAAATAGGCATGTAGCACTACAAGCATGTAGTAGCCTGATGTGGAAATGTGCTGAAGAGAGTATAATATTGACCTTAAACTTGAGAACAATACAGCTTCATCTGATGTAATCTAATGATAGCTACTGATTGTGGTATAGCTGCGGGCTAGGTTTGAACTTGATTCCTCCCTAAACTGGTAGATCTGGCATGTCATCTGGGACCACTTCAAACAATCTTCCTGGCCCAGTTGTGGGTTCCCACCTCTGCATTTACACTGGATCCTGTAGTCACACAGCTGCAAATGGAATTGGCTTGGCTTGCTGATCTCACAAATATCCATCCACCACAGGAAAAAAAAAAAAGAAAAAAGAAAAAAAAAAAGCAGAAAAAAAGAGAAAGAAAGATAAAGATTTGTTTTCATGCAGACGAGAAGCTGAACCATTTTGCCCTATGGCCACACAGTCATTAGACTAAGAGGAAGGAAGAGTGTGGGAAGTTACAGCTGTGGGTAATGGATGGGGACTGCTCATATTCTTAGCAGCCTGCAGTCACACTGTATTAGGTGTAATGTGAAACTGCACCCTTGGTTGCTAAGAGAGATCCTTGCTAGCTTTCTCTGAAATAGCACACTGGCTAAACCACTCAACAATACTAATGTACATCACACATGGGTGCTATTACAGGGGAGCTCTGCCATTCAGACTTCACTAGGCTGAGCAACTGGGTTAGCAAAATGTTAACTGCTGCTTCCTCTGCTGCTGCTTTTTGCTTTCCCACCACAATATTTTCTGTGTTTGGGTCATACCACATCAGTGTTTTAGCTAACACTGGAATACATCTGACAGAAACCTCCTTAAACTAATAATGACCGTTAAAGCGTTATGAATTATCACTGAACCTCAATGATGATATGGTCCCCAAATGCCCTGCTTGGTGTCACTTCATGATTGCTACTACAGAAGTCTTACACATACATTGACAGACATTATAATTAAGATATGAGAACACATGATAACTATGCTCCTTCATGGTTTTTTAGGATATGTTTTTCCACTGTGAATTACAATGTCCATGATCTCAGACTGTGGATACTTTTTATAGACAAATGATTCCTCTTTTATTTTGGACATTTATTTGGTTACTCTAAGTCAATATTTATATAATTTCTTCCCAGATGCCCATTTGTTCTTGTGTGTTCTTCAAATCAAATTGGCAAGTGATTAGTTGTTAATAAAGGATATGACTTTGCAGATGCAAAATGGAATATAAAACACATGGCAGTACAGCAGTTTTGTAAAACTGAGATCAGCACAAAAACAGAATGCAAAGTTATTTTGCCTTATTTAAATTGATGCATAAGTCAGTTTACGTGAAGAGTCCAAATGAATAAGCATTTCAACTCACTTTGCTAAGTTAATTATAGCCGGTAACTTTAGTGACCACAGTGGTTCAGATTGCAAGATAGTTTCCATGTTCTGACATTACCTTAAGGTGTTCACAGCTTTCTAAAAACACTCACTTCTGGAAGTGAAACTTCTTAATTTCTGCCTGATGGTGATCTATTTTTGTAGAGAATATCTATGAGATCGTTCCAAGTGTCAAAAAAGGGAAGCTACAGTAAGAAGCTGCAGCGCTTGTGAGATACTTTACTCAACGTTTCTTAATAGAGTATTTCTTGAAACTTACAGAACCTACAACCTTATCCAAAGCCCAGGAGAATGAAGGGAAATACCCACAATGACTGCAGTGCGCTTTAGATCAGGTGTACTGCACTCGATAAAGACAGTTAACCTTGTTTGTTTCAAAAATAAAACTTGGTTTCAAACCAGTTACATGAGAGCCTAAAAATCTCCTGTTGCAAAGGTAGCATGAAAAACTACAGTGGATTGACTGTTAGTTAAACCTGGGTATGTGTGGTTTGCAAAAGACATGTAATATGTTAGCTAAACCCAGCTAGTTAGTAGAAAATGTTGATATTTAGATCAGTACAGTTTATTTCTACAAAGGAACAGAACACATTACAGTGGGATACGTTTCTTCATATATTAATGGCACAATCAGTATATCTGTACTGAAAAAGCAAACGCACTAAGTGGTCTTTCCCAAACCCAGCAACATCTTAAACTCATCATTGTTCTGGTACCAAGCTTACATGCACAAATCAGAAGCAAGGAACATCTGAAAGTCCTTACTGACAATGAATTAATGTTTGCCTCTTTGAAGTTATGTGGCACTCTTTCAGCACATGTAGGGCAGGACTAATACCTGGTTCTTCTGAAAAAAAATCTATTCCTTTAGCCCATATGTAAACCAGAAATGTAACAGTCAGTAGCTGAATAGCTATTAAGCTTTTGAACTTTCTGGAAAACTGAAAACACCGGGCCAGCTAGTTCTTCAAGCTGAAGGACTCCTGGATAAATCATTTTCTTTTAAAGAATATCTAGCTTTAAGGAGAAAAACAAAATCTGCATGCCCTTCTCCCCCACACAAATGGTTAGTCTATTATTAAATCCTCAATTAAATTTGCATAGTTGCAACCACAAACAGTTTCAGGAAACGCTAAATGTCAGTGACAGGAGCATCATTTAAGGTGGCCATCCTTAAGACAGAGCATAGCATTCAAGGGGAAGAACAAGAGACAGGACTCCACACCACAGAATTTTCTCCATAAACTTGGAGCAGTCACTTCGAAAGGATTCTACTTAACTATTTAACACCCCTTGAAATTTTCAGTATCTAGTCTACAGAAGTCAGGTTCTTCTTCAACGTCAGTGTAGAGAGACTAGCCCATCCACAGTGTTCATAGTTCCTGACACAGGATGAAATGTGCGCCTAAGCTATGTGAAATGTGGTGTTAAGCTCAGATGATCATCTTACAGCAAATTTTCAGATGTAAGATGAACTCTCCTTTTTCTCCTCCCAAGTCTTCCTGTTTCTTAGTTTTTCAACTGTAAGATTATACCTGACTACAAGGATAATAGCATCTTTCTACCGCAAAGGATTGACATAAATATTAATGTGTGTAAAGATGGAAATAAGAAATAGGTAGCTGTCTGAAGAAGAGAGACAAACTCCAGTATCTTGATGAAGGCTTCTCCATATGACATTATATAGCTCCACTTAAGCGAGCAGGAACAACTGCTTATGCAGTCAAGCGTAAGTATCTGACTGCAGGATCAGGTCATGTCACCAGCTATTTTCTTTCTCTCTCAGGTTAAATGTCTCCCTCACTACTGTGGTTAAATCTACTCTGTAAAACATACAGCTGCTGTATCATGAACACTGTATATGCTGACATGCGAAACACTCATTTTTCTATGTATCAATTGAATTATTTCAGCCCTAATGTTGTAGAAGTCTTTCCATTTAATACCTTTATGTATCTGACACACACAGTTCAAATTAAGGAAGACTTAAAATACACATTCATTACTTGGCAAATAAACCATCTGTAAGTAAATTATTTGATTATTTCTAAAAGCAGGTACTCAATAAAACATACTTTGTTCAACATGTTTGTTCATGAAAATGTTTGCCTTCAGTTTTCAATATTTAGGAAACGCATACAGATATATTTGAAAAGTCTGCATGTATCTTGTGGCAAAGAAGAACATCTCGGGACATTAATGCCGTATTAATAACCTTCTTATTAATAATCTCTCTGTATCACATAAATCCATTCTTTTCCAACTTATGCTCAAATATGTTGATACTTTCAAACTTTCACAAGTATTCTGTCTTGGAAAGCATTCCTGATTTGTTGTTGTTGTTGCATTTGGTATAACGTGGCATGTATATCTGTTGAAAATACTTCAGGAAGGTGATGGAAAGTGAACAAAAAGAAATATTTTAGACATACAGTGAAATTATCCAATGTACCCCTCTTTATCCTTTTTTATCACAGTTTTACTTAAATCTTTTGAATTTAACAGTCAAAGTCAGAATTTCTAACTAGAGGTCTTTAAGCTAGGGGCTCCACTTCAGTTAGCAAAAATATGTGTGATTTTTAGACATGAAATCAATAGAAACTCCAGATACTTAATATCATAGGTCTGCAAATCAGCTTTGTGTGCATAGATGGCTGAAGATAATGATCAATTTTCAGAGGAGCTAAGTGGTCTCAATTAGAAATAAAAATAGCAGCTCTGGAAAGTAAGCACTGTTGTTATAAAGTATTGACCTGTTCCTTTATAATTACCATCCTTTAAGTTTTTTACTTAGGATAAAGACAAACACTAAGAAACCCAGCAAAACACCTACTTTATATAGCAGAACAGCTCCAGCCAGCATGCACAGGGCATTTCTAATGCAGGCTGATCTTTACTCTTTTGTACATTGATTCAAAGTAACTTGGCTGAAGTAGAAAGAATTAGACATATTTGCAAAGGAGAATCCCCAAATTTCATAGTCATACGTGTAATTTAGCTTTCAATTCAAATGTAAATACACAGTTCTAGAAAAAGGATTGTTGCAAATCTTATGAAACTCAGAATGAAGAGACTGCATCAGAGAAGGCTTCAGCTGCAATAAGAAGTGTGGGGCTTCTGCTACAGCATCTCCACAAATAATTCTCAACATAAAGGGACGACTTGGCTTTGCAGGCACTGAGTACTTCCATGTTATTAGAAAAAGTTCATACAGGAAACAGGACTAAAGAAATGTCATCTCCCATTAAAAAGGATAGCAGCAGGAAGGTTCCACCTAACAGATGATTAAATTTAGAAGAACACGTTTCATTGTCCCGAGTATCAGAAGCAAATTTTAAAACATTTTAAAATAAATCATTGATCATGTACTGTACAGTGCTGTCTCCAAATTGCACTGTAAAGCAGAAATGCAGTCCGTTTTGTTGGGAACTGAAATGACACCACTACGTTCGGGACTCCATAAATGATTTTCTTACAGAAAAGCATTCCATGCAAACAACTGAACCCTCATGAACATCTGACAGTCAGCGGGTTTTACTGATGATGAGGCTATATAGCACTAAGACCATTTTATCTGTCCTTTTTTTTAGAAATTTGTTGCCTTATCATTTGAGGTAAAATGTGGAATCTCTTAACTATCAAATAGAATCTCTCCACAAGTATTAAAAATGGATTTTAAAAGTTCTTAAAAATATTAAAAATAATGATTTGGCATGGAGATCTGGGGCTTCTTTTATGCACTGGACTAATGGCAGAATTACATAAATAAATAATTGTAAACTTTGCTACTAAAATCTGAGAACATACTCAGAAAGAAGAGGATCTCTTATCCTTCAAATATCTATGAAGGATTTTATTTCAACACACAGGTTATTTCAATGAAGTTAATGGTCCCTCCCACCATTCAGAGCTAACCACATCTGAGGAATATAGCACTCACTGGCTTCTCATTCTGTCGCGTGGGATCCCTTAGACATTGTTTCCTTTCTTTATTATTCAGCATTATATGTCTGTTCAAAATAGAATAGCAGTCCGTGAGCTACACTGCAATGCAATGGTCAGCGTAAAAGTCACGCTGATCTTTGTATTGCACTTATGTGAAACAGTAAACTTCCTTGGAATGTTAATAGATCAAACAGATAGACGCTGAGAAAGATAAATCCTAATTTCCTACAGCCATTTAGAAACAAGTGTGTCTGATGCACAGAAGTTTAAGAAATTTCAGTAACTGATAATGGAGATCTAATGAATATAATCTCTGTTTCAATTCTTAAGATCTTTTAAAATCCTAATCTAGTGACCAGTTATGTCACTGAGAATCTTAACCCGTTGCCTGAAAATATTTGGGATTCAGTCCCAACATCCCGTATGCTTGCTCCATCTGAGTAACATTTAATAGGGAATTTTCTATTTTTTAGGACGGTTTCCCTTCCTATTCCTAAATGAAGCCATGGTGTCTTCAGAAATTTTCAGTCCGAGATTAGTTCTCACAATTATCTGTCTTTCACATAGGACACTAATGGATGAAGGAGAGATTCATCTTCTCTAATATTGTCTGTACAAAGTAATAACACAAAAGGGTTCCATACTTCTCAAACTAAACCAGGCCTTTATTAGAACTATTTACAGAACCATCACAGCTGTATTTATCTTATGTATTTTTCATCCCTGTGCGTAAAACTAACTTTATAGTGCCTCTCCCAGGTTATTCCCCATGCAATCTGCACTCCCCCTTGGAGTTCTGCACTGGTTCTGACATGTCTGCACTGTTGCAAGGAGTGATGTCTTGTGATTCTTTATGGATGCATATCTGAAGATTTTGCTTTGATTTTTAAAGTAAAACATGTTCAAAATATTGCATAATTTGAACTCATTTATGTCAAGATGGCACAGGATTTGTGGGTTTGTATGTTTTTCTCCCCAGTGATCTAATGCCATCTTCATGCCATTCCATTTTCTTACAGTATTAACTTTGGCATCCCAGATCATTAATTCCTCAGGACAAATGTGCTTTTTTCCTAAAGGTATACACTGCCTAGGTCAGCATGTAACATGAGTGCCTCTGTAACACAGAAGTAGTTGGTCCGATCAGTGACAAGTGCATATTCACACACACTGCATCACTAGCTACTTAGAAAACATACAAGTCAATCACATGGTTTGAGGAGTGTTAGGAGAAATTCTTTCACCATTTACACGCATTTTTAAATAACGATTATGTTCTTTGTTCAAGTTTGTAAACCTCTGCCAATCAACATAATGTTGCTTAGTCTTGTATGTTCTTTCTCCATCAAGACAGTTTGCTACTATCTTGATAAACAAATAAGAGATCACTCTCACCCAAGTATATATATTTTTTTCAATGGAATAAAGAGCGTGACAGAAGAGATATTTCACTGTTTTGCATCTAGTAGCATATATTATTAAAGCATAAACTCATATCTGTCACATGAAGTCATATTTCTTGATAATAAATTAAGTAACTTTGAGTAGTTTTATTGTGCCATGGCTTTCAAAAGATTTGTCAAGACATCTTTGACTACTCACTTAGCAAAGGAGTTATACTGTTACATTCCCAACAGTCTGGGGACAAGGGAATAAATCAAACATCTCTGTTTTAAACCAGATTTACATCCCCAGTAAAGCTTAAACTCTCTTTGGGCAGCTCCAGGGCTCAATCAAGACAGTTTCAAAGAAGCAGAGGAAGCATGCAGAGTATTGAAATGTAAATAGTCACTACACTGTACTGGACATAGGGGTTCTAAAGGAAAGCAGGATGCTGAGTGTATTTATTCATTCATCATTACCCAGAATTATTCTTCTGTTGTTTCAGAGAAATTCTTTCAGATTGTTTGAGCTCTGGAAGAAACAGAGCTTGGGCAGTGCTTTGGAATAGTCAAAGTTCTTTTCTGGGCACTATTTGGCACTAAAATTGATTTGAAGGCTTGATTCAAGAACAGACGAGTCAGTACCTTCGTTAACAGTTTTTCAGTCTTCACACAAAGTTGCACCAGTTTCAAGACTGGGCTTACTGGGAGAGGTGACAAGGCTGTAGGCCCATTCCCACCTCCTTTCCACAATCTAACATGCTAAGCTGTGTTTGAGCAGAGCTTTTCAGTAAGTTCAACATTCAGGCAATGCATTTGGAGATGGAGGATGGGTATGTAACTGCAAAGCACTCAGTTCTCCTGATAACTAGAACTAAAAAAAAATAATAATAATCAATCTACACAAGATATTCTATATTTTTAAGGAATACATTTTACATGAAAATGGCAATACAAAGACAGGAAGTTTGCCAACCACTTATTTTCTTATGGTACTTTTGGAAACAAGAAAGTGAACAAAAACATCCAATTTAATTATAAATTAGCCCCAGAAGACTAACAAAACAGTATTTAATTCAGTCAAAAATAAGATTCCATTAGGGCACACAGTATTTTGTTTCAGAATTAAGCACATATTAAAAAAATCAAATCAATATTAATTTTTTTTTTTATTAACAGATTTTCAAGAAAAAAACATACAGTGTTTCACTTTAACTATGTTGAAATAATACACCGCCTTACTTTAACAAACAGTTTGGCAAGTTCATAAAATGTGTTGGTGTTACTTCTGCTGTCTTAGTTACCTGAAGTAATCTTAGCTGCAACAGTCACTCAGTTCTAGAAGACAAGCTTTAAAGTGATACAGGTTACAATATAAAAATTGCCTTGGCAAAAGAAAAGTAGTCAAGTGATGACAGAATAATATTCCAACCATTACGTGTATTAGCAAAGCCGAACCATTCTTATTTCTATATAAACTGTTATTCATTGAAACAAAAACAGTTCCTCAGCAAATTCTTCAGACTTTAACAGGAGATTTGAACAGAAGAAATCACAGTCACTTTCAACCATTAGAAAATCCAGACAAGTTCAAACCAAACTGTTTCAGTATCACTGAAGTAGTTTATATTGCTTTTTCTGAATGCAGTTTGATTTCTTTCTTTGAAAATGGTGGCAGATTATATTTCTCAGTAAATTCTATGTAAACGCTTTCTTTCCTAACAGATCTACCACTTCCATGTACTCAGAAGCCATTTAATGATTTTAATGGGAAGAAAGTTCCTACTGCTAGCAGCAGTTAAAGCTTCCACATATGATACACATAACAGAACTTAATTCTTTCTTAATTGAACCAAATTCCTTCTTTTGAATAATGAACACGATCATTGAATGAAACCAAAGAGTTGGAACAGATCAGCAGAGGTAAGAAGCAATCCTGCTTGACCTTCAGATCCCAGTAGGGACAGCACAACAAACCATCTGTCTACTTTTAAAGTAAAGACAGTTTACCTTCTGGTGCTGTTCTTTCAGGTTGAATCTGTACCATTGTGAGCTAAGAGCAAAGAGGCAATGGTAAAGTCAACAAGCCCTTTGGAAAAACAAACTATGTTCAAACTATGCATCTTTACACTTCTTGATCCAGTGGCCAGAACTCAGCTGAGTGAACTCTAAAAGTGAAGAAAGTGATCCTGCAGAGAAATGTTGATGAATGGGGACAGAGTGGATTTTTAATAAGTATATAGGGAAAATATCCAAGTACCTTGTAAAAAAAGAAAAGATTTCTTACAGAAGACTGTTGTTTGAAACTCTGATAATCAAATAATAATCAAATGAATATGGAGTAGAATTTGTCATGATTGACTTTCACCAATCTTGACTATATTGTAAAGAATTAATGTTGATACCCTGAGATTTTTGAAGAGGTGATGGTAGACTTAGGCAGTCGTACACTGGTTGAGGATGTACATGCACATCATAAGCATGTTGAAAAGATAAGTCTTATAGCAGCTGAGGACAAAGAGCTATGAAACTTGTTATTTAAAACAGAAAAAAAACAGTATTGTAACTCTGTGGAAATATCATATAATGGAAATATACAGTGGAAAATAATATTCTGTGGCAATAATATTCTGTGGCAATAATATACAGTGACTTAAGAAGAAGAGGTTAACTGAGCTGTATGCTTTAATGTTCAAAAGAATAAAATCCTCAGCTTTGAATGACATTCACAGCAAATTAAATGGGCAGTTATGCAATGTCTGGAGTACATAATAACCACTCAATGATTACCACAGCCAGCCAAACCCTGTCCCTGAGCAGGCAAAACACCTAACTGGGATCAAGGGTTTTACGTGGTGTTTAGTTTCTTTGACCTGATTTAGTTTAACACACTTACTTCAGAAGGAAAGTCAGTTTTGTTGCTGTGAAAGCCAGTGCCAGACATTTGTGCCAAGATTATTCCTGATGTAAGTCCAGCACTGTCACACTAAAGATGGATGTGGCCCAGAGTGTCTGAGGACATCTGTGTCTTTCCCCGAACGAGACACCAGTGTGAAGTGACCTCAGTTCTTCAGCTTTACTGCAGCTGCAGGTCTGGCTGAGGGTACCGAGGGGCTATGGATGACTCGGATGCTGTGAAGAAAGACTGCAGGCTGCCTGCTGCTGAGCCAATAGTTCTTTTTGTACCCTTGCTGTTGTTACAAATTGTGCATTTCTTTATGATAAATTTCTTCTCAAATGTGACAAAACCTCTCCTACCAGCCAGGCTCCCTTAGATCTCTTCAGCTGCAGGCACTGTCAATGAAACCCTTTTCCTGACAGCATTTCGAGCTAGCAGGAACTGTCAGTTCACAAACACCACCTCAACATCTCCTTCTTAATGACTGCTGCCCTGTCTCCTACATGAATCATCATGGTAGAAACAGGGCTATCAAATGCTATTTTAAGGGTTTGATTCTGTTCTCTCTCCCCTGTTCATAAGACGGAGATGGTGCAGTGCCTTAATAACCAAAAGTGGAATTTAGAGCTCATGTTAAAAATGCTGTCTGGCCAGGGATGCTTGTCTACTGCATTTCAAATATTCATTGTCTGAGCACGCATTCCAGCTGAACAGCTCCACACACATACAGATGAGCAATAATGATTTCTCATTTGATGTCTTTTTTTCCCCCAAGACAGTTATTAATGGTGAAAAGGGTTGTAGATTTACTGCAGGTTTGATGCACAAATTACAGGATAGTACAGAAAGAGCCTGGATGTCCTGATGGCAACGGTGCAGCACCTTGGAAGAAAGCTTAGGCAGCCGTATTGTGTGACACATTTGTAAGGTAGCCAGGAGTTGCTGCTGAGCACAGGAAATGCTCATCGATGTTCCTAGGAAATGAAAGTAAAAGGGCGTTGACAAACTATTTACAGGCTGAGAGAGCTGGGGATGTTCTGCCTGGAGAAGAGGAGGTTTTGGGGGGACATGAGAGTGTTCTTTCAGTATCTAAAGGGTTCTATAAGAAAGAAGGGAACTGACCTTTTAGCAGGTTCTGTTGTGATCAGAGAAGGGGAAATTGCTTCAAACTAAAAGAGAGGAGATTTAGACTGAATATTATGAAGAAGTTTTTTTTACAATTACAGTGATGAGGCAATGGAACAGGTTGCCCTGAGAGGTGGTGGGAGCCTCATCCTTTAGGACACTCAAGGTCAGGCTGGACAGGGCTTTGAGCAACTAGGTGTAGATGTCTCTGTTCATTGCAGAGGAGTTGGACTACATGGACTTTAAAAGTTCTTTGCCAACTCAAATGAGTCTATGATTCTATGATATCTTCAGGAAGAAATGTATGGTCCTCCTCTGGCACAGATCCTCCATCCCCAAAACAGGACTTAGTAAAGAACAGGAAAATGAAGATGACTTTTCTTGCCTTTCTGCTTCCATTGCCCTTGGCTGTCTGATGAGCCACTGTATCTTGTGGCAAAGGAAAAGCATGGACTGCTCTGTGCTTGCTACTTCAAAGCCACAAGTAGGGTGTCATGGGCACACTGCAGCACTACACCGCGTACCTCCAACAGCTTGTAAGGAGGCTACGAGATAATGATGTGGCCTACACACCAGCGAAGGAAGCCCTGCTTCATGACCTTATGATAGCAAAGTCAATCATCTGCACAGCCACAAATCTAAATCAATGTGTATTGTAATGCTGTTAGCACAGGGAACAGCCGAAAGAAAGCCTCTCCTCTAAATTTCAGTTGAACAGGGACACCAATTTAGTTCAGAAATCCCATCAGTATTGATAAATCAAATCACTAAAATCTTATCTGGTATTTAAATCACACTTTAGTGGTATGGTTTAATGGTAGCAGTAAAGTATTCAAGCTTTTTGTTTGATACTGGAGAATTTCCCAACTCTTGTTCACAATCAGTGTCAGATAAATGATCAATACGGCTACCTTTGCTTTCCCAATACCACAGCCCTGTTATCTCTTCAGTCCCTGCCCAATCTCAGCATGTAAAGTGCAGTGATTAAGCTAGTTTCTTTTATCACCAAGCAAGACTAGGAACCCACAACTCTTCAGCTCCACATCCAATCTACATTTTCTTCATGTTCCCGACCTTCAAGTGAAATTATTTGGCTACAAAGACATTATTTCATTTGCATTCTCCATGTGTGACTTTCTTGATATGTAATATTTCTATGATATTCCTCCCAAATTTTGTGACGATGAGGAGCAAGAACTTGCTTCAGGCAGTAATGATAGCGCTAAAACGATAAAAAGCATACTGATGTTTTATGCCTATGTTCAAATGAATATGTTTTGTCTTTAGATTGTACAGACCATAGCAAGTGTTCTTCCTTCCTCTCTGAATACTTTTCAGAAAATGTTCCATGAATCCCCAGCATTAGGCAGAAAATATACAGAAAACTGAGAATTAGCAAAAAGGGAGTAAAGAATACAACAGTAAAAATAGTTTAAGCCAATACATGAATCCATGGTGCACTCAGAGCCTGAATACTAAGTGCAATTCTAGTCGTTCCAATATTATAGCAGAACTAGAAAAGGAACAGAAAATTATCAAAATAATGGAAGGCTTTCCTCTGACAGAGTCTGAAGAAAACACAACCAAGTAACTGTGAGATATGTAAAGAATTTGTGTCAAGCAGAATAACTATTCACTTTTTCTTAGAAAAGAAGGAATCAAGAGGCCTCCAGTGGAAATTACCAAGCCTCAGGATTAAAAAGTCACAAAAGGAAGTGATTTTCCACATACTACAGAATGAAGCAGTGGAACTCATTGACACAGGATATTGTGAAGGTCAGAAAGGAAAATGGATAAAAAAGAAATAGACTAATTCATGAAAGAAAGGTCTCCTGAGCCTTGTTAAATGTGACAGCTTGGATGTAAACCACAAATCTAAAAATCCCTCACCACCTATTGCTTGAAGATGGAAAGGTATACCATAGGAAGAACATACTTGCCTTTTTTTATTATGTTTCCCTAAATATCAATTACTGGCCACTATAATTGGCAGAAGGTTCGCCTTCCAGTCTCATCTTTGTGCCATTTCCAGAGCCATCTTTGTGATTTTTGTGTCTCCTAGTAAAACTGGAAGATGTAGCAAAAGTTTCCTATCCCCTTGACTACACCTTCCAAAGGAAAGAATCAAAGCAGAATACTTCCTATCAGATTCCTTGTTCTGAAATGCCAGCAAACACTCTGAATCACTACATGCATATGATGAATCCCAGAATATATAGGTCACTGTCTCAGCTTTGCCCTTGGCCTGCTACTTGACTTGCTTAGTGATTATCCCAAAGCTTAGTACATTCTGTGCAACAGAGATTTACAAAGGAAAACACCCATGTTACCAAGAAAATACAGCTTTTCCCATCATGGCTGTTAGTAACTTGGGGGAGACAAGCAGAGGAGACTAATCCAGAGATTAGGGCAACAGCCTATCTGCAGACTTTTTTGTGACTTTGGATTCACCCTTTCTGTGCCTCAGTTCTCTGCCTAGAGGATAACAACACTCTTTTTTTAATCATTTTTATTTTATTTCATTTTTATCCTGCAAGGATTTTATGTAGCTAAATATGTCAGATGTTTCAATAACATATGTTCAAGTAAAAGAACTTGAAATTGCATTACACAATTGCAGAGTTGACGTGAAGTCCAGCTCTGATATTTCCCAACCACTTTTGCTCTCCTCAATTTAAAGCAGTCCTTCTAAAAATAAAAGGGAAAACTAGCATGGTCGACTAAGAGCACTTCTTTAGAAGCTACAGGGTGGATTTGCCCCACTTCATTTCAAATTGCTCATACCAGATGGTTGCAATGTCAATGTAAGGACGAAGCCAATGCAGATTGTAGAAGATAGCAGTGTTGTGGAAAAAGTGCTCCCTCTGGTTACTCTGCTAGAGAATTAATTGCCGACAGCACGCGAGAAGTAGGGCAGAGGGCAGTTGGGTTTACCTGCATTGTTTCCATCACTGCAGACAGGACAAGGACTGTTTGTCAAACACACATTTTTGCTTTCACCCCGACTAGGACCTGCTCCTGACCCACAGCATTCATTTTCCGAGGAGGCAGGGCATTTTGGGATGCGGTAAGTAGAGGAAGAACATGGTTCTAGACATACGACGATGGTCTTTTGCTTTACCTGCTACGTCAGCCATGTTGTTGAAAACAGAAACCCAAAATGACAGACGTGACTGAGGCAGCTGCTGGAGTTAGCGGAGCTTCCTCCAGAACCCCCCAGTCTGACACAACAACAGTGCAGCATGCTGGTAGTCCGGGAGGATTACAGCAGCACCGCTGACTTGCTGTTAACCCTTTTGAGGCCACAGCAACACCAAAAAGCTGCCAAACAACACGACGAACAGCTACGTGAAAAAGAATGACAGCACTCCACAATGAGAGGCAGTGTTTTCCTCTGAGATAATACCTTAGACAATATGTTTGTTTAGCATCTGTTGGTGGATTGGCAGAGTCAATTCTACCTGCCTTCAAACAATAACAAAAAAGAAACTCATCTTCCAAAATGTTGCCAGTTGAAAGAATAAACCCAAACAGATGATGCCAAGATGTTGAATGGAGGTAACACAGCAGCAGTGTCAAAGTTACCACATCAGGAGTGGAGTTAGGACAAGTCATTTGTGTGTCCCCACAGGGAAGAAATGGAGCCAGATTCTGACAGTCATTCAGACTGCGTCAGCAGGTGCAAAAAATGCAAGTGCAGCGTGTCTGACTAGTGAGAAGAGACCTGCACACACCACATCTTGCCATCTTAAAGTGAACAAATGAAAACTAAAGAAAGTAGTTCTGCCTGAGACAAGTGCTGGGCTGAAAATGTCAGAGATAAGTATCACTGTATTATCTTGAAATACATCTTTGTGACAGTTGGCATGACTGTTCTTCAGGGAACCACCAATGCTAATTGAATCTACTTTATATATTAACAGCAGAGAAGTTTTGTCATCTGATGTTGCTCAGCACTATGAGTACTCAGTTTGGGCATCTGAACTGTGCCTTGAGTTCAGGCTGCCCTCCAAGCTAGGTGGATACTACTGGGTTATCATCACGATACTTCCTATTGAATGATGAATCACCTCAGATTACAATATGTTGTGCTTCCATGATACCTCCTGCTGAACTGCAATACATTGTGCTACAGAACGAACACAAAATGGCAGTGCCATGTTTATATTTTGCAAGTGGTCGCCACGCCTCGCTGTAGGGTTCACTTGTGACAGGCACACACCGATATTTTGAGGGACCTGGAAGATGGTTGTTTGCCCATACCAACCCTGAACGTCTTCTGAGTTTGGCAATGTAAGTCATTTTTATTTTAATATCTGTTTATTGTTTCATCCTGTATGTTAGGTAGTGCAACAGACAGATCACACACACACAGAATCACAGAATTGCAGGCATTCAAAGTGATGTCAAGAGACCATGGAGTTGAATCCCCATGCTAAAGCAGGTTCAATGCTTTTATAATGGACTTTACCTAAGACGTACCTAAAGTAAATTATAAGGAAATATATATAATGTATATATTTTTATATAATATTATTTTTTTATATATATATAATATTATATAATATATAATGTATGTTTGTGATAATCTGCAGTGGGTTTACCATCAACACGCATGAAAAGTCAAGACTTCTTGGTTATTCCTAAAACCAGCTTGATTTCAGAGTAAGGCATTTTCTAGAACCCATGATTTGTCAACATGGGTTATATAAATAAATATATAAACATACATTTATGTTTGTTTATTTTGTTCTTCATCGTCTTCTTCTTTCAAGACCGTATATAACCACATATCCGTGGGTCCTCTTAATTCTCAGTCACTCAGCATCTTACCCCTTCTTTCCTTTCTTTGAGAAATAGCCTCCTCTTCTTACAAGGATAAGAATACATTGCATTCCCTGTGCCAATTCTTCCTTTTTCCTCTTTTCTGAAACTATCAATAAGGATGACATAAGTGATGGAGACTACTATTGGTTGGAAAAGACTATACTAGGAATTAGTCATAGACCAGCTGACATACAATCCTCTTTTATTCTTCTCTTTTGTTTTACATTTTTCTTTGAAAAAAGAGACCTCTTCCCCAGCTCCCAAATGTACTAATGCAAGAAACATTCCAACAATAAGGAAATGAATATTTAATTACTTTAATTCTACTACGCTATTGAAGGCAGTTTCATGCAAGTTCATTCTTCATGTGGAGATATTAAGGCAGTAGATTTCAGTCTCATGGTCTCATCACAGTCACTGAAGCCATGAAGAAAGCTGGGCATACATTGCATTGTTTCGGCACATTGAAATTCTGGCTGCGTGTCTAGTTAACATTGTTCATTTCATACTTAGACCCTCCTGCTCTTTCCGATTTTCAGGAAAAAAAATGCTCTGCACATCTCTGTTGCCTAGAAATTGGAGGAGAGAACACACAGAGCACAGCTTTAAATTCTGTATTTTGTCCAACCCTAAAAAGTTCAATTAGGAGATTGCTCCAAAGTTGCACAGAAGTTGGCGTTTCCAGTTACTCTGGCTGAATGGGTCCTGCGGGCCAGTTGTCAAACAAAATTTGCTCCTGGCACTACAACCAAGGGGGAATTCCCCAATTTATGCTATAACACAGAAAGAAGCAGTAACATTTTAATCGAACTGTGGAGCCTGCTGGTAAGCTCCATTATAAAGCATTGTTCTGCCCCACAGGCCTTCAGCTCAATACAGTCCACAATGGGCTGTATTTCCCCACTGCAGTAACTGTGGATATCAATGCAAAATTAAACAAAAGATGTTTCCCCTCTCACTTGACACTTAGACGCTACAGTAAGTGACTGCAGTAAATTACTCCCTCTGCATAATAGCATAAGCTGTTTCAAGAGCTATCTGCAAATGAACGAGGTTAGATTAGAGAATGCCTTATATCTTAAAGATAGAGAAATCCCCATTAAGAAGCAGAGGAAGAGGTCTTCATCTGGAAGAGTCTCAAAACATGAGTGAAAGATGTACCCTGACAGCTCACTTTTGAGCATAAATGTATTTCTAAGAGTGAGTTCCAATTATACTAAAGTTCTAAGTTATGTTATACATGCAGTTTTACAATCAGGTCTTTAAAATTAACAGCAGACTTTCTGATTTGCTTTTCTGTCACAATCCTTCTGTATTTTAAAGACTCTAAGTGATGAAAAATCAACAATATCAGCAGCCTTCATCTCATTGTTTATCTGAGGAACAAGAAAAGGGAAACATAAAAGTATGGATTCTGTAAAAAAAAAATTGTATTTTACAAAAAGTTTAATTAGAAAATATATAATCTTGAAATGTACATCCTATGAGAACAATCATTCAGAAGTTCTTGTAAGTGCATAAACTGGAATCTTTCTTGAAGCAATTATAGTACTCTTAATTAAATTGTGTCTCTAGCATAGTAATATCAATTAGCTCTTTAGAAACCACATTATTCATTTATCAAAAAGACAACTTGATAACATGCTGAAGGCAATAAAATATATCAGCACTGCTAGAGGGAACAGACTTCATTCAGAATTACATGGGCAGTGAATCTCCACTAACTTTCGCAGAGCTGCATTGATTCACCCAGCTCGGGGAGTTGCCTTACTAGCACTATAAACTTCATTCTTAACTATTCTGTTGTCTGTTTTCTTTACATAGCCATAAAGAAAATCATACTGTCATTGGATTTGCTCTGTTGTGTATGGAGTTGTGAGCTCTTTGCTCTAAAAATGCTTTTTAATGTGATAGGAGAGATAGGCAAAAAATCAGTTTGAAGGGAGGATGACAACTGAAATTAATAAAAGGAATAACTTCTGCATCGAAAGGAACATTAGCTACTAATAATGAAGTTTCCAGACAAACCAGAAAAGAAAAAAGGACTGTGAAGTACCTCTGAAAGCTATTTCTGAACAGCAGAGAGATGGCTGGGATGGTCACATGTGTATAAGAAAGGAATAACAGATAACTGGTTGATCTGCCTATGGCAGAGAACTGGGAAGGAAAAAAACACAGGTCCTTGGAGAAGAGGAATAGAAATCAAAAAGTGGACAGAGAAGAAGGACAATCTTTCCACGTTACCATAAAAGTATGGACACCTGAATCTCTCTCAAAAGAGTGTTATAAATTACCTGCAGTTCCTGATTTACTAGGAAATTCCTCAAGCAGCTGTGTTGATATATATATTTAAATCAACCATTTAGTGTGTATCAGTTCCAGTCATTTACCACTTCTCTCCTGTTTCATTATTCCTCCCTTTCTTCTTTCAACCCTATTTCTAACATTACCTCCTTTAACCATTCTTCCAGAGACAGTTTCTTCAGCAGGACTCCACAGACACCTTATTGTTTTGCAGAGGCATGATCTGAAATTTACATGTGTCTTTGGGGCTCCAAATACAAGCTCCAAATCAGATCGGTATTTGCCTGAGACATCTTGTCGACGTCGACAGATTCCTTTTGGGTTGTGCAGATAAAGTAAAACGTACAGCTCCACCTGCTGGAGGAGCCTCCTCCATGGATAATAACCACGCATTTTCTGCAAATACACTTGGGGTGGATACGCTGAAAGGTACTGGGGAATTTCATTAAGTTTGCCATTCACACGAGCCTGTCTGCTTTGCTCCTCTGCAGTTATGGGGTTTGTAATCAGCAGTAAGTCACTACCATCAAACGACAATCAAACAATCATAGAATCATAGAATTGCTCAGGTTGGAAAACATCAGGTCCAACTGCAACCTAACCATACTACCCTAACTCTAAAAACCCACTGCTAAATCTGTCCCTGAGCACCACATTTAAATGGATTTTAATTACACTCAGGTATGGTGACACAACCACCTCCCTGGGGTGGGGTTAAGCATCTCCAGTGCTTAAAAACCCTTCCTGTAAATAAGGTTTTCCTTCTATCCAACCTAAACCTCCCCTGGTGCAACTTGAGGTCATTTCCCCTTGTTCTGTCACCTGCCACCAGTGAGAAGAAACCAACCCCACTCTCACTGCAATCACCTTTCAGGTGTTTGAAGAGAGCAATAAGGTGTCCCCTCAGCCCCCTCTTCCCCAGACCAAACAGCCCCAGTTCCTTCAGTCTCTCCTCATAGAACATATTCTCCAGGCCCTTCACAAGCCGCGTGTCCTTTCTTTGGACCTGCTCCAGCACCTCCATGTCCTTTTCTGTATTGAGGTGCCCAAAACGTAACACAAGGTGAGGTCTCACCAGTTTCAAGTACAGGGGGAGGATTTCTTCCCTAGTCCTGCTCACCACACCATTCATGATGCAAGCCAGGATGTCACTGGCCTTCTTTGCCATTTGGGCACACTGCCAGCTCATATTCAGCCAATTGTCCATCAGGATATCAAGACCCCTTTCCATTGGGCAGCTTTCCAGCCACTCCTCTCCAAGCACATAGGGTTGCCTGGAGTTGTTGTGACCAAAATGCAGGACCTGACACTTGGCCCAATTGAAACTCATACAATTTACCTTGGCTTATAAATTCCGTCTATCCAGGTCCCCCTGTAATGCCTTTCTACCCTCTAGCAGATCAACACTCCCTCCCAACTTGATGTTGACTGCAAACTTACTGAGGATGCACTCAATCCCCTAATCAAGATCATTGATAAAGATGTTGAATAGGAGTGGACCCGGCACCGAGTCCTTCCAAGTCCCCAAACTCTTCCAGATTTCACTGAAAGAAGAAGGTATGTAGACAGAAGCTAAATTGGTAATCAGATAATTAGAAATCTGCAAAAAATTGTAGTACCATCTTGAAAATACTGCAAAAAGAAGTAAGCTATAAATTTAAAATGTAAGTTTGTTTTGCCAAAAAAAATTTCACCTGGGAAAAATGTTTTTCTTCACGAGGAATCAGCTATGTGGCAAAACTACTCCCATTTCGTTACAGATATGGGAAATGAAATAGAATGAAGTCGTAATAGTTAAGAGTACAGATCTAGGAGGAAGATGCTTGTAGTCTAACTGTCTAACAGCAATACTGAGAAAAGACAAAAGTTTTCAAGGAGGAGTATTACTTTGTAAAAGACATAGCAACTGTGTTTTCCGAATGGTAGTAATGATGAAGACACACACCGTAACTAAATATAAATTTGTTTTCCTACTGCGAATGTGGAGGTGATCACAGTATGGTGTAAAATTTTAACATGGATATAACAACATTTCAGATAATATGGTAAACTGCACAATAAGCTCCTGTGTTCGGAAATACATATCTAAGCTATCTCATTGTGTAGTTAAGTCCCAAATTATCCCTCATCACCCGAAAGGATTGGGTGAAAGACCTCGTCTAGTACAACCACTAGCCAAACACAGAGCTCTGCAACAGGAATTTCTGCAATTTGACAAAGAGAAGGAGACACACCTACAAACGATCATCACCAGAAAAGTTTGACCAAATCCAGGGAAAATAATTTTACAAATAGCAAAGCTCTAAAACAGTGATGCTGAAGGTTCAGGAAATTATTTCTTTGAAAAGGTATTCAAGTGTGAGATTGGTGATCAGTGTAGGACACACACAAAAAAAAGTCATGACTGTATTTTAATTCCACACACATTAGACAGCAGCCTGGGAGAAGACCGATGACTGCGTATACTTTGAATTAACTGCATGTCATCCTTGATAGTATACATGTTTCCCTTACCAGTTAGGGGCTTCTTCCTTTGCAATTTCTTTCTATTCTCTGAAGCCTTGGGAAAAAAAAAATCATGGAGATTTTATCAAGTGAAATAAGTTACTTGTACTTGTTAAGGAGTGTTGCTGATCTTTTTATTCAAGAGCTTAATGTAGCTATATGTGCTCTTGAGGCAACGTCATGAAGTACCATCAGCAATTAGAAGAAGAATTTGGAATTAGATGGGATAAAAACTTGTACTGTTCTTTCAGAAATTACTTGAGGTGAAGTACTGGCTGTATGATTTCCTGAAGGCCTGACTCTCACTGATTCAAACAATCCAGTTAGGAGAAGTCAAGTGGATTATCTAAAACAGCTTTAAATTAATTTTCCCACTGCCCTATCTTTTTGAAATGAAGCATTACCAGCCAGTTTCCTGGCTAGTGACAGTCATAAGGAACAAATCATGGATCCAAAAATTAATCATACTCAAAATTTGGCAAACGTTCAGGTTTGATTTTCTTATTTGCTTGCTGGCTCCTGAAAATGAGATGCAAGAGTAGACATTTTAATTTTAGTTAAAGTCTATTTTGCTGTCATTTAGAAATAGAAGAAGAGTGCTCCAACACTGAGGTCTCAACTGAAGTCATATTCAATGCCGTGTCCAATATTAAGCATGCAAGAAGTCTCATTGATTTTAATAGGACAGCAGGCTTTCTCATGCTGACCTCAGTTAATATAGAAATAGAATCTCTTCTGTCTCCTAGAGAGAAAGTGAACAGAGAAAAGAGGAAAACTGATCTCTGGGCAAATTCCAAACATAGACAACAGATTTTTTTGATGTGCAGTCAGTCAGGCAGCTACAACAGGACGTTGTTTTGGCAAATATGATTCCCATTTCATGAAGAAGGTCTGGAAAGCTATAGGCCAGTGTCACCTCAATCCCTGAGAGGGTTATGGAACAAATCTTCCTGAACATCATTTCTAAACACACAAAGGAAATAATGGTGGTGACTGGTTCAGTACACACGAGGACAGAAATCTAAGTTTTTGTTTGTTTGTTTTTTTGCATACTTTCCCAGACATTTTTTAATCCTGCTTGGAAAGGTATGGCTTGTGTGGGTAAAATGCTATCTGGACTGCCAGCCTTAAAGAGCTCAAAATCCAAAGGGCAGCCAGTTGCGAGCAATGCTGTGTTTGTAAGTGTTGATCAGCAGTATCAGTAGGTATTGCTTGATGCCTGCATTAACAAAGAGGACACGACCAATTACTGCCTATTATCAACACAGTACAGAGAACAGGACATGGTGTTGCCCAAAGCATCTCCAGCCTGCATGCTGTATGGTGCTATTGACTGATGTCACTAGAAAGCACGTACAATTGCTACGTAAACTGTTGCAGTTTTTGCACTCTGCCCTTTGTCCTGTCACTGCACACCACTGAAAAGAGCCTCATCCACTGAACCCGCGTATTTCGCCTATTTATAAACAGTGATTACACCACCTCTCAGTCTTCTGCAGGATGAAGACTCCTATCTTCCCATTTGTTAATATAAGTGTGAAGAATGAAATCTCTCAGATAAAGCTCTAGTTTGGGGTTTTTTGTTTGTTTGTTTGGTTTTAAACCAAAAAATAATCTGGAAACAGTCTTTATGTTTTCCAAGGGAAGTATAATGCATTTCCAAAATAAATACCACCCTAAGAGATACTTAGATACTTCATAACTCCTGTCTTTTCTGCTGTAACTAAATAGAAGACACCTGTGTGAGTGATTCCTGCCTGAAAGATGCTGTGGAGCATGCCTTGTGGCACATGGCTCTTCACCTTCTGTCGCCTGTTAGAGACCTGGACGTAACAGGGCTTGCAGCCTATTGATTTGTGTTGGTCTGTTTGATGGTGGAGGAGAACAGCAAGTTGTGTTTGTTCACTTTGTTTCTACCCTTGAGCTTCAGGAAAAAAACACACTGTGTGCATCAGCACTTCCTCTACACCATGCATATCCAACCTTTTGGCTTGCCTGGGCTGCACTGAATGAAAAGGAATTGTCTTGGTTTGCATATCTGTATGTTGCTCCAAAAGTAATCCTTGCTATTTATTTCCATGGAAACTACAACAGATACAATGAGCACAGTAACACTATTCAATAGAGCAAATCTGTGTGACCAGAATATTATTTTTGAACACAGTCACCACCCTTAGCTGTGGATTTTCACCAGCAGTGAACAAGAGCCTGCATGCTGCTCTTGCAAAAAAATTGCACTAGTGGAGGTGACTCACTGTCACTGTCACTGTCACTGTCACTGCTGCTGAAATACACCACCCACCCCCTCACTGTGCTCACATCCCTGGTTTGGTCTCCATAAACATTCAGCAAGCATCAATGAATGTCAATGGGTGACATTTTTTCCACATGGAAAAGTTCAGACAGCATTTTATCAGACTGCTCCTCTGCTCCCATCTGTCACACAGCAACAACATGCAATGGTGTACTGGTGGGAAGGTTCAACCTCTACTGCCACAACACCAACATAATAAAATAGGAAGCATTACTTTCAGAGCAGCCTTCATAAAATACATAATATAGTTAATGCATATAAGTAACAAAAGTTACTTTAATTTTTAATATTTTTATTAAAACACAAAATATTTTAGCTTGTTTTTGTGATTAATGCATCAACCTGCTTCCTGTGTAGGAATAGGATAATCTGTGGAGGACTGCATGTGGCCCACAGGTTGGACATGCTTGCTCTATGCTACATACATCCAGAAGGCCTCGAGGTGTATAAAATTCATCCCAAAGATATCTTTCAAGCCAAATACTGTCACCTCCAATAACACTTCTAACAATTACCTTTTGATGATGTGAGGCTGATGGACAACTACTGTGGAGGATACTGTGAAGGAGTGGTCTTGCATTCATATGCAATTCTATGTTGGTTTCCTGACTTTGTATCTCAGGTATGCACTGTAGTTATTTATCGATGAAAAAAATCTTGGATATAAAAAGCTGCCTGACTGAAAAGAGCTCTTTACACATGCAGCGGCCATCAGAATTTATTCTAGCTATAAAACAACATTTCACCTAATTCTCCTATGACATTTGTAATGTGAACTCATTAATTCAAACAAACGTTCCCTCTGATAATAAAAAACATAAATAAAAACTCCTTCAGCTTACCACTAGCAGCAAAAACAAAGCAACAGTAAACAACCTGGAAAAAGCAATGACACCAGTCTTGTGGTGCACTGAGTAATATATGTATGGTAAACCACAGAATACTGTATGTGCAGGGGAATTTTAGATCTATTTGAGAGGCTGTCAAAAGCAATTTCTGATCCCACTAACATCCGTTGATTTCCACAAATTTGTAATTAGGACAAAATGAAGAACTGGAAACAGTACACCAGGTCCATCAGGAGAACAGATAAACCAAGACTGGACAACGTAACTGAATTTTTGTTCCAATCCTAAGAGAAAAGTGTAATTTCTTGCAATTTTGCCCTCTTACAAGTAAACATTAAGTAGAAATGCAAGTACTCAAACAACATGTATCCTGAACTCTGCAGTTTACAAGAATTCTTCTTAAAATGTAACTTTATATCTGTGCAAACACTTCATTATCATCAACCTTAATTTAAGTAGGGTTGAATCAAAAATAACACCTAAACTTTAGCTAGCAGGGTAAAGATTCCATTAAAACTAAGGAGTAACATATTTTGGATGCTATGCAAGTGTATGGATTTATCTTTAAAAGTATTCAAGTGGCTTGCTGAAGATACTTCCTTATTATTGAACATCAGATTTCATAGCTATAGGTAGAGGATTTGTTCCAGTGCGTGAAGTTTGTCTTCAGAACAATGTCTTCCTAAATTTAGCAATTTCCAGTCAAGTTTACTATATTCTCAATATATCTGAAATTGACTGAAAGCAAAGTATCTTAGAGATTGCAGCATTGTTTCTCACATATATTCTTGTAAAATACAATTATTATAGATTCCAATAGCTGAACTGAGTACAAAAGACGAGTTCTATTTAGCTGCATTTATATAATCCTTCTGGAGTCAAGGGAACTAGGCCTTACATTTATCCAAAATATTAATTTGGCTGGAAAGCTAAACAACTAAGTCATCAGACTGAAACTATGGGATCGTTTGTAATAAAGTCTGCTTGCTGTCCAGCTCTTGGCCCCGTGTACACTTCAACCAGCACCAGTGATGAGTAATTCAACTGGAGGCAGTGTAAAACGAGTAGGTGAGACAGCAATCATGCCTTTCGAGTCTAATATCAACATCTTGAAAACTGTTATTTAAAACAAAAGTTTTCTCCCTTGATTCATATTACAGTTTTCTTCCTAGAAATCCTGGCAGGATAACAGTCTCTCTTTCTCTTCCCTGCTCTTTTACTCCTTTTCCTCTGAGGTACATAGAAATTACGCAGCCCTCAGAACAGCTGCCAAGGACAGTTCAGCTAAGAGTGTTATAACAGGCATCACATTTCGCGTGTCTCTTAGCCAGCCTTGATGTAACGCAGAAAAGATCAGATGATCTTAGGCATGTGTGAGTGGAGGAGAGACCCATCTACCAGGTCAAAGCTACCACAGGAGGAAGCTGTGTGAATGCGAGTTTACTTCCTTGGAAATATTCCAGCCTTGAAACTTGTGGAAAGTCCCTCAGTAGGAGCTTCAAAGCATAGAAAACTAGGCAGGAAGCTGACTGCTTGCATTTTTTTGCATCTTCTGAGTCTCTCTGTAGGCATTTTTTGCCAGTTTTTACTGACTGAATTACTACACATCAGAGTGATTCCTCATTTTGTCCTCCCTCTTTCTTATGTATGTGCTGTGGAGTACAGCAGGGGCCTCTAGGAACTATAGGCTTGTGAAGAGGACAAGTCTGTCAAAGGCCAGGCCACTGGGGATCACAGAATCCTTAGAGTGGGAAGGGACCTTTAAATGCCATCTAGTCCAACTCCCCTGGAATGAACAGGGACATGCACAGCTAGATCAGGTTGCTCAGGGCTTGATCTCACCCTGAAAGTCTCCAGGGATGTTGCATCAGCCACATCTCTGGGCAATCTGGGCAAGAACAATAGAGAAACACAGCCAGTAACAAAATGGAAAAAGGGGAGTGCCTATGAGCTTTGGTTAATTCAGAATACCTTCAACATCCATAATGCTACATACACTGCTAGGAGCCAAGGGGCAAGAGCCTGGTAGAGTCAACTCCCACAGACCCCAGCCCAGTGCCTTGAAGGATCACCTACAAGATCTCCTGTCAGTGTAAAATCCAAGCAGATGTGTATCAGGCACAATGAAGATTTACACAATCTGACTTTTCAGGTAATCTGTTTCAGGGAGTAAACTGGATTGCATTTCAAATTATAGTATCTCAGTTAGGAGAAAGAACTCTAAGATGTAATCTTAAGAATTTACCTTTTAGCAGCATTCAGATGAAAAATACTCATAGACTATCCTAAAAAGAACAACTTGAAGAATACATCTGTATACCCTGGTAAAAAAAGCTACAAAACAACTAAGCCCAGTCTAATGCCCCATCACCACTATGAGAATCACTTCGGATTCCTCTCCCATCACTTGCTTTCTGCCTATCATCACCTGTACCCGCAGCAAGAATGGTTGAACCCTTCTGTTTATAAACAGCGTCAGTTTGTGTTGGTGTGTTAATAAGACTTTCTCATTGTTTCCAGGAGTAGCAGTTACTAATGTTGTGGGTGCAGTCACTACAGTTTTGCAGAAAATGCAAGTGGGAGATAAAAAATGATGATGAGTATGTAAAATAAGAAAAGATATTTTTTCAAAGAACATGAGCCAAAAAACATTGCAGACAGACAAAAAAAAACCTTGATGCAAAACCTCTGCCAGTGCAACTACCCTGTTTTCAGATCTCATCTGGTGTCCAAGCTATAAACTGAGCAACAAACCATGGATAGAGTGGTTCAGGGGACCAGCTTGGAGATCGCTACACTGCTACCTGTGATACAAGCAGGGTGCAGACGTTGCTCTGAGACAGGTAGGTACAGATGGGTTTTGAAACAGAATTTGTACCGTCACAGTCAGCTGACAACAGGAGCTGTTTCAAGGAAAAGTTAAGAGAATTTGTAGGACAATAGGTCTGTCTCAATATCCATCTACTCACATCACTAGTCCCATAGCTTTTTTTAGCATCTTCTCCTGGTACAGATCTTAATCATTGATATATCCAGCCTCATCTGACTACATCTCGTACTCCTATAAAGGCTGTTATGCTATTCTCAACTCTCATAATCCTAATAACATTTTTCAGTAGAAATAAGTTCTTAGTTACCTTACAAC
This sequence comes from Callipepla californica brunnescens, assembly GCA_023055505.1. NCBI lineage: Eukaryota > Metazoa > Chordata > Aves > Galliformes > Odontophoridae > Callipepla > Callipepla californica. Next base: position 74,979,823 of record JALIRH010000002.1, on the reverse strand, counting down.
GGTCTTCCTACGTGGAGCAAGACTTTGAATTACTGAAAGTCCTGGACATTTTATTTAAACGAAAAGTCGAGCTGCTCAGTGAGTTCAGAGGTAGCCAGTTTCTGTTGTCACTCCTTTGCACAACGTCTGAGATAGATTGAAACAGGAAGGACAAGTTCTTACTGCACCAGCAAAAGCAGCAGAAAAGCTCTGAAGCACACAAAAAGGAGGGAGGAAAGGAGGTGAGAGGGGAGTACTGCTATACAAAACAGGAAGAGGACAGTAATCTCTCCTCTCTTGCAGGGAAACGCACATCTAGATGGAACACTGCAAGATAATGTATTCAGGTGCCCTGCTAAGGCGCTCCTGCTAACCTCAAGCTTATTCTATTGATAGCCAGTGTATAAGCATTTGTACGTGGGACAAGACTAGGAAGAGGTAAGTGCCTTTCTCTCATTTAAAATTCTGTGTTCACTCGCTGATGATTAAGACAGATAAAACAAGATGCTTCTTTCTTTCTCAATTAAGCACTGTTTTCATTAAACCCAGCTTTTATACTTTTTTTCCTCTTCCCAAAAATCTAAAGACAAACACCAAATGTCAAGACTTTCTTCTCATTTCTTATTAAAAAGGTTGGTTTAAAAAAAAAAAATCTTGACTTTTCTTCAAATGTCAATGAAAGTTAAAAATAGGAAGGTAGCAGAAAAACCTTTTATAGTGCACTCATAACAGTACCGCATCATTGTTCCGAGCCACAATTAAAATGATACATTATGACAGTGATGTGATACATCTCTGCACACGGTCTTTCAGGATGCAGCAAAAATTAGTGCAGTTTTTATTCTGTCTGTCAACCGTTGTTGGGTTTTTTTTCAAACAGAGTACTCATATGAGATGGTATTCTTTTTTTTAGACGCAGTGATGCAGGTACATTTAAAATACATTTTTCAAGTGCTAAAAGTATTGCTTGTCCTCCAACCCTGCTAAGTTAAAAGAAGGAAAACAAAGAAGTATTTTCAGCTGGACAAAAGAACCACAGATTATTTGGAAGAATGTGACAAGGATAGTTATGTTGTCTTGAGAATTAAATAAAAGTTACAGGTGTGAAATTACTTTTGATATTTATATAATTAAATTAATTTAGGAGACAAATTCATGCTGACATTTATGAATGTGGGTGCTGATACAGTTCAGATTGAAAATGAAATGTGGAAACCTTTCAAAGCTGAAGCGGTTTAAAGAGGCACTTGTGAGCTCTCTGAACACTGCTTTCTCTACAGTGAGGGATCATCACAAGAGAACTGTTTCTTATTTTTGTGGGCTTTCCTTTTTTTAAAGAAACTAATCTTGATCTGTAATGTATACATAATTTTAAGTGTCTATGGTATACTAAAAATATAAGGCAATCTATATCTTATTGTATCTTAAACTAGTATTTTAAGATAGTCATGAACATTTTGTTCCTTTATACTATATGAATTAATGGTAAAGAAAATTGCAAAGGCAATTGCAAAGGTTTTCTATTAAGTAGATAAAAGGACAAAAAGTAATGACAGCACCAAACCTTGAACATGCAAGGAATTTCACCAATGAAAACAAATCCAAGCTGAAGCACTCATAGTTGTTTGCACTACTGTGCTATGAATTGATGAGAAACCCCATTGCCAGTCTATTTAAAATGAAGTTTTATGAATTTTAAAATGAAGTTCCCCTCCAAGCTGACTTGGCCACAGAATCGTGTGCTTATGATATGAACGTTAGGTACCCCCAGATATTTTGCCGTAACATCTTTGCAGAGACTACTTCCAGAAACCGCAGATGCTCTTCTTGTTTTAAAGAAGAAAGGAAAAACAAAACCCTATTTCACACCTGCTCTGCAAAAGTATTTTAAGAGAGCACTGGACTTGGTCATAGTGTTGCTATTTTCAATAGCAGGAGACAGAAATCCAACACTCAAGATGGAAGACCATTGATTTTTAAAAGCTATAGAAAATAAGAAACATGATCAAAACCAGAAAAAAAAAATATATCAGTGGCAGTGAAAAGAAGTCATATCAAATCTAGAAAGATTTTCTTGAGTTCAGATCATTGGAGCAGCAGTAGTTCAAAAAAATAACAAAAACCAACCAACCAAACAAACAAAAAACACAGACATTTTATTATGTGTGTAGAACAGGAAAATGGTTGTAGTGAAAACAAGCTGAGTTTCTATAATCCATCACCTGAAGTACAAAAATTAACTTCACTTTGCCACTGGCCATATTTCTTTAATTTTTCAACTTTTTTATTTATTTAACCATTCTCAGATCTTTCATATATGTTTCTGCCTATACAGATGACAGAAACCATGAATACACCAAGATCAAGTTGTCTAAATCAGTAGTATTGCATCAGTGGCAAAAAAGGTGTAGGAGTAATCTCAGAAAGTAAGTCTAAATTGCTGTTTTAACAACACAACTATTCTTTATAACTCTAAGGACCTGGAAAATTAGATTATTTATTCATCCAGGATCAATAAATAAACTTTGCAATTGGTAACTCAACAATAAAAGTGGTACTGAAACTAGAAGGCAATTCACAGAAGAGCATACTGTAAATGTGATATATGTTCCGTGAAACAGCACTGCGAAGAGCCACAGAATAAAAAAAAAGATATATAACTAAAAGAAGACACAGTAGGGGAAAACAAACATACAAACATCTACAAAAACTCTGGAAGCATCTACCATAAGTAGAACAGAGGATCGGAGAATCACAGAATCATTTGAGTTGGGAGGGACCCTCAAAGGCCATGTAGTCCAATGCCTCTGCAATGAACAGGGACACATACAGATAGGTCATGTAGCTCAGGGTCCCATCCAGCCTGACTTGAAATGTCTCCAAGGACAGGGCACCACCTCTCTGGGCAACCTGTTTCAGTGCCTCACCACCCTTATTGCAAAAATGTTTTCTTTGTATTCAATCTGAATCTCCCCTATTTTAGTTTGAAGCCATTTCCCCTTCTCCTATCACAACAGACCCTGTGAAAGAGTCTGTCCCCTTCTTTCTTACATGCCACCTGTAGGTACTGAAATAGTATTACCAAGTCTCAACAAAATCTCTTCTCCAGGCTGAACAGCCCCAGCCTGTTCTTATAGGGAAGGTGTTCCATCACACAATCACTTCTGTGGCCCTGCCCTCTTCTGGCCATGCTCCTACAGGTCAATGTCTTTCCTGTACTGAGGATACCACATGTGGATGCAGCACTCCAGGCGAGACCTCACCAACACAGAATAGAGGGGCAGGATCACCTCCATCGACCTGCTGGCAACACTTCTCCTTATTCAGCCCAGGATGTGGTTGGTTTTTTGGGCTGCAAGGGCACACTGCTGACTTATGTCCAGCTTGCCATCCATTAGTATCTCCAAGACTTTTTTGGCAGGGCTGTGCTCTATCCTTACATCCCTCACCTTGTATTGATAATGGAGGTTGCCACAACCCAGGTGCAAGATCTTGCACTTGGCTTTGTTGTTCTGCATGATCTTCTCCTGGGCTCACTGCTCGAGCCTGTCTAGGACTCTCTAGATGGCACTGCAATCCTTGGGCATGTTGACCTCTTCACACAGCTTGGTGTCATCCACAAACTTGCTGAGGGTACACTTGACCCCCTGTCAGTGTCATTGATGAAGAAATTAAAGACTAGTCCCAGCACTGACACCTATGGGACACCACTCGTCACTGATTTCCATCTAGATATTGAGCCACTGACCACCACTCTCTGGATATAGTCCACAACCAGTTCCTCACTGATCAAACAGTCCATCTATCAAATCAATATCTTTCCAATTTGGAGAGAAGGATGTTAGGGTGTATCATGTCAAAGGCCTTACCTAAGTCCAGATAGATAACATCAGTGACTCTTCCATTGTCCACTGATGCAATTATGCCATCATGAAAAAACCCTAGTTTGGTGAGGCAGGACCTGCTCTTGGTGAAGCTATGCTGGTTGTATTATATTACCTCCCTCTCTTCCATATGCCTTAGCTTGAAGTAGAATCTGTTCCATGATCTTCCTCAGCACAGCAGTGAGGCTAACAGGTCAGTAGTTCCACTGGTCACCTTTCTACCCTTCTTAAAAATGAGTGTGACAATGACCTTATTCCAGTCTGTCATGGTTTTATGACTTTTTGTTATCAGTATTCTACATCATAACATCAAGTAGTGCACTGGAAATTAAAGAGTTAATGTTGCAGTTTCATTGATTGTTTATAGTTCTGGGTACTTTTCTTGGAAGAATTAACTACAGCTTACAGAAGACTTCACAGTTCCGTTCCCATTTTCCATTCAGAGGGAAAGATAAAACTGACTGGGAGTAATGAGACCGTGCTCTTTTTCTGCTCATCTCTGTGGTGTGTGCTCCCTAGTTGTCTCATCTACAGTATTAGAGTAAGGCCTTTGGTTTTGGACACACTCTCTCATTTTATTTATTAGCTTCAATCCAAATTATATGGTATTATATTGTGTTATCTCACATCATATTTAGTAAATTAAGTTTTCTTATTAGCTTGTTTCCCTAGGTTTTTTTCCTCTGGGCCCATGTCCATACCTTCCCCTTTTCCTGGGGTGTGGGTCCAAGAGTCCCTCCACCTGATCAGTCACAGAACCAGGCCAAACTGGGCCAGAACTTTGACACAGTCACCAGGTACTTCACTTGACTGCCATGATTTTTCAAATATCATTAAGACTGGGATATGGATGGATGTTTTATAAGTTGCTAGTCAGGACAGATCTGAAAAGGGACATTTATAGGGGAAAAAAAAAAAAAAGAGTATTTCCTGAGTGTCATGCTAGGAGCATCTGCAGTATGAGATTGACTAAAGACCATTTCTAGAAGGTGTACTGCTGGAAACACCCAAAAGTCAATGAGGAAATGAGCTTAGGCTATAGCAAATGACAGCTTTTCTCCCATCTAGACTCTAACACTCCAACTTGAATGAAAGGATGCTATGCAAGACTCTGTCACTCTCCTGAAGCCAAAGCAGACAACATCCACTCCTCCTTCCTCAACCATACATCTAGTCATTTCACTGTAAAATGAATTGGTTTGTCAAGTACATCTCCCTTGGCAAATCCATGTTGTTTGTTCTCAGTGACCTTTTTCTCCTCCATGGGTTGAAAACTGCCTTCCAAGACGACTTGTGCCATGGATTTCCTATACACTTAACTGCTTGACCTATCTAGTCCCATGAGCCTGTATGGGTTAAAATTTCTCAAGAGAATGCTAACTCTTTCACTACCAGCAGTTCTGTTTGAATCTGTCACTAGACACAAAGGCCTGAGAAATGTTGTCAAAGATAGAGTCAAATAAAGTGGTGAGTATCTCAGACTTATTTCTATCTGCTGTCACTCATTCACCTGGGCCATTTGGCCAGGGACCTACATTTTGCTCATTTGTTGTTTTACTGTTAATAAATTGGGAAATGATTCTGTGGTGTTTATTGCTAGCTTCAAATTCAGTTGTACTTTTTGTTTTCCTGGTGTCATCCACACCTGCCTGGACAATTTCAATAGTTCTCTTTTGTGGTCTATTCCTGCTTTTAGCATTTACATCTTTTACTTTTCTATCAGAACTCAGCCATGAGTTCCCTGTTTGATCAAGCCAGTCTTATGATATGTTTACTGATTTTCCAGGGTTGGAAAAATCTTTACTCTTTAAGAACAATTTCTTCTAAGTATCTCCTGAACTGCTTTGTTCTTCAGAGATGCCTCCCACAGGATTCCACACAGCAGTTCCCTGACAGAACCAGTCTGCTCTTCCTTCGTCTAGGGCCTGTTCCCTATTCTTTGCTTACCTGACTGCCACAACAGTTAACCTCAGGAAATACTCTTTTTTTTCTCCTTGAACATCACTGATTTGCAGTCAATGCAGACATCACTGCCGTTGATCTCATCAACAAACCACACATCTTAGATCATAATATGCTAGGGGCTGTTACACAGTCAGAGTGTACATACAGTAGAGATCACTGTCATGAGGTTGAAGTCCTGAGATTTAAAACACTTGCAGGGGAAGGCTCACTGTGCAACACAAAATGTGTTTGTTTATTTTATTTTCCTTCTTTGAAATGTAAGAAAAAACAAAGGTTTTACCATGAGCATTATGAATTTCATTATTAACGGCAAAAGATATCAGCTTTTACAAGATACACTTATCCTTCCTTTATAGAGTAGAGCACTGGAGGATTTTGAAGCTGTGCTCTTATCTATTTTTTTTTTTTTTAAAGACCCAGCAATGACAATAGTACCAGTCTCCTATGAAATCCGACACAGCTGTTTATTTCTTCATGCTTCACTGTTTTTCTCCACCCTTTTGCTTTTTAAATTGTAAGCTTTGTGGCAGAGAAGTCTTTTGTTCATTGTCCGTTTTCTTTCACTTTTTCTTTTTGGACATAACCCAGCACAATGGGGATTGAGATTCCCAGGACTTATCAGAGAAGTAAGCAATGTGTTCGTACACTTCTTCCTATTTTTGTACATATGTAGGCAACATTTAAGACCCTTTTCACCCAACTCAGCTAATCTCCTGAAACCAATCCACACACATGTTCCCAAAGATAGTAGTTTCAGCTCCTGTGAGTAGAACATTCTTATAAATGACCTTCTTCAAATGTATCTAGCACAAATAATGCCCAATACACAATCTACTGATAAAATCGACTTTCTGAAGTGACAGAGGCACAAAAAGATGACCCAAGATCTGACTGCTGGCAGAAAGAGTAAAATTATTTTTGTGACAGTGAGTGGTATTTCGAAAAATATAAGGAAGAATATATTGTTCTTGTGAAGAAGACAGTTCTTACAAGCTACCAACATATTGGTACCAACATACCAAGGATTGTAAAATTTGCACATACATTTTTAGATTATGTGCTTAGGCCCAGAGAAAGTTAACTTCATTTTTGAAAGCTTTGAACTATCAGTGTTTCCTCACAGGATTTCAGGAATACTGATGAATGATTTCACATTCTTATGTTGCGTGTATATGACAGAACTAATTCACCGTGGTGGTACTTTGGGTAGGACATATCTCTGCTTCAGCAACAAATCTTTTTCTGAGCAAGATTTGAACAAATTAGTCTCTCCTTTCAGTAAGTGAATAACCCAGTTTTAAGCAACTATAAAGCAAAAAAAAATATTAAAAAATAATAATAAGTTGACCCCTGTTGAAGCTTACCATATAAGTTTGACTTTTGTGTCTATTTTCTGTTGAAAGAATCTCTCATGCTCTGAATCCTGAATTTATTCTACATGAATCAGTTAAAATTTCAGCTATTTAGGCCTGAATTAGAGCCCAAATATTTCTGTAGTAAGCACAGAATCATAGAATGATTAGAGTTGGAAGGGACATTTAAAGGTCATCTAGTCCAACTTCCCAGCAATGAAAAGGGACATGCAATGCTAGACCAGGCTGCCCAAGGCCTGATTAAACCTTACCTTGAAAGACTCCAGGGAGGGTACATTAACCACATCTCTGGGCAATCTGTTCCAGTGCCTCACCACTCTCACTTTTTCCTTCTATCCAAACTAAATCTACCCTTTTTTAGCTTGAAGCTATTTCACCTGTTCTGTCACTACTGACCCCGCAAAAGAGTTCGTCCTCTTCTTTCTTACAGACCCCTTTAGATACTGAAAGAACACTCTAAGATCTCCCCAGAACTTTCTCTTCTCTGCGCTAAAGAGCCCCAGCTCTCTCAGCCTGTCCTTGTAGGAAAGGTGTTCCATTCCTTGGATCATTTTTGTGGCTGTCCTCTGGACAGGCTCCAACAGGTCCATGTCTCTCCTGTACTGAGGACTCCATGCATCTGGATGAAGTACTCCATGTGAGATCTCACCAGCACAGAGTAGAGGGGCAGGATCACCTCCCTACATTCCTCTTCTGTGGTAGTTAATAGTTTCTCTCTCAAACATTCTACATTTCTACCCATCCCATTGCAAGGTAGGAAGTGAGTGAACAGCTGTGTATGGTGCTGAGTTACAGCCAGATTAAGCAACAGCTTCTTAGACTTTGCAGGGTTTTTAGAAGAATTTCTGTCTATTAGAGGGCTAGTTATCACAAGATGGCTCACCACCAAAGCACTGGCATGCAGACATTTGATAAACACAATACAATTAGATGATTCATTGAACTCTTCCAGATGACAGAGGAGTGGGATTCAGAGATCAAGTAGATGTTGAGATCTTGCTCAAGATATTCAAAACCAAAAAAAAACAGATCCATGATGGAAAAGGATGCAGGGAAGAGTATTGTAGTTGAACGTGACAGGTTATTTGAACCGACATTAACTGTTTCTCTAATGTCCCATTCTTTGTTCTAAGAACTGCCTACACAGAGCAGAGTGAATTTCTATACATCATCATCATCATAAATCTTAAAATAAAAAAAGGCTGGATGCAATTTATGCTAAAACCAACCTCAGGCCAGGTTTGTATTATTGTTGACACAGGTCTGAGCCAAAGAACAGATACTGGTAATTTGCGGAGCTTGTGGAAAATGCCTGGTCTTTGGCAAAATAAAATGGTGCAAAAAACTAGAACTGATGTGGTGATCAATACGTGCTGGGCCTTAGCAATAAAATGTGTTGACAGGTACAACAGAGACTTGCAGAAGTGTATGTTTTAAGACCACAGCTGCAAAGCACAATAAGATATGATTTATTTTTTTTTATAAACTACATTTATTAAATCCTTGATCAAAAAGACAGTTAAAAAGACATTGCAAGGATAACTATAATAAAAATATCTACAATATTATCAGTTCCTCTGCTTTAAGTTAGCCAGAGATAACTGTGAGGAAACCTGACTCCCAAATTATCTATCAAGTAGAGTTGCACTCCCATTATATAGCTCTGAACAGGAGCTATATAACAGGAAAGTTACAACAGTTTTCTTCAGGACTTGAGTAAGCTTGGGGTTTCCCCAGATCTGTTTCAAAATTTGCAGAAATGCACATCATCTATATGACCCTAAAAGCACAACAGTAGGTATTAGAGAAAACCATCACCAATTCTTCTGTTCCTCAAAGCTGTGCCTCATTCCATATAGCACTTGCTGTGCAAAATCTGCCTATACCAGAATGGAGACTGTGAAAAATAAAGCAGGACTTCTGAGATTCTGTGGTGTTGGCCTACTGTACCAGTTCCAAACACCTGACTGGCTGGCTTGTATTGAAGGACCTAGAACATGTTGCTGTATTAGCTATAAATATATACTGTTAAAAGTCGAAGCACTAAAGATCATTTTGATGTGGTTTGATAGGGGGAGGATTATTAGACTGCCTCAACATTATATTTAATTCCCTTTAATGAACTCACTAGCAGCCTTTATCCCAGAAAAAATAATTAAAAAAATAAAGAACTAATTTATAATATATATATATATATAATGTGGTTGCTGTTAAAGGAGAAGGTAATGCTAAAAGTATACATCGATGCTGCTATGTCCTAGGCTCCCAAACTTTAGGAATAGTGATATATTTTCATAAAGCATCATTAGAATTTATGATTTAAGTGTGAGCAATTGCTAATGTTTCTGATTTATTTATTTAATTTTAATTTTCTTACTGGGGTTGCATTTAGTCCTACATTTTCTGTAAGATTTCATTTCCATTTCTTGCAGCTTGAAATCTGCAGGCTTTTCTACAGAAAAAAAAGCATACACGACACTGATTTCTCCCCAGTTGCTTATTTTAGTGATCTGACAGATTATGAAACGTTTGATTAGTTGCACTTGATTTATCTGTGTCGCTCCAGTACAAAAGATACCATCTTAAAATCTTGCATTTTGCAATGCTTCGCCACCAGGAGGAGCTGCAAGGTGCCTTGTAAAGAGGTTAACATACCTTTGAGCACACGTGGCTGACATTTGCTCCAGACTCAGCCACCACTGCCAGTTGCTTACCTGCACCTAGAATCAGAATACCTAGCACAGCTCAAATCAAAGTCAATGCTAGAGTCTTGTGTCCTATAATTCTCCATTGACATTTATGTAACTGTCATTAACACTTTTGAATTTACCAATTAAAAGGCATTGCAAAGAGGTGTTTTTATTCCTGGCTTCTACTTCTCCCAAATGCAGGATGAGTGGAACCAACGGACAGCAGTGGGATTCATGCATGGCCATGTGTATGCACAGCAGAAACCTGCACTGAGCTGGCTGAGATGTCTCAACGGGAGTAGAGAAATTGGATTAGTATATATCAGATTCTAATGGCTCCTACAAATATAGCATACACATTATTTTTAACTCCTAGAGGAGAAATTAGTCGACAATTTTGTCTGAAAACAGTGGGATTTTATGTTGTTTCCTGCTCTTCTACAGTAGCTTTACTGTTTAGTTACAGAGATGTAAGACTTCAATAGCATACTGTGAACTCACTATTCAAAGAAATAATTCTAAAAAATATGTTAAAAGCCAACCATACTCTGAAATGTTTAATTTTTTTCTAGCTTTGATTGATGACTCTTGATGAAGCAGAAAAAGGAGGAGAAAATTACCACAAAGATTTCAGCAAGTAACAGGAAACAAGGATACAAATGAAAAAATACCACAACATCCTTCTCATTTTCATCCTATTTTCTGCGTTTCAGCATCTGTCCTCTACCCTGAACCAGATTTTTCCATCATTTGTTGATGTTTCCTCTGTCCCAAGCTTTTCTCCTCATTCTCTTTTCATCCTTCTGCGTCCCTACTGCAGCCACCTACAGCCATGACAACTGGTGCTGGTGACTGGCATGATTTGGACCTCTGTTTGCAAGGAATTAGAGGCAAGCTTCATCTGTTTCCATTTTGTGCCTCTTCAGAACTGCCTTTTACTTTGCAAAAGAAATTCCTACTTTCCAAACCAGACATTGTTCAAACTCATGATCCTAGGGTATTCAGCTGATAATGAATTTTGATTTTTGTAGGATCTTTACAATTTTGCTTTCAAGTGGTGTAATAAACACGATCATTTGGAACACTGAGATGTTTTACTAACAGCTTTCATCATGTATGCTGAGGGTCTCCAGGCCCTCGTATGCACTGCAGTTATACATAAAAAAAGCTGCTGACATGAATGTAACTGCAGACACCATGTACTCTTTCAAGAAACTAACACCCCATTGTCTTTGTATATTGCCAAAACAAATCCAAATGTCACAACAGATTTAGGGTCTCCAAAGATAAATCAGTTCATATCTGCCAAGAGGCATATTGTGCCTTTGGACTTTCCAAATAAATAATAGTTCAATGCTAAGACAAATAGCTGGAAAATCCTCTCCACACATGACTAAAAACACATTTTAGAGCTAGACAATGAAGGGTATTCAGTGAATGCTAAAGGAAGAATGCCATTATCCTTTTCTCAACCAAGCATTTCTACCCTGACAGAGGAAGTAAAATTCTACTCATTTACTAAAACAACAGTCAGTAGTCAAGCTTGGCTTGCCCCTTTAAGAATGAAGCAACACTTCATAGCACCGGTGGGATGCACAATTGAGTGCACATGTGCACGAAGGAGTTCTCATGTTTTTCAGCAAATTTCACCCAGTTGTTTGAGAAACAGTCAGACTTGCTGTGGAGTCAGACTAACTGTCAAGGTAAAGAACTCTATCAGAGATGCAGGACCTTCCCATAAGTACTGCTATTATTCTAATTATTAATAAATTTCTTTTTACAAGCTGCTAATCAACCCAATTAAAAAAAAATATGGACGTTTTAAGACAAATGAAATCCGTTTTAGATTATTTAAAGAAAATCAGATGATACTTTTTCTTTTATCAGAACATCTAGGTGGCAAGTGTACATCAACTCAACCTCTTCAGATTTATGTAATGTAGAGGCATTTCTATCCAATTCATACAGATATGGAACAAAGATGCAGAGAGTCAGCTCTCAGCTTTAATTGCCATTCAGCACAGAGCTGATGTTACCATGGAACTATCTATTATAACTCTATCTATTATGACTCTAACTATCTATTGTAATTCAAATTTCAACTCTGAGTAGAAATATACACTTTAGCATCTCCATTCAAAGTGACTGTTTTCTTCCTCACATGTATATTGCTTAACATTTATCTGGACTGAATTCATCTGCCTTTTTATTATCTAGTCATTCAATATCAAGAGGTATTTCTGCATACTTTTGCTGTTGGCCCTCATCAGTCCTACTGTAACTGTGTAACATCAAACAAATAAATAAATCTGTCTGCACATTAATCCTCCTATCCTTTCAATATATTATTGAGCAGAGACTCCAGCTGAAATTACAGAATAATTCAGATTAGAAGAGACCTTGGGAGTTCATCTAATCCAACCTCCCGCTCCTTGTCTAAAGCATGTAATAACCTTCTCCTACCTAGAAAACCATGTTAATTCCTTCCTATCTTGAGTATAGTGGGGTTTTCGACACCATCTCCTCTAATATCCTAATACACAAACTGATATAGTATAGACTAGCTAAGTAGATGGTGAAGTGGACTAAAGACTGCCTGAACAGTCAGGCTCCAATGGTTGTGATCAGCTGCAGGCAGTAGTGGTGCCAAAGCTGCTATGCTGCCAGCACACGTATACTTTATTTTGTTCAGCTGAACAGTTCTATTAAGATCAATGAAAACAGAAAGCGTGTTATAGTTATGAACTGATTTAGGAAAGCACTATTACAAACAAAAGATAAGACTGATGTTTTCAAAGGACAAAGACCTACAATCTACTTGATTTTTTTAATGTTTTTATGAACTTAAAAACTCTTACCTGAAAGGAAAACAAGAAGCAATACCCTTTTTTCAAGTTTGTAGCACAAGCCCAATGTGCCCCAGCCATTACTGCCTGACAGCTTGCTGCCACGGCCTTCAGCTAGCCCAGCCATGGCTAATTTAATATGTCTCTGATGCAGCAGTGAGGAGCTAGAAGGAGCAAGGGCAGCTGCTCACTGCAGGCAGGGAGCTTCAGAAAGTCAAGGCTGGGAGGATGGTTCAAAATACATTTGCAGCTTTCTCAAGACATAAAGTTGCCTGGTTCTGCCTTACCAACTTACTTAGATAACTTTACTGCCATTAAAATCAAAGTAGGAGGACAGTGTATATGATTTAAGCATTGAGGAAACTAGAGAATGCTATCAAAACAATACTGAAAGAAATGTAAAGTACTTTACTGAGAGTTATAGGGTTGCACCGTAGTCCCTCAAAGTTTGGCTGGATGCTTTCACTTGTAGGTAGTGTGTAAAAGATGTAAAACCCCTGCTTTCCTTACTGAATTCCTTTCCCTATCACTTCTGCCATTCCTATGATAAAATAAGAAGCTCTAGAATTCTCTCAAGCAATGAAGATAGGCACATAATCTTGGGAGAGTGTGAGGAACATTAACCATCACTGGACAGCTATGAGCTCTAGGGTGGAATGAATGGGGCTGAAAGCATTCTCCCAAACTTACCATTTCATGCTGGTGAGCTTTAGGCTACTCCCTAAACAGCACATAAATTTTGATGTCATCCTTTTGGGCTCCTTCTTTCTCACACAAGCACATGGGAAATCAAAAACTGGGCAACAAAATGAGCCAATTCAACTCATTTCAGATCTAAATCTGTTAAATAAAATGGAATCAGGTTACTATGCATTTTTTGGATGCTGATCATATCAGAAGGTACAGACTGCTCTGTCAACATGTGTTTGAAAATGGTTCTCCACTGAGACTGCTTTAGGTCTGACATTAATCTATTTATTCATTTATTTTTTGGAAAAAAAAAAATAACACTAGTAATTCAGATAAGGTTTGTGGATACTTTGGTTGCCTGGTTTAACCAAAAATATTTCTAAAGAAAGCAGGAGAGATGCTGTCAAGGAAGAGGAATGGTAGGTGGTATCTACATAATAGCAGAGACATTAAGATTTGCAGAGGGAATAGTCATTAGAGCACAGTATGAAGCCTGTTTACAAAACTGACATTATTTTATAGCTTATTTACTTATTTTTTCTTTCCAAATGTGGATTACTTGTCTGAATGTATTATCTGAGCCTTCTGGCACAAAACGTGAAAAAACTACAGAAAGCACTGTAAAAGATCAAGATGAGCAATTCTCCGCGGGAAGAAGAAAAGAGGATAGTGGGACAGATACATTTCACTAGACTGCAAATTTACAGCATGAAAGAACACCGACAGTTAAACATTAAACACTGCTAGGAGAAAATTAAATTAGCTGTGACTTACTAAAAGCTGATACAGAGATCAAAAGTGCTCTGCTCTCCCTCAGATGCAGAGGACATTACTTGCTAAAAGAGATCCAAGTGGTGCGTTTTGAGGTGAATCATAGTATGGCTTGTGTTGGGAGGAATCTCAGAGATCATCTAGTTCCAACTGCCCTGCTATGGAGAGGCCTGCCACCCACTAGATCAGGCTGCCCATGCCCCATCCAACCTGGCCTAGAACACCTCCAGGGATGGAGTATCCACAACTTCTCTGGGCAGCCTGCGCCAGTGCCTCCCAAACCTCTCAGTGAAAAACCTCCATCCTGATATTTAATCTAAATCTTCTCTCTTTTAATTTAAAGCCATTTCACCTTGTCCTATCACTATGAGACCATGTGAAAAGTCAGACCCGCTCCTGTTTCTAAGCTCTCCTCAAGAGGTCTCCCTGCAGCCTTCTCTAGGCTGAACAGGCTCAGCTCCCTCAGCCTCTCTTCATAAGAGAGGTGTTCCAGCCCTCTGATAATCTTCGTGGCGCTCATCTGGACCTGCTTCAACAGCCCTGCATCCTTCTTGTTCTGGGGGCCACAGACCTTACCCATATCCAGGTCCCTTTGGATAACATTCCTTCCTTCTGTCATATCTACTGCACCACTCAGCTTAGGGTAATCAGCAAACTTGCTGAGGGTGCACTTGATCCCACTTTCTAGGTCACAAATGAAGAGCACCAGTTCCTAGACAGACTTCTGGGGGACACTACTCGTCACTGACCACCATGTGGACACAGAGCTCTTCACCACAAACCTTTGTCTATGCCCATCCATCAACTTGTCCATCCATCAACTTGTCCAACTCTCCAATTTAGAGAGAAGGCAGTGGTGCAGGACTACGTCAAAGGCCTTGCACAAGACCAAGTAGCCAACATCAGTTGCCCTTTCTTGATCCACAGAGGCTGAACTCCATCACAGAATTTTGCCTTCACTGGAATGGAATTGCCCTAGATGAAGAAAATCAAGCCAGTCATCCTCCCTTTGCAAAAGGTTTAATTAATAACACACTGAAGTATTTTGGAAAGTTGTAAGCAAAACCAATGTTGAATTACCTTGCAATATAATTGTGACCACCCTGAAGAAAAACACCTCTGCCCTTGGTAAGAAAACTAGTCCTGCACAACAGGCAGCCTGTATAGCAAATTACACACTGAGCTATCAAAAGGCAACAAGTCCATCCTACAGTCAAGATGCTCTCTGGCAAACAAACTGATGTTGATGAAGTTCTGGAATTGTAGGAGATGCCCTTCACTCTGGTAAATCCAGGTCTTAAATGGTTTAACTCCTCTATGTTTATGCTGCCCTGATTTCAGCCACTTGGTAGGAGTCATTGGGTAATTAGCATTTTCACAAATGCTCCTGTTAATAAAACCAGGCAGAGGTTTACTCCATTAATCATGCAAATGGAAAGTGAGATATAGTAACATGGTGAAGGATCTATAGATAAAGGGATGTAGTCTAAAGACAAATGTTTCAGCAATAGGATTATCTTAAACAGTCGCTACGCTCTGAGTTGTGCCAGATACACTGTTTTTGTGAACAGTGCCAATTTAACAGTCAAACTGGTCCAGCTGCAGGGCCTTCTTGGGCAGGTTATTTTTAAACTGGATCAGCTCTCTAATCAGCTTTCCTGAATGCCCACACAAATGCTGAGGTCAGCATAACACAAAGGGCTGTGCAAAGGTGGACACAAGCAGAAGTAGAGATTGCTGACTTTTGAGATCCATCACGGTCAAGAGAATCCCACACATGAGAAAAATATTTACTAGGACAATTGTTTGATGGAGCGTGAAGTTCATAATGTAGTTTTTTGCTTAGTGAAACCATTAATAGTTTCCTCTGTTAGACAAAAAATAACATAGGGATCTAGTATCTTCCCCTATCCCCCTGTCAACTCTGGTTTTAATGGTCTAATAGATGCACATTATTATAGCTTTATAACTCACTTCCTAGAGGAGCAAGTTAACAGCCACATTTATAACTACTTGCAGAGACGCTTTTTGTGATACGAGAGTAGAACATTTTAGCAATAAAATTAGCCCAAGACAGAAAGTGAAACAAATCCCTCAGAGGCTGTGCTTTCATGCTCTAATGTCATAAGCTGAAAGCACTGCTGCTGCTGAAAGAAGCAATCCTGCTGCCTGTCACACTCCCCTGTCAGATTGCCTCTATCCTTTCAACCAATAGGAGTGTACATTGAGTTACGTGCTGAAAAGGATCAGAGATTTCATCTGGGTTACAATTAACCTTTATTCATTTACTCATTTGGTTTTGTCTGGTTAATTTTAACTGCTATAATGCTTGGACACGAAAATATCTGTATCAGTAAAAAAATGGGAGTGAACAGGGAGGGACTGTGGAAAATTATAGGCAGACCACTCCTTTCAGTGTTTGCTTGCACTGGCTTAAAGTTTAAACTGTGGAACGATGGCCCGAATACTTTGTGAGGGAAAGACTCACAAAAAGCTGAAGTGCTTGCTCTTCAGCAGAAGCATGTGACAAATCTACAGCCAATAGCTGCACCAATTAATGGTTCAGGGAAGTAAAAAGAACTCCAGCTTCAGAAGATTCCAGTTCCTTTAATTAACAACAATTCTATTGCAGGTTGATTCGTATGTAAAGTAAGACTCCCATAACCGCATATTCTGATTGAACTTGTGCCAGGAATGTATCTTTCCCAGGTGCTCGTGCTGTGAATAAACATAATATCATCATACAAGTGAATCCTGCAGGATTTATTGGACTGATTTTCAAAAGGAAGGTGAACAAATCACCAGTGTAACTTTCTGTTAAAAATGTATCAAAATTCTCAGTAGTGATAATGCAAAACTATTTGCCATGGAAATCCAATTCTGAATTATAAAGTACCCCACACATCTGCTTCCTGGATAAACAATTTCTATCAAAGAGAGAACAGCTGTCTTATCATTTCAAAAATATTCAGCTCCTTAACCCTGATTTTAGTTCAGTGATGTTACAGAAAGTATGCTGCAGATAATCTATAGGAAAAAAAATGGCAAACATACGACAGGAAGTCTGCAGAAATTACTGCAAAGATTCAGGAATTACAGCAAATAAAACCAACCAACCTAACAAACAAACAAAAACCACCCCATCATTGTGCTGGTCAGACTGGACGATATTTTGCTAGTTTGAAGAAAGCTGAAGATGCTCTGGTCACCTGGATGTAACAGAACCAGCCCCCATGATGACAGTAGCATTCCTCCCTTCAGTGTGAAGGTATGAGAAGCACTCCTTGTTGAGACTTGCATCGACATGTCAAAGATTCTGCAATTATCTGCTGAATCTGCTGAAACACGTAGCACATAGGTACGGATTACAGTAGCCACAGCACTCATTCTGCCATGAAAACATCAGGATCCAGTGGTCTGAAAGCTTACCAAGTGGGAGCAGAGACCCACTGAGAGACAGCAGCACTCAGAGAGCAGCTGACAGGGCCAGCAGTGATGGCAGTCCCCTCCCTGCCTACCTCACCCTCCCAGGTGTGCTCATGCTACAGGTGTGAGGCTCTGGAACCCGATGGATGGGCTAACAGTGGTGTGCATGAAGGTTCATTCAGGCTGGAGGGGTCTCCTCAGGCCTGTGCCCAGTAACACGACCACCTCCGTCAGGAACAAAAGCAGGGTTGTCATCATAGGTGGCTCCCTTCTCATGGGAACAGAGGGCCCAGTGTGCTGACCAGATCTGACCCGTAGGGAAGTCCGCTGCCTCACTGGGGTCCGGGAAAGAAATGCGACTGGAAATCTCACTATCTTGGAATGGCTCTCTGATTATTATCCGTTATTGGTTTCTCAGAAGCCATGAGGTAGTAAACAGAAGTTTGAGAGAATTTACAAGGGGCCTTGGGTAACTGGTTAGTGTTCTCTGCCTCTCTGGTAGCAGGGAACAGTGTTGACAGGCACAGGCAGAACCAGATGATCCACACATGGCTCCAAGGCTGGGGTCACCAGCAGAATTTTGGGTTTCTTGATCATGAGTTGATCTGCCGAACACCAGGCCTGCTGATGCCTAATGGGATGTGCCTTTCTCAGAAGAGGAAAGGGAAAAAGCTAGGAAAAACCCTTCATCTTACAATTAACACACAATGCTAGAGAAGGCACCTTCACTAGAGACTTGTTTGTCAAATGGTAAATCTGAAGCAACTTACCAAATGGGTTCTCCAAGGAGTCCTTTCTAACCTCACTGCACCAGTGCTACTACAGAAAGCTCTGAACACGTGTTCGTTATATTACCTTTCTGTAATGGCTTTCTGGCCATTTCAAACTACAAGATTAAAACTGTTGCATGGACAAGCCTTATCTAAAGAAAAAAAGTGTGTTTATTTGGCAAAAGAAATGTTAGTATTTTAGAGCCAAATTCTCCTCTCTCTTATTCACAGAAATCCTCCTTCCTATATCTCTGAGCAAAATTCAGCCCATAGTTTGATTTTATTCAGCCAAAATCCTGCCTTTGTTAAGGCACATACTTTAAAACCATTAGTTTTTCTTTATTAGAATCATAGTATAGAATCATTAAGGTAGAAAAAGACCTCTATCATCAAGTCCAAACATCAACCCATCACCATCAGGCCCACTAAACCATGTCCCCAAGTGCCATGTCTCCATGTTTCTTGAACACCACCAGGGATGGGGACTCCAGCACCCCCTGGGCAGTCTGTCCCAATGCCTCACCACTCTTTCTAAGAAGAATTTTTGCCAAATATCCAAACTGAACCATGTGTTGCAGAGAGATGCAACAGCCTCCCTGCAGCACTTCCCAAGAGGGTCACCTGGCAATGGAGCTTCTATGGCATGGCCATCCTGTAGGAACCACTGGAGCAAAGTAAGGACATATTTACTGACAGCATGTACTACACAACCCTTGGAAGGGTTCTTGCAACACCTACAAACATGAATTTCATTTCACAGCCCTATGTAGCAGAGAAGATTTTCATTGAGAGGTTAAAACTCAAATAAATCACCATTTCAGGTAGGTCAGCTTGGGATGCAAGCCAGCAAACATTGCATCTTGATTTGCAACACGCTAGGTCTTCAGATCTTAAATTATAAGTGAATCTCAAGGGGTATCAAGTTTAAAAAAACAGAACACTCATCCAGAAATCCAAGGCTACGTTAGAAAATGTCACCTGCATGATTTGACCAGGGTCACACATCACATCTTTACAAACATGAGGAAAAAAGCGACATTCTGATTGCTGGTCCTGCTTGTTAACATCTTAATTTAACCACCTAATGGTTATATATGCTTTTGGAGAACCATAGTCAAACATTTAATAAATGAGAACCCCATGCTTAATGGCTTTGAAACATTTGTCCTTGAGGAACGAGTCAAAGTCTTCAATGCGTTAACTTTTGGGAGAAAAAAATGGTAATTCCAGACTAGCAGGACTTTATTGGATGTGTTTTGGAAAGGGATTGACGGAACCGAATCTCCAAACTGAGAAGATAGCTCCAGAACCTGGCAGAACACAGGTACATCTTTTGCCAAGGAAAAGTTCAATGTACCGTAAGGAGCAGAAGCTCGAAGATCAAAATCTTAAGTTAATAAGCACTAATGCCTTTTGACCTTAACAATATATATACAAATACTGTTTTGTCTTTAAGTCAACAGGTGGACGCTATCACTTAGCCCACCTTTGCACCAAGCCAACCGTCCTGAGGTAATGGAGGCACATTAAGCCTTAATGCATTATTATTATTATTGTTATTATTATTGTTGTTGTTGTTAATCTGTGTCCCTGGCTTTCAGCCACTGGTTTCACATTCACAATTTTTCACAGAGAAACTGCAGCACAGGGACGCACAGCCGCGTTACCACCACCCCACAGCCTCTTTTTCTTTTGTTTGTTTTTAATTCTTTCTTTTTTCTGTCCGTGGGCTGGGAGCGAGGGAGAGACGCAGACGAGCGGGCGGGACGGGGCGGCGCTTTCCGACTCCTCCCTGCCCGCCCTCCTTCCCGCCCAGTTGTCATGGCGGCCTCGGCACTAACCTTCGTCCGCGGGCTGTGTTGGCGCCGTCTCTGCGAGATAAGGTGAGCCGGTGCCGCCCCCCCATGCCGTGCCTCAGGATAGAGGCGGCCTCGACGCGTCCCCGCTCCTCAGCCGCCCGTGCCCCTCGGGGTGACGTGGGCGCGCTCTCGCGATGCCTGTGGTGGGGCCGGGGGTGGTCGCGAGAGCGCGCGTGCCGAGCCTGAGGGCTGCGGCCCCGCAGGTGTCTCCTGTGAGAGATGGGGGAGCTGGGAGCTGATCCTTGCGGAGTGGCGGATCCCTCCGGCCTTGAAATGCTCTGAGAGCGTTCCTTTAGCCTGGCTTGGGTGCTGAAGTTTGCAGCGCTTTGATCTCATGTTTTACTTGCCGTGTCTGCGGTGGTTAGGAGTGCTTCGGACGTGTTCCTAACGTGAACTGCTTTCAGCAGTCACACAGGGGATGGATGCTCCTTTTCAAAGACGAAACGCTGTTTAACACCGAGCAGTAGCACTGTTGCAGTTGTGTCAGCTTGGATGGCAGTTCAGAGTAATGAGCGTTAAGAAATACCCTTCGTGGTAGTAAAACAATGACTGGCCTCCTAAAGCAGCACCGCAGCTCCTGTGGTGTTAACAAACCCAAATTGACCTTCTCTGGATCTTGCAGAAAGCCACAGAACTGATTATTACAGAGCTGTATGTTTTCTTTGGCCCTGAATTGTCAGAATGCATCTGTGTCCCTCCTAGCAATACAAACTGTAATATCTTTTTCTGACTGATCGCTTATGCAGAGCTCGGCTGGATTTATCGTTTTTAGTCCATCCTGCTTTTATTTCAGAGCACTTCATTTCTCAGTTTCTATCTTTAGATGAGCCGTGTGACTTAGATCAACCATGAAGATCTCAGAAATGAGGCAAATTTACCCTTTGAAGAGGGAGACATTGGGGTCTCAGAAGCAATACTGCATCTTCTTACTATATTCAAAAACTCTGAATCGACTTAAGAAATACTTCATTAAAAGCACTCCTTGTGTTTCTGAACTTCATTTCAGCTTTGTCATTTTAAAAGTTGCCTCTTGTCCAGTTCGGTGGCATTTTTTTTGGGTGTGTTAGTTTAAAAACAGAACGAAAAAGTAAATATTCCAAATGCTGAGCAACTGTGTGTTGGCAGTCCCACTGCTGGGAGAGAAAGGAGCCAAGGCTGAGAGGAAAAGCAGAGGCTCTGATGCAGTGTCATTGATCAGTGCTTGTGTAAGACCTATCCAATGTGTGGTGCAGAGAAAAATGTCACTCCTGCCACAACTAAAGGAGGAGTGCTCCCCACAAGCAGAGAAGTTTCGTATGAAGCAATTTAATGACGATTTCAGTGCAAATAATATATGCTTCAACTTGGCTGTGGGAGCAAGATTAGACCAAATAAACAATAGTGCTTTTGAATTTTCAGTTTAGAGTCCTTACGTGTTGCAAGCTGACATTTCTAGAGTGCATGAACACTCTGGAAATTTAACAGATAAAGTATGAGTCCAAAACAGAGGCGTTGATGCCTGTATGGAATATAGAGACATCTGAATTCAAGCTATTTCCTATCATTGCTCAGCAGCTTTTAGTCGAACTGTGCCTTCAGATGCTAGATGTTGCCTCAGTTCTAAGCTGTTCCATCTCTCACCTGGAAAGCCCAGTTATTAGGTGCCCATCCGTGTGTGCCATCTGATGAACTTGAGTCTTTTTGACTTGTATGCACATGGTTCGTGATCAAGATGAGATGTAGCTTTCATCATAAAATGAAGGCAGTCACTTTCCTTTCCTTTAAAAATGTAGATGCTTTCAGTTTAGGTGCTTGACCACAATGAATGTGGGATTACTGCATTTGATACCTTCATCTTACAGGGTCTAATTTTCTGTCTCCTCAGGCAATTGTTTAATTGCTAAATAAGCTGTCAGTTAGGCTGGGGGTAAGATACCTAAAACTGCAGTGAAATATGTGGAGGAACACCTCATATGGTGTGTGTGTTTGTTTTTTTTATTGTTCTTCCCTTGCCACTCCCACAAAAATGAGCATAATTGTGCAGCCAGCTAATTAAGGCTCCCTTCTGCGAGTGCTCTCATCACAGCTTTTCTAATAATGATGTAGTGTTGCCTGCATTGTGCCTTCATTACATATCTCTTTTATGTTACAAAAAGTCACGTGCCATTGTGTGCTTTGTGGCAACTGCATCTTCAGAGTTAGTTCAGTTGTATGAAGCAGAACTTGGCTCGACTTGCTAATAGACTTGAAATTTCAAGACTGACGCTTGGGTTTAATTGATAATGGTGAATGAGAGTCTCTAAGTCAGTTTGTAGAATTTCCTCTTGTTGTCTGAAATGGCTTAATAAATACTTAGAGAAGTAAGCATTGAGTGCATTAAGTATACTGTGTAAGCAGGTGTAAAGTATGATAGTGAAATAGCCATCGTTGTATCGATAGGTTCAAGGCCTGTGATGCTCTGGTTGCCACAGCATGCAAATCCAACTGCTCTAATGCGTGTTCTCATGAGTGAAACGTGTTATCAAGTATCTATACATCTCAATTAGAAAGGATTGCATCCTTTCTACTCACTTATGTAGTCTGGACATGCAGCTGCAGTATTTTTCTCCCTAAGTTTTCTGAGATGTTCCTTGAAGTATGTACATGAACATCTTAAGATACAGGAAGACTTCCTTTTTCTGTCATCTTGCTTTTTTTATGTGTGTGATAGCGATCTCTTCAGTTGATAGCGTGGAGTACTCCTAGTGGAAATGTCTGTGGTCCAGTTAGTGATTAAAGTCTCTTTTAAAGTCTCAGCGATTAAATAGAAGTTATCACCGTGTTGGTTTAGAAACAAGTAAACAACTTTGCCCTTCGGGCTATCAGACTGCATAGTTCACGGCAGCTTTATGGCTGTGGTTGTGCAACACTGTATTTAAAATCAACCAACCAGCAGTTTTCTGTGATGTCCGTACTGATAGCACAAACCAATGCGGCTCTGCATATTGCATCCCCAGCAGTTACTGCCGAGGTCCAGTGTGAGCTTCTGACCTCTGCCTTGGGAGCTCCTGCTGTGGGTGCAGCCTGCTAAGTGCTGTGATTTGAGTCTTCTGTGAGGATCCAACGAGTCGTGAACTGAACTCACTTGGAATGTATGTAATTATCATTTCTAACAGTGACTAACATTCTCGGTGTTTTATTTTGAAGACAGTAATTAGTAGTGTGTCACATCTACAAGCTTATCGAGTTCTCTGATGAAACAGAGCAAGCAAAATATCACAGAGGGGTCTAAAGATAAATTGATCATTCAGAAATTGATAAGACTTTGCAATAACGTTATTCATTGATAAGCTGTAAATTCTGCTGTGATAGAATACCGCCTCATTATTGTCATAGAGCTCATGCAGTAATAGAATCATGATCTTTGTGACTGTTCTTATTGCGTCTAGGTGTCAGGGATTCATGTGGGAAGTAAGCTTCAGGCAAATCATTTGTCTTCATTCACTGGCTCAGCTGAACTTGCAGTTGTGTCAGTGGATTTTCTGGTGCTCCAATAGTTGGCCATGTCCTTGTCAGAAACCTGTCTGGCTCGGCCAGAAGCCATTAACATCAGTGAGCACGCTGCCTTTATCTCCTCACAGTCAGCAAGATTTGTCCCCAGCAGACAAATAAGAAATAGCTTTTTCCCCTCTCCATTAGCAGCTAAATTATTTGGGATATTTGTTTGTGAGCGTTTAGTTAGAAAGTCACCTTGGATGTACAAAGGACCTGTTTGGGTTCACTGGTCTCCAGATAAACTTTGTTTCTCACCAAATGTCACATGGGTGAGTATTGCAGCTTTGTAAATTTTTGTTTTAATTTTTATTTTTTGCTAATGTTTATGTTTTTTGACTTTCAAATGTGATTTGGAAGGTATGTCTGTAAATCTTCCTGCTGGGAGAGATGTCTTACGTGAACCATGTCTATGATTGTGTGAACTGGGGATGCGCAGGAAATCCTCTGCCATTCCTGTCTCATTCACCGCATCCAGTTATCTTAAAGTCTGCTGGAGAGAAAAAGGACTCTTACAGATTTCAAGAGATTATCCTGCTTTCTGACCCCCCTCCTCCCCAGCAGCTGTGATGAAAGAATATCAACTGTGTCTGCACCGAGAATGAAGAGCAGCCCATTTCAGATCTTAGTGAATGGTAATCTAGGCTTTGATTCTTAGCTATTCTTTCCGACTGAAAAAAAGCTGTCAAGTGCAGCTGAGCCACTTACACTAAACAACAGTGATTCAGCACTTCAATTTGCCGGCAGACACATCATTATCTTCTAGTTTTTGTGTGTCAAAATAATGTAGGAGTCTAAAATATTGAAAGCTGATAAGGATTTGTACACTGAACTTGTGTTTAGAACAACTACTGAAATTTTCTAATGGAAAAGAGAAAATAATTTGCCTTCCATTTCTTGCTGTTTATTAAAACAGCAGAAAGTGAATTGGTTGTAGAGAATTTGCACGGATCTTTCCTGCTAGCTAGATGTGTGGGAAGCACCACAGCGCTGGAAGTATCCCTGTTATGTGATAGTAATAAACCTTAATTATTCCATTTGAACCACAAAATAATGGAGAATTACCAAGGACTGTGTACAGTTAGTTTGTACGTTTGATTAAATGTTTTTAAGGAAGGCTGAACTTGAGTTCTGTGTACGGAGTCATCACACCTCTATATTGTCACAATGATTAATAAAACCTTGTATAATAAAACCAAGAAAACCAGATGGTTTGATTTCAAGAGAGTAACTTTGGTGTTGATAAGTCTTTCTCAGGCTACTGTTTTTTGACCTCAGAAGGAAAGGGCTTGTTCCAGCAGATCTGTGTGGGAGCCTGGGGAGCAGCAGCACCGCTTTACCTGGCTCAGCTGTCCATTGCTTCATATTGAAGGGAGAAATCAACCAACTCCAGATGCTAACCTGCTGTTAACTGACTGTTAACATGCTGCATCCTACTTGACTGCCATTGCTACCATCCTGCTGCTGTGGTGCATGCAGGTGAGAGCAACGCAGGGCTTAACTGAAGGCTCACAGAGAGAGTCTGAATTTCCATGAAAGAGTACAGGCTGTTTTACATGCAGGGATTACTGCCTGTTAGTTGGCTTTTTGGTTCTGAGCAAGGTATAAAAGCTGATGTCATGAAAAGGGTCTTTTTTTTTTTTCCTTCAGAGGAACAACTCATTTAGCTGTGTTTCCTTCTTAGTTGCTGGATACTAGAAAATGCACAAGTTGATAAAATTTGAACAGACAGAATTTGTTTGAGGCGGTTTCTGCTTCTCCACCTTCTGAATGAAAGCTGAATTTCATGGGTCTCTGCACTGAGTTGTTTTCCTTTTAACTGGTAGCAGAGGATCTTGGCAGAGATGCATACAAATGAGGGGACGTGGAAGGTCCTACATGATGTAGTTGTGGAAGCAGGCGCAGGCTTTTCCAGATGATGGAAGCTGCAAAGAAAGGTGAACATTGTCAAATGCAGTAACTCTGCGCTTCTAACAATCAAATGGCCTTAAGTTGTGCCAGGTTCAGGTTGGATA
Source organism: Callipepla californica brunnescens (assembly GCA_023055505.1). Classification (NCBI taxonomy): domain Eukaryota; kingdom Metazoa; phylum Chordata; class Aves; order Galliformes; family Odontophoridae; genus Callipepla; species Callipepla californica. Next base: position 74,954,045 of record JALIRH010000002.1, on the reverse strand, counting down.
TTCAAACAAATTTCTCGTCTGAAAAAGGGATGAGGCACTGGAATGGGCTGCCCAGGGAGGTGGTGGAGTCACTGTCCCTGGTAGTGCTCAAGGAACATGAGGATTTGGTGCTGAGGGATATGATCTGGTGGGTGTGGTGGTGACGGATGAACAGTTGGATTAAATGTTCTCAGAGGTCTTTCACCAACCTTAATGATTCTATGAGCCTTCACCTAGAGTTTCTGTATTAACCTTCCCTCCCTCACACAACGTTACAACACTCCTTTTTTTTTTCTCCAGCAGTGGAGGAGTGATTTCTCCAACCCTCCCACAGGTTGGAAACCTGTTGGTTTAGCTCTGTCAGCTCAGTGCTAGGTAGCCTGTAGTAAGAGAGGACTTGGAGTACAGCAGATTAGCCCTGTCTACATCCAGTCGCATAGAGAAAGCTCTTATGTTGTTATCCATGCTTGGACTACATTCAAATTTATACTTAATGTTATGTTACTGCATAGGTAATTACCTGTTTGGGTTCAGTAGTACGTAGTGAATGGCAGGATGAATGGTGACTTGGGCAACCTCCAGATTAAAATACATAATGATTTTCATGTTAACAGAATAGACAGTAGCTTCCTCCTGCTCAGCGAAATAAAATGAAGTGCAATTTTACAACTTACCATGTACAGAAAGTACTGTAAATGAATATGGAAAACAGTATCACTATTGTCCCAGTTACCAGGAAAGCTACAACCCCTACAGTTCTGTGATTCTGTGAAATTAGTGACACTGCCAATACTGTGCTTTTTTTCTGGTGTTTTGAATCTTCCTTTCAGAGATGTGAATGTGAAGTTTCGATGAGAAAATAGTGCCTTGGATTGAATTTCTTTTTCTATGTGGACCACTTATTTTCTCAGTGTTAAAGTTCAGATACTGGTTTCTGTTCTGTCCATATGCCTCATTTCCTAACAGCTGCTGCAAGTTACTTAGAACTGTAATCTTTGCCACCAGCACTGCCCTTGCATCCCTTCACGTGTCTGAACCTGTTCTTCTTTTCTTTCTCCTTCAGGGAGAAAAATCAGGATAATCTGAAGGAAGGATCAGAGGTGGTAATGAAGAAGAATTGAAGCCTGAGGGTTAGGGGTTCCTCTGCCATGGCTGTGTCCTGGTTGACTTGTTTCAGCAGCAGGAAGATGAGGAATGATGAAGTCCCATTTGGTTGTTGACTTGTTTGACTTCACAGCAGCCTCTCAGAGTAATGCTTGCTTGTGCTGCAGCAAGCCTGGAGGTGTGCTCACCATCAGTTTTGGACTCCTGTACCTTTCTAAATAGTTGAGACTTTGACTGTGCTTTAGGAACTGTGGTGAACCGGGCTGGAGAACGTGGTGCTCTACTTTTTGCAGAGTCTGAAGAAAAAAGCATGATAAGTTTGAGTGATATTATAACTGAGTGCTCAGGGGGTGTGAGAGCTGACGATGTTGTATCCTGGGGTGACTGGTTTGTTTTGGAAAAACAAACCCCACACAACTCTTGCTATAGTTGCAGTAGCAAAATGATGTTTTGTTTAATTTTCTCTCCACTGGAAGGACCCTGGTAGAAATGCAGCCATTTGATGGCAACGTAACAGTAGGTGTGGATGGAATGGCAGGGAGTGGTTGGTATGTTGATCGCTGTCCTGCCTGAGGAATATGTGGAAAGAGTGACACGAAAGATTGCAGCACTTTGTGCTGGCAAAGAGGAGGTACCAAATACATTATGTAATATATAGCATTGATGAGAGCTCTACATTTTGTATTTAATATATGTTCTAGAATTCATCCAAATGACGCTGTAATGTACTGCTTACTTCTTTCTCTCTCTAAGGCAGATTACAGAAACATGAAATGAACACTTCCTGGCCCTGTCAGGAGTTTTAAATCCATGAGCTTCTAGCACCACCCACTGCTTTTAATCCTAATAAGATTTTTAACTGCTTTTGCCTGTGCTTTATTTCCCCAGGCACCGCTACCATTAAAAAAGAAAACCTTTATTAAGAAAAGGTAAGATGGAGTTCACTCCGTATTCATCTCTTTATTTTGCTGAGCATATCTGGCGTTTCTTATGCAGAGGGATCTTTCAGTTTTCACTTAGTGTTTTAATGAGCAAACTGCTAAGTTGCTTTAGAAGTTAGAAAGTGAGCAGCCAGTGTTTTACAAAAAGTTGGCATCTTTAATCTGTGTAGAAGTTCTTAAACAAGTGACAGAACCACAGTATAATGAGAAGCCCTCTCCTTAACAGGCTTTGCAGTCTTTGCTAATCATTTAAACAGTGAGAAACTACTTGCAGTGTAATTGACTTATAAGATCTTAATTGAAAGTCTTCTGTCAGAAGGCTTATCAGAACAAGAGACATCTACATGAACATGTTCAGAGAGAACAGGATGAAAGGCAGAACTGCAAAATACAAATCCTGAATGGGAAAAGACAGATGTTTGAGGCAAGGGAATAAATCTGATAAGATTGTGAGCCTGAATGTTGCAGGTTCAGGCAGTGATGCTCAGGATTTATTTATTTTTCCCAAACAGACAGCTTGTGATGGACCAATTGAATGATCTTGCATGAGCATGTGAGCATTTGTTGTGGACTGTGTGACTGCTCTGCTGGGTTGTGATTCCTTATTTCTCTCTCCAGCACTCAGCACTCTTTGTGGGCACCAGCACAAGGAGAGTGAATTGATGCAGCAAGTGCGCTGCTAGCTAATTGCCTCCAAAGTACAGGGCCATAAAAAAGGCAAGCAAGGAAATCATTTACCTTTGCAGTGAGTAGATGAGAAGAGGAAAGACAAACAGAAGGGGAAAGAGAAACAGTAGCGGTCAGCTTAGCCTTGGGATCTTGAGAACATCTTCAGTGGTGAGAACTTGAGATCTCGCTGGCAAGATCTTCAGATCAGTAATGATGTATAGTAAGTGTCCTCTGAGATCAGAAGGCGTAAAGAACCGTGTGAATCACAGGTATCCTGCAGAGAACTGAGCTACAAGAAGTAAGGAAGAACTGAAGAGAAGTAAGCTTTTGTATAACCACACTTTAATCGAAAGCTAAGCTGCACTATCTCCTGTTACAAACCAGGAGGTAAGGAGGAAAAAAAAATACAACAGTGAAAGGTGGGGGGTATTGGAGGTTGGTAGATGGTGTATTATGCAGACAAAAAAAATGTTGAGGAATAAAACCGAGTATAAGCAAAACAGCAAAGAGATGTAGCTTTGAATTCACTGCAAGATCATTCCACTTTTCAACTATATATATATAGTATCCTTATATATATGTTTATCCTTTATTTCTCCTCCTCTTCCAGCTTCTCCAGTTTGTATGCTTTGTAAGGAGGAATACTCATGTGCAGCCACATTCAGAATTCCCTTACCCCTGAGCGTGTATGTGTACACACTTTCAGACTGGTGCTGTGCATTTCCCCTCTCCTCTCCCCTCAACTTTCGTTCATTTATATTTGCAAAAACAGGGGTCACTGTTGTGTATGAAGCAGATTCTTGAAGACTGTAATATCTGGAGCACTCGGTGACCACAGTCAAGCTGTAGTGAAGTCAGGGTTGTCAAATGTGGTGTAAACCCACAGCTCCATTTTTAAACACTGAATCAATGTCAGCATTGTCCCTGCCTGGGCTGACAGAGTAGGATCTGAAAGCGAAGGTCGTGTTCTGTGACTGTACGAGTTAAGTGCATGTCCTCCCAGAGGGGTAAGGGATAAACTCGTTCAAGTGTGACACAGTATTCTGGGTTGGCTTGCACATTAGTTCAGCTGGAAGAAGGCTCACCCACATTTATCTGGGCTCAGCACTCTTCTACGAAAGGCTTTCAGATGATCAGTTGAAGTAAACTTTTTGTTCTTGCTGCCATTTTGGATAGCCTGTTCCATTTTGTATTATTTGGGCAGATTTCCTTTCTAATGGCATGAGATATTGAGGAGTATTCTAGAAGTCTTTCTAATCATTAAATTGTTTAATTTGTATTACTGCTTCCTATGTATAAGAGCAAATATTCTTTCCTTTCTTGCCATTCAAACTCAGCAGCCCCAGGAAGGTAAATATCAGGAACTTAGATTTTGTTAATACAGGAGGACTGTGATAGGACATAAAAACAGTAGATCTTACAAACGTTTTCACAAGTCAATTAAAATCTTGTGTCTGCATGAAATGAAAGAGTCATAAAATTAATCGCATTCAGTTGGCATTCTTCCCACTTCTTGCCTGTGATTTTTGGGCTTTCAACAGAAAATAAATTTTATTTAATAAGAGCAAGGACGATGATTTTAGCATCTTCATTGGCAAAAAGGCTTCTATATTTTTCTGAAATTCTTGCTAGTTTCTTAGGAAATCACAATGGTTTTTTGCTATGTATGGTTTAAAATTACGTTTGTATAACTGAAGTGCTAACAAATTAATGACTAATCATTAGTTTGAGATAATCATTGATTTCTGAAGTGCACCTGATTATGAAATCTGTCTTTTATGATGTTCTAACAATGGCTGTCTCTGTAGAGCAGAGTGGGAGAATGCTTTCTGGTTTTGCTTTTACTGCCATAGAAAAGAAACACTGATATGTATGGTGTTAACAGTTTTAAAATAGTAAGTTTACTTAATGTATATTGATTGCTATGTAAATGAAAAAGGCAGAGTCAGTGTGCTTTTGCCTCATTGAAACATGTCAAATTTCTTAGACCACTCGGCATTTAATCCCAAGCTACGTTGAAGTAAGCTTGCATTTACCAAGTGTTACAGGGTTGGGTTGATATTTTGGGGACTCTTTTTTTTCCATTTTTTTCATGGAATTACCTTTTTTTTCTGATGGAAAGCCCTTCTCCCAGAATATTCTAGCCAACTCTTTTTTATTTTATTGCAAGACTGCGTGCTATGTTATAGCTATTCCTATTTTAAAGTATATCTTGAAATTAGTCTGCACTGTCCTCCTCAGAGGTCCAGGCCTTTAGACTGCACACGATTTGAAAAGATGACCAAAACCAGACAGGCTGCGTACCCTTAATTCATAGACACATAAAGCTGTTGGTGTTTTATAAAGAGATTTAAAAAGAATAGTGAAAACATTCTGTATTTCTTAGATATTTGTCGTGGATGTAACCAGTAGGACTCTGATTTATTCTGGAAACTGCAAAGCATAGGTTTACCACTGTTGCCATTCAGTGGTCTGTATCCAGTCAGCTGCTATACTGCTGCATAGCTGTACGCTCACAGCATTGAATCGAGCACTTCACGTACTACAGAGAAAGGTTAATTGTGTTGCAGCTGAAGCAAACTTCTAAAGCAACTTTCTTGTTATTAGTGATATCTTGCTTTTTTTTATCAGCGTGGATAAAAACGTGTCATATTTTGCATTTACTTTATCTGTGTTAAAAAGCATATTTGTTTCTCCTCTAGTCTTAAAAAACAATTAATGGTAGTTTTTCCACTTCCTAACAGGCAACTGCAACCTGTTTGCATTCCATCAGCTCACCTGCACATGACTGCAGTCACCATGCAAGTCAGCCAGAAAGACTTCGAGAAGGCTCAAGAACAGCTGAAACACTTGAAAAATGATCCTGGCAATGAAACGAAGTTGAAGCTGTATGCTTTGTTCAAACAGGTCGGCATGGTTTGCTTTTTTCACAAGTGGCATTTATAAAGTGAGAATAGACCTGTGAAATATGTACTCAAAATGCATGTTGTTCTTAAGTATTGTCTGAACAATCTCTTCAAGTGCTCAGGTTATGTTCTTGAAATGCTTGTCCCTTCAGCTCTGCATAAATTGTTTTTTTACTACAGCGTGGAAGCAGACCTGTGTAGAAATAGAACAAGTACCCCTACACACCAGCAACTGCTGTCTGGGGAAGTATTTGTGGATCAAGATTGTCTGTAGGATCAATTCTGTGTAAAATGGGCTGTGCCTTCTTATATGGAAGAAGGCAATGAAAAACATAAAGGCAGCAGATTGTTCCATGAAATTTCAGTAATAATGAGCTCATGGATATATCCTTTCTTTCTCACCTTCCACTCTATCTCCCTGATAGCATAAAATACTTTGGGATAACTGGGACCTTTGAACATCAGCTGATCCAGTGCCCTTGCTCATAATAGGGCCAATTTTCCAATCCAGCTTCATAGATCTTATCCAGTGGTTTCTTTGTTCACATAACTTACAAGATTTTTTTGTTCACGTAACTTTCATTTTTTTCTTAATTTAAAATTAGCTGAATTTTGAGAGAAGTTACTGAGAACGTAAATGCATGGGCGTCTTGGAAACGAATGTCTCCTGGTTAGGTACAGCTGAAGACATAGCAGTGGGTGATAGGAAATGGCAGGCATCGGGAGTTTCATGGAATGTGTACTGTCTGAATGTTTTCTGACCACTGGAATTCCTTCTGTCTGAGCTGAATTCTGTATCCTGATCACACAACAGTCCTAACAATCATCTTCTTCCAGTCAAGGTGCCTGAACTGTAATCAGAGGTTTAAATTAGTTTCTTCACTGTCTTTTCAGGCTACTGAGGGTCCCTGCAATTCTCCTAAGCCAGGTATGCTGGACTTTGTCAAGAAAGCCAAATGGGATGCGTGGAATTCTCTTGGCAATCTGTCTCAGGTGACAGTACCTATAATTTCAGTTACTTAAGGCTCTGTCTTGCAGTGCCTGGTCTATGAATGAGTGACTGATGTCAGAACATACTACTTGCTAGCTGGGTTACTTTGCTTCAAACTCCAAAATATTTTGCAGTGTATTTGACTTTTTTTTTATTGTGAAAGCGTAGATTTCAGTTATTACAAACAGCCCGTGTCAGCATAAGAGACTTACACGTATAGTGACTTTCAATAAGAATAGTTTTTCACTTTCTGTATGCTGCTGTTCCCTTTAAGAAAGATGGATTGAGTCTCGTACTTCTTACAGCTTCCTACAACAAAGAACAAATCTGTGAATTCATTGTGATTTTGGTAACATTGTCATTTTTAGAAGATGACATTTTATGCTACTACTAAATGAAGGAAACACTGAATGCAGTCAGTACTGTATTAGGTCTGCTGTTCAGGAATTGTTTTTGTGACTAGTCAAAGGTACTAAATACAGGGTTGGGGATGGGGTTTTGTGTGTGTGTGTGTGTGTGTGTGTTTGGTTTTTCTTTAAACCTGTTTGGATAATTTCATGAACATAACATATTCTTATAGGAAGAGAATTCAGCAAGGCCAGGATGGCACTGGGAAGTGTCTTTGAAAGAGGGCAGGAGCTAGGAAAAGGTTTATGGAGGCCTTTGGGGGGGAATTTTTGGCTTTTTTATGTAGTTGTTCCATTTTACATTTGTTCTGTTTCAGCAACAGCAAAGAAATACTTAAGGAAATGAACTTGCTCATGGAGTTCTAGTAGAGAGGAAATACACACTTTTGTTTGCTAGATACCGTAGAACTGGTTGAAGTAAGTCATCTTTTCAAGAAAATAGATTGTAAAACCATCAATGTACAGTTCCTAATAATCACTGTTTACTCTAGAAACAGGGATGCAGGATTCTTTCAGCTTTAGTACATTGTATTTGCACTGAATAGTAAATACTATCTTCAGAGCTTTAAAATGCCATGGATGCATTTCAGCAACACACGTTCTAAAGTAAAAAAACGTTATCATTGGTTGGAGAAAGGTCCGACCAAAAAGCAAAATACTAAGGATCCCCAGAGGCATGCAAGTGCTGGGATTATAACAGAGGTCTTGATGCACACTCCTTTTTCTTTTCTTTTTTCTTTCTATAGGTGGCCATTTTATGAATCAGATAAAAATATAACTTTCTGTTATTTTTATTTATTTGTTGATTTATTACAGGATGGTGCTAGACAGGAATATACTAAGCTTGTCTCAAGTTTGATCTCTGCAGAATCTGCTGGCCAGAAAAAAGATACTTCTCCAGAAGAGAGCAGTCACGGTGGCTACGAAACCCTCATAGTTACCACCAGTAACAATATCACAAAGATAATGTTTAACCGACCTGAAAAGAAAAATGCTATTAATCACAAGGTAAAGAAATTGATTTGCGAGGATTATTGGTTTTATTTGCTTTCTTTCCTGATTAAGCTTGGGTTTTTCAAGAATCATTGCTATTAGTTCAGCAGAACTACCTGAAGTATGGTGGCCAGAATTTTCTGAGAGTTGCTATATTGACAGTGACAACCTAAGGCATGAAGATCTAGTACAAAATGAAACTACTAACGTTTTACAGATTGGGCTTTTCTTTGTCTTTTTAAAAATCTTTGTTTCACTTTTTCTTTCTTTTTTCTTCAGTCAAACTTAGTTTAGTACAGCCCACGCTCCTGTAATAAAATGGCAAACTGGAAGAAGACAAGTTTGTCTTGTGGAGGCAAGACCTGACTGTAGCCTTGCTTATGGCACAGTGCGTGCAGTCTGATCCAGCTTAGCAGAGTCATGTGTATGTGTCTAGATAGTTATTCTCCTCCTGTAGTGAGCTCCATGAGGAAATCTCTCCTGCTGGGAGTATTGTGATATCCTATTTCACAACTGCAGTGATACCAGGAGAGGAATTTCACCCCACTGCTGCTAATTCTTTAATGTATTATTTTGCCAGCTGTTACCCAGATTCTAAAATGAGCTGTTTCCAGTTAATGTGCATTTTCTAAGGGATCTTATTCTGAGCTTGAGATTTGCATTTGAGTATTGCGAAGACGTGATTAAATGGTCAGAAACAATGCCTCAAGTGCAGTACTTTCTGTGCGTGCAAGTATTTATGGATCTGTGGATCCACATGGATTTAAATGGATCGTGGTTAAACTCTCTCAAGTTCCTCGTTGTCAGGGTGAATCTCCTTTGTGTGATACTTTGTGGCATCACAGTTATGTTTTGATTTTCCTCCTCTGCAGATGTACAGAGAAATTATCAAAGCGCTTCAAGAAGCTGCCAAAGATGATTCTACCATAGCAGTTTTTACTGGTATAATACCTAATATGCTTATTTTAGATCTGCTTTATTTTATGTCCAAGTACAGCACTGCCGTGAACTATCTACCTCACATTTAGGCTAAGATAGAATCATTTAAGTGGGGAAAATCTCTCCTCTGGTGTAGACTGAAGATTTTCTAAAGCGTTTTGGCAAAATTGTTTCAAAGTGGTGTTTCAGACTGCTTAGCAAGCTTGCAGTTTCTGAGATGAAAAGACAGACATGAAATATTCCAGAGGACTTTATGACCTTTGAAGAGATTATGCATCTGCTCCACAGCATCTTTCCTACTGCTTTTGGAGTTTGTTTGTATGGATTTAGTCAACTGTCTCCACTTCTGTGGTACACTGGAGCGTACTAAAAACAAGCTCCTCAAGCACTACACAGACGTGCACAAGACAAAGTTTATGCTGTGTATTTATCTATGATCATTAGAAAAACTGATCCTTGGCTGCTGTGGGAAACAGTTTGCCAGGGATGCTGCAACCAAGCCCAGCTATATATATCCCAGTCACCAGATGCATGGTGAGTACAGCTGGATGGCTGCAGCTGTAATGTGAAAGGGAAGCCCAAACTGATGCTGGTTGTGAAGCCTAGTTAGCACAGGTGCTGCCTTTTCATGTTTAAAAAATAGATATATCTCTCACTTGTTGCTGTGTGAATGACTGTGAAGTGACAGCAAAAATCTGAACAGTTGTGCAGGGAAAGAAAGAAAAGACGGATTTTTTTTCAACTGATGGTGCTACAGAAAAGAAATGATATTTCTCATCTCAAATCTTTTAAATTTGACATTCTTCACTTACCCATTGCTTTTCAGTGAAGTCTGAAATAAGTCAGAACTTCTTTTATACTGTTGTTGTAGGTGTCCTTAAAGGTACTTTTCGTACTTGAAGACAAACTCCCTAATTACTTAATAATGTTAGAAGCACATAGTGAAATTCTCATGTAAATGTAGTAAATGAAAGCTTCTCTACCTACTTAGAGATCATGGTGCATTTATTTATATCTGTTCTTTGCAGGAAATGGAGAGTACTATACAAGTGGAAATGATCTGAGTAATTTTTCTAATGCGCAACCCAGTGAAATGGGAAAGGCAGCAAAAGATGGAGCAGAATTACTCAAGTAAAACATTTGGTTTCATATACGCATACGTTGCTGTAACGGGTAGGATATAATCTGCAGGCACTGTTAGAGAACATGACAGCAGGAGCCCAGTTATGCTGTGATACATCCAATTAGGTGACTGTGCCTGAGAGCTCACCGTGTGTGTAAACATGAAAACCGTGTGGGAGAAGTAGCGTTAGTCATAGGAAATAACTGTGGAAATGAGGTGCATCTTAGAAATCCTTATGTCATCTTTCAGTCACGGTGATGATACAGACTTGAGTTTCATTTCTAGCCTCCGAAGTACGTACAGATAAAATGACAAAAACATGTTTTTGACTCTACAGTTTGTAAACTGTTTTTTTAATTTACTTATATTTTAAATAGGAACTGTAAGTGAAGTGCGCAGTTTTGCAGCTTTTACTTGAGTGAGCTGCCTGTTGCAGTGCTCCAGACTGTAGCGTTCTGTAGGTTATTCCACACAAGGCATTGTCTCATGGTCTGTTCTTCTTGTCTTGCTTTCATGAGAATCACAGAATCCCGGAGTCGTAGGGGGTGGAAGGGACCTCTAGATATCATCTAGTCCAAGTGCCAAGACTGTATTTGTTATGCTGTAAATATTACACAAGCACAAGTACTTCATTACAATGGATAGACAAAGATGCCAGAGATGTGGAGTCTTTATAACACTGTTTACTTCTTCAAAAGATATCATTTTGTGAATGTGTTTCTAACTTCTTGGAAGAAGTAGTTATCAAAAGAAACAAAGCACTGTTTCTCCAGCCCGTGCAGAACAGCGTTAGGGAATTCTGAGTTGTGGTAACATCACAGTTTTCATACTTGGAGCTTCAGTGCAGAATAGAATGTGTGAAGGAAAGGGCGACTGGGGGAGTAGAATTGGAATGGAAACACGGGTGAGGTGAAAGACTTGTTAGCAAGCTGCATTCAGCAACTGTAGCTGAAGAAGGCGTCACTTTCAGAATCTGGTTGCAGTTAATTAGGGAGGCTGAGCCTACAGGTGCATGTTTGATTCTTAAATGGCTAGGAGATAGTATTTAAAATAGGTCTTATTTTCCTTGCTAGTATTCGTTTGGAAGAAGGTCTACAATGTATGCTAACTAGGATATAGCTCACTGTTTCTTTTACACAGTATCTAATAATGTTTTGAAAGTGGTTTATATTTGAAGAGACTGGAGCGTGTCTTACCTTGTTTCCCCTTTTCAGAGCGTTTGTGGGTACGTTTATCGATTTTCCCAAGCCACTGATTGCAGTGGTGAATGGCCCAGCTATTGGAATCTCTGTAACTCTCCTTGGATTGTTTGACGTTGTCTATGCTTCTGACAAGGTGAGTGCACTTGTATTTAAAGTCAATGAAGAGCTCATGATTTAGCTGGGAATGTCTGTTAGTACCTTCCTACCTGCACTGGGACAACTTTTGCTTGAGGATTTCTGTAGGGTCTTACTAAGTCCTTCACTTAAGTTTGTCTTTCCTACTGAGAAGTTTATTGAGGTCTTTTCAAAGATGAGTATTCTCTAATCTTCCAGGACTGCAAACTCCATGTAGTAAGGTCATCCTCCCCCAGATTATATTCTACTTTCTCTCTACTAATTCAGTTTAGGCATCAGTGTGGCCTACTCTGCAAGTGTCCAGCATTGTTATGTCCAGACTCTGATTTTATTCCCAGGCAAGGTCTCACAGAGTGGCTGCATTTGCAGGACGGTGTGCAGCCCAGTCTGACAACTCAGTAGATGGAATTGAGTGCCAATTGTTGGACTAGATGATCTTGTGGGTCCTTTCCAACCTAATGAATCTATGAATCTATGAGTGGATGGATTTCAGATAAAGAATACCTTCTGCACTGGTTTTGGCTCCAGTTTCTGAAAGACCCTTTCTCCTCCTCCTCTGCTAAAGCAGAACCAGTTACACTAGCCTGTACCCTTGCAGTTACCTGACCTTTTCTTACAAACTTTCAGTCATACAGATATCCCAGGCTGACTGGTAAGCCTGTTGATATGTTCTACTATATGGTCAACTGCTGTACAGTACGAGGTGATTACCTTCTACAACGAAAGCTTAATTAGCAACGAGCACTCTTTGTGTATCAGCTCATATTTTAAAAGGCAAGCCTTTAGTCTTCCTTGCTTAAAGATGATACAGGGTGTCAAAGCACAAAGCTTTGCATTTAAGTTTTAACTCGCAATGAGGGTTTGGTTTTGTGTGATCCCACAGTACGTTTCTGCCACAGATTTCTTTCTCCAATTTTCAGAAAATTTGAGGAAAAAAGATTCAGTGACCTGACTTTTTAAGAATTAGAATTTGGTGTGCTTTCAGAGAGGGAAATTCTCTTTACCTTCCAAATTAGTCGGGCTATACACTTAATAGCTTTGAGAGTAGATGTGTATGAACATTCTTTTTGTAAAGATTTTGCCCACACAGGTCAGTTCTCCAAGCCCTCCCTTCAAAGAAGGTAATTTCAGCAATGGGGATTTTAAGATAATTGAATGATATACATGTAGGCAATTCTTATGTGCACTGAGAGGTTGAAGCTGTGTTATCAGATGATTTAAAGCCTACCGTGATAAAAGTTCAAATCTGTTTCTGATGAACCCTGTTATATTAGAAACTGGAAAATGAAAACTAAATCCTAGTACCATGCTCTGTTGTGAGGTTTGTTGGTTTTTTGTTGTTTTCCAGGCTACATTTCATACCCCATTTAGTCACCTTGGTCAGAGTCCAGAAGGATGCTCCTCTTACACGTTTCCAAAAATCATGGGCACAGCCAAGGTAAGAATGTCTGCACTGTATGTAGGGTTTTCTGAACTTCGTGTTGGTATTCTCCAGCTGTTAGAGCAAGTGGAGTCACACTGAGTCCTTGAAGAAAACTCCTGTTTGCATGTTTCGAACCAAAGATAAATGTAATGACAGTATCATCACAGGCACCTCAACAGAGGACTGAACACTGGTAAAGACGTACAGTGATGTTGATGGATGTTGCTTTTGTTATGGCTTCCTCCACCCATCTGAGACTATCTCTGTAAAGTGAAAAGTTACTTCCAGCAATGGGAGGGAATAATGTAAAAGAGGTTTAAAAAAAAAAAAAGAGCACTCAAGAAACATCTTGGTAGGCTCATCAATCTGTGGCTCCAAGGCTGGAGGATCAACAGGATTTTGGGCTTTGGGTCTTGGGATGGTCTACGTAACACCACAGGATGCACCTTTCTCAGAAGAAGCAAAGTATTTTTGTTCAGGAGTTAGCAGGGCTGATGAACAGAGTTTTTAAACTAGATTTGAAGGGGGAAGGAGATAAAACCAGGCTTGCCAGTGATAAGCTGTGGATTGGCACACCAAAATTCGAGGGACTGCGTATTAGTGAGATCCTTCAGTCTGCTCCACCAGATGTTGGCTACAGTGAAGCACCTTTGGAGTGTTGCTACACCAGTGCGTGCAGCGTGAGGAACAAGTGAGAGGAGCCAGAAGCCTTGGCTCAGTCCCAGAGCCACAACATTGCTGGCATAAGTGAAAACTGATGGGCAGAGCCCTATGGCCGGTGTGTTACAATGGATTGTCCTGGGTCTTTCTGCAGGGACAGGCAGGGCAGGTGACGCTCTGCTAGAAAAGACATTTGGGCTCTTGATGAGCAGTGGGAGTTGGAGCCCAGTCACTAGTGGCGTATCTCTGGGGCTAATACTGGGCAAAGAGGCAAAGATAATGGGACTTAGTGTGTTTGCAAATGATACAAAACTGAGAGGAGATAATCAAAAGGATCTGGACAAACCTGAGAATCTCTTGAAGTTCAGCACAGGAAAATACAAAGTACCGCACGTGGGGGAGCAATGTCCTAGTGCTTGTGCAGGCTGTAGACTGTATGGCTGTATCAGCTTTGAGAGGAGGACCTGAGGGTGACGTGGTCTAGAATTCCCCTGCAAGAGCTACATGGAGATACTCAAGAAGGATGAGCAAAGAATCATGACAGCATTTGAACATACGGCATATGAGAAGAGGCTGAGAGAGCTGGAACTGTTCATGTGAAGAACAGAATCTCAGGGGGATCTTACCAATGTTTATAAATACCTTATGGAAGTTTGTAAAGAAGATGGAGACATACTTTTGCCAGTGGTGCCCAGTGAAAGGGTATGAGGAATGGGGTACATGAAACACAGGGAACTCTCTTTGAACATAAGAATTCAACAGTGAGTGTGGTGAAATGCTGCATCGGGTTGTGCAGAGTGGCTGTGAAGTCTCCATCCTTGGAGGTGCTTCTGGGCAGCCTGCTCCAACTGACCCTGCTTGAGCTTCCAACCACACAATGTGCAGAGGTCCCTTCCAACCTCATCTGTTCTGTGATTCTCTGCTCTTTTGCTAGCGCAGACTTTTAACAGGCAAGAGCGTGTGACAAGTGTGCCTTGGTAGCTTGTACCTTTCCCGTCACATTCCTTGAGTTGTGTGTCGTGTTCATTCACACTCTGCTTTTCTCTATTTAGGCAAATGAGATGTTGCTTTTCAATAAAAAGCTGACTGCGGCAGAAGCCTGTGATCTGGGACTTGTGAGTGAAGTTTTCCCTGACAGCACCTTCCAGAAGGAAGTTTGGGCAAGGTTGAAAGCTTATGCAAGTCTCCCCAAAAATGTCAGTATTTTGATTTTTTTTTTCTCTACGTTATATGCCTTTTGCATTACCAGTCCTCCTGCCAAATCTATGTGGTTACTTGGTTTCATGTAATCCTTAACTGAAATAACAAAACTCAGTGTACTTTGCTTCAAACACAGATCTGTCCCTCTGCTGCCAGGGAACAAATACCTCTCTTTTACCCTGGCCGAATTCAATCCAGTGCACTTTACACAGAGACTCAATGGCTGACAAACATTGAAAATCAGCTGTTTAATCCACTTGCAGCCTATGTGCAGGCTGGATTCCTTCTCTTTGTTTTTTATTTTGGCAACAGTAACATATGCACTGTGGGTGCTCAGGATGAGGCTGGCTGGCCTTATCTTCATACTGACTTCAGTCGTCCCATTCACAAATTCAGGCTTTGCAAAATTACTGAAGTCACAACGTTATTATGTTGTGTTGGACAAGAGAAGACATTTGTGCCAGCTCCTGATAATCTAAGTTACATTTGGCACTACAGGTCATTCACTTATGCTCATCTACTTCTCTTGTGAGCACAAAGTGGACACTCTGCTGTTTTGCTCCCCGTGCATCTCCACCATATTAGCCTTAGTAATTAAATGTAATATTCTACTTCTAGCTAAAGGGTTAACTGAGAGCTAGATGTACGAGCTAATACAGCCCAGTTTGAATTCCAGTGTGTTTGTTGTGCTGTTTTCTGAAATTAAAGTATTGAAAACATAACTTCCTGATATTCCTCACTGAATGTAGATATTATTTTCCTCTTTCTCCTTCAGGCTTTGGCAGTGTCAAAGCAACTGCTACGAAATTTGGAAAAGGAGAAGCTCCACGCTGTCAACAGTCAAGAGTGTGAAGTACTCAGAGAGAGGTGGTTATCTGATGAATGCCTAAATGCTATTGTCAGCTTCTTTCAGAGGAAATCAAAACTGTAATCTTTACCAGCAGAGCAGTTAATGTTCTAAAAACACCAACTCACCTTCTGGTGATAGCCTTGTCTGCCTTTGTCCTTAGTAAACTTTTTCTGCAATTAATAATTCTTTTACCTTTTGATGCTCTGTATTTCTGTACAGAGTACTGGCTTAAATCTGGTTCATGTTTCGTGTGCCTTGGATCCATTATGGATATTTAGATAGGAGGAAAAGGTTCATTATTCTGCTGGCAGCAGTGGTAAATAATACTTAAGTAGATTGTCTTTTGAAAGAAGCAACAAATTCAATAACACTGTATTTTGACAGCTTTTCAATGTGAGTTTTTTCATCTGTGGGGAAGACAATGCTGTATCAATGAAAAATAAATTTAATTATTTAATTGGCGTTGTGCTGATTATTACTACTTCTTTTAAACATCCTCAGTGACAGGAAAAGTAATTCCTGGAAGTGTATTAATGAAATAATCTTATTACAAAAGTACTTGCTTGCACCCCCCCCCCAACCAAATAAAAATCTATGAAATGAAATGTTGCTGATGAAATGTGCCCACTAAACACTTCAGTTGTGAAGCATTAGGAAGAAAACATCTGACATGGGAAAAAAATGTAGGTCTCCTCCAAGTCATCTGGTCAAATCATGTTGAGTTCCATGCTTGTTCTAGCTGACAAGCAATCACATGCATATGTATTGCACTTGTGTTTATGTTTAGCATTTGCCAGTAATAGGCTGTGAACATACAAAAGAAAACATACCATACATTTTCAACCTTTCTTACTTTACGCACAACTTCTTTCCGTCAGAACATCCTGACAAGCATGCTGTCACTCACAGGTTGTCACTGGACTCTAAATCAGTGCGTGGCTCTAGGTCCCCGTGGAATACTAGTTGAGAGATGTAACATACATAGGCATGTTTGTCAGACCATCAGGTGCTCCAGAAAGGCTCCAGATGTTTTCACTGATGAGGACATCTTTTTCTTTCTTGTCATTTTAAGATTTAGTGCAGCTTAGAATATATGAGATGCCCCTGCAACATTTCTCAGAATCTACTGCACAATGTGGGAATCGCAGTCTGAAATGTGCAACTTATTTGGAATAATGCAAAAGAAGATGCTCTCTACTTAAAAATCTTTTTAACTTTTCCCAGATTATCTTTAAGGAAAAGAAAGCCAGCAGAAAATCACTCATAAATACATGAACACCACGTTTGAGTGGAAATAATAACTTATAACTGAAATAGTTTTGTCCATAAAAATGATGTTGTCTGTAATAGATAAAGGTGTAAGATATTTAGTTATTTGCTGTATTTTGGTGTAGATAATCAGCAACACCAGTAAAATGTAAAGTGTCTGCAATGCACCTTAAATCAAATCCTGTAGGCTCTGTAACTTCTTCAGAGTGGTTGGTTGGGTCATAATCTCTTAATGACAGGAGATAGAGCAAACCCTTGAAAGCAGGGCACTGATAAGGAATAACAGCTTATGCTCTGAGTGAAACACCGGTACTTTGATGGATGACATCCACGTTTCCATCTCATCAAGAAGCAAATTATAGATTTTACTAGGAAATATCTCTATTTATAGGCTACAAATAAGAGGCTTTCTGCTTACAGTGTTGCTCAGTAATACTCCCAGGCTTTTGTCGGAGAGAATCTGTCAGCGTACAGTGAAAAGATGATGTTGTAAGATGTCCTGTAGCTCCATCATGTGGAAACATTTCACTTGGGGTGACAGAATTGTGTAAATTTCATGGTGTTGATTATTGTCAGTGTTGTATCAAGAAGTGTTTCAATGGTACTAAAAACAAGGATTTCAAACTAAATCTAGGAACCAAGTGATAATGAAGTGAATCTCGATGGTACCAAGTATATGAAGGATAGGGAATGTGGATAGGTACTTTAATATAGAATCATTCCGGTTGGAAAAGACCTCTAAGATCATCTAGTCCAACCACCATGCCCACTAACCATATCCACGTGCACATTCAGCAGTTTCAGATCAAAATGGAATAAGGGGATCAGCAGGCTGAGGGAAAAATAAATAAAATGAAAAATGATACAGTAAAATCTACAGTCGTGATGTTGAGAAGAACGAAGTGCATTTTTTCTCCATAAAGTGATAGAGCGAAGAAAGCAAACAGAGCACACGTGGAAAAATGAAGGCATGGATTTAAACAGACTTTTTTTCTCTACATTGTGGAAAAATAAACCAACAAACCAACCCAACAAACCACACAGAAGGGTCTGACGAGGAAAGAGGGCTGGACAGGGCTCTGAGCAACCTGGTCTGCCCTAGGTGTCCCTGTTCACTGCAGGAGTTAGACTAGACAGCCTTTAAGGGTCCCTTCCAACTCAAACCAACTCTGTGATTCTGATTTTTTGTCAGCCGCTTCACATTTCGATTCTTTTCCAAGGAAAAGGAAAATCAATTCAAAACAGTAAGCAGGGAGAAGTCACAACAGTGAAAGCACATGGCGGACAAGGCCCATGACGAGACGCCTCATGGCGCTGCTCGGGCGCGGCGCCGCGGGCATGTAGGGCGGGCTCCGGGCTGCAGTGGCGCCAGGCGTCCGGAAGGGGGCGCCCTCCGCCGCAGGGATCCATAGCGGTGCGTGAGGCTCGGGGCAGCGCGGGAAATGGCGGGCGCCGTGTGGAGGCTGAGCCTGCGGGCGGGGAGGAGGCAGCGGGAAGGTGACGGTTACTTTGGAATGAAAGCATAAACCTGTACCAAAGAAAGTTCAGTGTTGTGTCAGGCAGTAGCAGGGGTGCACAGAGCTATCTTGGCCGTGCAAACCACTGTTTTCATTTGTGCAAAGTTTCTGTTGTGTCAGGGATGTGATGTGCTAACCATGCAAACAAAGTGAGGTTTGTAGGAGCAGGTGCTTTGTTAGGGTACTTTGTGTTGTGTAAAGATCAGAGAACCTTTCTGGCATGTAGCTCTTTCCTTGCATGGCTTTTGGAAGTACACTTCTCTGTTTCCCAGCTGTAGTAGTTAGTTTTGTAAGGGTGATTTCTCCCTACCTAAAATCCTCATCTTGTTCAAAAAGACACAAGGTATTGCAGAGCTATCAGAGGCTTCCCATGGAACCTTAACTAGACTTGAAGTCACAGGAAAGTAAGAGAAGCACAGGTACATTTGGGTCAGAAGAAATCAGCTGCCTGCTTTATTTCATTTCCTTTGTGCTCGTTCTGAAGCATGCCACTGATATTTAAGTAAATCCAATTTTTCTTGCTTCAGCTAAGTCAAAATACCAGCAAGGGAGGAATGTTTCATGCTTGGAAGAAGACACATTGTGGAAGCGGTACTGCTGTGAACATGTAAAATGGTCTTCTAATAGTTAATGCTGTAGCCTGGATCCAGCTAGGCTGTAGGTGAGAACAAGGCATGCAGAGGCGTGTTAGCATCCTGTGGTATGAAATATCAACAGCTTATCATCAGCTTGTATGTTTTCTAATTGAGGTGCTCAGGGGGTTTTTTATTAATTAAGGTTTTGTTTTAATTAAAGATAAGGAAGGACACTTGGGAGGTAACAAACTTATATAAAAGCAGAAGCCTTTAGTGTTTTCTAGATCATAAGTTATTTTGTACTACAGTTGCACCCTGAGGATGCCTGTAGCTACATAGGCATTCTGTGCATTAGCTATATTCTTAGAGCAATTTCTTCAGTAAATTTTCTGTGTTCCACCAGCTCTTTTTCATTATTGAAAGAGTAGCATGCAGCAGAGAGGGAGTTTGGTTCTGGTTGTTTCCCTCCCCTCCTCCCTTTCCTTCCCCTCCTCCCCTCTTTTCATTCTAGGCTTTCTCTTCCAATGTAGTTAAGACCCTAGGACAGTAGGAAGCACGTTTGCACCTTAGAATACAAACAGCATTTATTTTGCACGATGTGTTTTAACATGCAGAAAAAAGTTACGTGGATTGAAAACTTACATGTGAATTTTAAGTAATTCATTTACCTGGTCTTCCTCAAAGGTACATGTACACAGACTGATGGCATCTCCATTCTGTGTCCCTCGTGATAGTGTACGTGCACCCTAATTAACCTTCTGTGACACGCAGGATTTATATTTTTCACAGTAAAATACTGATTCTAAATGTGGTTTTTACCTCTCGTAGATACATTTCAGGTGAAAGTTAACCTTATGTGTATGACACACCTATTGATTTGAAGGATACATAACTTACCTGGGAAATACTTGCGTGGGTTAAAAATTATAAATGGAAATACTTTCAGAACTCACTTGTAGTTTGTAACAGTGTATTTAAAGAAGACAACAAAACCATCTGGAAGTTGTTACAATTTGCATTGATCAAGGGATACTTTTGCTGTCCGGCAGTCCTGCTAAATCTGCATCTGGGTCAGGGCAATCCCAAGCACAGATAGGGGTTGAGTGGGGTCTCGAGCCATTGCTTGAGGGCAGCCCTGAGGAGAAGGATTTGGGAGAGCTGATTGATGAGAGATTCAACGTGCAGTGTGTCCTGGGTTGCATCAAGGAAGTGTGACAGCGAGTTGAGAGAGGTGTTTCTGCCTCTCTGCTCTGCTATCATGAGACTCAACCTAGAGTACTGTGTCCAGTTCTGGGCCCCCCAGAGTATCTCCCCTACAAGGACAGGCTGAGAGAGTTGGAGCTCTTCAGCCTGGAGAAGGCTCGGAGGAGACCTTATAGTGACCTTTCAGCACCTGAAAGGGCCTACAGAAAAGCTGGGAACCTTTTGTAAGGGCATGTAGCAACAGAACAAGGGGAAGTGGTTTTAAACTGAAAGAGGTTAGACTTAGAGTAGGTATTAGGAAGACAGTCTTTACTGTGAGGGTGGTGAGACACTGGAACAGGTTGCCCAGTGAGGTTGAGGATGTCCCCACACCGGAGGCATTCAGGGCCAGGCTGGATGGGGCTTTGAGCAACCTGCTCTACTGGGAGATATCCCTGCCTGTAGCAGTGGGGTTGGAATTAAATGATGATAAATGTCCCTTCCAACCGTTCTATGATTCTGTGATAAATGTTACATTTCCTTTTGACTTTTAAAGTGATTAGATTTGAGGAACATTTTGTTGCTCAAATGTTTTTTGACGTTTTAAAAGACCAGAAGCCAAAATCTGATCTATCCTTCCATTAGCCCTGATCTTTTAACTGTGTGACCTCATCTTCTTGTTGTGATACGTAGACAGAATTACCAGTTTTTCATAGACTCGTGGAACCACTGCAGTTGGAAAAGACCACTAAGATTGTCAAGTCCAACCATCAGCCCACTAACCCATGTCCCTGTATCAAGATCAACTACTATACAAGGAGAAGTAGCAGAAAGTATGCATGTTGCGTTAGCAGAGGGAATTTCTTTTCTTCTCTCTACTCTGCAGTAGTAAACCAGAACAGTACAGTATGTATTTGTCAAGGGCAAACAACACTGAGCTGATCTACAGTCTGCAGCTGCTGTGACTGGCTTGGTGTGTAAGCAAACAACAGTGAATGCAATTTAAGGTTAGTCTGGGCTATGGCTGCTCCCATAAACAATTCCAGAAAATATGAGCTAGATTAAATCAGAATTGCAGAGCTGTGGAATGGGCTGAAAGAATCAGATCTGACAGGAGATTATGCTGATGTTGCTTTTACTTAGGTTTTTGATGAATGAGCTGGGTGCCAGAACGGGGTGTTCTCTCTATGAAACATGTGGCTAAAACCAAGATGAAGAATCAGCTCAGTGAGCTGGATTGTTCAAAACCAACGAGGTGAATTTCTGTAAACACCTTTTGTTGTAGTGATGGCTGGATTGTTTTCCCTGTGATGCTCAAACTGGATACCCACAGAACTCACATAACTGCTCTAAAATGGTTACCTCAGAAACAACTTAATAGTGATTATCTTACTTGAATAAAGCCTTAGGTTTGTTAGTATAAGACTTGTTCTGACAGATCTACCTGTCAAACAGAGCAAATCCTGCCGTATAGCCAGCTAAGTGCATGAAAAAACACTTCTGTTAAATGCTTCACTTTCCCAAGCCATTGGCTTTCTTCATATTTAATACTCCCTGAAAATGTGCTCTTCTTTCGTGCTTGCTGGAAAACATAGAGCAACGTGAATCTAATGGAGCAGAGTGAGGAATTTCTTTTGTGCTATCCAGCTTCCTTTTCCCATTCCTACTGCAGATAAGCATCTTGATATTATTTCATTTCTTCTCGGCAGTGCAGTAATGCAGGTATTCATCACAGAACACAGGGTGTCTCCTGGTTATTGGGAGATTCAGCTAGAGTACTTCCTGAAAGAAAACGAGGTGCCTGTGTTTTTATTCATTTTGTCCAGTGTCTTGCTGTGTTACAGCACTGCAAGTAGTTTTTGATTCACAAAGTTGCAACGCGTGCATGCAATGTACATCATTGCTGCACTCAGCGTACAGAAAATAACGAAGGTGGTAGAAGATCTTTTCTGAATTCTGCATGACAGCTGTTTCACCTTTAGTAGATTTTCATCCTCTACGTGGAATCTCCCATTTATTTCTGTTTTTGTTTTCCTCCTTTGGGCACACGGATTAGTCTCACAGTGGAAACTCCAGCTCAGATGTTAATTCTTAAACTTCTTTTCTGCTAATTATGCAGTGGAGGTAATGTGACTGTATTAAACAACGTTCTCGTGGGAGGTGCCCCTGCCTATAGCAGGAGGTTTTGAACAAGATTATCTTAAAGGTTCCTTTCAATCGAAACATTCTTTGATTCTGTGATCTTATACCAGTCTTTAGCAGGCACCAATAGTAATCTGCTGGTCGAAGTGACTGGTGTGTGTTCTCCAGTAGTAGAGCTGAAGCTAACATTTCCAGCTTCAGGTCCTGAGAGTTTCAAAAGGCAGTGCTGAGTTACAAAATGGTGACGTAGAGGGCAGCCCTTTAGCAGGAGAAAACTCATCTCAGAATGAAGAGATAAAATATGGTTTGCCATCATTTCAGAATTTAGATGTTCAAATCCACGGATTTGAACTTAAAAACTATAAATTGAAGAACTGATATCCAGATGTGAAAAGGAAATGTTCCTCAGCTCTACTTCCCCTGCAATTCATTAGGCTTTTCGAAGGTGGCCTTTTCAAAACAGGATAACCACAGGACGGGCTTTGATCTTTCCCCAGAAGGCTCTGATGTGAAACTTCTCTCATCTGCTGGAAGTGTAAGGATTGCAGCTTCTGACTACGTTCCAGGAGAAGACCAGGGCCTCACAGCTTCACTGCTGATGGTAGTCAGCCATTAGCATACTTCTTCAAAGGCCACACGTCAGGGCTCTCTGAGCCTCCCTGTCTTCAGACAGCTTTTAATCAAGAAAAGAAAATGGCTCTGTACACATGAGCAGAACAGTTCAGAACATGTTTGCCAGTGCTGTGGGGCAGACAGGTGCACAGCAGGAACACCCGCTGCCAGCAGTTCAGTTGTGAGGGAAGTTAGAGCATCATACAATACTCCAGAGAGCTCTTGGATGCCCACGGTTTTAAACTCAGTCCATGTGCTCCTGGGGAGACCTTCCTGCTCTGTCGCTGAACCAAGCTGTTCAAGGAACTTCAAAGTTACAGCACCAAATGTAACTGCCTCTTGCTGTGAGGGAGCTGGCGTTGGATGTGAACAGGGTAGGACCAAAACAAACCTCTTTAGAAAGAACTCAGTAATGAGTAAGTCTTTCTCAAAAAGGCGGGATCTCTCTCTCGCCGTGCCAAAGCAGAAGTGCATTACTACTGCAAAACAGTAAGTTATTCGTTCATTTACCCGATAGAAGTGAGTCCCTATTTTAGTTTAGTTTGTATGTTAGGTTACTGAGTGTTTTCTTGTTGTTCAGAAGTGTTGGGAACAGCCTGTGGGAGCTGACTACAACTTCATTATCTAAAACGAAAAATAATCATATTTCGTTTGTCTTATGTGCCAGGAGTTTTAGACATCTTGTAAAGCCTCTTCATAGACAAGCCAGCACATAACTGTCTTCCAAGGGGATTTTCCTCACTGCAGTTATTACTCGTTTTTGACCTCCCAATGTTTGTAAAACAGCAATAAAATGTAGCATATAGACCGTATGTTAATTATAGTTGTATCATTTAGTGGAATTACATTAAAACATTTTGGAATTAATTAGATGCGGCCTCTGGATCACATTCCAGCTTTCCAAAACTGATGTGGGCTCAATGTTTTTGAGACTCAAGAGGAATTACTCATATTTGCCTTCATACGAATAGAATAACTTGCAAGATGGCTCGCTTATAGCTCTGGATCTTCACTGAGACTAGGTAATAGATGGCTTTGTAAATGAGTACATATGTGCTTAAGTAAACACATTTGCATCTGCGCCTTGGAGCTGAGGACTAGAACATGGTCCTGAGGACTCCTGGGTTTCAGAGGGCAGTGATGACTGTTCCAGCAACACTTCTTAAAACTTTGATGGGAAAATTATGTATTTGAATTCACTTTTTTGTCTATAAAGACAAATTAAGTATCTGTTTAAACTGCATTAATTTATCTGCACATGGAGCCTTCCCAAGCACAGGAATCTCACTGTTTCTTTGAAATTCAGTTGTTCTTGCCTCTGTGTTTTCAGTGAAGTATCTCCAATTGCTCTTCTGCATATGTAATTACTGTGTGATTTACCACATGGTGGGAGAATTTTGAGGAAAGAGGCATGATCTGGGCGTTATTTGAGATTCCATTGTAAGCATAGCTGATTTTTTCTTTTCAATAAGCCTTTATGAACAGAAGTACATTAATTTCTTATGAACAGATTTGTATATTAGCATTAATGAGCTAGCAAGCCAATTTAGGTTAGGTCATGAAATCACCTCTTCCCTGTTGTCAGAGTGCTTGGATGTTCTATAAGTGCTAGAAACTCTATGCATAAATTCACACTGCCAGTTCACTGGGAAAAAAAGTTTTGTTTAATTTTGGCCTCCTATGGAAAGAAAATGGGTAGGCATGATAAGTCTTGAAGAATTAACTTAAAATCTCCCATAAAGAGTGACTAAATTGGTATTTCCTGAGTGTACAAGGTCATTCAAAGGAAGAGTGACCACAAGCCATTCTCTTGTTCAGCCCAGATGAAAAGTCTTCATTCAACAGTATGAGTGGAACGGTGGCTCTACCTGACCTGGGCAGTAAATCCAGAGTAAACATTGTCACTGTGTTTGAAATTCTGTGTCACTCTATGGATGTCTAATAGTCACAGTAGTGAACGTGGTATGAAGGTGAGATCGACTTTAGATGAGAACATTGTTCCATGGGAAGAGCACAATCCAAATATAGGGGTGCTCTCTACAGGTTATCTCATCTGGATTTAGGTTGAGCTTTATTTTAATGTAGGAAATAGTTTTGTATACTATCTGAACTTGAGATGTATTTAGATACAGGAAATCTTTTAAATGTAGCCGGGGAAGTTCAGTTCAGTTGGAGAACAAGCTTTAGAAGCATAGAATCGTAGAATATCCCATGTTGGAAGGGACCTGTAATGGCTCCACCACCCAAAAATCAGACCAATATTTGCCTAGTCTTTCCAGCAGACCTTGGATAACTGAAGATGTTCATCCTCGGTATCCAATGTCATTTAAAAAAGAAAAAAAAAAAAGGACTATAAACATTTCCTCTGCTGACACAGCTGACGGCAAAGGGGTTGCCATTCTGTCAATGCAGAAATTCACCTGCACGCTCTCTCTTACAGTGCTGTCCTTCTGCTTGATAATGCATGGGATTTTATGATAAATCTTATCCAGAAAGACAGGCCAATTGCAGCTGCAGGTCTAAATAGGCTTTCAAAGCCATGTAGAAGATGCCAAAGAGGCAGCTCAACTAATAGTCTGTGAAAAAAAGCCTTTTCCTGTAAGAGCATAGGAGATAAGTGCATTTGGTGTTACTGGAAATCGGAGCGCTTTCTTCTCTGAAGCGGACCGGTTTGCCCCGGAGGTCGCAGGGAAGGTGTGTGCGGCAGCTGCGTGGGCTCCAGGCTCCCCCAGATTTTCCTTGACCTTAACAGGAGACCTCTGAGAGAAAGTGCCCTTCTGAGAACCCCGCGGGGCTTGTACATGCAGCGGGTGGCACACATTGGTTGTGCTATGACTTGAGAAGTAACGCTTTCAAGAGTGAACCATAAGCAGTTCTAAAGAAGACCGTGACTGTGTCCTCCTCTACCTGGATTTCTTGTGTACTTCTGGCAAAGACTGTCTCAAAATGTGGAATTTACAGGGCACACTGCTACACCAACAGAATCATTGGCAAACTGCCTCGAGTATCTTTGTGTATTCCCTTCCAGAAGCCAAGGAAACTGCTGAGAAATGATGATTCAAGAAATCAGATTGAGGCACAGAACAATTTTGCCTGTGATCACAGTTGATGAGGTCTGCAGTTTAAAAAATAATACAGGGAAAAATAAAGTTGGATTGTATTGTAGACTTTTTGCAGAGAAGCAGTGGAAGGAATGAGTGTAGAGAAGCTGCTCAGCCTGATGCCCTCAATATCTTTTGCTGTTTTCCAGAATTTATTTGAACCTGCCCTTAAGTAGCTTTACCTTTTGTTTCAGTTTAAACTGAACTGAATATTTTCACGTTTTCACTGATCTGTGAATAATTAGTTCACAGAAAGACTGGGCTGCACTAATCAAAAAGCAGTGTTTATGAAAAAACAGTTGAAGTGATGAAGAATCAAAGGACTGTCATAGAAAGGAAGCACCAAGTCTTTTGTTTCAAATGATGTATCCCAAGTTTAAACTGAATTTTTGTTCATCCAAGCATTTAATTAATTACAGATGTGGAAACCTAGGAGAGACACGTGGTAATATCTGTTCCATACCCATGTACTGAGCATACAAAATACAGACACTCTATCTCTGTCCACCAAGCACTCTTCCCCCATCTGAGTACCCTCACTTTTTTTCTCATCCAAATGCATCTTTAGGTAGGTTTGTCTTCCCTTCCCTGTAATGCAGTGTTATTCTTTCTTAAGAATGTTATTCTTTCCTAACTAATACAGGCTTGGTTTTAGATGAAAAAGCACAGGCTTGGGGAGATCAAACTGAAATACACGATTTATTCAAAACCAGCAGGCAGGCAACTTCTCAAAAGCCAGCAGTTCCATTTTCCCCCTGTCCAAGGAGACGTTTTCATAGATAAGGGGTTTTTCAACAGGTAAATGTTCTGCACGTTGCCAATCGACACTAAGCTGCCTGAAAAGACACCTTTGAGTCCTCCTTCATTTATGCCTTTTCAGGCTTGCACAGAAAGTTTAAGAGAGAAATTCCCTGCCTTCTGTAACCAGCGATGTAAAGCCCAGGTGACAGCCTCCTTCTGCAGAGGCCAGCCACGTCACCAACCAGGCAGCTCATTAACTCGCCAACATTAATCTACTCTTCAAAAAACGAAAGGCTGTGCCACAGCATCCCCCAGCTCCTCAACACATCTGCTACCTAAGCAGACAGCACCATGCACAAATCAGACGGTATCTTTCAAAACTGTGCGTTTTAGAAGCTTTGCGAAGGAACATTTGTGAACACAAAGGAAGACGAGATGCGAGTAAGTTTAAGCATACTTTATTGAAAGCAATTGCCACTTGCCACCATGCTGCACACAGTTACAATCTGACACGTTCTGTAGATGGCTGCTTTATCTCCAGTGGTCTCAGACTGGTCTGCCTCCTGTGTACGGGTCAGTACACGCATAAAGGTTCTTCAGAGGTTTACTGCCACTTACCCTATGTACGGAGATAAAGCATTATTAAAAATATCCTACAGGAATCATTATATTCAATCAAAGGCTCTTCAACACTTTCTGTTTTTTTTTAAATCAAAGCAGCATACATAATAGTAACAAAAAGACAATCTAACTGCATATTTAATCTGTTTCAGTGCCAAAAAAAAAAAAAGGCAATTAATCTCCTAAGGAGTTTGAGGTGTGAGTTAAATGAATACAGAGGGCTGATATCTTGTTTAGTTTGCCAAGCGTTCAGAAACATGCTGAACATGTGGAGTTTCTTTGTCACCAGGAAGGAGAAGCAAGAAGTCAGCAGACTCGACTAGACTTTATGTCGGACCTCAGGTGAAGATTAAAACTGTATTTTCATATAAAGGAGGAAAAGATAAATCATCCTCTTAGATCAGCTGAAATGTAGTTCAGCAAGAAAACCCTGTTCTGTAACTGCTGTGTTTGTACCAAGCTGCAGCCACTCGAATTCAGGGGACTGCTGTGGCCGTCAGCAGCTTCTCTGTTATCCTCCGAGGCCACAAGAACAGGTGCTGCCTAGAACTGGACATGTTCCTTAAATGTGTTCAGCAGATTTTCAATATTAGAGGCTCTGGGAATCAGAATGAAAGATTTTCTGTTGCTGCCGATACAAAAAGCTGAAGCTGACACTGAGTGGAGGACTGAGATGCACTGGTTCTGAATAATGCCTGTCAGCCCATCTCTGCATCAAAAGTAAAGTTCAACAGAGCAAGCAAACCCGCTGAAGGTAAAGAAAAAAGCTCATCATCTGCTGAAATATTTACTAGTTCAATGCGTTTATTTTAATCAAATACAGTGGCAGGCTTTTCTAAATGTCGGGTCATGTACCGATCATTTCATGAGAAGTGCATTAACAGTAACGCTTCTTTGCCTACATTTAATCACAATAAGAATCTTAAACCAGAAACAAAACAAGCACATCAGCGTAAAAAAGGTAATGTTTCAGGAATCATCTATGCTGCAGCAGTGTTAATCGATTCTAAACTGGGACGCTGGAAAACCAAAAGATTAAGACAGAAATGTAGGAAGAGTATTTTTCATATCTTTTATGGGACAGAAACCTTTGTTCATGTCTTCTGGTAGTCATCATCTTCTTTTGAGCTGCACCTACAACACAAAGAACAAGTGAACGAGCAACTTTACGCTTCTCCAGAACAGCTTAAAACAGTTCTGCAGGTATTAAGGTGCACGTTTCCTACTGCTTTGTTTCTGTATCACCAACTCATTCCTTCTATATTCCTATTTTAAGAATTAAGTACAAAGCAACAGAAAGAATAAGCTTTTACTTCCTGTGTAAAACTGCCCTCAGAAGCACAGCCTACATTGTGGAAGTGCAATTAACTAGCAATCGACTGCTACTTCATTAAACGTGAAAGCTGAATTTACTTCTGCTAAGAACAACGTAATGTAACAGGTGGAAATAAGGACGGATTATTTCCTATAAGGAATTTTACAACTGAGGAGAGACAGGCTGAAGGTTCCAAAGAGGCTTACAGAACAACCCATCTCCTGCCTGCTTTTGTACTTAGGTCATTACATCTCCTCGGTGGGGCACTCCCCACCAGCAGAAGGACTGCTTTGCCTCCTTTTTCCATGCCTGCGTGCACTTTGCAGAGTGCAGGACTGTTGTCTTTTACGTACCTAGAGGGATACAAAAGCCCTTCTTAGTTCAAATAAGTGCTACAAAAGACGTGAAACCGGTGTGTTTATCACAGGTTTTCAGAATATAACGACCGAAAGTGTAAAGAGGAACCTCTTAATAAAGAGTTCTTCAAAACAGCATTAAGGACACGAAAAGTCTGATTCTGTTTCCCTCACGTTGTATAACCATCTCAAATGTTTCAAGCCGTTTTTAACTTGTTGCTAAATGTTTATCTACACATGCTGTCAGAAATAACCTTGTTAGGAAGGTGAAGTTGGTGTCTCAGCAAATCAGACCCCATGGAGTAGGCGTTGAGTGGCCTGTGACTCGCTTTCCTTTTTCTCTTTCAGCACCATCAAAAGGAAAAGTGAGAAAAACAGCACAAACATTAGTTAACGCCTGAATTTCATCTCACGTCCTACAGGAATAATTGCATTACAACGAAAGCAGACAGTATCTGTAGGGTTTTGGTTTTTTTGCTTTCTTTTCGTTTAAGCAGTGATAATTATACAGCTAATTAATATCGCCTACAGCTCTTCCAAAGATCGTAACTTTTAATATTCCTTTTAATTAAATGATTAATAGAAAAAGGCAGGGGCGGTTCTTTAGAAATTACCTGATTTACCATCACTGAAGACAGATTCTTTTAAAAATGGCTACAAATGCCTTGTTCACAAAAGACTTTATTATCTAATGATGCATACTGAAAACATACAGAAATCTGCATGGTCCACTTTACATGCAGCAGAACAATCTTCACTTTACAATAAGTAAGTGTCAACTGTTTTATGCAAGAGACAACACTTTAAAGTCACATTTGTTTTTTAAAGAAAAGCTTCATTTACAAAAGAAATAAAAGGTAAAGAAGCAATTACCGCTTTTAAAAAGCAGCTGCTTTGTTCAAGAGTGGAAGGTTTATGCCTGTATTGAAAGACAACATGATCACAAATAATGAAAACAATGAAAACAAATGAAACACTTTTAGCATAAAGCAGTACACTTTCAAAATGACATACAAATAGTTAAAAAGTTTCATTATGTCGTCTACCTATCCTTTAGATATAAGGTCTTTCAAACCAGATCCCACCGTATGTAATTACTAAACGAAAACTCTTCCGTAAGTATTGGCTCTATGTCATAGCGAACTGTATTTAACAAAATGTATACAAAGTCTATAGCAAGTTGATTAAAAAAATTAAAGTAATAAGAAACAGTACACTGAAGGCGCTCTATCCATCAGGTGCGCACTCTCGAAATTGTGAACGTGATGAACAGAACGGAAGTTGTAACTACGCCACAGTTGCAATGCCAGAAAATAAAAACAAGATCATTTATCAAACATGCAGGGAATTCTGCCACAACGCTACTGTCTCTCATTTGTCAGTTGTTCCAGTAAAATAACAGCTTAAACACCGGTGATGTTGATGGGTTAGCTTACCTTCAGTGTACTGAAAGTTGTACACAACCTGCTTTAAAAGAGGAGACCATCCCTGCGGGCAGGCTCAAGAAGGAACAGACCCCCTTCGGCACTGACTACACCAAGGGCATGCTGCTGTGGCCTGCACACACACACCTAGGAAAACGTGAATATAAACAGCATTTATGCTGGCCATTTTTTAAAGACAAAAAATGAAGCCAAGTCTGCTAAAAACAAATCAACCACCCAGTATTACTGCTCTTTTTTTTTTTTTTTTTAAACAGATGCTTTTTTTTTCTTTTTATAATATATACGAACTGCAACCATATACATTAGCATTGTACTTCTGTGCAGTCTTGGCAATTAAAACAGTTCTACAGTGAAAATTTTCACATAAGACACAAAACAGAATTACTCTAACATTTCTAAAAGAAATATCGGCCTTGATGTTAATTCAAATGTATCTTTTCTTCCTCAACTTTGCAGGGCAAATATTTATGTTTATATACATTAATAACTGCTGTGAAATTTCTTCAGTCTTTGTATCTTAATTACTCAAACCCTTTGAACTTCTTCATCTGGTTTAAATTTTTTCCTGGATGAAGGCATGCTGCAGAGCCTGGTTGATGCTAATCCGTTTAGCTGGATCTAACATTAGAATCTGGTCCAACAAGTCCTTCAGCTGGTGCACTTTTTTACGCTGGTCTTCAGGGAGTCGCTGGCACCCAATCAAGTCTGCTAACAGGTCCTTAGTTGGATTAATGGTGCTCATTACAGTAACTTTCTCCTACAAACACAAAAATGGCAACCTTGTACAACAGTGGCAACACACGAACCCGCTGTCATTCCTACACCGCTTCAGCAGCCATTTTTTTGCAGGGCTTTCTTATCTCTCATCAGCAATGCTCTTCATCATCACGTGGCCTCTTAAGTGCTCATGGCAGGCAAAAGAAAATAGCTGAGGTAAAGATAGGAAATAGGCTAGACTGCATCTTTTGCCAGCAGCTAACTGTATCTGCTGTTCCAGTCCGTGCCAACTGCCTCTTGTACTAGGCACCGCTGAAAAGACTGGCTTCATTTTCACTGCACCCTCTATTTGGGTATTTATACGTACTGATAAAATTCCTCTGCCCCTACCTTCCTGTTTTCCAGGCTTAACAGTTGCTGTTCTCTCAGCCTTTCCTCACAGGAGAGGTGCTTTAGTCCTCTGATTATCTTGGCTCTACGCAGAGCTCTTTCTAGTGTGTACAAGTCCCTCTTGTACAGAGGAGCCCAGAACTGGACACAGTACTTCAGGTGCAGCCACACCAATGCTGAACAGAACAGAAGGATTAGGTGATCCTTCTCGACCTGCTGGCAAAACTTTGTCTAATGCAGCCAAGAATACCACTAACCTTCTTCGTGGCAAGGGCACACCGCCCTTGGTGCCCACCAAGACTCCAGGTCCCTTCCTGCAGAGCTGCTTTCTGGCTGGGTGGCTCTCACTGGTGCCCAGGGCTGCTCCTCCCCTAGTACACAACTTCATACTGCCCTCGCTGAACTTCATGCGACCATGGCTAGCCCACCTCTCCAACTTACTGAGGTCCCTCTGGATGGCTGTGTGCTCAGCTGGCCAACGCCACCACTTCTGTGTCACTGTGAATTCACTCAAGGTGTGATCTACCCCACCATTCAGTTTATAACCATGCCACTTGCATACGCCTCTACAAACTTACATTCTGATAGTTTACCAACTTTGTAATTCGAATGTTAAGGCATGTTTGAATGACCAGTAACAGCAGGCACACGAAGGACTTACCCTTTCTGTCACTTTATCTACTTCTATATACATAAAGTTGAGATTTTGATCAAAGTGCTGATCTTTGAACACGCCTTTTCGAATCATCTGGAAAATTAGGGAAAGAGAAGAATTTTAGGCAAGTTCTCTATGTTAGCAAATTCCACAATTAGCATCAACACCTACTAACTGGTA
The DNA here is from genome assembly GCA_023055505.1 of Callipepla californica brunnescens. Classification (NCBI taxonomy): domain Eukaryota; kingdom Metazoa; phylum Chordata; class Aves; order Galliformes; family Odontophoridae; genus Callipepla; species Callipepla californica. The sequence goes on along the minus strand of JALIRH010000002.1, from coordinate 74,921,705 downwards.
AAACATCAGTAACTTACTATTCCTGAATTATATTTCAAATAACTATGCTGAATAAAAAAATAACATTCAAAGCAGTTGAAGAAGGACATACCACCTTCCGTTGACTTACACCTTTTTTTTTTTCAGGTCAGTGCCTTGGAAGGTTTCTGCTTTCATTTTATACTTAGTCTACGAAAAAGAAGCTGCATACTTTCACTTCACATAATTTTAAATTAATATAAATTATACATTCAAAGGATATCTGATATTTACTTGCTGTTAAGAGATGATGTGTGTGATAAGAGAATTTCAGGGAGACAGTAGCATGTTTTACTGTTCACAACAGAAGTTCCAGATACTAAGTAAAAATCATAACTGATTTTTCTTACCTTGTTTGGCATCTTTCCTTTGAGATCCATGGCTAGTTTCAACATATGGTTATTGGTTTTGCCAGGAAAGAGTATTTTTCCTGTATAAAGCTCATATAACGTGCAGCCTACAGACCACATATCTATACCATAGTCATAGATTTTTCCTATAACTGAAACAGAGCAATTCAAGTTAATTTCATAAAGGCAGCTTTAAGGATAACACCACAGTACCAGACAAATCAAAAAAAGTCATCCTCAAGAATAAAAAGGCATGATAAATGAAAGACATTTCACTTTTACAATATCCCAATTACAGAAAGAGTGGTTTTTACCTAACTCCCAATCACCACAGCTTAAATTAGACAAAAATGAAGTCCGAAGAGTACCTCTAAATTAAAACAAACCTATAACCAATCAGAATGACTTCTCCATGTTCTCACTGTGCTGACCACCAACACAGGTGAAAAATGATAAAACACGCTTTCAAAGTCGTATTTTCAGAGTGAGGTTTTGCTGAGACCAAACAAAAAGTAATCTCAAGTCATGATTTTCATTTGCTACTACTGACTCAACCTGCTTGAGCGTACTCAGTCTAAATGTACTTACTGATTTCAGGAGCTCGGTAAAATCTACTAACTAGATACGGCGTGATGTCATTATCTGCAACATGAGAAGCTGATCCAAAATCACAAAGCTTTAGTATCGTTTTAGACTCATTCACCTGAAAATTAAACATAAATGCACGTTAACATTATCTGCAGACAAAATTGGCAATAGCACTGTAAGACTAACAAGATATTTAAATCAGAGGTAAGAAAAACATTCAGACTAAGTTACGGTTTCTTCCCATACTTCAGTCTGCCTTCTCTGTTTACTAAGAAAGTTGTCAAACCTTCTTAAACTGAAAGTGACATTTAATATCTACAGATCCTAAGAAATACAGAAGTCATTTTCACACACTTCTTCCCTTACTGATTTTACTAGTTTTTTTTCAATATCACTCCTTTATTTCTGCATCAACAGTTTGTATTTTAGAAGTAAGGGGGGAAAAAAAAATCTCAGCATAACTTAGCAGCTTCCATCTGTAGATGTATTAAAAAATAATCAGAAAATACGCCCAGAATTAGCTTTCCAATTAGCTTTTTTCATCTGCTTGCATTAAGATTTCTGCACAGAATACAGTTTAGACTTCCAGTATCCAGAGTACCACTCATAAACCAGAATATTATTCACACGTCTCATGCTTAGCTAGTAAACTTGACAACAGTGATGGTGAGAAATGATCATTTTAAATCAAATAAAAATCTGAGTGTGCCCGTGGCTGACCACCAAGAAAACCGAAGTCAAAGCATTGATTCCTCTGATGTAGCTCTTACAATCTGCTAAGCAGAATGTTTCATAGGAAAAAAGGACAGTAAGGACTTCTTCAGTCATCTTATTCAAATGAACAGCATCTCCTTTCAGGCTTAACCAAACTATTTTTCATTTGTAGAAAGCAAGAACATTTTTCAGCTACTGAAGAAAAAAGACCCAAGACTTTCCCTAATAAAGGATACCATCTTTGGAAGATCTACTTTCTAAAATGGTACAAGTGGATGCAGGTTAGTTTCAGAAAGTTTGCAGCAAATGAAATATTTTATTGAAATGCTGTATGTTATTTATAGAATTATAGCTTTTTTTTTCCAAAACATGAACTTTTTAACATTTTTAGGTAAAGTAAACTCAGACTTCATTTCACATACTCGATTTTACATTATAGACAGTCCATGCAAAATAATTTTCAACGAGTTATTACTTACCAAAATATTATCTGGTTTAATATCTGCATGTAGGATATTGCATCTTTTAAGAAGTTTTAAAGCCAGGAATAACTGTTGGCTGTAGGAACGCACAGCCTTAATATGGAGACCAACATCTTTCCCGTACTTTTTCAACACCTCGCGTAAATTCATACTATTGTGAGAAAGAGAGAGAACACAGAAGTGCTCAGTAAGGGTAAATATAGCTGCCTTCTGAATTGTAAGACAAATATGAAGAAGTTAGTTCTAACTTCAGAAATTCTGGGGAAAAAGTTACATTGAACTTAAGGTATACACCTCGCTATGATTACAGCAATGAACAATCAGATCTATGCTATAGTGCAAACGTGTTACAGAGCCAGCACAAAAAGAAGTTATTTGTCACAGGGCTTATTACTGACTATTTGTTAGTCACTTCATAAAACTGGCACTGCTTCAGCGAATGATTTATCATCAACTCAAACACCTATGACAAAATTGAAATATACAGTGCAAACTCAGGATACAAGCAATTGATACAAGCAATATATAAGTGGGAATAGGAATTAAGGCAATCAGTGCATCTAGTTCTATGATAAAAAGATGACTTAGTTGTACTCATCACAAAGAACCCCACGCGTTTGTCACCTTACCTCAGTGGTTCGAACACCAGACAGAGATGCTGTTTGTGGTAGAAATGCCTGAACAATCTCAGACAATGAAACTTGTCATCGGGATCTGCATCATTGAGCTTCTTCAAAAATTCCAGTTCTTTTAGGCCAGTTTTTTGCCTGCAAACCAAGAAATACAATTAGAAAACAAAACAAGTGAGATTCCAGAACCCTGTTTAAACCTTGAGTTTTAGCTGTCAGTTTTAATAGCACTACATAGTGTAGCACCACTTGAGAAAGCTGCAATAGTGGTTTACTGTTGGTGTCCACCCACTGGTTATGTGTAAGTCTTTGATCAAATGTGATTTCCTAACTACTTATTCTTCTCCCTCCTGTTTGTTTGTTCTTAAATTACTTAACCACTTACACAAAAGTTTTAAACTAAACTGACTGTCGTCAAATACACACCCAAATTATCTTAACACACCAAGCTAAAGCTTATTACCTTTTGTTTTTCCCCCTAAATATTTCCATGTACTATTCACATAGCTCAAAATAACTCAGTTCCACACAAACCAAAACAACTTTTAAGACTTCCCGTGTAAAATGGATGGAGAAGAGTTCTGTATAAGTTGTCTGTAACGGATGAGGACATAATACATGACTGTAGCTATATGGCAGCAGACGCTGACAATGAGTACTAGAGATTCTCAGTCCTCACGTAACGTAACACAGTTTAATACATCACCCTAGTTAAGGGTCACTAAAAGACCTTCAGTGATTTTCTTCCCAATAGGCAGAGAATCATCACTTCCTCATGTCTTCTACACACACGTACATATGGAGAACATGCAAAAATAATTAACTTAAATGTCGTTTTCTAAGTTAGATGACTGACGGTATCCAACCCACAGCTTCCCAAATGGATTCGGTCCATCAAACCAGAATTTTACAGTCCTCGATTCCCATCTAAAAAAAAATCTTAGGGCTGGGCAGACAATCAACGTTAAGCTTGTTTCTGGCCACCACTGTTCCCTGCAGTTTTGCAAATGAGAAAGTGCCTGATGAAAATGCAAGTACCCTTCTCCTGTGATAGCTGTAAAGTGCGGATACATAGTCCTCAAGCGCTTCCAATTATAAGGCTCATATTAGCAGATAAGGCGGGAACCACAGCTGTAATCTGTTACTTCACTTGAAACAAAGGAAGATTCAAATCACGTCATGGAAAACTTCCGACAGTCTCACATGCATTGTGACAGTATTACTGAACAAAAGCATTACTTACATAAGTTCATTGTTCCTGATGATTTTAACCGCTACTTCTTGGTTTGCTCTTGCCATATCCCTGGCTCGTACTACATTACTGAAGACTCCCTGCCCAGTGTAACCATAGACATTGTAACGCTTATCTAGAACTTCACCTATGTTAACACCTGAGGAATAAAATCAAGCAATTCAAGTAAGAGTTATGGGTGGCATGCACAGTGAAACATAAATGAAAAATAAATGGTTCTAAATAATTCACTAACATGGGATAAACAGTATAATCACTTAATTTCATAGCACACTAGATTTTGCATCGTCAATCTTCATGCAAATTATGGGGAACAAACAGCAATTCTAAGTCTGGAATCTTCTCCTTCCTGAGGCTAAAAACTACATGCTCATTTTGTCCATTACAGGCATGTTTAGTTTGGCCCTTACACCTGCAAATGACCTTCAACAATGACTAGTGAAGTGAAATATGCTCATTCACTCACTGTCTCCATTCTGAATCCTAGATAACAACTACCACAAATGCCACCTACATTTTCTTGGATGCTAGATTTCTTGGTTTCAGATCCTGGAAAGCATTCCTTCATTCCTTCCTTCTTTCCTTCGCCAGGGTGACATCGTGGCTCTAACTATGGACAGGCTTTAGTTTTACCCTAACTGAAATTTTATATGTAGGAGCAACTCAATGCTGCACAAGTGTGCAAGAGCAGAACACTGCTCTGGGCGTGCCATACTCAGTGCAGCACTCATAGCAGAATATTCACATCAGAGCTTTTCAGTACTTGTACATGAGGCTCTTTCTTTTCCACTCAGCACCCTCCTTCTCACTGTAGTTACAAGCCAAGAAATGACACTTACGATAATACCCTTCTGCATCAGTCCAGTTATCCCTGAGATTGGGGTTTTCTTTGAAGTCTTTTCCAAACCCAGCAGCCCTTAGACGAGCACTCTGAAACAAAAAGAACAAATGTTACCAGCTTTGCTTGTGTGCTCTAGTTGTACATTTTCTCTAATGTTTACTTAAAAAAAAATAAAAGAAATCAGCAGTCCACATTACTGGGCACTTTTTTCCTACTGAAACAATGCTGTTCTCTGCACCACAAACAGATATATCTTGTAGGAGAAACTACTGAACACATAATGCTACTTAAACACCAGTGTTTCAAGACTGCTGTAAGGGAATGGGATGGGGACAACCAACAGAACTATTATTAAATATGAGAAATGGGACGTGTTCAACTCTTACTTATAATGAATTTATACAAGTCAAATTAGAACACACAGTTTGGACCACATGAATTACACTTGCTACTTATGGTATATTTATAGTAATAAAAGTTTAGCAATTTGGGGGGTAAACACAACTGTTTAAGCCTCAAATTTGTTTCTTTTCATTCAGTGCCACCTCACAAAATCCGTACTGTAATACTAAGAATCATAAAAGTATTACAGCTGCTGTTGACATTGCGTAACTGATTTGACAATCTATTACCACAAATTCAAATTCATGGAGTAAAGACTATCTTCAATGGAACAACAATTTTTGTAGAGCAGAAAGTGATTACTTAAAAGCCATTTAAATCCCTACTTGTTATTCTGAAGTTTTTAAAAGCACCTAAACCACCTCTGTTCCTCAAGTACTTAGTTTTTTCCTTTGGTGTGTGCATGCGTGTGCCTGTTTTATTACAGTGACACCTTCTGTAAACAATCTGTGAAAACTAGTAAGATTTCATCTGCCATAAAGCAAGATTAACCGGACAATTTCCATGTTAAGAAGGAATTTGTTGCCTTGACTTTATTTCTCAGTGACTGCGTATCAGTAGCAGCAAGCATTTAAGGGACTGCCAAGATCTGCAAGCCGCTTCAGCACGCTTTAAGAAAAGCTGCTTAAACGGTGCAAGAAGCAGAAATGGGAAATGCATCTCTTCATCCAAAGAGAAGCCTCCACATTGCTACGACACACGAGAAAATTAAAATACAATACACACACTTCTTAATTAACCTCACATGAACCTCTGAAGAAAGTATACATCTCTGATGAAGAATAGCACAACACGGCAACGTTCACACAAAGGGTCAATATATGAAAGAGTGTGTGCCACCACAGCTCTCATCTGAACAGCTGGCAAAATATCTAATTTTTGGTTTACCCTGGCCAAAATCCTACTAATTGCAGGTTTTCTTTCACTGAAATATTAAAAACTACTTAGTCTGCTTCAACTGATCAAAATATTAAGAACAGATTATCAACTCAGATGCTTTGCTTTCACAAATCAACGTTCCCACAAGCCTCAAGTGACAGCAATCCTTCAATAAAAAACAAGCAAAAAAGGAATCATACGTTTCATCTCCCAGAATTACCTACATCAAAGTATGCAGCAAACATGTCATCTGATTCTGTGAACATATCAGGAGCTAGCAGTTTCTTCTGAGCTGAACCTTGAAAGGAAATTCACATTACTCAAGGTGAGAAAGATGGCAAGCAGAAAACTGTCAGCAATGTAATCTGTGACTTGATGTTGGTACAGTACAATCTCAAAATCAATATGGTGGCAAACTAAAGTATTTGCAAGAAAGGTTAGGGCTAATCTACATTATACAAACACAAAACTCAGACTGGTTAAGTTCTTCAAAGCACTCAAAAAAAATTGTACCTCCTCAAAAAGTTAAGTATCACAAGCATCACTTCACAATCATCAAGCAATTCACAGCAGGAAGAAAAGGCACATACTTTATATGATCCTTACAAATGACTGCATAAAAATATACAATTATATGTATTAAAAGATGCAGACGTGATTTCAATATACTAGTGCAGGGCTTTCTGAAAATCACAAAGTATTTTACTAAAAACCAAAGCTGCAGAGCCCAGAAACTGTATCTTTGGGAAATGATTTCTTCATTCCATCAAAAAGGATCTCATGTAGCCTACACTGAAAGATGAAGCTGATTATCTTTTAAAGTCAAACAACCTTAATGTGGAGAAGATTATCCCTTTCTCCCCTTCTAATCATCTTTAAAGTCCCAAAGACATTTTACTTGGTTGACAAGATAAAAACAAAGAAATGTAGATTAGATAACTAATAATAATAACTAGATACATTAGTAAATGCAAATGAACTGGCAACTATTTCCTAACACACAGTATGGCAGTAGCATTCCTGCATGACCACGGTCACTCACAGGTACTGTTAAAGGTATTAAGTCAAGGAGAAAAATATATGGTTAACTTCAGAATTCTCCAGTCTCCTGAGGAAACCACTTTCACACAAAATATCAATTTTCTAAAAGCATCAGAAAGTGCCATGCATCATACTGACACTGTTGTTTCAAGGTACAGACCCTTCCAGCAGCTGCCTTGATTTTTCTCTGTAGTTTCAATTGCTTACATTTTAACTGGACTACAATGAGCTACTAACCACTGCTTTAGTGACTTGCTACTGTGCCTTTATAGAAGGTTAAGTTAAATACTGCTTTGACAAAAAAAAAAACAAATGATCCTGTTCCCTTCTGTTGTTATGGCCACCTCCAATCCAGACCCCTACCAATACATTACAGGTCCTGCAATTCATGACTGCTACTGCTCTTAAAAAATAATAATGATAAATCCTCTCCAATGTGTTTAAAACGTCCATACAGTTAACAGTTCTATTTTAGTATCTTTTAGTGGACAAAATTAGAAAGCAGTACATATCTCTCACATATTATATATATGTATGTAATATATACTGATATTATATATGATAATATATATATCATATACTGATTATATAATTAGTATAATATATATATGAATATATGTTAGTGTATGTGTGAGTATATATATATATATATATATATATATATATATATATATATATATATATATATATATATATATATAAGTGAATGTCACACAATAAAAAGGACTCAGTTTCAACTTGTGCTACGCTAACAGAGAAAAGGTTCGTAAGAGCATTCTTTCTACTTCCATCACAGTAGAATAATCTGAAAATGCCATCTGCACAAGGGAACAACATCAGGACAAACTGCTCTGCGCCAGTCCAAGAGATGTGCAGCTTTACTATTTCAAGGAAGGATGCACTACAACACAGCCAAGGATACGTCTAGTAGTTGATCTGAAATACAAGCTGTCCAACCATCTCCTGATGGGTTGGTAAGGCTAAACAACTAGTTTAAGTACGTCTGCATGGCAACTAGAGACACATCTTTGGCTGGCTGGAAGATTTAGGATTATCCAGCCTCCAGAGTAAAAAAAAACCCAAAAAACAAAACACTAAACAAAGTCTGTGGTCTATGTTTATGTTCCTTTTGCCACAGGAGGACCAAGCCAGGGAGAAAGAGGAGAAAAATAGCCATTCCTTCTGCAGCAGGTTGCACTGTCCACGTGGACGTGCTAGGAGTGACTCTCAAAAGCCCCAACATTCTAAACTTCAGATACAAATATATTCTTCAAACAGTTGCTCTGACGATAAACGAACGAATGAATGAAGTCATGGTTTGCAACCCACTCCAAAATGAAGAAAAGAAATTAAACTTCTAAGAAAAAAAAATATGCATAAGTGAAAAAAAAATATTCATTTAAAAAGAGGTGATTCTTAATTATCAGGTTCAGGCAGCATTATCTCCTCTTCAGTATTTGTAGCATGAACTGTATTAAGAGTTCCTAGAAATATGGAGAACGCTTCATTCATGTCATCCTCCTTAACAAACAAAATTTTATTTTAATATTTGAAATATTTTGAAATATCCTAATATTCAAGAAAAGTCTACTTACCCCCAAGTCTGAAGACACATAGAAAAAACAAGGATTTCATCTCTTCTGCACTATTCTGCTTAAGAGCTGAGCTTTCATACACTGCATCACACAGTGAGAGTTCAGATTCTTACCGTTGTTCTGTTCCACTGTCATGAGGTTGTGCTTGGCTTTTACTGACGCCTCAAAGGTGTCCACATTTTCCCGTTCATACTCTTTCACATCAGCAGCTACCCTTTCCAGGATATCATCCGGTGAATTTGAGCGACTACGTGTACTACTCTGAGGACTGCTTGGTTCAGATGGCACAGATATATTACTGTCTTCAGTCTGGCCCTTGTATTTCTAAACAGAAACATGATTATTAACCTCAGCATTACAGTTTATCACAGTTTAATTATTTTTATTCTCACTCTTAATGGCTTGTGCTGAACATTAGATCTTTGCTTTCATAATCACTTACATCTCTAATGGCAAAAGATTATTTGTAGAACTGGATATCATAGACTCACAGAATGGATTGGGTTGGAGACTCACAGAATGGTTTGGTTGGTTAAGATCATCTAGTCCCAACCCCCTGCTATGGGCAGGGACACCTCTCACTAGAGCAGGATGCTCACAGCCCCATCCAGCCTGGCCTTCAATGCTTCCAGAGAGGTGGCATTCACAACTTTGCTGGGCAGCTCGTTCCAGTGTCTCACTATCCTCACAGAAAAGAATTTCTTACTAATATCTAGTCTAAATCTATCCTCTTTTCCAGTTTTAAAACCATTTATCCTCATCCCGTCACTACATGCCCTCATAAAAAGACTCCCCAGCTCCTCCACAGGCACCTTTAGGTACTGGAAGACCACTATAAGGTCTCCTCAGAGCCTTCTCTGTGATGAAGAGCCCCAGCTCTCTCAGCCTGTCCTCACATGGAGGTTCTCCTGCCCTCTGAACATCTTCATGGCCCTCCTCAACACCCACTCCAACAGCTCCACGTCCTTCTTGTGTTGGGGGGCACAGAACTGTATGCAACCAGATGTAGTTTATGAAAATTCATTCAGCTACGACTCAGTGAGACTGAAAAGATGTGTGACATTTCAGGCCTCTGTATTTCTGTATTTCCTTCCTTGTGCCTGACATAATATTAGCACTGACAGATTAATTAGGACAAAATTTTGGAAAAGAAAACTCCCCTTGTGCTTTACAATTCTATCCCCTTGGCCTCGGCTCCTTTCACTGGACTCAGTTTAATTGGGCAAAAAATAGCAACAGTGAGCGTTATTCTAATAGGCCAATGCCCTTCTCCTTTATCACAGTTTGCACTAAAAGCATAACATTTGTTCCTGTAACCCACACGATGATACAACCACATACCTGAACGATTGCTTGTCGCTGTAACCTCCGTTGTCTTATTTCTGCTTCTTCATCCTCTTCTTCCAAATCAAAATCTTCAAGACTGTAAAAATACAATTACTTTCTATATTACACCATAAACATAAGAGTACATATTGAATCCTACTAAATGCCATCTTTGGTGCAGAAAGCACACAAAAGAACACTCAACAAAAATTGTTAACCTGACTTAGAAGGCAAAGTGTATTAAATCCCAGTGTGTATATTAACATTTCCTTACTGAGAAAATGCATCTATTGATAGCTCATTGAGACCAAGCATTTCAGTCCCAGCTACACCCTTCAGTGCATTCTTGTGCAGATTAGATATTTAGCAAATACAGAAAACAATTTGCTGGTAGCAATTAATCCTTTCAATATTTCAAGCAATATTCTAAGATACACACAGACTGAATTACTTTCAAGAGACATACTGCAAGTTGAAATTAGAAACCAAACCACACATGAGCCCTTCCAGGTCTGCCCACTGAAAAACAGATCTCGATAATCCCAGTAGTAGTTTGACAAGATTAAAAGTCATAAAATAGGATTAAGGTTTTAGATGACAACCCAAAAACCACAGCCCAAAGTTTTAGCTGGTTCCCATATCTCTGGAACGGCATTTTTAAGATAGTAGGTTAGATCTTAAGACATACTTTTCATCGGATGAAGACTCCTGTTCAGCTTTCATGCCCTCAGAAAGACTACCCTTAAATTTGTCTTCTTTAACTTTGCTTCTACTCCTGCGTCTGTGGCCACCGCGCGACCTGGACCTCCTTCGAAGGCGAGATCTACTTCTTCGGCCTCTATCCCTGGTAACAGTAAGAGAGATTGCTTTTTGTTTTGCTTTTTATTTTCTTGTTTTGCAAAGAAAAGGAGGAAGATCTGTTCATAAAGCAAAGATACTCCAAGTAATACAACAAACGAATTTATAGAGGACAGAATTAATTCAACTACGCCAACTTACATACGTACGGACTGAAAAATGCATTATTTTTTTACACATAAGGTACCCAGCGACTCTTATTTGTATCCTACAAAACGAAGACAAAAAAAGCAGGTGATGTCTTTACCTCCTCCGAGGGGACCTACTCCGCCTCCTCGGTGACCGGCTGCGTCGAAGGGGTGAGCGAGACCTCCTTCTGATGGGCGACCGAGACCTCCTTCGGGACGGAGACCATCTGCTGGGGGGGCTGATATCTTTTGATCTTTCACGTCTAGACAAAATATCATCTCTGGTTCGCGTTCTGAAAATGAAGAAAACCACAGTCAAATAAAGAGCAAGCTGAAAATAAAACCCGCAATTCCCTCTAAAATCTCAGTTTTAAATATCATCCTGCAGGTGAGGATCCACCAGATGGATTTCTGAGCGCAGAAATGGGTACGTGTGCTGCAGAGCTGCCTGCCCTCCACGTACTTCTCTCCCCAACCTGGGAAATACGTGCCCACATGTCGGTCTAGCTCAGGACAACTCTGGAAGCAGAGCTAGTCAATTACTATGAAAAAGCGAAGAAGTTTTTCAAGCAAAGCTTGCACTTATGTCTTACATAAATAGCAGCTTGTTTTCATGTTTATCAGAAGCAGTACTCAAGAAATAAAACCTAAAAACAAATTCTTGAATTTTTCTCAGCAACTTTTAGAACATGGATGTTCAAATTTAGGACAAAACCATTCCATGACAACAACTTCCACGTGTTTCCCAATCTGGGCACTAGAAGTGGACAGCTTCAGCATTCCACACACTGCAGCACTGCAGCTGAAAACAACAATTCTCAGTTAACACTTCTCAAATTAAAACAAAAACCATCTGATACTACGTTCACTCTTGACAACTATTCTGATGAGGCTGCAACAGAAATTCTTGGAAAATATTTTCACGATTGTTCAAAGAAAATGTTGCTACTTCATTTCTTTTAGTTTTATCTCCTCTAAATTGAACCAGGCCAAGTTATTTCAGGTGCTGTATCTCATCAAGGAGCAGTCCCTTGGGTCTGAACGACCATCTCCACCCATTCTGTAATGACATTTATTTTAGCAACAGCTGTTAACAGCTTCAGTTACCCTACTGCATATAATGAACACACGTGCAGGACTGGTGGATAACAGTAAACAGAAGGAAAAATTAAGTACATGCAGAAGCAGTGCTTGTTTCTGCAGGAATGATGGAGCAGACTGATCCCCCTTCTCACTTTTAATTTATGTTACACTCTTGTGAGTGGTGTTACAAAAAAAGCAAAAAAAAAAGCCACACATTGACAAGCTTTCCAGTTCACAAAGTGGCTGTACAGTCAAAAACCAATCAAAAAACTGCAAAAAGAACCCCAATCAGTTTCCCTAGAGATCTCATGCATGTGATAGAAGAAGGTGACAAAGAACTCATAGTATCATACAGTAACGTACTTCATTCAGAGAACTAAGAAGGATCTTGCACGAGTGGAACACTGGAAGCAAATATGAAAAATCAGATTCCTGGGAATCTGTGGTTCACACTGCCCACCAGAGCTCCTGAAGTTACCCGTCAGCCTGGGTAGTTACAGGCAGATAAAACACCAACATGGGAACACTGGTTCAAGTTTTCCCACACAGAAAGCCTGTTCACATCCAGCAGAAAATATTTCTCAGCAGTCCCTCGCTCATCAGTGCAGCAAAAAAGAAAACGTGTTACTGAAGTCAGTCTCCTATGAACTTGATAGAAACATTCTAGACATGGGCATCACTTGAAATAGTGTTTAGACAACTAATTCAAACTGGCTGCAATGGAATAGCCTGCACTGAAATGCAATTTCACTAGAAATTAAAACTGAAAGATGCAATATGCTAAGTCAGATAGGTACTATGTCAAGGAAACACGATGGAGTGCTCAATCACCAGGGACTAGTCAGATAAATCGGTGGCATTTACAATACTTCTGGTTAACATCACAGGGGGCATCTTCCAAAGCAGCTGCAGCGTTGCCTGTCAGCAGCATGTTGGCAAAGCATGCTGGTAATTGTGCCTGTGAAAGATACCCTATACCTGAAATCAGCATTACACACAGAAGGTCTTTCACATGTATTAGATGCTTATTCTCACCCATCCCTGCAACAGCCACACAGTGATGTGCACTCAGAACTGCCTGGGCTGGCCTGTCGTGCTGATTCTGTCACTCGTGCTCAGCACACACACTCAATAAGCTCACATGTTTTAATGGGTTAACTTCTAAAAGCACGTACAATTTCACTGCTTTCTCCTAAGGTGCTTGCTATCAGATTCAGAGATGCTGCTGTCTGATGGTTTAAATCTCAGGGTAACTGCTTTTAGAGCCGGAATTGCCTTTTAAAAAACAGCTAATGGTACGTTAAAAAAGATTTCAACCCTTCCTCCCTCGTTTATGTGTATGCAAAATATGGTAATGATACACAAGATATACAGACCACCAACACAACCACAACTCTAGCAAATCAGAGACAAAATATCTGTCAGAAAAAAATGACTAAGAACAATATGCTGAAGTCTCCGTTACATCATTCACACGTGTAACTGGATCATTTTTCAGCAGGTGTGTGGTGAGATGCCAACACTGACATTTAAGAGGAGAAGGAAGAGGTTTCTCCCTTTGTAGGAAGTCCTGAAAATAACTTTACTATTAACTTAAGAACCAAAGCTGAAGCTAAAATCTGAATCCCATATGGTGACAAAAAGCAGAACCTGAGCTACATAACTTGTTCCCAGTACTGGAGAGAGCAACAGATAACTCAGCAAAGCTGACTTTACATGTCTGACAGCTGGGGTTAGTATTTTTGAAAGATGACTACATAGAATGGAAACTCAGAATACGATACACCGGATTCTCTTCTTAACAGCTCTTTTCAGGATAAAAGAGAAACACCAAGCAAAGCAGAAGACAGCTCATCCCATCACACATTTTTGCAGCGGTTCAGGACATTTTTAAGTTACCTGGGAGATGAAAGACGCCTCCTTTCCGATTCTCTTCTTTTTCTTTCTGCAGATCTACTCCTCAGCCTTCTAGCTGGAGATCGGGTTCGAGAGGGGGATTTACTCTGTTTAGATCTGCGATCATTAAACAGAGGGGATCTGCTTCTTCTTGACTTTTCACGCGGCTTAGGAGACAAGCTTCTCCCTTTTGGGCTTCGGCCAGGTCTTCTGGGGGACCTGTTTTCTTTCCCTGAAGAAGCGTCTTTAGAAGGAGATTTAATTGGCTTTTTATCTTTGTCAGTCTCTGATCGCCTAGATTTTCTATCTTTGGACCGTGATCGTCTATCTTTGGATTTGCTTCTGAGATCTGTCGGAGATTTGGACTTTCTGCCACGATCTCGACTTTTGCTTTCATTTACAACTGGAGACTTCCTGCGATCCCTTGATTTACTCTTATCATCAGCCTTACTTCTGTCTTCTGGGGGAGATTTAGACTTTCTGTTTTTCTCCTGAGATCTTCTTTTAAGCATTGGAGATCTTGATTTCCTCGTCTGATCTTGAGACTTACTTCTCTTAACGGGGCTTTTGGATTTTCTCCTCTCTTTCGATTTGCTTCTAGCTGTTTTCTCTTTGACTCCATCAACGGCTACCTTGCTTTTCTTTTTGTCAGACCTGTGCCTAGTCCTTTCTTTTGATTCACTCTTATTTCCTTTTTTGGAACTAGCTTTATTTTCCACAGGTTCTAACTTCCCCTTCGTGTTTGCCTTCGCTGCAGGTCTCGCTCCATTTCGCGCCTTCTCGTTAATTTCCCCCTCTTCTTCAGATCCCGACTCATAACCTTGTAATATCAATCCCATACCGGACTGGACTTTGCCTTCCATTAATTCATTTTCAAGTTCAGCTTTCAATAACGCTCTTTGTTTCTCCAAGTCTTCCAGAGGAGCTAAAAAATCAATTTTAGTTCTTTTAGCTGGTCCATCTTCCTTGTCAGAGGCATCAGCTACCTCTTTCCGTTTATGTTTCTTATGTTTGTGTCTGTGTTTATGTTTTTTGTCCTTATCTTCTTCTGAAGAATGTTTGTGTTTCTTGTGTTTACTTCGGTGTTTATGTTTCTTTTTTTTGTGTCGGCTGTGCTTGTTCTGAGGTTGATCTGCTTCTGACACTTCCCCATTTTCTTCGTTTGTACTTTTCTCAGATGCGTTAGCATCCTCAGCCCTGGAAAAGAAATAAAAACTATCGATCAGTACCAGCAATTCACGGCAACCCTTAAACTCAAGATGGCTTGCTAGCCTCTTCTATGATAGAAGCTAACTGACGTTGAATTATGTGCTTTCTGAGAACTGAAAACGTACAAGCAATGGAATCAAGTCACACCAGCAGGTATAGTTAGTCACAGACAGCTGCGACTGCAGACAGGAATACTGGCTGAGGAAGATGGAGCAAATACACTAGCAAAGCAAACCACTAGGTGAAATCAATGTTGCCAGCTTTCAGTTCAGCAGTTCCAGTATTTGGTAACAGTATACAACAGCGCAGTGCATAATACATCCTGTCCGTCCCCCATCTGCCTCATTCACTGCTCCATTCCTACCCCAACCCCAGCTATATCCTTCAACAGTACTTTCACAGGGCAGAGCGCAGCTGTCCTCCAAAGATCAAAACTTATTCCAAGGGATGATTCTGACCCCCTAAGTAAACCATCCCGCACGCTCTCAAGCACAGCAGGCTGATTCTCTTCATTATCACTCCTATCTGTACGTCCACACACTTGTCAGACAATACACAACTGCTTTTACCCTGCACTTATATATGCAATACAGGGAACAGTGTCAAAGAAAAGGATAAATTAAGGACACCTAATCTCAGAGAAGCCTTCCAATAGAATACAGAAGCCTACAACTTCAAAAATTACATAATATGGCCCGCACATTTTACACACTCACTTTTAGTATTTTCCTTAGAGCTGAAATTGCTTTATCAATAGACATCAACAGCTCTTAGCAAATATCTTCAGAACATCAATTACCGGCTACAACATGGATCTCTGCCTTTTAAAATCTGCTGCCAAATCAGCTCCCTAGTGCCAGCATCGCCTTTCTGCAAGCTCACCCCACCTGCACAACTCGCTACGGCTCTGGTATTATAAATACTGCTCTCCCCCAAGTCTCATTCACTGAAGGGAAGTTCTCTGGGTGTGATGGTCAGAGCGGTGGTGAAATGCACATGGAAGTGAAAAGAGACCCTCAGAACTCCACTAAGTTCATTCCACAGAAGTCTCTGAAGAATACAACCAACGACCCAATGGCATAATCGGATCACAATCATTCGCAGCCACCTAAAGGATGGCACCTCGCTATAAACTCCATTTCTGTCTTCCTAATTAAGGATGGGATCTTCAAACAGCGTGGTTAATGATTATCTCCCAGATGAGTTAATGCAAAGTCAAATACCAGAAAACAATCCAGACTTGTTGACAGTATACACCGAAGTAATTTGCAGAGACAGTTAACACTTCAATGCTCTATAATACCCTCATCCTCTTTCTAAGGGAGCAGACTCTTTGAGTGAAAAGCATGCAAGCTTCTAATGGAAGTGCTAATGTTTCTTCTTTTACATCTCTACCGCTACTGCCGCTTACTCAACCAGAGCACATGGGAAGATGAATATGCAAAAGCAGGCAAACTGCCTCCAGGGGAGCTTGTTTAACGTTACATTTGGCACAAAAGATGCACCCCCCCCAAAAAAAAAAAAAAAAAAAAGAGCAGATTTAAAACTTTCTCAACTTGGATTTGTAATCCAGAGCGATGAGTTAGCAAAAGGGCACAGAAACGTGGCGAGGAGCACATTAAGGTGACCGTGCATCTTTCAAGACTTATTCAGCTGGCTTCGGGGAGCTGGGAGGGTTCTCTGTTAACACATTCATGGTTTTTTTTCGATACGTTGTAAGAATATTCAACCAAACCCGTTCATGCTGCTCCGGAGAAGCCCTCTTTGGCCAGCATGAAATCACAGAATGGTTTGGGCTGGAAAGGACCTTAAAGAGCACCCAGCCCCAATGCTGTGAGCAGGGCTGCCAGGCAGGCTGCCCACAGAAACAGCTCAGAGCTGCTCCACGTGCAGGCACTCATTTATTTCACGCAGCGCCATCAGAACACGCTCAAACTTCCCACCGCTTCAGAGCTGTAATTACACGGAAGGGAAACCTCCTAAGAGGATTTCAGAAGGCGATGAGGGCGAGAGGTATCTGCTTCCAAAGGAGGGGCGGTGACACCCGCGTTACAGCCCCACCTGCCCTCATTTCAAGGAACAGAACTAAGGAAGTCTACGAGGACTTGCAGATCTCACGCTTCCCCAACGTTCGGGCCTTCCATTCCTGATTATTACTTTATTACTCTAATTGATGCCTCCCTGCAGAGCGCAGGACGCGCTCACGTGCTCACAGCGGCAGCGAACGCGTCCGCACCTAACGGCTGAAAGACGAACACTTCCGTACGGGAGAAAAGCAGCGCACGGAACGCGCCGCACGAGGCGGAAGGAGGGGCCGCCGCCGCCGACGAATCGCTTCTTGCTTCCAGCGGCGCCGGCACTCCTGGCACCGCGAGAGCCCGGTAAGGCGGGCCGGGCCCCGCGGCGCACGCGGCCCGAGCGCACACACGCACGCCGCTCCCCCCCCACCCCCCAGGGCCGAGCGGCCTCGCCCTCCTCCCCGCTCCCCGCAGCGGGCCGGGCCGCGGAAGGCTCCGGGAAAGCGCGCTCGCGCCTCTCTCAACAGAGCAGCCGCCCGTCTCCGCGCCGCGGCCGCTCGCCGCCCGCCGCCGCCCCGCTCGCCCGTCTCTTACTCAGGCGCTCGCTGCTCGGGCTCCGCCGCGGCGGCCATTTTGAACTTCCAAACTCCTTCGCCGCCGCTGGGGAGACGCGGGGCCGCGGCGCACGCGCAGTCGGGCCGCCGGAAGAGAACCCCGCGCGCGGGGCGGGATGAGCGCCGCCCTCTGCCCCGGAGCGGGGCGGGCGGGGGGATGGTCGGCGGTTCGCCGTGGCTGGGAGCCCGAGCGGAGCTCTCTGACCGTTCTGCCGCACGCTTGCCCTCTGGGTACCGCCTGAAGATGAGCGAATCGGTGCTGCGATATGAGTCGCGAACATCTCGTTCAGAGAAGAAACGGTTCGGCTTCAGCTTGAGGAGCCCCAGCCTGCAGCGTCTGCTCCTCTGTCGTGTCCTACGGGCTCCAGCAAAAGGGCAAAGGTGGAGAAACAGCCCGGGGTGTGACACCTTTAAGCCTGTGTGGTGCTTCCAGTGGTAGAGCTCGGAGAGTGGTTTGGATCCTGGAGCTAAACTGAAGGCTGGAAAAGGCAAAAATCAGAAGAAAGCTGGGTGTAACGATAGGTGGTTAGCTCAGCCCGTGAAAGACAGCTGCACCTTAAAGCTGGTTCTGAAAGAGCACAGTGTTCCTCTGATTATTATATATACAGTGTGGTACTGAAGTCTAAAGATGCTCAGGCAATCCAGGAAAAGTGCTGTGCTGTGCATTGAGGTTGTCACATGACTCAGTGGGCCCTGATGGACAATCTGTTAAACTTACTGAAGCACACACAAGTAACCTAGCAGTGCTTCCTCCGTGAAACTGTTTTCTGTCATCAAGTGTCTGGAAATGGCACAAGAATCCCTCCAGGGTTATCTTCATCTCTTCTGCTGCAAGAAATATCCATCACTGCTCGAAAATGAGCAGGTAAGCAATCTCAATTTATCTTCCCATTAGCAGGATCCATCCAAACGTCACCGCTGGGATTTTGCCAGTAAGTCAAATATATTTCTTACTGTAAGAAACTGCTATATTCTTGTTCTTGCACATAACTTTTCATGCTCAGGGGTAAATAGTAGAGACTTTCAGTGTGAGGTACACATGTTATCATAAGAAACTACAGTTTGTTTGAAAAAGAAGAATTAAAAGTTACAAATGGGTTGTAAAACTTTGCTTCTTGGTGCTGTTCTTTCACTTTGCAAAATCCTAGCTCATTCTGTAGTGTGGATTCTGAGTAGTTGACCATTGTACTCCAGTAATTTCAAAATTGTTTCTAAGGAACTTTGCTATAGTTACCAAGAAATGTATGGTTATGGCACTGAGGAACACGGTTAATGAGCATGGTGGGGTTGGCTTGATAGCTGAACTAGATGATCTTAGAGGTCTTTTCCAACTTTAATGATTCTATGAAGATTACTATTTGTTTTTCTTTATCTGTTAAGTTGTGGGAAATAGTGAATAGCTAAATATTATCTCTATTCGTTAAGTACAAGACTGACAAAGTAACTTAATCTGTATCTCCTAAATCAGAAAAGGACAAAATCTCTGTGTTCCAATGCTGATTTTTTTTTTTATTGACTGCAGGCCTTTGTGCTAAGTGATTATGGAAGCAGTGAATGGCTTTTTCTTGCTTGCTAGAGCAAGCTATTGGCAAACAAGCTTCAGTAGAAGCTGCCTTTGGATTGTCAGCTTGTTCCAGTATAGGTTTTGTGTCTTCCCCCAGTTTCTGAGAAACCACTGCTCCAATCTGATTTGGCAATTGCTATATTTTTTGGAAACACCGAAGAAGATGTTCAGGTAGGGGTGTTCTGATGTATAACTCTTCTATTATTGGCAGAGAATAGACTTTCTGTGGAAGACTAGCAGAATTTCTGCAAGGGAAGTAATTAAAAATAAAGTCATTTTTAGAGCTGAAAGCAGAGAGTGTTGGTTGTTTTTTTTTCTTACTCCACATCTGTAGTGTCTCCACTTATTTGCATGTAACCAGAAGTAGACAGCAATGCTACAGTCCACTCTGAGTTCTGGGAGGAAAATACTGAGAGAAATGTGAGGTTGTGAACGCTCCTTCTACATACGTAGTGGCATTTCAAAATATAAATGTTTATTACATTGGTAAGACTTGCAAGGACCTATCCAAGTACTATTTCTTGATGCAAATGGAGATCTGCTTTGTACTGATGCTTTCAATTCTCTATTTAATGGTTTAATTTCCCTTTTCTGAAAACAGATCAAAAATCCACCTCTCTTGCTACCGTAGTGAGAGGCCATCCTGTTTTTTCAGATTCTTGTTCTACAACTTCCATCACATTCAAGGGGCAATGAATTTTGATGATGATAACTATCCACTGTTGGTACATGTAGAAAGCTTTCTTAATTTTAGCTTTCTGTCTGAAGTGGTTGAAATTCACGTAGTGTATAGTGACAGTTTACTATTGGTATCAGGAATGAAGAGTCAGAAGAGCTGAAAGATTTACCTTATTGCTCGTTATCATTTTATTCTTTGAAATTTACAAGGCAGTCTAGAAGTTGGTACAGAATGCAATGACTTTATATAAAAAGCATTGTGGAAAAGGGGTTAGTAGTAATGATTGTGTGTACCATTAAAAGAAATTCTCAGTGCAAAACCCACTGCCACCAATGAGTACTTTCTCCAAACCAAATTTAGGCTGTCAGGAGATGTGCTTAGATGAAAATAAGTACCTATGGTATATTGCATCTCTCTGCTGAAAATAGTCCTTTTGATGCTTGCACATTTTGGTTGTTTAAATGTCCTTTCAGTGTCTTTCTTGCTCCACATTTCGCATCAAAATAACTATGTTACAAGTGTATATGTTGCTAACTTGTTTCAGTTTGTGGCTAAATTTGAGAATGGCTTGCTCTCCTTCCTTTTTGTTCTTCTTGTTCCTTGGCTGATGCATTGAGGAGGAAGAAGGCATTGAGCGCCTTCAGTGCTGAGCTTTCCTTTCTTTTGCCACTGAAGCCCATGCAACCAAATTGTGCCTTTGTAATCAGTAACTATGCTTTTTTTCTGGAGTACTATCTATCTGAACCAGATTCAGCCTTGTAGGGCATGAAAAAAGAACAACTTACAGAGTAATTTAAAACTATAACTGTCTTAAGTTTGAATATTGAATTTAATAAATAACAGTAACTAATAATCTGCTCCAGCTGGGTCGTGTAAGTCTGTCTGTGGGGCCCAATGGGACTTATCCCAGGGTCCTCAAATTTCTGGCTGATGTCATTGCAAGACCTCTCTCTATTTTGAATGGTCTCGGGTATCTGGAATAGTCCCAGCTGATTGGAAGCTGGCGAATGTTGTCCCAGTTTTCAAGAAGGGCAAGAAATAGGACCTTGATAATTACAAGCCTGTCAGTCTCATTTCAGTGCCTGCAAAATTATGGAGATTATTCTTGAAGTTAATGGAAAAACACGTGAAGGAGAATGTAGTCATCGGTCACTGCAAGCATGGGTTCACAAGGGGAAAGAAATTAGTCTTTAACAAACTTTCCCCAGGTGGTTGACCATGAGGAGTCATTGGTGTAAAGTTTTTTGGATTTCAGCAAAGCTTTCGATATTGTTTTTCATAGTGTCCTTCTTGACAGGCTTAGGGTTTGCATTTTGGATGGTTCTTTGTGCAGCCAGGAGCTACACTTGATCCCTTCCAACCTGTCATGTGCTATGGCTCTGTGAACTTTAAGGTGGAACAGCTGTTTAGAAGCAAAAGGAGGACAGTGCAGTAACGTGTGGGGAATAAAGATGCATGCAATGTGAAGTATTTGTTTTATGTACTTCCTGGATTAATATGAGCTTCTGATTGGCTTGCTTTCACCCTTTTCAAAACTCCTTTTTTAACAGTTGATAATAACTTGATTAGATAATTAGTTTAAAAGGATATTCTTTTATTTTTGAGCTAGTAGCAGCAAATTTATCTTCAGTCTGTTTCATTTTATTCTATGAGAAATTTCTATCTATCTATAGTAGGTAAAAAAAATCTCCCTTCATATGAAAGGCTCTGTATTATCCCAAAGTTTTGCTGCTGCTTGTTAATGAACACAACCCTTCAATTGTGGGGAGAGAATACCAATTCTGATACCTTGTGAGTGGAGGTCAGTCACGCTCCAGCTAACAAATTTATATCTGTTTTGACAAAGAGTTCTATCTCTTTGAACCTTCAATGATGTGCGTACTGCAGTTCATACTTCTAGCAACTATAGTTCCTCAGAACTCAACCTACAGTTCCCTTGACTTGTGGTTAGAAGAGAGAGCACAGACTGGCCACACAACTGATGTCTTTAGTCAATTAGATTAACTAAGCATGGTGAATCTGACAGAAAAATGGATAGCAGCCTATCAAGTATTATATGTTTCATCTGGTTCCATTCAAACATGGCTAACTTAAATATTTATTAAGAGCCACTTTCAAAGGACTCTATCTTGTTTTTGTTTCTCACAGGGGGAGTTGGGCAGAATCTTGACACCATCAAATTTTGACTTCAAGTTCACTTTTTAAAATAGAAATAGAGGCTCTGTGTATCTAGCAGCAGCTCCTCTTCATGCTGATAAATTTTACCTGATGTTATGTTAGGAGTCTCTTCCTCTGAAAACAGAAATGAGATGAATTAATGATGCGTGCCTGTGTTTCTCACTGTTACTTTGTATTTTAACTGCGAACCTCATGTTTAGTTTTAATACAAAACCACAAAGTATTTCTTCACTGCTCTAGATGTTTTGTTACCACAGGTATAAGATACTCTTCTCCCTTGACTTCAGTCTTGTCTTTTGTTTAAATACATCTGCCCCATCCCTAGAAGCATTCAAGGCCAGGTTGGATGGGGCCCTGGGCATCCTGATCTGGTGAGTGGCAATGCTGCCTGCAGCAGGGGGTTAGAACTAGATGGATTTTTAAGGTCCCTTCCAACCCGAGATCTTCTGTGATTGCTTCTATGAAACTGTATTGGCTGATTTTTACTTTTTATTTCTTTCTGTACTGGTTCTTTGCTTTCAGCTGATCTTCTAAAAGATCAGGCAGAGTGATTCAATTGTTTGTTGCATGTGGGAGAACACTTAGTGTTTAAGTGCAAACAGCAAGAGTATGCCTTTTATTTATAAAGTTCTGCTAACCTGTGGCTTGCAGGAAAGAGTCAAGCATTTTTCAGATGGTGTCTTCCTTTAGAAGACTTGAAGAGTGCTCTCTTTGTGCAGAAATCTGTTGATGTTTGACTTCTTCACACCCCCTGAAAAACTCATTGACTACTGAGGACACCTTACTGTAGGAAGCAATAGTGTTTCGTGCTTTAGAGACATAGGAATGAGAACTAAGAAAGCTTGACTGTTTTCCTTTGGTTCCAGGCATTTTTATTTTTTTTTTTTGTAGAGAGCAATAGAAAAAAAAATCTGGATACCACTGTGCAGTGGAACTGGAAAAACCTATAAGAAGTTACTAGAGCTCAGGATGAGATTAGGAAACGAACTCCAGTGAAATTTCATGTGAGGGGAACTACTGCTGGGAGCTTGGTGTAGTGAGCGAAGAACAAAATAGGATGGCAAGTCCTGGAGAATGGAAGTAACTGGGGTGACAGGATGGCTTGAAGCTGGGGGAAGGAATTTTGAGTCTCAAATAAGCAAACTAGCCTTAATATAAGAGCATACTGATTGCTTCTTTTTAACTCTTGCTGACATTACTGAAATAGGAATTAATTTGAACATCAGAATTTCTGATTTATCTAATAGTTCTAGTAATGCCAAGGATCTCAGGTGCACTTCTCCCTTGTGAAATCTGCAGCTTGCATTTTAACTTCTTAAGCATCTTGTTTCCAAAAGTAAACATGTTTGAAAAGTGAAGAAAGCTCACTGTAGGAATTGTAAAGTCAAAACTCATCTGTGTTACTATACAGATAAGCTTTCAAACTGTTTAGTTGCTTGACTGTGTACAGTCTTTTTTCCTTGTGATCCTTCCTGAATTCAGTGCATGGAATCGATAGTGCTTTGTTAGACTTGACTTGTTGTTTAATGAGTATCGAGTGCATAGACAAAGAGCGATGAAATCAATGTTACCAAGGTAACTTCAATTTTGGCAGTTCCTAACTTTTTATTTCTAGTCCTAGCAAACTTAATGAGCTGCTGGTTTGATTGCTTCCTAATATAGGATGTGTTTAGGGAAGTATGTTGGAAATATCAGTGAACAAGGGGAAATAATTCCCAAACAAATCCATCAACTTTACCAGAATATGCTGTATGCTCTTAATTCTCAGGCTGAGACCATTGTTACATGCATGCATTTCTTCCTTAGGTCCTGTGGCATCTAGACCCTCTAGCCAGCTTCACCTCTATCACTGCATCCTGGTACATATACAGCACTGCCAATAAAGCATTTACGACCAGACTCCACTGGAGCATGAAGCTGGCACGGGCTGTGTGGAGGGTTGGGTAAGTGTTTATTCATAATGCTTTCTTGAATATGGTGTATCAAAGAGCACATGATGTGCAACCTTGGTGAGTTTTTTGTTTGTTGTTTTAATCTAAAAAGAGTCACAACATTGACAACTTACCCTTCCCTCTGTGCCGAATGGTGTTTTTTGTAGATGAACATATTCTTAGCCAGAGGTGTAATGCTCCTGTCCATGCAGGGACTTAACTACATCACTTTCTCATTGCTCTGAAACAAATACTGCCTTTTCAATCATGCAGCAGGCTTTTTTCTGTGTTGCACAAAATGTGCTGAGCATGCAGCTCTGTGCTTTTTAAGCTTGTATTTTAAACTGGTATTATGTTGCTTCACTGATAGTAGTTTTTATAGTGTAATTAGAATTGTTATTTTCAACAGCAGTATAAGAAAGAAAGCTTACTGGTTGTTTATTTGTAACAACAAGAATAACTAATAAACAAAAATCAGTTCCTTTCAGTGTAGGAGTTACGTTACGTAAATCTGATAGTGTCACAGAGTTGGTTTGAGTTGGAAGGGACCCTTAAAGGCTATCTAGCCTAACTCTCCTGCAGTGAACAGGGACACCTAGAGCAGATCAGGTTGCTCAGAGCCCTGTCCAGCCTGACCTTGAGTGTCACCAAGAATGGAGCATCCACCACCTCTCTGGGTTTGTCTTTTATATACATTTATAGTGAGAGGTGGAAGTTCAACTGAAGAAACTTAAGAAACAACTTGTACATTTTTACATACAGCTTCTGTACAATGAAAGCATTTTATACAGTAAACCCAACAGATTCAAATGCAATGAGATTATTGAAAATCACAGTTGTCCTATCTTTCTCATTTTTTTAAAAACAAAAGCAGGGATGCTTTTTATGGCAACGAGTGTATCAAAGACAGTAATGAGTTTCAAAATGTTATGTTTTGTTTATCACTTACACCCCTTTCATTGTGTTTTTCTGTTTGCAGGAGTAGCACTGTGGTAATTTTATGATTAAAGTGTGCATCAAGAATGATATTTGTTCTTTTAGGGCATGTGTAAATGGCAGTTCAATATTGCTGTAAATCATCTGCCTATTTACTGTGTTTATAATACACGTGGAAGTAAAGTAGAGTTACTATTGCCTTGCTGTTAACTGTATTCAACAGTGCTAGATCTAATTCTGCCCTACGGTTAAAATTAAATGGCTTGTCTAGCTCTTTTGAGAAGCTTTTTTTTTTTCCCCATGTGAGTTTTTCCACAAGCATAATACAGAATGATTTGCAAGGTTTTTTCTTATAGGACTGACTTATGAAGGCTATGCTACTTCAAAAGTCCCTTTAAAACTGTCTTTTACCTGGAAGTACCTGAAGTCTTTTTCAGTCACTGAGGGTAATGTAAAATATTGCTTGATGCTGTACTTCCATGTTTCTTTTTGAACTAGACTACTCAATTTGTTTCTTCATTTCTGGAGTGGAGGTGAAAGATCAAATGAGAAATCACAAAACACCTCCATCCCTTTTGTGTTTTAATTGTGGTTAAGAATTCAAAACCAGACATTAGATTAATATTGCAAACAAATTCACTAGAAGTATGCAACTGAAAGAGAGGAAGAGATAAAAGCTGAAGATGATCCCTTGTGGTCCAACCCAAAAGCAACTAGAGACGAATTCAAGTGGATTTTCACACAGTACCTGTAATAAGTATGACCCATATTATAGCAAAACTTGCTCTTCTGTTTGTTTTGATGTAAGTGGTTGTGTAGATCTCTGTTGTGGAACAATTAATCCTGGCACACTCATTTATTTACTGCTTACTTCTTTTGACAAGAAAGCTTTCCACAGATAGCCCAAACAAAAATAAAGTATCCCACTCAAATAATTGTCTTATACTTGGTTAGCGATGGAAGCAGTTTGAATAAAGCAAGCAGAGACTAGTTGAAAGGTGTACCCGAAGGTTTTTTCCTCTTACATTTTATTACAACCAATAATAAAAGAAGAGCCAACTGAGGTGTGCTCATTGGATTGCTTGAGTTGTGCTGTAGGGCTTCTTGGGGTCCTACATGTAAACTAGGTGACAGAACTGTGACTATGTACAACTTTCTTTGTTTTCAAAATTGTTTATTCAGCTATGCATTTATCTACTACTGTAAGAGTTCATGTGGAGACTTTGACCTCAAGAGCATCCTCTCTTTAAAAAAAAAACAAAAAAAAAACCTTTAGAAAGCATTTAATGAATTCCTATTACTAAAGTATCTCTTTTTCCATTGATGAAGAGGACAGTGATCCTTGGTAGCCACCTGTCAGTGAGTTAACAAGACAAATATTCTAATGAAAACTTTCCTACTATTTAAACTACATTATATTTCTGTAGGTTTCTAAGTATGAGAGTTTGGCTTTGAGGATGATTTTGTTTGTTTTATGTGGCCAATGTATATGTCAAATTATTACATTACATCACAATGCACACCTGATGCTTAAGCATAGAAACTGCTTTGTGACTTTTGATGTTGTGTACTGTAATCTAAATCATTTACTTGTTAAAACTATTTGACAGGGTGACTTCTTTACCTCACCAGACCAAAGTATCTGTTTATAGTGAATCTGAATTTCCTGCTTTGAAGTCATTACTTCTCATGTGGAAGAAAAACAGATATATGTTTGTTAATTGTAACAAAAAAAAAAAGGGGTTTGAGTAGTGAAAGGCTTGATTACTGTCAGTGAACTAGCAGCTTTGCTGTTAGCTGCTTATGTTTGCATTGATGTGTTTTGAAATAACTTGTGTAAATTTCAAGGTGTTTGAAAACTGTAATGGTAAAAGGTTAAACATTTTATGTTGTACTATAGTTATAACTGTTTTTGAACAAGCAAGTCACAGCAACCAAAGTTGAGTACAGGCTAATATATGGGGCATGTTATCTGGTGAATGCTGAGCACCTTTATTTTGGAAGTAAAAGGTGCATTTATGGGATGGGTCTCTAGAGCTGTCCATGGAATGATGCTTCTAGTTACAGTAATGGTTAAGATCTTACTTGAATTTTTAATATCCTGTTCTCACTTGAGTTTTGCTTTATTATCTGTCTGGTAAAGCAAGTTCCAGGTTAACTCTGTTTCTTTCTAAAAGCTTCTTTGGAAGGCCAAATTAACAACCTGGTGCTGTGTTCCTTCACGTAAGGACCCCAACTCCTTTTCAGCACTGGCACAATGTCTGTTGTGACCTGCAGCCAGCTCAGTGCAGTGTCAGTGGCTTTGGTTAAACTGCTGGTGGCAGAATAGCATACAGACAGCCCGCTGTGCTGGCTGTGACTCTGAATGTGCAGTCTGTGCTGCTGTGCACAGTTCCAGAGTGCCAAAGCAAGAAGCCTCATTTCCTCTTCTTTCCTGGTAGCATCCCATTACACCCAGATTATCACCTGGTTGGGAAATACTTTGGGAGTTTGGGAAGTATTTCAGTCAATTGATAGTTTATAATCATAACTTTAAAAATAAAGCAAAGCCTTTGAACAAAAGTGGTTTGTTGTCTCAACGTTGCCTGAGGAATTGAACTAATAACCAAACGCAGACCAGCTAGTTGCCTGGCGGTCTTGGTTTCTTTTTATTTTTTCCAGAAGATGGCAGCAAAGGAGCAAAACGCTGATGGCTTTTGCTTCTCAAACGCTTTTCCAGTGTTCCTGCGACTATAAACCAGTGTGGTCTGCCTGCTGCAGACATCCAGTTGAAAATGATGATTTCTACCCAAGTAATGTATGAATTAGTGGTATTTATTCTTTTCAGTTTTAGGAAGTAAATTTTATTTAGTAAAATCTATTTCAAGTTTAAATCAAAAAGGTAGTTCCATTTGAAGGCTCAGTATTTTTGACTGCAGCACTAGGTGTGTGTGTACTTTAAAGGATAAAATAGCAGGACTGAACTGCATGATGCCTTAAGTTAGTCTCTGAAGTTGTGCTCAGTTTTTTTCAAATACTTGGCTTTTTCTGACTTTATCTTGAAATGTAGCATTTAACTTCAGTGCTCCCGTGGCCATTCTTTTCCTGTCAGAAAATAAAGCTGAAAGTATACTAAATTTGGTGAAGCTTTTAATTCCTGCATTAATTCAAATACAGGAATTGCTCGTGTATTCTGCTGACTGTGTGTGAGAGTTTATGGCTTCATTTCACAGGGAATACTAGTAATACTAAGCAATGTAACCAATTGTTATACGTCATCGCCAAAAGAAAGCAATAACTTTTATCACTTATAATTATGGAGGTGTACTGTATTACTGACACATGGTATTTTCTGATTATGTGGTAACTGCCTGCTGCTGTAACTTTTGAGGAAGTGTGTGGCCATAACTGTTTACAGCAGTTACAGTAGAAGCAGTTAGCAAGAAACCACGGGGATATGGCAGATTTACCTCTTCAGCTGCTGAGTTTTAGCTGCTGGTTCTCGTGAAGAAGGGAACATTATAGTGTCCCGTGATAATTAGCTAATGATATTTAGAGTTCAGAAGCTAATTATGAAGTATGAAACTGATCCTTGATGGGACTGACTTACTGGCGGTGTTGGCTGACTGTTTTGTGAAGACCATAAATGTCATAGTGTGGGGGATCTTTATGGAGCTTAAAACTGAAGAATACTCATTATAATCCGTTCTGATCCAAAAATAGGGAACTTGCTGTTGATGAATCTGAACTGTCCACTGTTTCAAACATGACTTATTTACATCTGAGAGATTAAGTGTTAAATCGTTCGTATTATAACTTCAGGTACCTTTGGGTTCTTCTTACCGTTAGAAGATCGCATGGTCCTTCCTTTTTCCTTAACAAAAAGGAGAAACTATGGGTAGTGTGTACTACAGACATTGCATATGATAGGCACTGCCTGCAACCTTTGTCAGAATTATGAAATTAGTATTAAAAACTGTTATTTCTGTTGGAAACGGGCAGCTGGGCTTAAACTTTATAAAGATTAGAAAATCCAAATAGCTCTACTCTTGTACAAAGCATTTAATCCACCAACAGAGGAAGGTTGTTCTGTTATGTCACTATGAAAGGCATCCTTTAAATGCATAAGAGTACAGTTTTAATTCTGATTTCAATGAATAGAAGTGGTAACAAAGAATGTTTTCCCAGTCTGTTAATCAGCACATTATATACGTTTGAACTACTGTGCTTGTATTGGATTCGCAAGGATATTACTGAAACCAGCTTCTGTGTTTGTGGTCTGTTTCATAGCTTTAAACATTTGTCTGTCTTGTAAGAGCCTGGAATCAAGATCTCTCAGTTTTTCTGTGATAGTATTTTTCCTGGAGAGAATATAAATATTTAGGGAAGAGGGTGGAAAAATTAATACAAAGAGTTATTCAGAGTGGTACTGCTTGCCTTTCAGAGTTGGTTTTCATCTTGAAGCCCACTGTTTAAATCCCAGGTTTTTTCCCTATAGGCCATTGGTTCTACTGAGATCATGGTTTTAGCTCTCATGTCTTGTACGCATCAAACACTTCAACAGCTCCACTAAGTACTTTAGTTCCCTCATGCAAATGAAGGGCTTTTATTCGTTAAGCAATGTAAGCTTTATTTCTCTGGTGCAAGAAAGTATTAAGCTACATGCATAATTGAGGATTAACCCCCCTTTTTGCATCTTTCTTGTTTTGAATCCTGTTACATAAAATAACAGCCGTATGATTCAGTCTTTCTTTAGGATTAGGAGGGATGCATCTACCAGAAGAAGTGTTGAGTACAATACAAACCAATTACATGTTTTCTAAAATATTTTGTTTTCAAGATGGCAGGACTTTGATTTTCACAATTATGTCCTGAAAATAGCTGTGTTTTCATTAGAATGTGTAAAGAATGACTAACCTTGTTTATTACATATAAAATCTGAATGTAGTTCTTGTATTTAGAATTAGTATTTACTTCGTGGCTAATTTTTTACTGGTATGATTTGAGAGGGTATTATTTCCTTTTGCTGAGTGT
Organism: Callipepla californica brunnescens; assembly: GCA_023055505.1. NCBI lineage: Eukaryota > Metazoa > Chordata > Aves > Galliformes > Odontophoridae > Callipepla > Callipepla californica. Next base: position 74,891,481 of record JALIRH010000002.1, on the reverse strand, counting down.
TGATCCCTAATCTGGGTAGGGATGTAAGCACCTTTCGATCCTCTTGTAGTTGACTTCCATGATTCCATGGAGTCATTCCATGACACAGATTTTTGAAGTTGTTCTCTACTTATATTTCTCCCTGTAAAATTGTGTGCAGCAGGTGTGGTGTGTCCATGATAGACAAATTTGTGAACAACCAGCACTTCATCTATTTTGTTGAGGAATTTTAAATGCTAGAGGTGTAGACTTAAATATTTTTGAGGTATTACAAGCGTGGTGTGGGGAAGGATCTGGCGAAGGAAGGAATTTGGAACAGCAAGTCTATGATCTGTAAATGTTTTACAGTTGTTTCCTAGGAATCATTTGTTTATAAGCACATATGAAATTCTGTCACAGATTATTTTTTCTGTTTGAGTAAATTCCTCTTGTGGGCTTGAAAGAGTAACAAGTCATGCAATGGAGAGGGCAGAATCTGTCCTTTTCATGCAGACAGAACGTTTCTAGTAAACAGAAGTAGACAATTCAATCAACAGAATACAGCAATCCAATACGCTCGTGTTGCATTATGCATTATTGACTGCTAGTAAATTACTTCAATGCAGGAAACTGTCATCCTGAGAACATAAATAAGTAGTTGGGAGGCAGCAAAATAACTGAATTACTTGCTGCTTGACAGATCTGATAGGAAACTTTATGCTCTTATCCCTCCTTTAATGATAGATTTCCTATTTAACTAATAACCTCAGATACTCATTATTTTAGCTTTTGATGGTTTTTATCATATGGTTGCTGAGAAACTTCATTCCTTCAGACCACTTAGAGAATAGATGCTGGTTTTCCAGCTATGACAAGGTTCATTTCCTTTCTGTCAGGAAGTGTTTTTAAAGTTAGCTGGGCTGAGTTGTGTGGGAATACACATGGACATCAAAGCCTTCCACTGCCATCGCTGTGAGTATAAAGCAAGGCTCAAGGCCTCTCTCTGATACAGCGTACATGGATTAAACAAGTAGGTTGCTTGCTTTTTTTTTTTTTTTTTTTTTGTCACTTAGGTAAGATGCATAAGGAAATAACTACAGTTAAATATTGACTGTTGTTGAAGAGCATTTCTTTTGTGTGGTGGAAAGAATTTTCTGAATTTTGAGCTTAGGTGTTTTCTCTGGCATTTATGATCTTTATTTTGGTCTTTACAGAGGTTTGAGTTGCTTTCCTGAACATGGGGGTACTTAAGAATATCCTGGTTTAGGATCTTCATTAAGAAGACACCTATGACAGGCTATAGGTATTACAAAGGACAACTTGCATCCCTTAGTGCAGTAACTGAGAAAGATGTGTTTGCTAGTTTGGAGGGACCTGGACTCCAACCAGTTTGCAATTTCTAATTCTGTTGTGGTGCATAATTGGCTAAAGAGAATGGGAATGCCTTTGCAAAACTTCTTAAATCGACTTGCGCGCTTTTGCAAATTTCAAGGTATTTTATTTTTTAATAAGTAGATTGCTGTTTGTCCATCTTGGCTATATTCCTTTTCATTTTCTGGTAAGTTCCAGCTTAGATGTTCTGTTTTCAAGTTTATTGTTGGAATATTGAAAGGCTCGGCCTCTCTGAGTAATGCTCTGGGTTTTCTTCTGTCTTAGTCAAGTAATTTGTTTACATAGACTTTATATTACCATGGTTATATTAAGTCCATCATCATGCCAAAATAAAGGCACTTGTATTAGGAATTTAAATAGAACTTACTTTGCACCACTGTCTGCTTGTAACTTTGGAATCTGCTCTGTCTTGTAGGCGCTTGCATAGTGAACTCTTTCTCCTTTTTTGAACTTTCTCCTTTTTTGAACCCTTCCTTTCTCCTTTTTTGAACTGAGCGTTTTGTGGAATTAGAAAGCAAGTTTAACTGGATGAATAGAATATGAATGTGCTGTATGGCATTAATAGCCTTCTGAAGTCGGCTGCTTAATCTGCATTGTAAGTGGGTGGACAGGACAGTGGGAAGATACTTAGCAGCTTGTGACAACATTGAAAGAAATCAGCATGCAAAGAATTCATTCTATAGCACGATGAATAGGATCAAGCCACTATCCATCTACATCAGGAAAACTAACATTTATACAAGTTCAAGGAATGAAAAGGTTTTGCAGTGGTTGGACAGGAATATGGTGCACTGACACTTGGATGATGTGGGTGGTGCTCCATTTTGCAGTGCTGGAACCCCAGGTGTAGCACATGGCAGGAAAGAAGGGTGGGTGGATGTCTGGCAGGAAAACAAAGTGTGAAGGAGCTGATAGACATTGCATGCTACTGGCACAGATGGCTTTTGGTCTATGCAGTAGCATCTATGCCATGTGCACTGTATTCAGTATTCTTAGCCTAGGGAGAAAGCATCTGACAGAGGCTTCATAAGTTAAAAAGGCAGTGATATCTAAAGAAGAGATAACTGATGACATCTGGGAGGTTCACTGGACGCTGACCGAGCACTGTTGATGATGTTCAGGTGCATAAGTAGGACAAGTGGTCAGAAACATGCTCAATAAATTAAACTGCTGACAAAAACGAACAAAAGTTGTTTGTTTGTTTTTTATTTTAACCTTTGTTAGATTGCAATTCAGAGCAGTTTCTTTCTGTTACTGTTCTGCCACTGACTTGCTATGTTATCTTCAGCAAATACATGTAATCAATTTTGGGAAGCTGCTTATTACCTATGAAAATGGAGTTTGTTATCTAAACATGAAGCTTTTGATAACTGCTCCTGAGGACGTCATCAGTGTCTTCCTGTTTGCTGACAACTAGGACTAAATATTAGAAACAAAAGAGCAAAAACAAAACCTTGCTCTGCATCATTCTGACAAATGACATGCATGTGTAATTAGTACAGGATGTTATACCCCCTGCGTTATTTCTTAACAGACAACACTAATAAAACTGGAGTTTGAGTGTTACTTGTGATAATGTATCTTAAAATGCTGTCTTGAGAATTACCACTATACCACAGTTGATGTCTGTACTTCAGTTCTTAACATCTCTCACTTTTGTTGTACTCAAAATTATTTGTTTTGTGTGTTTTTTCTGTGGGGGGCAAAAAGAGAATACATATTTTTGGGAGGGAGTTGGACCAGATGCCTTTCAGAGGTCCTCTCCAACCTCAGCCATTCTGTGATTGTTTCATTTTCTCACTTGATTTCTTTCCGTTTAGGTCAGTTTCAGAATTGTGGAAGAATATCAGAAAAATATGAACATAATTATCACAAATTAGCATTTGATAGTGGGAATGCAGATAAAAGAAGAGGGTAGTTATTTCAAAATGAAGTTCACAATGTCTTATTGAAAGTCACTGTTTATTTTTGTCTCTGTGATGTTGTGTCTTTGTATCTAGGTGTTCTACTTGTGTCTTTCCAGAAAATTGTGTGTGCTTTCTTCATTAAGTTACAGCAACTTTCCCCTGATGTTATTTCCTTTTGTTTCTTGATAATTTCCTGTTCTGCTGCATTTTCCTGTTCTGAGGAAAGGTTTTGTGTTTTTGTTATTTCTTATTTATCTGTATTGTTGAGAAGGCTGAAAGTCAGCACAGCGAACTTTGATTTGGAAAAGAATATCTAAGTGAGAATTGGAAGTGATTCTGGTCTGTTTATTTTGATTCCACTTACAGTGGAAGAAGGTCATTGATAAAACAGGCTGTAACTTTTAACTGCCCAGGCTATTACGTAAGATCACGTTTCATTCACATGGAGATCATGTGAAAGGCAAGCTGCAAATCTGAGGATGTGCTGTAAATGTTAATGCAGTGATTTTTTCTTCTGAATTTCACCCTCCTTCCCCCAACCCTCCCCAGCCTTGTGCTCCCATAGAAGATACTGCATCATTCATGTTTGCTTTCTGTCTGTTGGTAGGTGAGAAACCTGTGAGAAATCAGTTCTTATTACCACATTTATTCAAGTGGCAGCACTTCTGGAGGTGCACTAGTGAGAGGCCTTGCAGATGTCCACTCTGTTCATGAAGTTGGTAAGTGTAAATAATTGTCAGACAAATTCTGTATGTTTACTGGCTTTCTTCAAGGAAAAAAAAGCGTAGTTTGAGATATGTACTTCTTCCCATTTCAAAAAGGCAAGTCAAGCTTTTAAGTATGCACCTGGAGATACAAGCTCCCTATGAAGGTTTTTTTTTTAATTTAAGGAATTGCTTTGTCTCCTCTTTACAGTTATTCCTGTACATAACATTGACTGTTCTGGAAAATGTGTGAAACAGTAATGTGACAAATACAAAAAGGTGATGATAATCTGTATATGCAAAGGAACTGGGACAAATTATACTGACCTGTATGTTTTTTGTATAGCGAGTTTGCCTCTTAATTTTCTGTAGTAGATGTGTATGATACTGATTCTTCAGACTGTTTTGTTTGCTTGTGGCTTTGGTTCCAACCTCCTGTCTCTGCCAGTTAAGGAGATGAACATGTTTCTGTTGCTGCTAATGCATTTCATTTTGCAGTGTTGTCAGTGTGCGTCATGTGACGAGAAGGAGCATTAGCTGGTCTTAGTAAAGCTGAAGTACATGTTGAAAGCATGTACTTAGCAGCCCCAGAGGCTGTCTAAATGTGATTTTTTTTGTGTGTGTGTATTTAAACTCTGTATGGTAAATGATGTACTGTTTGCTTTGCTTTTCTTAGAACTCTGACTTATTCTAGTTTTAACCTTTTAATGTCCATAAATCACTTAAAATATGCTGTGACTGGTGAGAGGAGGACTTGATAGTGGTGATTGATTGTGAAACTAGAGCTATTTGTGGAGAATCTTTTGATGCCAGAAGTAAAATCTGGAAATGCAACTATCACATCTAGACTAAGTGTTAGAAGCTCTTTACTGTGAGGGTGGTGAGACCCTGGAATGGTTTGCCCGGAGGGACTGAGAATGTCCCCTCCCTGGAGGCATTCAAGGCCAGACTGGATGGAGCTTAGAGCAGCCTGGTCTAGAGGGAGATGTTCCTGCCTAGAGGAGGGAGTTGGGACTCTGTGATCTTACAGGTCCCTTCCAACCTAAACTATTCTATAAGTCTTGAAGTAAATTCCTTCCTTATTCTGAGCTTTCCAGAAACTAAGAAATGTAATAACTGAACTTTCATGGCAGCTGGGTAGAAATGCAGAATTGTAAGCATTACACTCTGTTTGTAATTAAAAAAAAAAAAAAAAAAGGCAATTTGAATAACGACTCAGTTACAAAAATGGGTATTTGCTTGTATTCGTTTAGTTTCTAGGAGGTATTATGTATGTCCTATTGCATGAACAGGAATAAACAGTAGTTGGAGGACTTGAAAGAAATGATAGTGTTAGACTCCACAGAAAATAGAGCAGAGCACTAGTAACCAATTTATTTATGCATTGCTATAGTAGGCACAAGACATTGTTTCCTTTTCTGTCAGATAAGCATTAGTTATAGGGCAGGGTTAAGCATAGCAGAAGACTCATTTGAAGTACTATACTACCAACAGTCTATTTCTTAAATCATTCTGTAATATGCCATAGTATTTTATCTTCTTTACAATATGCTTTTTCATTCCTTTGTGCTCTGAGTTTAGCACAGACACTGACATTACATCATTACTGAAAAAGAGTGTAGCAAAGTCTAAAGAGGCAACACTTCATCAAAATTCAGTATTGCAATGAAATTTAACTTAAAATACATCTCTGCATGTATCAGTGTCTGTATGTATGCATAATGAACTTGAGAATTCAAATATGTATCAATCTGGGCCATTTACAACAGTAGAATGTTTTTACTTTCAGGCTTTTGTCATATTGAAATCTTGAATAGATCTGGAAGAAGAGAGGTAAATTTACATGAGGTAACTGCATTACTTGGTGACTGTGAAGTCAGATAACTGCCTCTGATGGCGCAGAGTCTGACAGGTTCACCTTTTTCATAGCTTTGCTGCCAAAGCCTGCAACAGGATTTCCCGAAAACTGTGTTCCTGATGATAATACAGATAGGGATGTGAAGAATTCCATACTGCTTTAAAAAGAATGTTTGGGAAAAATACTTGCTCTCTTATATCAGTTATATCTTGAAAGCCCAAGTTTTTCTGTATTTGTGCAGTAAAAAATTTTCTTATATACCAAATTGTTCAATTGTATTTCTTGTTAGGTGTGAGAGGATAAAGAGAGGTTGTTTGTCTGTGTAAGGCATGCTCTGATAAAGCAAACGGTCTTTTGATTGTTCCGTTCACATGAATAATGCCACTGCCTAAGAACCACAACCCTGTATATAGAAAACCCATAAATATTTACAGCCCCGTGTTTTTAAACTGGTATGGTATATTTATTACATCTAAGAGTTGTATTTAGTCTACTTTGTTTCTTGTTTAATCTGACATCTCTGTAGTTCCAACTCTGTAGTGGGAAATGATGGACATTCATACAAAGCATCTTAATTTCTTATAAGACACTTTACATGTGTGGACAGATTCACCTTCACAGGGTTACTTACTGCCTGCCTGTAGTTAACTTTACTAGCCAACTGTGTTTCCTTTGTATTACATAGGGTGAATCCTACAGTAGGAGATTTGATTTTTGATAACTATCTCATAATGCTGTTAGTAGCTTTTGCCAAGGTAGACAGACAGATCCTCAGTATTGGGTGAGGGGGAAGGAGTATCATGAGTTCACCAAGAGGAGGTCATGCTTGACCAACCTGGTGGCCTTCCATGACATCGTCACTGGCTGGGTGGATGGGGGGAGAGCAGTGGATGTAGTCTACCTTGATTTCAGCAAGGCATTTGGTACTGTCTCCCACAGCATCCTTATAACAAAGCTGAGGAAGTGTGGAATATAGTGAACAGTGAAGTGGGTTGAGAACTGACTGGCAGAGCTCAGAGGGTTGTGATCGGTGCTGCAGGGCCCAGTTGGAGGCCTGTGCTTAGCAATGTTCCTCAGGGGTCAGTGTTGGATCCAGTCCTGTTCAACATCTTCATCAGTGACCTTGATGAGGGGATAGAGTCCACCCTCAGCAAGTTTGCTGATGACACAAAGCTGGGAGGAATGGCTGACATGCTGGAAGGTGTGCTGCCATTCAGCAAGACCTGGACAGGCTGGGCAGAGAGGAACCAGATGAGGTTTAATAAGAGCAAGCACAGAGTCTTGCACCTAAGAAGGAATAACTGCATGCACCAGTACGGGCTGGGGGATGAGCTGCTGGTCAGGAGCTCTGAGAAGGGGGACCTGAGTGTCCTGGTGGATGACAGGCTGGCCATGAGCCAGCAGTGTGCCCTGATGGCCAAGAAGGCCTAGGGGATCCTGGGCTACATTACAAGGAGCATGGCCAGCAGGCTGAGGGAGGTGATCCTATCTCTCTACTCTGCTCTGGTGAGACCTCAACTGGAGTACTGTGTCCAGTTCTGGGCTCCCCAGTATGAAAAAGGCAGGGATCTCCTGGGAAGACTCCAGCGGAGGGCTAAAAATATGAAGGGTGTGGAACACCTCCCTTATGAGGAAAGTCTCAGTCTGGATTCTCCTACAGTCTGTACACAGTGGTTTTAGTTTGACCTAGTACAGGGGGAAGGCCCAGACCCAAGGTTTAGATCCTGGGTTTGGTATTTACCTAGTCTAAAATATCAGAGGTTTTGGTTAGGACAAAATAATAGTTCCACTCACTCTGGATAGGGTATAGACTCATAGTAAGTATGTAGAATGAGTTCTTGATGCTATTTACATTATGGTTGTATTCTTTATTTTGAGATTTGCCCCTTTTTTGTAAGGCAAGATTGATAAAATGCTAGTTTGGAGAAATCATCTCAATGGGACTAAAGGGAATGGCCTCAAGTTGTGCCGGGGAGGTTCGGGTTGTATATTAGGAAAGTTCACTCTGCTGGAGAGTGCTGGAATGGGTTGCCCAGGGAGTGGTGGAGTCACTGCCCCTGGGGATGTTCAGGAAACATTTATATGCTGTACTAATGGATGTGGTTTAGTGGGGAAAATACTGGTGGTAGGTGGACCGTTGGGCTGGATGATCTTGAAGGTCTTTTCCAACCTTAATAACTGAAGTCAGAACTATATGTTCCAACTGGTCTGCAGTGTTCACTGTATTGAGCTGGAATTATGAGCAGATGCACAACAATGTGCACAAGTATGTATCTCTACTGTGTGCAGTTGTGTACTGGAGCAATTGTATTTTAGGTATGTAAATGCATTCACATCCTGTTAAGACAAAAAAAGCAAATTAGCAGACTTGTGCTTGCTTGGTAGACAAAAGGTATCATGCTTCATTTTACATGAAAACACTAAGTCTAGATACTCTCACTTGAGAAGAAAGCATGCTATAATTGAGATTACTGGACTAGGAGGCAGGAGAGTTATGTATTGGCCTAGCTGTATCACTGGGCCTAGTGTTGCAGTCTTGTTAGTGATTACTCATACTCCGACCTACAGTTTGGCAGTTTTGGAAGCTGGAGACTGTTTGTTTGTGCAATGGTTGCTGCTGGTACTAATGACTGATACACTTTCAATTTCTTACAGAATTCAGAAGACAAGCTTGGATCTTCTCACATACATTAACATTGTACTGGTGAGACATTTGGCTGTAGTTTTTGCTGCTGTTCTTCCCCTGACAAAGAACTTGTCTGAGAACTCAAATATCACCTGGCATTCAAGAACCTCATTAATCAGTTCCAAGCCCACCTTTACACTCAAATCACTTCTTATAGAACATTACATTAAATAAACTTCCACCAGAGCATCTTGGCAAATATCGAAGCTGTTGGCATTGTCAGACTTTTCTTCCAGATCGCCTTTGACTTTCAGTTCAAGAGGAGATAATGGTCCTTATGTGGCAATTAGAAGCACTGGTAAACATACTCAAATCCAATAGTTGAGGTGGTTTGTCACAATGATCTGTGTGCATGTTAATGGTACAGGTTGTAACTCCAACTTTATGTAAGGAGTGTGGAGATTTGTGTTCTATGAAGGGTGAGCATGTTGGTTTTTCATTCTGGTTCCATTTTCCTAATATGTTCTACTTAATTACAAATGATTAGTTCAATGCTTGGAGGCAGAATCCTGTGAACCCTATAGGTGGTTTCTGTGCTAAAGTCTCTCATTTTCAATATGGATCTCTGTATAAAACAGTGAATTATTCAAAAAAATCTATTGATACAGTAACACTCATAATGGGATAAAATAATAAAATTTCACACAAGTTTCATTTTCCTTGATTTGAAAGAAAGTTAGTTGAGAGGAGATATGTGGAGAATAGCTTTTTGCAAATAGTAGACAGCACCTTTATTAAAGAATGTTTGTAAATCTATTTTTAATTTTATTTTTTTCTGAAAAGTTGCTTTTTCCTACACGTTACAGACCATACCTTCCTGTTGTGCAGTCAGAGCAGAAAAGGTTGGGAACATGCACCAGACTTGAAAGCTTGGTTCCTCTTCATATGGGTGTGTAAGAGTTGAACGTTGCAGCTGAGGCCATACTTAATTACTAACAAGAAATACTTTTTACATTTTATAAGCCAGACAAAATGCTGCAATATTCTAATGGCTCTTTTATCTTTAAATTGCTGGAGTGGTAAGTACTCATTTTAGCAACATCTGTTCACTAACTTTGCATCGGGGAAATATTTTGATCCTTGCTGATGTTAGACCCAGAGGACGTTGATTTTTGCATGTGCATTGTTTAATGGCTTTTAGTAGCAGTGAAAGATATGAACTGCAGAAAGGATATAGATGTGTGGAGTTTAATTAACTGAACTGGAATTCAGCCAGAATTCAGATCAACAGTCTCAATCTTGCAAAAAGCACAAGGGGACTTCTAATAGTTGTTAAGTGGACTGAGCTTTAGTTTTAATGTCACCTTGATAATTGCAGTGTATGCAATCTAGTGCTTACTTTTCTTGGGATCTTTTTTTAGTAATGTGGTAAAGGGTAAACTTACCCAATTATAGCAGTTACTGTTGACAATATTGTCTAGTTTTTTTTTTTTTTTTTTGTATCATTCATATAAGCACAAGCTCAACACTAGCATTTGAGAACAGGCAAGAGTGCAGCTTGGAGCAGTAGAGCTGCAGGCAGAGCATGGTGCAGTTGCATGCTCACTGGAATTTTTAATGTGCTGATTTCTTTCATTTTTTCCCCCACTCATTTGTGCAGATTGCACAGTAGACTAAAATCAAGAACTGATCGTGAATATAAAATTAGAGCTTTCTTTTCTAATATATTTATTAGACTGCTGTAAGTTTGCAGTAATATTCAGCATTACTTTATTGAAAATAGTCACTGCTAATAGCAGTTCTTATACATACAAGGTATGATTTATAGAGCCACATCTGTTCTTTACAGTAGTTTCAGGCACTGCAGTTCTTCTGCTGTAGAGTGAAGTGTTTTGGTATGTGTGTTTTTTTAATAGGAATGTGACACAGTCCATTGGAAATGCTTCTTTGCACTGTAGGAAGGGAACAAAATTTAGGTATAGAAAGTAGTAATCTTAACACGTTTCTCATTTGTAATATAAGGCATCTTGGGATCCTAGCCAGGTCCATGCTCCCTCATCATTCAGGAATGGCTATTATGGAAGACTGATGTGTCTATCATATAAAACTACCATTTGCTATTATTTCATATTTTTAATCAGCAAACTGCTGCTATTTCAATTTTCATGTATATTACAAATTTTCTTTGTCATTTTCCAGTTCCAAGCACAATTTTTCTAGGAGTATCAAAGTATGCTTTGTTTTTTTTTTTCCCTGTGTAAACCAATAAATGTAAGCAATATATGTGCTTTTTGGGTGTGAATGTATGTGATAACAAGGGGAAACTGAGGAATGTTTTCTGTGCAACTGCTATAAAGCTGTTAAATGAAATATTCTTTCTCTTTAATAAATTGTCCCTTAGATTCCCTTTCCTTCTGTTTCCCGTGTCTGTCAGGAAAGACGTTTCATAGACCTCTTGTTCCGCAGAGCGCAGTCTCAGCATAGGTTAGGGATTGTAACAGAGCTGACAAAAGACTCATTGTCTTGTTAGATTGAGCTGGAAGTTCTGCTATAAATAATGCATATTTTAATTGGAAACTGCACAGGGAAATATCTGTCTCTACAGACGGATAAATCCCATTAAGGGCAGATTCTGGTTGTGCTGAACATTCAGCTAATTCCCCAAATTCGTGGTGGATTGTTTTTTGTTAGTACTACCTGTGCTAGAATTCTTTTATATAAATCAAGACAAATGTCCTATTTAGCTAACTATCTGCGAGTTTCTGTCACCATATATTATGAAAGTTGCCTAAAACACTTTGCTAGGCAATTACAAGACTGGGTTCCTGCTGATATTAAGAGTTCCATTTTCCTTGATCAAGTATTAATCATGCAGGATCACGCACTGTACCTAATGAAAATATGTATTATCTATTAGTAGGGGATGAGTTATACAACAGATAATAAACATACTCATTTCTTGCCAGATTTCCCTGGGATTAATCATAATGTCTGATGTTGGCCACAGGTTTAGGCTTGCGTGCTCGATTACTCATACATGGCTAGAACATGAAGCTGAAACACTAATTGCATCTCAGAGGATTAACACAACTTTTTGTACAATTTTAATTAGACTGATAGAAAACCACACCTTAGGGCATATTTAAGACAACATTCTACCAACTTTGGTAAAGGTGTTTTACCACTTAAGTGGTGTGTAAATGTGTGAATGCAAGTCCGTGTGAAGGCTATTAGATGGCTTTGGGCTAGAATGATTTTTGTTTTGATTTGGTTCATTTCTGTGTGCATGTTTTTGCCAATCTTATCTTAGAATCCTTAGATGTGGAAGGGACCTCTGAAGGTCATCTAGTCCAACTGTCCTGCAATGAATGGGGTCATCCATAGCTAGATCAGGTTGCCCAGGGCCTTATTCAGCCTCACCTTGAAACTCTGTAGGGACGGGGCATCAACTACTTCTCTGGGCCGCCTGTTCCAGTGCCTCACCATTCTCACTGTAAAATTTTTTTTTCCTTGTATCTAACCTAAATCTACCTTCTCTGAGCTTGAAGCTGTTTTCCCCTTGTTCTGTCACCACAGGCCCTGCTAAAGAGTCTGTCCCCTTCTTTCCTGTATCTCCCCTTTAGATGTTGAAGGGCTGCTTGTTTTAAACTGGTTTAATGGTGCCAAGATGAATTTAACTTTCTTGTTTGTCTTGTATTTCATGTATATGTGCATCAGAACAGTGGATAATACTTCCTTCTCCCCCTCCAATTTGTGTCTATAGAAAATCATAGATCAGTGTGGTCCTTGTTATCACTTGACTGCTGATTAAAGTAGCGCTTAAATTTATAGAACTCCAAAGTGACATGAAGTCCTTCCAAAAGTGACTGAAGTTTAGATCCAGAAAATGTTGTAGGAGCACCAGACCCCAAGCTTTGAGTGCCTAGAGCAATGTGTCTTGGCTTGGGTGTATACTGTACCACAGGTGAGTGTCTCAGAATCCAGAAGATACTGATGCTGTGAGCAGGCAGCCTTCAAGTGAAGAGGCAAGGCTGAATGTTGGATTGAAGATTAGGGACAAAACTCAGTTTTACATGCTTCCTTCTAGCCTGAATTCATTTCTCATAGACTCATTTGAGTTGCAGGGGGCCTTTAAAGGCTATCTAGTCCAATCCCCTGCAGTGAACAGGGACACCTGCAGCTACATCAGGTTGCTCAGAGCCCTGTCCTGCCTGACCTTGAACATCTCCAGGAATGGAGCATCCTCCACCTCTCTGGGCAACCTGTCCCAGTCTACCTCTTTGTCTGATGGCTAGAGTTTGCTCTGACTGAAAAAGTAGTAACTTAGAGATACTGATGTTTAAATACGTGTGGCAGTTTGGATCACTTGTTTGAGTGGAAGGACAGAGATATGTGTTTCCTATGAGAATACAAAAGATGAAAGCCTTTTGGAAACTGGTCTAATTAAGTGCTCCTGTGAAAGTGTTATTTATGTGTGAAACATGAGGGCTTTTATTTTGATTCCAGAGGGTATTTAGATCTTTTATTTGGAATGGAATGGGAATTAGTTCTTAGTTATGTTGTGTAGACGTTTTCTTCTTTTCCCACTGATTAATGGTTAATGAGTTAGTCTGTTTGAAGCAGTGGTTTCAGATGCTCCTCTAGCTTTATGGTTTAGGGCCCTTACTTTAGGAGTGATGAGAATATTTGGCAGAACTGATTTTTAGTTTTTCTTTCACTGAGATGACAAAGCGCATCCAGGGCAGAAGTTAGAGGGGGGATCACAGAATCAGTCTGGTTGAGGTTGGAAGGGACCTCTGGAGGTCACCTGGTCTGGTTCCTCTGCTTAGATAAACCCACCTGGAGTCAGTTGCCCAGGCCTTATCCTGGCAGCTTTGAAATATCTCTAATGACTGGGACTCTACAACCTCTCATCTATCAGCATTTTCAAATATACCTGTCTTTCTTTTAGGACAAAAGTAACAATAGATAAGAAAGATAACTTCCTCCCCAAGAAGATCCACCTTGAAAACAAATTCAAGGTAGTTAATAAAACTGAAAAGGAAGAAGAAATCTGACTCTTATAGAATTGCTAAAGCCTTTTTTTGTTGTTGTTGGAAGACCAGTAGTTAAAGCATTAGCTCTGCTCTGCAGGATAATGTGTTGTGTTGGTACATTATTCTTTTCATGATCACACCTAAGGAGGATTTAGAAAGGCGTATGATTTATGTTTGTGAACTGCATTGCATGAAAGCATCTTAGAATAGTTTTTCAAGTTTATTGAAAATCTAAATTGTATGTTTTTAACTTAAAATTCTTTTGAGTGGTCATACTGCTTATAAAAGTGAAAGGCCAACAGAAATAAATCAACTACAAATACAGCAGCAGTGTATGTAGAAAGTATCCCAAAAACCATGTATGGATCATTTTTCCCCTTGTGCAGTGTGTTGGTTATTTTCACAATAAGCAGCTGCCTGTAGAGCTTCAGATACAGAAGGTATGCAGTGAGATGACACACAAAGACAAACCAACAGATGAGGGGTTGGCAAAAGCTCCATGCTGTAAACTGATGTTCTGCATTATTTTGGGTCATTGCCTTGAAAGCTCTACACCACTGAATAATACCCAGTGAGAGGTGCTTGTCACTGTAGCCCAGGGATGCTCTCTGTGTTCCTATCCAGGCATATTCAGAGGAATGCTCATAATCTCCTGCTGGAAGTGCTGACTGCATGTAATCCTTGTTAACTTGCTCTGCTCTAGCCCTAATCGTACTACTTAACTGCTCGTAGGAGCTGAGGAATTTTGCTCCTCACAGGTGGGGCTCAGAGCCTTGTCTATTCAAGCCTTGCAGGAGAACAGTGTGTTGCTGTAATTATTAGTAATTTTTATCCTCGGGGAAAGAAATCTGTAGCTCTCCTCTTCTGCGTCATGGGGAATACTTTGACTAGAATTGTATTGCTTCCTGACAGCATGGGAGGACAAGAGATTGGGGCTTCTTGTCCTGTGTGTGTCCCCACTAGCCCTGCCTCTGAAGCTGTGTGTGAGCAGCTGTCTGGAGTGAGATAGCTCGGGGGATTGACACTGACTCACTTGCTTTGAGACAAGCTCTCCTTGTATTCTAGGAGTGGGTGTGTCCAGTGTTAGTGTTACAGGATTAGAAAATGCCGTGCAATGGTAAATAGCTGCGTTACAGTTCATTGTTGTGTTTGTATATGAACATAGAATAGCAAGGAAATGGCATTTCATATATGGTATAAGCATTTTACATACTCAAAACATAACTTCCGCAGTGTTAGTATGACTGTCTCAAGATGTCTGTTGTCTGACTTTTGGAAGTGATGTCTTGATGATTGGAATGCCTCTTCACAAGCCAACCTCTGAATGGAGATGCAGCATCTCCGTTCTCATGTAACAGTTTTAATTCCTGTTTCCTTAACACCAAGTGAGCAATGTGGCACACCTTTCACAGGATGCAATTAAAGCTGTCTTAGTCAAAACTCAAGGAACAAGCAGGTACAAGACATTTCACAGAATGTCTCCTAATGAAGTAGACAGATGTGCCCTGTTGATCTGGGACATTTTCTTTCCCCAGTCAAATACTTGCCTCTTACTGGATGTGCATTGCGTTGTCTTCTTTCTGTTGTATTTTCCTTTCTGTACTTAACAGATGTGGTTGAATGCTGATACCAGATATGTTACTAGGACTGAAGCCATGTATTGTGCCTGATGACATTTTACTATCCACTCGAAAAGAGATTGTGCTGGTCACCACTGAATCTCCCTTACCTGATCTGATATGAACTCCCTTGGATCCAGGTGTGTAATTCATCTTTACCAACTTTTAGTAGCCAGGGAAGTTGTATTTTGTCTAAAATCAGGCACTTGGATTTGTTCTAAAGCCCCAGTGGAGGCAGTAGTTGATTCCTGGGTGTAATTAATCTTGCCTTGATGGGAGTGTAAGGGGAGAAAGGTGGTGGCTCCCTGAATGTGGCAACAGGGTCTCTGCTCCGTGCAGACCTTATGTTGCGAAAGCATCTACCAAGGGACCTTTTTCCAGGTTAGATTTTCTGTCAAATGTTACTGATGATTGGCCTGGTTATTATTTTCCTTTTGGAATTTGTCCATTAATTGCAGTCTGTGCAGCCTAATGCTGATTGTGGAATTCAGATGAGTAAGAAAAGCAATATTGTTCATCTTGTTTTTTCTGCTGTACCTTAGGGAGTTCCTTGGACTAAGATTCATGCAAGGTGCCTACTATAGAACAGATCTGAAGAAAAAATAATGCACTCTCATTTGGTTTTTAAGGCCAGAAGAGATCATTGTATTGACACCTCCCAGACAGTATGCAGACTGCATTTTAGATCAGTAGCCATAGTGTGACATTGCCTTCATCATATTCTCACACAAAACTAAAGCAGCCTTGTTTCAAAGTGTTTGTATGTCTACCTTGCCTCCTCACTTGTGGATTCTCCGGTGTCTAATGCTGTAGCCACTTCCTCCATGTGGAATGTGAGATCTCTGTCTGCTTTCACAAACCATTCAGTGATTGAGTATTTTAGAGCCCCCTTAACTTTCTGTTGAAATTGCTTAAAACTGGCCACTGGGTTTCAAAACTAATTACCAAGAGGCAGCGGGACAGATCCACGTCTGTGTTGAGCACAAAGATGTGCTTTATTTTCATAGGAAACTTGGCAAAACTGTATAGAGTGAGGGAGTTGGCAGTGTGCTGGGAGTATTGAGAATTAACTGATTTCAAAGTGGGATTGGCCCCAAAAGCATAGAAGGGTACCTGTGTCACATCTACCTTGCATGTTCTGTGCAGCAGCCCATTCCACAGAGCTGCTCTGTGCCAATTTATGTTAGACAAGAGGTGGCTTGTATTTAATGAAAATACTATTGAAAACCAAAAAAGGTATGTGCTGCTTCTGTTCACAATCTGTCTCAATGTGTCAGAGCTGGAATGTTGCTTACTTCTGAATTTGTTGCTATTTTTAGCTTTAATTTCTTACTATTAATTCTTGTAGTGTGTTTCTGTTCTAGGTTAGGCAACCCTTTGAGACCAGCTATTTTGCACCATGAAGGCATGCATGCTCACCATAATCAGATCATTCTTTATTTTCCTTTTTGCAATGCCAGGTATGCTAGGCCCTACGGAGAAGCATTCTGTCTAGCCTTCCTGCTACAGTCGCTCTTTATTCTGTAATTGCAGTCAGTGTGGTCTGAATACAGCTTATAAATTACTTGTCAGTCTATAGTATGTTTTCTGGCTGGCACAGAACTCACAGGAGTGATATGCTGTTTCATCTCTGCTTTGTGCAACAAGAAGGTACAATAACCTAAGAAAGGCAATGCCAACAGTTTTTGTTTTGTTTCTTTACAGCGTGGTTGCGAAGATGCTAGTACAGCACAAGCTGTAAAACAGCTCATGTATCACCATACATTTTTTGTAGTCTTAAGTTTTCCTTTTACAACTCTTGCATTCATTAGCAAGCATTTGTCAAATCATGCTGTTCCTTTGAGTTTCTCGAATGCTGTACTTGAAGTCAAGCAGTGTGTGCATTCATTAAGAAATTGGCCTATCACAACACATTTCCATTTTTCTTACTATGAAGATCAATTTAAATTCATTATTGCCAGCTGTTTCTACAGTGATGTGATTAGTGTTCCTTATTAAGTCAACTCATTCCCCTGCATAGGAAAAATAACAGGGTTGTTCAGTTATGTTAATTTTTCTGGCAAGCTTACCACAGAAGAACAGCATTTGTTTGACCTAATTTTGTTCTTTTAAAATGACCCCTCAAGTAATGTTTTTATGAAGTAATAAAATTACGCTAATAAATAAATGTGGTTAAGCTTACCATTTTTGTCACACTTTATCTAGAATGGTTGTTCTATTATGCTTCCTTTGCGTAAATAATTACATCAGGTTGGTTTGTTTGTCCCTCTGTGACTTAAGAGATCATTATCTCCTTCACTTCTTTAGTTTCTTGCTCACAAAGCTGCCACACTGTTCTATGCAGGCAGTGTTATGCTCAGTCCTTGATCTCTGAAGTTGATCAATAGATTTAAGTGGACCATTTCACTTCATGGCTAAACATTAATTATACGAAGTATGCTTTGTGTAATATTTTTTGAAACTTTTTAGCCATGTGTTTTGGATGGTAAAGTGCTGGCAACTCATTTTTTTTCTGCACTGCTGCAGGGCAAAGTTAAGTTTAGTTGTCTGCAACTGTGCCTCTAGTTGGTTGATGAGTTGCACGGATTGGAAAAGGTGCTCCCAGTGAAATAGATGGATTTTAAATCATATTCTGTTGCTGTTACAAAACAGCCAGGCTAGAATGAAATGGCAGTGATTCAAGTGCATGCTAGACAGACCATATGCTCCTTAAAATGGAATGGAGTTGGTGTTGTATATCTATATTGCTAAGCATAAGGACAACAGATCCAGCTTCCAGAACTGCTGGCAGGAGTCCTGCATAGAAGAAATGTATTCTCCTTCTACCCTTTAAAAGTCATTTAGGAGTGAAGCCAGTGTCTGTTCCTGCCTGCCTCATGCTGGAGCAATGTGTAACTGGGAAAACATGCCTGTTGTAAAGGAGTGGAACTCATTGTTATACTCTGTGCACTACGAAGTTCTTGAGTTGTTTGCTAACACCACAATACAGTTGCTTCTGAACTAGGGGTCTGCAAAGGAGCTCATGGGTCATTGAGGCTTATCCCCTCTATCCCAAGAATTAAATTAATTCTGTCTAATTTATCAAATTCCATATGGAGAGTTTTCTGTCTTATTGGAAGCCTGCTCCAAAGCTTTGGTTCTCTATGGACATGAAGTCATCTAATTTCCATTATAAACTCTAGACTCATTTTTCTGGATTTTTGTCTGTTTGCATTTGCTCTTTGAACAGAACTGTTCTTCTAGAGAGCACGGTCTGTTCTGCAGAGCTTGTAAGCAACCAGAAGCAACAGGTACACTTCTGGTGTCTTTCAAACCAGCATTTCAGGTAAAGCTTCTTCTGTGAACTACACTTGATATTGTAGAAATCATAGAATCAAAGAATATCCTGAGGTGGAAGGACCCACAAGGATCATCAATTCCAACTCCTGGCTCCACGTGAAAATTCAAGAGAAGCCCAGTCTTAGGAACGTGCTTACATTGCCTTTAAGCACACTGCTCTAGATTGGAGCCATGTTGTTTCTCCCTAGGGTTCATAAAGTACCTTTTAGATGGTTGTGGTAATGCTTACAAAAGATAATAATAGGAACAGTCAAAATTAAATCAGTAGTTGTAGATTTGTAGATTATCTACTTTCACCACATTATGATCCTGATCATGATGTCTGAAATGTTTAGTATGTGATACAGTGAAAGATTATTTTCTGCTGCCAGAAATGGAACATCAGCCCCCCACTTCCCACCCTTCCTCAAAATAGACTGTAAGGAATGGACTGTACTTTCATTTGCATAGCTATATAGGCAAGTAGCTCTATTTGACAGAAGCACAGAATGTTGTTGGAAGGGATCTTAAAGGTAATCTAGTTACGTGGGCAGGAATGCCTTCTGGTAGGTTGGGCTGCTCAAAGTCCCATCCAAACTGTTATTGAGCATCTCTAGGCAACCTGTTTCGGTGCTTCAACATCCTCGTTGGGAAGAAATTCTTCCTAATGTCTAAGCTAAATCTACTTTCTCTCAATTTTAAGCCACTACTCCTTATCAGAACATGTAGCAATAGGACAGCGTGTCCTTCTCCACCTTTCCTGTAGGCTCCCTTTTAGGTACTGGGAGGTTACTGTCAGGTCTCTCCAGAGCCTTCTCTTTTCCAGGCTTAAAAACCCCAGTTGCCTCAGCTTCTCTTCACGGGAGAAGTGCTCCAGTTCTCTTGTTTCTTTCTTCTACATTAGTATTTCAGCAGTGTTGGGTGCTTTCCTTTTAGAAAAACAGGCTCTTCATCACTTGGCCAAAGAGTAGTGAGAAAATGTGGGGTAGAACAGAGTTCATCTGACCCTATGCTCTGCTTTATAGCCAAAAAACTTTCCCCTGATCCTAGTTTATTGGGGTAGCAGGTGCTGGAAACAAGTGGTGGTGGTCTTCTGCTGTCCAGAGACTCATTGCTGGATAATCTCTCTGATTTCGTGACTCTCTTGCCTGAATAGAAACACAGGGAAAAGCCTTAAAATAGGGGTTATTACAAGTAACTATATAATGCTACGTATCAGCAACTAGCAACTAATTTGTCATTTTTCTATCACTATAAAATCTGTGCTAGAATATTGCTAGTAGTAGAGGGATTGAGAGGTAGCATTACAAACAAGAATATTAGGTCAACTGTGTCTGTTGTGATTTCTTGAGGAAATTCTGGCTGTGTCATCTGTTTCTTAACCTCTCCAAAGGGAAACATAATCCTGTGTTCCTGGACATTGAAAATTTGTTCTGGAAATATGCCTCTTCTATTTTACTTGAATGCTGATATTGAAAATAGTAGAATCCTAATTTTAATCCGTCTTTAAAGCTACATTTTACTTTACTTACAGTGTAAGTCACTTAAAATCTAACTCAATTTATATGCATTTGATCCTGAATACACGTACCTCAGATCTTGGTCAAAAGGCTTTAAGGAAACTGGAGTGAGATAATATGCACCAGCTGAAATTAAGGTGAAAATACATTCTCTGTATGTTGTTTAGACAAAAAATTCTTCAACATCTTAACTAAGGCTAATACTATTTTAATATCTTTCTGTAGACAAATACTGAGTGAACAGCAAATACCTTGCTTTCAGATGAGAGATCCATGTACTGATGGCTGCTTGGGGATGCCGTTAACATCCTTGGGATTTCTGAGAAATTCCCAAGATGCTTTGTTACTGGGAGAGAAGTATGAGATTAAAGACGGAGTTTGGAATAAAAATGCTGGCTAAAGATTACGGTTGTTGACACCTTAGAGAGAGCTATGTAAAAGAAAAGGCAGCTGTTCCAGCGTGCAAATGCTGAGTGTGCCAAACCTGACTTCAGTAGATTTGCCAAATCATTGGTTTTTATTTTCCTCCTTCTCAAGAAGGAAAAAAAAAAAAAGAAAAAGAAAAATCTTTGAATCATCCAAGTTTTAAAGATTGCATTCCTTTCATGAGTGGCTGTACATGAGTTGGAGAATCCTCTAAGGGAGATAGGTGTATGATCTTGAGCCTTTCACAAATCTACTGTCTGTTGTGTGGTGCTCATCTAAATCAGAACCTGGATAAAAACAAACAATGCTTAGAATGGGCTGGGAAAGGCTCAGTGTATTGCCAACACAATCCTGGAGAGCTCTACTGTGACTCAGATGTTGATGAGACAATGACAACCCAGTCAAATGCTGAAGCAAATTGCTTTGATTGTAGAAAAGTGTGGCCCTATACTCTTCATCAGCATTACCCTTGGGATCTTTCACTTGTCTTTTTGGGATATGGTGCTTTCTGTCCCACACCAGGTAGTGAAATGAAGTGCACGGGTTCTATTTGGCATTGCCTTTTGAGTCGTATGCTTCTGCTTTTGATTACATTGTCATTTAAAAAGCAAAGGGAGATCAAGCCACTGGCGAAGTCATTTCATTCTTTTTTTTCTCTTTTTGTGCATGCTTTCACACTGTTAGGCAGAACATTGGCTCCTCATCAAACCTGCCTGGAATTGTATGTTGTGCTGGCTGTCATCCAGGAGGCGAGAGAATGATCAAAACACCTCTCCATACGGTGATAACTGAAAAGAAATGGGTGCTGCTCAGCAAGAATGGGAAGCGTGAAGGACATGTGCCTCGGTGCTGACACCAGATTTGGGGGTTATTTTCATCAAGTGCCTATGTAGCAGCAGTAGCAAGGAGCTCACTGAATTAGAAGAAACTAATACATATCTCAAACTTTGTCACTGTTATTTCCTCAGAGAGTGAGAAACATAATGGTGCTAGAAGAAGGCTTGGGACTGTGAGCAGTGCTATTGCATCATGGTGCTTGACTTATGTTGTGTACATCAGCATGGATTTTTGAGATCAGGTCAACAGCTGGTCTAAATGATGGTGAAAATGTTGATGCAAGTTTCCCTCAGAATTTTTAGTTCGTCTTTCTGTATCATATTGCTACTGCTAAGCAATTTGTCTTTGTTATCATGAGGCAAAAATTCTAGATGCTTTGATAATTTAATTAGGGGAAAAAGAAGTCTTCTAATGAAGAGGTAACTAGGTCTAGCTGAGAGCCATCCAACCCAATCACCTGAAAAGGAAAATAGAGTCCAAGATCGCTAGCACCAAACAGCACTGATTTTAGAGCCAAGTTAGAAACATAGAATTATAGAATATCCTGATTTGGAGGGTACTCATAAAGATCAACAAGTCCAACTTTGAGACAAGAAGTTGTCTTCTGCTCCACTGCTGAAATAAGCGAAGAGGCTGTGGTCTCTCCAGTGGCACAACTTCTACAGAGTCTGAAATTCCCTTTTTAACAAAGAGTAATATCAGGTTAGTACGGTAGTTTACAAATCTCCTTGCTTTCTGTGAATCCAGTTGTTGACATGAATCAAATCTCTCTGGAGAGCCACGCTGCAGGCAGATCTGTGGCCAGATCTATGTTGCAGGCTTCTGTTGGCACAGCTACAGCAGCCAGAGGTATGAAATAGTGTGATCTCTGCCTCGTGGAACTAGGCCAGGAAAAACTCTTCATGCGAATGCACTTATACCAGTATAGCTATTACATAGTTATAGGTTGACTTTGAGGAGGGTTGACAAATAGTGTGGTTCTGCTGTTGTAAATTACATTCATGCTGGCGATGCACTGCTAGCTGCACAGACCTGAATTAGTTACTCCAGCAACAGATCCTGTTAATATAAATCAGATACATGTCTTTTAAGACCTGGCTTCTTTATCACAGTGATGAATAATGAGCACACTTCAGGCAGCTGTGGAAGACAGGTTAAAGGTGCCAAAACCAGCCTGTGCATGGTGGCCCTCATGAAGCAGTAATTACGGTTCCCCCTTGCAAGTACAACGTGGAAGTAAAATAGATTTTGGAAAGCATTTTTCCTACAAGCCAATAGAATGCTTATTTAGTTATTTTTGTTGCTAGGAGTTACCAAAATATGTGATGTCTCCTACCCTGCAAAATATTCCTACTTCCCAATAATTTAAAAACATAACATAGTGGTTAGGTTTGAGTGATATTGTGAAATAGAAGGGGAATCAATGCTACACCTCATCTGGATATAGATAATTGCCTTAAATCTAACTCGGTGTGTTTTTGGAGCCAGTCTGTGACCCCAGTCCCAAAATCATGTCTTCCTGGGAATATCAGGTGCTCCACATCTCACAGAGCTCTTTTCTCACTCCCCTTCTTATATCTGGAGCTTTTCCTGTGATCAAGAAAAAATGCTGGTGACCTTTGCCTGAATAAAGACAAAAGAAAAATTACAAAAATTAATAAGAGTTAATAATAATTTTAAATAATCAAGCTGCTCTCAGAAATGAGAATTTTTTCCAGCTTTTGTTTTATTGTAGCAGTGTGATTTACACTAATGCTTACAGAACAGAAATTCCTAGAGAGTTGTAGTTCTTCTGCTCTGTAATTGGTTCTGATTTTGGACAATCTAGGCATTGATATCAGTGGCAGAATGGGAGAAGTGGGAGAAATTTGTTCTAGCGTGTACACAGACTTGCAGTAATCTTTGGTGCCTGGATGGATTCACATCTCTCCCCTTCATGAGTGGCCCACGTGCATCTGGGATTTGTTACATTCCACTCAATGCTGCATAAATCCTTATTGAATAGGTTGTAATGATTCTTACTTTTCAGTTAAGGCATGTATTTGATGGCTGGAGCCGTTAGCTAGTAGGATTTGAAACAGGTTTCTACTGAAATGTTTAATAAAACAACATTTGCATTTTTAATATATTTTTTAATAAAATAGTTGTATTAATTCTGCCCTTGCATATTGACTTCTGAAGTCATCTCCCTGGATATGTTGCCAAGCTAAGAGATTGCAGAGAAGAGAGAAGAAGCCTCTTGAGCCAACAGGCAAGAGAAAAGAGATTCTGTATGTGTGGGGTTGAGAACCAGTGAAGTAAAGTACCACCTGGAAAACTGCAGTCAACGCTGCAGTGGCAGCAATGTTAATTCTGATTGAGAATTGCAGAAACTTTGCAGCTTTGTTGCTCTGCAGTGCATGTGGGACTCTTAAAGCCTTCTTTAATGATGTGAATACAAAAGGATGGAAAATAAGGCTCACTAGTCAGTTTTAGTATAGTAAGTAAAGGATCATAGAGACTGATCCAGGGATGTGAAGAGCATTCTTCAATATCATCTAGTAAAATCAGTCAAGTAAAGCAAAGTTTTTCCAGACAAACTCCCACAGATCACGCACTGCATGTCCAAATACTTCATAGGAAAGAGCATCAGCTAAGATTTAGGGTAAGCTGTAGGAAGTTTATGAGCTCCTCTCGCTCATCCAGAACTGCCATTTTTGCTATGTTTAATAACAGTCTTTTCTAGAATTTCCATTGTGCATCTCTTAAGAAAATAACCTTTTAGGGGATAATTTCTGGTTTTACCCTTCATCTTTCTATTTTCTGCTGGTGTCTCTTGAGAGCCAAGTATTTCCAAAGCAGCTTGATGTGAAGCATCCACTGTAGTTTGGCGTCTGTTGCATCACTGATCAAATTAACATCACGGAACTGTTTTGCATTTTTAACACAGGAGATGAGCAGGCAGACCTCTAGAGAACATGGAAGCTCTTCACGCTTTAAAAATATGAATTTTGACTGTTATGTGGGCTTTGTAGAAAATGTTTCAACTTCACATGCTTATTGTGGAAGAAGCTTTAGCATTTGGAAACTCTGGACTTTGGCCTGAATGTTACCGTTGGAGTAATGTGGTTGTCATTATACTTTTAGTAAGCCCTGGAGAAATAAATGTAATTTTGATAGTATTACGTTATTTGGCCCACATCACAATTATAGTTCTAGCTCACAGCTTACTCATAAGCAACTGAAGATGTCCAAACATATCCAAACATACAAGGTTCAGTTTGCGTCCTTCCTGTCAAGAAAAGCCAGTCAACCAGGTTTTTGTCCATTGGGGACTACTCATTTGAGAGGAGCGAGCCTGGGAGCTTAACTCTGTAAAAGAGAAGTGTTTTTAGTATTTGAGAGAGTTCTCTTAATTCAAATAGCTATGCAGGAAGGAACACTCTTTCTTTACTGCTCTTATCTCCAAAATCTATTTCCAAATGGCAGCCTGGTAAGTCGCCTCGTTGTCAAACTTACCTCTTCCTGTAATAACAATTACAAATAAATATAATTCAGTAACAATAGATGGAGAGACTTAGAAATGGCTTCACTCAGAAAATGTACAGTATTGGGCTGGGCAGGAGTAAGTTGCTACCTAGAACAGGAAAGGGAGTTTTATGTGAAGATGAGAAATTTTATTACGTAAAGCAAAAGAATACAAAGGATTTAAAATTAATGGCTAGAAGTGCTTCTTAAAGAACTGCTTTTCCAACGTGACTAAAAAGCACGGGACCTGCTCTCCTAGAAATTGGAAGTACCCCTAAAGAAGGTTGAGGTGGGACATTCCAGTTCACTAGCTTTCAAGGTACAAAATCTGTCCATATGTTTGAGCTATTCTTGCAATATTTGGAAATGCACTTTTTTTTCTTAAGAGGCATAACATGCTACTTTGTTTGGAGGAACTCTTGTTGTTCTCATTAGCCTTAGAAATGGATGGTGCATGCTGGAGACAGATGCAATACAGCCAGCTCTCTGAAAGGTCCTGATATCTCATTCATAACCTTCAGTAGCCTTGTTGTGATTGTTCTGTATTTCTCAGAGGAGGACTGATGTGTCATAACTCACCGAACCTGCTGCAGTAATTTGAGAATATCCAGTGTGGCTGTGCAGGCTGAGTGGAAGAAGCATCTTGGAAGTTCTTGCTAGCTTTTGTAAGTTTTCATGAGCACGTGCTACAGCAGCAGTTCAATATGCACGCCATGTACGTGTGAGATATTTACTGTAGTGCTGATGATGATGGATGGAAGCCCAGGGTAAGTGCAACTCTGAGATCTTGCTGTCCTGCAACTGTTGTTATGTAAGAAAGATAGTGTTCTACCAAGGCAAAACAGTGCAGGAGAAGACTTTACAGAACAGGGTAACTGCAGTCTGGCCTTAACCATCTTTGGTTTTCTGAGTTCTCACTTCATTAACCAGAATTCACTGGCATTTCACTGCCTCTTCTCCTGGACTTAAAAGGAAATTTTAAGTAGCATGCCACAACCAGCTTACCTCCTGACCTGAAATACCCTATGAATTATCACCTTGGAACAGCAGTGTTTAAAGTACTTCTGATTCAAGCTGAGGTTTTCTGAACTAAAGCTTTTGGGAGTGAGACACACTTGTCTATATAGACAGCAAAGCCTGGAGGGACCCAGAGATGAGGAGCTGTTGCAGCATAACTCCTGAACTCTCTCAGTTCAGTTTCCCTGCCCGTGTTGAGGCAATAACTAGAGTTGCAGGGAGGTATAACAAGGATAGTTTTGAGTATTTGGGATTTTGTTTCCAGTCATTTGGATTTTTTTTTTTTAATCTGTGCTGAACCTGTCTGGATAGGCAAGAATTTCAAAGTAAACTGTGAACAACTACTGGATGAGGTCCATTAGTGGTAGAATGGTGATGGTGCCTCTTCTGCCAAACCACTTACCACTTTGAAAGGATCTGTGTCCTTTCTGTGCTACATGTGTCACCCTAGGGACCCCATTGCAGGTAATATATTTTCTAAAAAGAAAGTTAATCAACAACTTCCTGTGGCATGCGGTATTAAATCCCAACCTCTGAAGTGACCAGCATCTCCTCAAGATACATGAGCCTTCTGATTCCCTTCAGAGCTCTTCCTGCCTTGCAGAAATAGGCTCAATACTTAACGCTGCAGAGCAGAATGCCTGAACTGTGCAATAAGATTAAATTCTTCAAGACCATTAGCACCATGTAGTGTATGTTAAATCACATTTTCTCTGGGTTTCATGTAAATTTTCTGCAGTGTTTTTGTTCTTTGCTATTACTTATTTAAAATATGCAGCTTTCCATTTGAAAACTAAGAATGCTAAAAATATTATTAGGTGAAATATGGGAAAAGAGTATTCTGTTCTGGGCTGGTTTGTTTTTGCATCTGGGATGATGCAAGTCCACAGCTGGTTGCTAAGCATCAATTCATGCTCTTCAGATAGTCTGATCCAGCATTTCCTTCTCTGACGTGTACTTGTCCCACTTGTTCTTGGTACATCAACCTTTTTTTTTTTTCTTTTTCCATGGAAATTCAGCATTTTTTCAAGAAGAAAGAAACAATGATTGATTTTCATCTCCAGAAAAGAAAAAACACCTTTGCAGCTTTTTTCATATTGTTTATGACCTCGGCAAGAGACTATGGAAGTGTGTTTGACAGAAAGCAAGGCATGGAGTATGGAAAGCACTCTTAAGTGCCACCCATATTTTCAGCTTCTGATTGTAACTGGGTTTGCAATGCATTGATATAAACCTGGAATTAACCATAAGCTTGAATTTTTACTGAAATGCTCTCTCTGGATATTTGATGTGTCTTCTGGTGCTGGGAAGCAACAAGTCATCAGATGATTGAATTACGAGTCTTTTAAAGATCTCTTTCCTGTGCATATACTGTTACTGGTCATAGAATAAATCAAGTTGTCTCTGCGCTTCATTAGCTTTGCCCATGCATGCGTACATAAATAGGATGGCAGTGCCCGTTGAATAGACAGTCTCTCAGTACCCCATTGTGTTTGCACATGCATGCATAAGAGTGTTGCATTTTAACATATAAAGGTCCTTGTTACGTGGGCTGCCATGATGCTTCTGGAAGAAAGCTAGGTTCCTGTAGGGTTCTATCTTGTGCTGCCAAGGACCCCGTCTCACTGCCCATCTGCTTTGGGCAAAGGTGTTGGGTTTTCAGCCCAAATACTTTTGTTCCACGTGATTGAATTTCTGTATTAAAAACCACCTGCCCTCCTCCCTGGAGTTTCCTTGTTTAAAAAAATGTTGCTGAGGTCATTGGGAAGACAGGAGGGTTTGCAGTTCTTAAATGGCTGTAAATACTTCAAAGCGTTTCACCTGTGCAAGTTTAATTCTGCTCCCTTTGCGGTATGAGGTACAACTCAGTCTTTTCCAAATTATAAATCATTTTACTTCTACAGAAAGAATTATTCAGGCTGGACAAAATGATGTAGAACTGTGCTAGTGAGAAATGCTTGAGGTGCTAGCTGTTTTACAGTCTAACAACCAGAACCACAATGGTATTATGTTGTCTTACAGTGTTGCTGCATTTCCAGACAGTATCTTTTCTGCAGAGGGGACAAGGCTCCTATGAATTAAACAACATATGATCAGATGGTTATGAAGTTTGCCGTAGTGTATAATGCACTGAAAGCATGATTGAAAATCCTGTTGGAACTCTTAATGTGAATTTCTCTGTAGGAAATCAGACAGGTGGTACTTAATTACTCAGTAATTTAAAACCATGTAATGTATACATTTGCATGTATATATAAAATGTTGTGGAAAAGATAAGGGGTGGAGATAACCAGCTGTGTAAGATGATGCTGAAAAAAAAGGTGTACAGCTTGCCATGAAGTGAATGTGCTTTGGCTGTGAACTAAATGATACTTTCCTCCTGTTCTAGTATTGAAATTGCTGTGTGGAAGAGGTGATCGTGTCTGTGTGCCAGTGTGAGCTAGTGTCAGAGGAGAATTGGGTTGATGCTGCCTTGTTCACGCAGGAATTTATTGAAATTCCATTTTAAATACTAATCATGGCAGAGGAAAGCATTTGGTAGAGCTTTTCAACCTGAGGTCTCTTCCTTGACTTTCTAGCGGTCTGCCAACGTCACTCTCCCATGGCACCCCTCAGTATCTCCCTTCCCCATGGTATGTGTCTGTTTCTCCTCCCAGGACTGGTATGTGTTGACCATAGCAGCATGTGTTGATGTCTTCTGAAGTCCATGGGCATCTGCTTGGTTAAGCACATGTTTATCAAAGCAAATCCTCACCTCGGGCAATTGCAGTGCTTCCTGTAGCCACTGGTGAAGTGTTAACTTCTGCTCTGACAGTTTTGGGGTACCATCCGCCCAACCAAGCTGTCAGAAAGCCCAACTTGGTAAGAGTCAGTACTTTTTGGGTATATAGTATGGTTAAACACTTCTCCACCCTCAGCAGCTGCCATAAAGCTGCCTTCCAGTAGGTTCCCAGTGGACATGGAAAATCTTAGAAGTCAAAGTAATGTGTAGTCACCACTTTTTGCCATGTTTCTTCTGATCAGCCTCACTGTTTTTACAGAGACCTACCTAGGGAGGAAAGCAGGTAAAGGCAGTTAAATCCTGGCTTTTGCTGGCAAAGCAGAGCTCTGGGCAGTGACACAGGTAGATATGTAAGACAACACATCATGGTTGACTGGCCAAGTCTGAATGGATAATCAAAGAGTAGAAGCCACCATGGCCATTAATCTGTTTTCTCAGTCTGAAACAACTCCTGAAACCATTTGGGTGCAAAGAAGAGCTTAGGAAATTAGAATTTATAAAGCTGTAGAAAGCGCAGAGGGGAAAAAAAAAAAAAGATCCATGGTTTTGATTATTTCTCTACTTACAGCTCCACAGTTCTGTGTTATGCATTATTCATGGCCTCAGCGTATGGTACTGCTGACATTTGTCATTGCTGGTTTCATTCTCTGCAAATCTGCAAGCCTCTTTTGTAGACACTTCATGAGACTTTTTTCATTACGTGGAAGACTGAATGTGTAATTAACAGTGCGCTGGTGAAACCAGCACTTACTTGGCCTATCATAACAAGAATCTCTTCTCCTTTAATAGCATTTTGAGTTCATCACACATACCCTATCTCCTTGGGATATGAGTAATAACCTTGCCTTTCTTGAGTCGGATTCAAATAGATTCTTTTTTCTTACTGCTGTAAAAGGAGCCTGAACGCTGTTGTACATGGTAATTTAAGCTACCCCAGTTCAGATATTGCTAGCCTCCACCGATACATAAACATCAGCAGCATGGGCTTTCATTAGCCATTAGAACAGAATTAAGCTCTGAATGTGGTTTTCCCACTACCTCTCTGGAATATGTTTGCTGAGAGCCACGGCCTGACACCAGATGTTGGTTGTACCTGCAGTTATAAAGTCAGCGTGCCTTGGGAAGCGAGTCAGAGGCAACTGGTACCTTGCAAATAAGGCCCCTGGATTTATGTGTAAATAAGAGAGGATTTTGGCTCCAGAGTAACAAACGATACTCAGGGGAAGATGCTTTCATTGCATTTATTTTAAGAGAAATTTGCTATTGGAACAATTTAACTCTTGTTATGTTCATTTTCATGCGGTTCTTTGAAATACTCCCTGATGGAATGTTATTTGGAGGTTTACTATCCCCGTGTAAAGCTCTTCATTTATTGTAAGTTTCTTAAGTTAAAATTTCCCATGCTAATCACATTTGTATAACAAGTGCTTTCTGTCTTTCAGAGTTCACCTAGCTTTTCAAACAACAACAAAAAGTTGCCCTTTTCCCATCCTTTTTCTCAGTGAGGTCTGTGATCCACCTTCCAATGTGGTGCTCAGGTGGGGAGGTTCTGGTTTTATCTCTTTATGACAGCTGTTGGGTAATTGAAAAATAATAGAAAAATAGAAAAATAACTGTTATGAAGAGAAAAACACCATAGTGCCATGTGTGAGCATCTCTCTGGAGATCCTGTGAGGCCTCAGTGGGGAGATCCATACTAAGCGTACTACTAAGAGTACAGCAGTTCTTCTCAAGGCTTTCCTTCCCTCTTGTTCCTACAAGCTCTGCAGCAAAGGAAACTGGAACTGGGAGATTTAAATGTATGTTTTTTAAAGCATCCAGCATCTGTAGTTTTCTAGTGTACCATGGCTGAACCAGAAGGCAAAGCTGTACCTCTGAATATTTGTAGAAATTGTTAAGAACATTTTTTTCTCCTTTCTTAGCTTGAATTTTGATTTTGACCAAAAAGTGCACTTCTTTTACAAGGAACATGTTTCATTCAGAAGTCTTTACAGCAGAAAATCCCTTTGTTTGTTAAATTAAAAACAGAAACCACTTTACTTTGGAAAACCCTATCTTCTCTTTTCTGAAATCTCCATGGAATTATTATTTTTTTAATTACCATTGCAAATCATAGTGCATGCAGGACTCCTAGGAATTTATTCTATTGTTAACATACCTTAGCAAATTAAGCATTCCCTAGACTATGATTTCATTTCCAGGCCTCTACAGCCACTTTAACATCAACAGAACGTAAAAGCTGTTTGCTGCAGTGAAACTAAACTAACCCCCCCCCCTCCCATTCTTCCTGCAACTCAGTGGATGAATTTGACCTCTGAAATCTCCAAAGCAATTAAGCAAACCTCATTTTCGTGATGGATCAGGTGAGAAATTGTTGCTGTTTTATCTAATCTCATTCAATTTTCTGGATGAGAAAGGACTGAGCTGATCCTCCTGCTCTGCAGAAGGATTTGCAGGGCATTGTGAAGGTCAGACGTGAAGGTCACACACCACTTCAGCTGTGTGTTTTTTTATCTCTGGAAAACCAAACTTCTCAAAAAAAGCACAATTGTTATTGCTGCTTACACTTATGCCTTGAAAGAGCTGCCATTATGTAGTAAATTACAGTGTTTATATATGGATTTGGGGCCTTGAACGAAAATAGAGAGTTTTCTTAATCCTGTTTGTCAGAGGCTAAGATTAAGCGTAGATGATCCACTAAAAGAAAAATTGAGCGAG
Organism: Callipepla californica brunnescens; assembly: GCA_023055505.1. Classification (NCBI taxonomy): domain Eukaryota; kingdom Metazoa; phylum Chordata; class Aves; order Galliformes; family Odontophoridae; genus Callipepla; species Callipepla californica. Next base: position 74,860,256 of record JALIRH010000002.1, on the reverse strand, counting down.
TGTCTGGATTTGATCCTAGCCTGACAGAAGTGCTAAACTAAGGATGAAGCTATTCACTCTTAAAGCTGAGCCAGCAATTCTCCTGGAAACCATTACGACTAATGATAAATTCTATAGGAATCCTTAATGTATGAAAATATAGCACGTACAACATCCAGAGAGATATAAACGAGGCCAAGTAGAATTCCTGGATGTTTTTGGCACTATCACACAAAGAAGTCTTTGTGGTGTGTATTTAAACCCTGGCAAAAGCAGTTTGCAAGTACCGTACATCTCAGAGTAGACGATGACTTTACAGTGTGGCAGAGGGAGAAACAGAAACTCCACCTATGATTCTCAGTGATGCACCAGGGCTTGGGTGGTACATCCTGGACTCCTGAAGCATCTTTTGCATGGTAGCCTGTTGCCATTGCTGAAAACAAGCTCCTCCCAGATGTGGAAGCCTTGGTTACAAGGCGCAGCCAGAAGAATGGTTCCTGTTGCACTAGTTGTGTCTTTCAGGGGTGAAACTGAGGATGATGTTTAGATTTTGTAAGTTCAGAAGCAATCAGGATAAAGATCACAGAAAAATAAAATGGTTTTGGGTTGGAAGCGGCCTTGCAGCCTGCCGTGGGCAGGGCTGCCCCCTCACCAGCCCAGGCTGCCCATCCAACCTGGTCTTGAACACCTCCAAGTGTTCAAGCTTCTCTTGGCAGCCTGTGCCTCACTGCCCTCTGAGTCTTAGATCAGATATCTGTCTAACAACAGAGATCTACTAACGTAGAAGAAATCTGGAACTGCTGTTGTGTGTATGCAAAATAAGGTGGATGTTTTGTAAGATAAAAAATTCCAAGGAAAAAAAAAAACACGTACGCACTGGTTTTGTTCCTTTAGGCAAACAGAAACTCTCTACTGGCTGCCATCCCTGTAGTCCAGTGCATCAGAAGGCAGCCATGAGTTAACAAATTCATTCTGAGGAGGAAAACAGGAGACAGAAAGGAGGTGAGATTCTTTTTAGAAGTTCTTCAGTGCAGAAATTAATATATATATATATATATATGCACTGTTTAGAAGAGTCTGAACTATTACAGGTCCAGAGTGCTTTCTGCCATGTCTGGCTATAGTGGAAATAGGTCTCTGAAATTATACAGTTTCTGTCTGAGGATTCAGATCTGTTCTTAGCATGTTGAAGGGCTTGAATGGTTAGATGAGGCTTCAGAGGTTACAAGTGTGTTTGTGTATGTTCAGAGCTTTAGAGCCATCTGGATTTGTGTCAGCTGTAAAAGCAAAGAAGTCTTTTGCACAAAGCATTTGAGAAACATAACAGGGAGAGGTAGATGAATAACTAAACTATTAAGGGTTTGCAACTGGAATTTACACATCTGTGACGGAGAATATGCTGCTTGTTTATGGCTGGAACTTCTAAAGCCTTATGGTCAGCAAATGCTGAAGTACAGTTTATCTTACTCATTCTGGAAGTGATCATTGTGAGAAGTCACTGTGATCAGCAGAATGCAGCTTTGCTCCCAGCAGGAGAGGGAAGTACTTTTTCTACTTTTGAAAAATTCAGAAGTTGACTTCAAAACAAGTTGTTGTGCATCTATCACTGTGCAGGAATCATAGTTTGGCTCCAATACGCTTTGTAAAAAACAAAAACAAAGAAATAAATAAATCAAAACCAAACAAAAAACAACTGGGAAAACAGATGAATTTTCTTGCCTTCTTTCCAAGAAAAGTTCCAAAAGTCGAACAGTAGGGACAGGCTGTTGGTATATAATGGTGCTGCCAAAACATTTCCCCTTTCTGCCTGGGAGAGGAGCAGGAGAGTTAAAGTCCTTGCAAATGAAACAGCCAGGCCTGGATCATTGCTGTTCCATACTGCGCAGTGTTCTCCTCACCGTTCTTCCTGAAGTTTGTTGTTTCTTTTTGCCAGGTGTAGAAACAGACCTTTACTTATTCTAAGGTATTGGGGAATGCATCACAAAGTGTGATGATAACATGCCTGCTTTGATACGAACAGCTTTTGGGCAGAGACTTTCTTCCAGGGAATGCTGATGTTGTCTGATACCCTAGATTTCCCTACCCCGAAAGTCCAATTAAAGGTTTCCGAACAAAATTAAATTTGCTAATATTCCTCCTGTCTCTTGAAACGCTATTCCAAACACGGTTCTTTTCTCCCTGAGAGGGCTGTTGCTGTCATTCTACAGTGGACACTGACAGGATTTGAATGTCTCTAAATTCTGCTTTTCTATTTAACACTTTTTTTTTCTGCTGCTCTGCTCCGTCATTGTCTGTAGCTCAAGTTTGCTCATCTGTATTCAATTTATTTGGTGGTTTTGAGATCTGCAGTAGTTAATGCTGAAAGCCAAGAAGTCTGATAACAAATTGTGAATCCTCTCAGTAAATCCATTTGAAATGAGTGCAGTGGTTGGGAAAAGTCTCGAGCAGGCAAGAGCAGAACCCAGTGCTCCTGCTTGAGCAGGAATCCCTACCAAGGCAATATTCTCCGTATTTTAACTAGATGCTCCTCTTGCATCTCAACAGATATTCTATACTCACAGATAAACAAGTTTGTGTATGTGTGCAGTGCTGACTCATTAGCATTGCTCTGCCCTCATCTTGGCCATTTATAGCTCTGAGAAAGTCTATCTCTGCCCGTGCTGTATAATTCATTCACTACTCATGTCACTGGGCTCATAAATGCATTCATGTTCTGTAGCATGGGCATACCTGGCCAGTACTGGAATCAGTGAATGGAGATGTTGCCTTTCGCTTACCTGAGAAATTCACAGTAAAATATCACTTAAATGTCAGGATGATGTTAAAATTCATCTTCTAACATGCTTCAGTGTAAAGCTTGGTTAGCCAGTAGCCGGAGCAGTACAAGGCAGAATTGCTTCTGAGTGTTACTATTAATTATGTATTATCATTTATTAATAATTGATGCTGCTTTTTTAGATAGGCATAGGAGCTTGGAGCTAGTTAAATGTGCATAAGAAAGTCATTTGTACAATGAAGGGTCAAAATTAGCAGGAGTTGCACTTGGGGATCAGCAGAAATTTGGTCCTGCATCTTGTTTCTGACAGCGAGGTTGGGATGGAAGGGAAGGTACAACCACAGCTGCAATTTGCTCATGAGCTCTTCTGATGACCTCACTGTGCCTTACAGCAAATTTGCAAAGCTCTTTTCAACTGAGAAATTACTTTAGAAGTACTGGGCACAGTGGCACAGGTGCACATTGCTCCATGAAGGTGATTTTCACAATTCATGCTGCAACAGCTGAGCTGGGATGTGTCAACAAAAGAGGGGCCATGAGCTGCTGGTTGCTAAGAAAAGGCTGTGACATGTAGGAAGGACCTGGATGCAAGGTGCTTTAGTTAATTCCAAGTTATGATCTCAGCCTTTTCATTTGCACTTCTGCGTTTATCTCTTTGACCATGGTATTTCAGACCGGAGAGCCCAAGCCCAAAGCCCACTCACAAGCAGTGCCCACTCTTATTCTGTTAGGGTCTGGATGGAAGGAGCCCACATCTCATCTGCTGTTTAAAGTGATGTCTCTAGAGCTGATCGCGGTTTCAGTGCATCCCTGCACTTTTTTTAGCAGCCAGCAGATTTGCTGAGGGGCTGAGCTGAAAGATAACCAAGGTTTTTGTAATCTTGAAATTTTGCATCTAGAGGTGTTTCAGTTTTTTATTTTCTGGCAGTTATTTCTTCTACAATAGTACCAAGGAGTCTCAGTCAGACACAGACTGAAGACTTTCAAACAGTTTCTCATGACCCTTTGCTTTGGTTTGTGACTTTTACCCCTGTTTTAGTTATTTATTTATTTTTAATCATTTTAAGTTACCTGTTTCCTTCAAGAAACTTAATTTATTTGTGAAACTGTCTTAAATGAATGGCAACCCTTAAATCCCTTCTTCCTCTTTCTCTGTAAGGTTCAATGATTCTTCATGATACAGAATACTAGAATAGGTCACTACAAACCTCACTATTTGTGTGTATTAGATATTCTACATCCTTTCTTCTAGAAGGAAGTGGATTGAGTATCCTTTGACTTGGGCTATATAAATAATGAGAGTACTGCTTCTATTTTTTAGCAGTCAACATAATAAAGTGTCAAAAAAACAAATAAACTTCATAAAAAATATACTTTATGAAATAGATGTTATTATTTTTGCTAAGGGTATGCATTACTTCACTAATAATGTATAGCAGAAGTGTGCACTATTTTATAATTGCACTAAGTGCAATTGGCAGTGCAATGAAGACAGTGTTTCCCAGGGCTATGAGACAATTACACCGTGAGAAGTTTTAAGGTAATAATGTTATAATGAAGCATCAATTAATGCACATACCAGTACCTGAGGGTGGATTGGAAGTAGGAAATGTGTATTATTAAAAACAAACAAAGAAAAAACAATTAAGACTTATTTCAGTCTAAGTTTTGTGCAGAACCTGAAGAGCATAACCTAGAATAGAATGATATAATCATGGTTGGAAAAGGCCTCTGAGGTCATCCAGTCACACCATCTACCTACTACCAGTATTTCCCCACTAAACCATGTCCCTCAGTACAACATCTAAAATTTCTGGAGCACCTGCAGGGACAATGATGACTTCACCACCTCCCTGGGCAGCCCATTACAGCGACTAACCGCTCTTCAGAGATATTTTTTTCTAACATTCAGTCTGAACCTCCCCTGGTGCTACCTGGGGCCATTCCCTCTCATCCTATTGCTAATTACGCAGGAGAAGAGGACAACCCCCACCTCACCACCACCTCCTTTCAGGCAGTTGCAGAGAGAATGATAAGGTCTCCCCTGAGCCTCCTCTTTTCCAGACTGAACGATCCAAGTTTCCTCAGCTGTTCCTCATAAAACTTGTACTCCAGGCCCTCCACGGCTTTGTTACCTTTCTCTGGACACACTCCAGAGCCTCAGTGTCTTTCTTGCAGTGAGGGGCCCAACCCTGGGCACAGTGCTCGAGTTGTGCCCTAGCTAGAGCTGAGTACAATGGAGTAATCATTTCCTTGCACCTGCTGGCAACACTATTTCTGGTGTCCATACAGATGTTAATTCTGGTTATATCCTTTCATGGAAATGTGAAATATTTTCATGAGTTATCCCAGGGCTTTGTAATTTCAGTAGAAATCCCCACTCTATACAAAAGCACTTTATAATGTCAAAAAGGTAGTTATACAATCTTTTTGGTCCATGGCACTTTCTTTCTAAGGACTACTCTGTTAAAGAAAAGCACTGTGTGTGTGTGTGTATGTGTCTCATAACCTGAAGCTGAGAATTGCTGCTACAGGTGATGGTATTTTTCTTGTGTTTACACGATATAGGTACATGATTTTAGAGACTCTTAGGACAGAGAGCAAAGGAAAGAACAACAAATAAAAGACAGGATGTATTCTGAAATACTTTTAGCTTTCCAAATTTGGCCACACCACTGATATGAAGATTTTTTTACTTATTTTTAATAAGCGCCCTGCAGACATTTTGCACTAATTGGGAGCTATAAATAGCTGAGCAAGAAAAGAACTCAAACTGAACACAGAGCTTCAGTAGGGAGCCAAAACTGTGAGTGGGCCTACTGCAGAGCTGAAGAATTTAGAAAGTTGAGTTGATTATCTCTGAGGAATTTCCCTCCGAAAAGCTTCTGTTTGAGCTACCAGGAGTCGAGGAGGCAATAATCTGTACGACAAACTTTTTGGAGAAAATCTGTGGCTCTACTGGCATTGCACTTTTTACATTGGCTGCTCTAGAGCTTGATTTCTGTGGGTTGTTTTTCTTCTTTCTCATCTCATGTTCCAGAATTTGCAACTTATTCTGGATTGGTGACATTCATCCTGATGCCAGGTCATGCACTGGCTGCCTGTACTAGCCTCAGCTCTCAGTGCTGTTGATCCACTGATGTTGCAGATAAAAGCAAACTGACAGAAAGTTTATTTGTAGTAGAGCCCATCAAAAGAAGCCCGTCAGGGCTATTCTTGGTTATATATTATTGGATTATGTTTGCCTCAGTTACCTTTTTACTCAATTGTTTTCCTAAGATAGCTGTGCTTTTAAAAGCACAAGAGTCACTTTCAGATGTCATATGACATGTTAGAGATTCTAAGATGTATTGTAATAAAGGCCAAAAAATGTGGTATTATTTGTTAGTCATTGAGCACATGGTTTGATCAGATTACCATTATGTGGATCTTTCTTTTAAAACACTGACAAATATGACTGGAGTTGGGTTGTATCCAAGGAGCTTGGATACATCCTGCAATATTTGTGCAGAATGATTGGACTGGTCTTGGGAGTGCCCAAATGTTGAAATAGCTTTTTAGCATATTTGTACGTATAGGTCTTTGGTAGAGGCACAGCTTAAGGTTAGGCTTTCCTGCTTAGTATGAACTAGTGGAGATCAGCTCAACTGATAGCACTAGATAAATTATGAAGGTGTGTCTACGTGTACTCCCCTAGTGCTGATCTTTTTTAATACATCCAGGTTTTAAATCTTAGCTTATACTTATTTTCTGATCTCCAGTAGTTAATTGCTCCCATGTGGAAATTCTAGGAGAAACTGTGTTCCCAACACTGTCCTTGAAGAAAGGCAGAATACACATTTCTTGAAGCACATTCCTTCTTCTAAGACTTTTTATTCCTGGTGATGTTGCTATACTTATTTTATTTGTTTATCACTGACAGAGATGAATAAGGAAACTTGCTATAGGAAATCTGTCTGCTTAATACACCTGTGAACAGGCAATCAGAAGACTGCGGCTGGGGACAGATGGCTGCCATGTGGGACAGTCCACCTTTGGCCAAAGGGGCTATTTCCACCTCCAAAATAAGCCTGCTGTGGAATGGTCCCTAGGCCATCCCAAGTTTCAGGCTCCGTATGATGGTGATTTGAAAAGAGTGTCCTAAGTAGTAAACTTGTAACAGAGAAGACACTGGGAGATTAGTGGGTAGACAGGAACATGCTGAATTGCTTTGGAATGCTTCTGAACGTGGCTCGTTGGTGTGGTCTAGACATGTATGATGTACTGATGCTTTCTTTCACATGGAAACTGTATCACATGTGGCAAAAGTACTGAAGCAGGAGTTGTAAAAGCTTGTTTCTAATTCTGCCTCAAAAGCAAATTTCTTGCATGAGTTTCGTCAAGCTACCTGTCACTGTTCCTCTGGCTGAAAGCAAGGCAAAAACTACGTTTCTTAAGTGGCTTCCAAACATATTACTGTTGCTACTATTCAGGGGCTGTTTGTGGGTCTATACATTCTGGCTCTAACTGCTACTGCTGCTCTGGACAAGGACTACTGCAATTTCAGTGTCACCTGATGGGCAGGAAGCCAACTGGACAATGTAAATTCTCTAAAGTTTGAGTACTCTTAGCATTATATCAACACACATCAATGTTAGTAGTGGTTGTAAAAATGTGCTGCCTTAAAAAAAAAAATCCAGACGTGTGCCAGTTCTATTATAGACCCCATCTGTGCTTCTACTGGTTCAAAATGGAGAAAATCCCTTGCATAGCATGTTGTTCAACTAATTATTAAAAACTGTAGCTCAGAGTAACATCTTGTTTCAATGGTGTACAGCTGTTTCTGTCTCGCTGAGTTTAATTTTCTTTTTTGTATCTTTTCCCATGCTTCCTTCTCTGTGCTTGGCATCCAATGGAGGAATTGATAAAGTCTTTAAAGTATTTGATCAGAAGTCTGGATCTGAAAAAGTACGCTCAGTAACAGCCCTTCAAATGAATTTGGTGGACTCTAGATCAGTATCTAATCATAAAAGGCAAGGAGCAATGACATACTCTCTGTTCTTTTTCCCTGCCGAAGCTATAGATGTTATATCTTCTTTTGAAGGCTTGCTA